>CM038552.1:47666681-48266681 GCA_021527575.1 Ensete glaucum
AGGAGGAGAGGAACTCGCCCTGGGCGCCGTTGGGCTTGGAGATGACAGTGGAGAGGCCGCCGTCGGCGAGGAGGGGGTTGGTGGGCCCGCCGACACGGACGGGGTCGTTGTCCCCGGACTCGTTGGCGAAGGTCCGCCACTCGGAGGTCTCGTCGATGGAGTGCGCCTCCAGCACCAGTCCGCACTCGGAGCACACGGTGTCCCCCGCCGAGTGGTCGAACACCACCTCCGTCCCCCGCTTGCAGTCCGGGCAATAGGCGTCCCCCATCGCGCGCTCCGCAATCCCGATCCTCTCCCTCGAACGGCGTCGGTCTCCTCGCTCGCTCTCTAGCCACTTCCCCTCCGCCGCCCCGGAGCGCGAGATCGGCTCCAATAAGAGACGGGAGAGACAGAAATGGGAACCGAGGCGCTGTCTTTTGGGTCGGAATTGGACTTAAATAATAATTATCTCATAAATCATATTGCGTTGGGAAATTGATGTCACGCATTTCACGTGTATTAATCGAATCAGGTTGACTCAACCGAGTCGGATTCGTTAATTGGACTTTTAGTGGTTCAGGTTGACTTGCTCAAGCCCGACTAATGTCAACGTCACATCACAAATTTTCACCCTAAAAATGTGGATCGATGATAACATATTGTCAAGAAGTGCATGAATTCAAAATCTTAGAACTCTATTTTGGAGAATCGAAAAAAATTAACTACATATATGTTTTTAAGAATAAATCATATGTTAATTTGGAATAAGGAGATTGTTTTTAAAAAAAAAGGTTTGAAAGGCAGCTGACTTGTTATCCTCATTGTTGGTTTTTATATTTTAATTTGATTTATCTTCAATATGATTATAATTTTTTTATAGTCTTACCTTAAAAAGCTATCTCAATTGATTAGTACGTAATTACATCATTTGATATTTTAAAAAAATCTAAGTAAAAAATTATAAATGTCTCGGACTTAACTATTCAACTTCGTCCTTAAGAAAAAAATATAATTTAATTTTGATATGGTATATCTTGACCCCCCATTCCATAAGAGCCCATAGACCATAATGATAGAGCCAACCATCTAAATCGCTAGTATACACGTTGGCTACCTGAGGCATCAGCACGCTTTAAACGCTTGATGTTTGTGATTATTAAATAATCGCATACGTCGATCCAGGGCCACAGGTATGAAAGTCACTCTCATAAGTAATATTGGAAACGAACTCTCAACACTTTCAGATTATGGTTCTCTTCCCTCGAAGATACTCTTGAGGATTCTTAAGGCTCTGACTCTGACTAACTTAAGTTTTGAAAGGATCAAGCTGAGATCTCTTCACTCGACTCTGACCCTTATGCAGGGCACAAACAACTTAGAAATGAAAGAGATCGAAGGAACTAACGTGCCCCCCCTATGATCGGAGCCCCTGTCAGTACTCGCATGCTATCTCGATGAAATCATTAAGAGTCTTCTGCACTCGAATTATATGAAACAATGCCAACACCTCCATCACAGCATAAGTAATGCACCAACTTTCACATTGCATACTCTCATTCAAAAAAAAAAAAAAAAAAGAACATACTTTGGCAGAAATTTCTTCCAGTTCTTCACAGTATAACAGATAAAATATATGCATCCTGTGACTGGAATGGATTCAGAGTCTCATCCTGGAAATTGCCACTCGAAAAGATTATGATTCTTCATCATCCGGCGGATGCTTTCCGTTGTTTCAAACTTTGACATGATCGGTGGCATCTTAGGTAACATATATAGCAGGCATATATTCCATTCTATTGTGGCCGTCTATATCTCAAAACCACATGAAGCGTCAAAACTTGATGGCAAGCAAGCTATATATATTGCACGGCTTGTGTTCGTAGTATAGCTTCAGTCAACTGCAAAGGAAAGGCGGGTGTTATCATCGCATCAAGCATCAAAAGGCACCGAGTGAGATCTGCGACCATGGTTGCAGCTTGCTGATGCGTAAAGGGAGGTAGGCATTGCATTCGTTTGAGCCAACAAATGCCAGCCTGGGGAAAAATAGGAATCAGAATGTTTCTTTATATTGGTTCCATTTCTTGCAAGATTATTCCAAGCAAGGAGGAGAAGGAAAAAAGGCGGCCGGTGGGATATTGGGGGAGGTCCTCGAAAGAAAGCTAGCAAGTCAAACCAAGGCAAGGACGGGAGAGCATGGTGCAGAAGGCTCATCAGACAGAGAGAGTATACAGAAAGTTTCAGCTGAGTCTACTACACTTTCTGCATCGAGACTTCCTCTTGTTTTGCAGCCCCAAGAAATGTCAGCAAAAGGATGCTGCTTAAGAAGAAGGAAGGAGATTCCCTTTCTCCAGGAGGAGGACTTCATCAGTGATCATCAACGATGAACGAACAGGATGATCATCAACGCCCGTGAAAAGCCAAATTCCAAGCTTGACTTGTAAAAACTCAGAGATGTGCGCGTTGACTGACACCATGGAGCCAGCCATGTCTTCCCAAACCCAACTCAAGTTTGGTGGAGAACTCGAAGCAGGCCTGACCCATGAGCCGAAACTGGGTTAGCTTCGGACAGGCCCTATATCCATGCACGCCTGCTGATCAAGATCTTACGACAAACAATTCCATATGCAACAGTACATGCAGATTGCCTGTACACCACCCTCCAATTTAATTAAACCATGCAGATCTGCTTCAGAAGCAAACACCATGGCAGCAGATGATACAGGAGGACCAACAGCAACCAGAAAGGTGTACTCAAAGACAAGAACGACGCAGGGATGTAAGCACACAGAGACCAGCTTTTCTGCAGCTACACTGTTGGTGACAACTTGGACGCCATGGCCATCAGCTTTTTTCCGCAATTGCATTGCTTGATAGCCATGCACGAAACCACAACAGCCCAGCAGCAAGAACCCACAGAGCGAGAGAGAGAGAGAGAGAGAGAGAGAGAGAGAGATGTTTCTTTGTCCTTCACTTGGACCACCCCAAAGGCCCGAAAAGAGCAGAGGGGACGGTAGGCGAACAGCATTTGGACCAGTGAGTGTCTCTATGATGGCTTTGTTTTATATTTCTTGTTCGATTCATGTCATAATGCTTTTAGGTGGGTGAGAGAGAGAAGGAGAAGATAAGGTGGGAGGTGATAAGGTACGGATTGACATATATGACATTGATGGGAAGAAGTACCCAACACGCCTCTTAATGGCTGCCATGTTGTGAAGTTTATTGATGATTGAAGGGGAGATCAAAGTTGTGTTTCTAGAGAGCATGCTACATTTCTTCTTCCATATATATTAACCACCAATGATATAGTGTTAATTGATAAGAGTGTTAATTAAATTATTTCTAAACTTGAGTTGTGAAGGCAATTCTTAAATATTCTATTTTTTTAGAGTCAAATTAAATATATGAGATTTAATTTTAATACTAATAGGAATATGAATGAAAATATAATTAGGTTGGATGATCAATAACTTACCTTAAGTAAAAAATTTCAGAAGTCTTGAATCATTTATACAATAAGATTGAGAGATAATCATCTAAAATGATATATATATTATTTTAGTAAATCTACTATAAGTTTGAAAATGTGAACTAATTATTAAGGGTATGATAATAGTATGTAAAGAATGATTAAAATTTTTGATAGAAACTATAGATAAATGTTCAAATAAACATATAATATTTTATCTATCTTAATGACAATGACGATAGAAGGCACATATAATTGATCCCAGTATTTTAGTATCAACCTTGTTCATCATAAGCTAGATTGACTTTGTCGATGTTTGGATCAATTATTAGACAGTCATATTTGTTGACCTCTCTTAAATTCTCTCTCTCTCTCTCCCTGCTTTTTCTGTGTTTATGGCTGTGCATGGTGAATGATTACTCAGAACTCTTCAACTTTGGGTTACTCAGTCAAAAAGAAAAAAAAGGAATGCACAGTGCACTAACATTTAACTGGATTTTATCCTCTGATTTATCTCCTTAAAATAGATTTTAGAGGGAAAAAAAAATGTAGATAACAAAATAACTCTTGAGAGTATAAGATGATACTAAAAAAGATCACAAAAGCTCTGGTTAATCCAGTAGTTGCCAAGGACAAAAAAAGTTTTGTTCTCCTTATCACTACAGTTTGACTTTTATGGAATCATGATGAGATTTAGGTCTTCAGATAGGTGAAGATAAATTTATGAGAACATGAGAAATTGTCAACAACAAAATCTTTAAGCATTACTCACTTTATATGATCTGCCCCAGTGATCAGATTAGCTTTTAAGAACCCAATTCAATGGTGACGGTCCCCTACTAGTCATGTCCAAGTTCTGCTCCTCTGCCAACGCAATCTATATAGACTAACTGATGAACATCCAATTTATTTGGATGCAGGTTTTGTGTTCTTCTCATGAGGAGTATGCAATAATAGGATCGATAGTGTACCTTACGCAACACTGTGAGCAACAAATAGTAAGAAACATGTTTTCCTTTAAAAATAAAAACATGTTTTGGAGTCAACAGCACACTCGTTTTCGTTGTTTCCTACATCATCTAGGTTGCACAATGATAAGAAAAATGCACTAATTCTTTTATAAGGCAAGGAAGACTCTTTCTTACGCCACCAATAAAATGGAAGGGAAGTGCAGCACACTAAGAGAAAAGAATGGATAAGAAGCTCTCACAGCAGCGGCAATCCACAGACAAGAAGAGATGATTAGGGTTCTTGGGACTCTAGAGAGAGGCCCTTTCAAGAAATAATGATGAGATAAGAGAGCAACGCCTAAGAGAGAAGAGGAGCAGAATTAGGGTAACAATGGAGGAGTTGCCGTCATAGGAGAGATCATCTTGATGAAACAAAGAAGGGGAGGTAAAGAGAACTGATGCAGAACTTGGATGCTTGCAGTGTGTCGTGCAATCCATCCATGACCAAATACGAGATGCAGGTTGCACCAAAACGAAAGAAAGAACACCAAGAAGAGTCTTCATCGACATCACCAAAAAAAGGATCCTCGTACATGATCTAAAAACTCAAGAAATGCGTACATGGTGATCCAGCCATGCATGCTGACCCAAACAAGAACAAGACCATCAATCTTTTCTGCATGAAACAAGCCTTGTTTCACTTGTGACTCTTCGTCTCCACTTGAGTTGCTGCTGCGTTATTTTCCCTTTCTGCATGTGAGCTCGAGGTGGTGAAGTTGCAGCCAACTCTTGGTTGCTCTCAAACAAATGCAAACAAGACAGATATTGATGTTAAGGATCAGAATATGAGGCAGGACATGGAAGGATCATCTGCGGGGGTATATCTTTCCCATTGATCTGTCAGATCTATGCAAAAAATAAGGGTAAGAATGCCTGTCTCACTCAGTATGGCAGAATCATGCAGCCAATACTAATGTATTACAAATTGACATTCTCTTGGAAGAACTGATCAAGAATCCATCGTGACAATGAGAAAGAAACAGAGTTATGACACACACACAAAAAAAAAACATAAATTCCATATATTTGTTTTAGTATATTAGTTTATATCAAAAAATGGAAAATGTAGATCCAGACTGTTATATAAAGCCTTGCCACTGCACTGGTATTGAGCACTTGCAGGCAAAAGGAAGCTTGAAACGCCACCAGAGAGATATACTCCTTTCACTTTGCTTTTTGTCGTCAATTATTCCTCTGCTATCATCTGATCCATTGATACAACTCCAAGTCCGACCCCTCGTCTCCTCCTCCCTTTGCCCATCCCTCTGCTCTTTAGTCCCTCAGCATCCACTCTTCTCTCCTCCACAGTGACGGGTGGAGAACCGATGGATGTTGACTACTTAGCCTCTTCCACAGCAGCTCCAATGGATCTGATGACCGTAATGATGGAAATGGAGATGGAGAAGTTGAGTGAGTTGTCCAAAGCACAATTGATGCCGTCGGTTAGCTACTCCGGTGGTCTCGCTCCGCCATTCAGCAATGCTTCTGCTGCCACATATCATGCTCCCTCCTCGTCGCTTGCGCCTTTCAGCGGTCATCATCAGGACCAGCACACGCCTACGCTGACAAACTCCACGATGGGCGCCGCGTCGTGGCTTGCAGACCCCTACCAGGGCTGCTGGTGGCCGCCGGCGGCTGCCATGCGGGAGATGATATTTCGCATTGCGGCGATGCAGCCGATTCACATCGACCCGGAGTCGGCGAAGCCGCCGAAGCGGCGGAACGTGAAGGTATCGAAGGATCCCCAGAGCGTGGCCGCCAGGCACCGGAGGGAGCGCATCAGCGAGAGGATCAGGATACTGCAGCAGCTGGTGCCCGGCGGGACCAAGATGGACACGGCGTCGATGCTCGACGAGGCGATCCACTACATGAAGTTCCTAAAGAGCCAGGTGCAGGCACTGGAGCGAGCAGCCGCCGCAAACCAGAGCACCGGATCTATGGCCACCAGTGGCTTCTCCATGACCGGTGCAAAGTTCTGGGAAGACGGCTACTCGTGCATCGACAAAGGCCACGAGGCATCAGTTCAGGGGATCATTATGAACACTCCATCACATGCTGAGCTCAATAAAATGGATAGTTAAGCTGAGAACTGTTGTGCAATGTTGAGGCACTATTAGGTTTCAAGGAGGAGAGTCGTCGTCGATAGATCAAACTGATGTGCATCGATCTCTCCATCTACCTAATGTTATCATACTTCTGAAACATAATCGTGTGGTCAAGCTGATTACTGATAAGCTAATTACTACAAACGATATCATAAATCTCCAAAAGAAAAATATCCAACAGTATATTTCATGTTCCATGGATTTTATCGCTTGTTCTATTAATCGTCATGTAAAGTCCATGACCTCTCTCTTTTGCAACGCTTCCATGACATAGAAGGACATCGACTGCATTTTTATATGTTATCTTTATCTGACAGATTGATTTGCTGGGATCTGAAGCTTTCTTCTTCCCTCTCATGCCTGTGGGAGACAACCTCGTGCAGCATCTGATTGTTTACAGCAGACCAGAAACCATAACGGGATAAGGTACTGCAGATCCAATCTTGGTCGGTTTTACCTGTCGTCTTCCCTCTAAAATACACACACAATAAACAATGGTGCATTCACAAAATATTGCCACCGTCGTCTGTGGGTACTTTTCAACCGGAAAGAAAGAACGAGGAAGGCGAAAGGGAAAACACGGGACTCCGCATGCCGCTGTTGGATGCTCGATGGCAAAAGGAAGGGGTACGTACGTGGAGGGACAGCGGTAGCAGCAGCATCGAGATCTCCGCCGTGGAGGAAGACGAAGACGGAAGAGCTCTTTTGCATGTGAGTTCCACGCGAATGACGTCACGTCACCTCAGGCACGAGGACAACGTGAGGAAGGGCGGCGTGTGGTGGGTGGGGATTGATTCGATGCATGCGGCGGGGCCCCACGCGGCATGGGTCGTGTTGTTGCTTCGCGAATGGCGAGATCTCGGATCGATCCTGAACAATGAAGACAGGATCTAATTCATTGACTCACTCGACGACCCGAGTTGGTCGTCACATCTCTCTCTCTCTCTCTCTCTCTCTCTCTCTCTCTCTCTCACACACACACACATTCCTTCGACACAGTCATTTGTTATTTATTTTATAATTTATTTTTGTTAAATCCTCGGTTAACATGAATCCGTCGCATGCAGTCATCACAAGGATGGATCAACATATCGCTCAACAGTCAATATCGCATACATGCCCATACACAATAATTTTGTGAAGACTACTATGAATCTACGATCATTCCGAGATCGCCAAGATCTTTGTATTAAAGTACCCACAACAAATCAGTTAATATCTACTTGTAAGATCCCAAGGAATGGGAAACTTACCCAAATCCAGCTCCACAAAAGATTGGGATGAACACATCAAAGGAAATGATGGAGCGCTATAGTGTTAACCAACCTTAGATTGATGATAGCAGTGAGCAAATGTTTTAAAGAGACTATCCAGTGTCGGAATAGCTTCATGCAGCATCCTTGCAAGTTTAGCTATTCAAGTATTTAGCCCCATGGGAATTATGTCACAAACAAGTAATCACCGGGAGGAAGAGTGCATCTTGTTTCAGTAGGGTCTGTACCTCAAATTCATTCTTGGAGTCTTGCTGCTCCCGCCGGCACCATAACCATACTGCAAAAGGAAACGGAGGAGGAGAACGTGTCTCTCTCTTAGGAGTTTCATTATTCAAGATAGCTGCTCCAACCATGAAGTCAGCTTGAAGTTGCTTCCTAACTATAATTGAAAAACTACTGCATGCCATATATACTCACATCGTCAAAATTCAGGCTACCGTAGAGCCTGCCATAGTTTCTCATAGGACCATACCCTCTGTAAGCCTCGGCAGCATCCATGAAACCCCCACTGGGACCAGCATCGTCAAGTGGTGCTGCTGAGTCGATAGCAACCTACTCAAAAAAGGCGCAGAAACAGTAATCAGATGTGATATCATAGGGAACCATACCATGAAACGTTATAAAGATTATTATAATTAAAAAGAGGTGCAGAGAAGGCTTTAGTTTGACAGAAAATAAGACTCATGGAGTAAGTTGTGTTTCTCTAGTGCCCACAGAGAGTAAGAAATCCAGGCAAAAGATCATTAATCTCTGCAGCTCGTTCCCAATTCAGGCATATATTTGTTACAAGCTCACAACTGTTCGTTCCAAATAGTGAGGTCCAAAGTGAAATTTTTTGGGAACTCAACTGTAACTTAGGTTTCTGCCTAGACCATCTGTCCATTAAGACAACACCATCAAGGCTTCCTCTGCTCCCAAAGCAGATATGAGCTCCATCACACTAATAAGTTTCTTTGAATCTCATGAAAATGTTTACCAAGCAAAACTAGTATAATTTTATAAAAATCAAGTTTCTCTGTATAAACGAATTGTGGGGACAACAAAAATAGGTCAAGTAGCACTCACTACATGAATTCATAAATCTACAGCAGGAAGTATCAGAAGAAACATACATGACACGAGGAAAAAAAAAAAGAAGACAGGAAAAATGAAAAAGAAAAGTATAATGCAGGAGAAACAAGGACTGCGGCAGCAAATGGTCCACAACTGTTTCAAATGAATTTATGACTTAAAAAGTCTAAAAAATCTTATAGTTTAGGATTCTAGCAGATATTTTGAAATTTAAAAAAACTGTGTCTATGGATTTTAGTCCTGAGGTTCATAAATCGCAACCCATAATATACAACTATACTTTTACCTGTCATAAATGCAATGGGTATTTCAGGGATTTTTTATTCTATCATTAGTCTGCCAACAGTCAACAAAGGGGTGTTCATGAAATTCTTTTTTGAAGATTGGATGGCAGCTCTAAGCCTCTAACAATTGCAAGTTCCAGAGGTGTTTCGAGAAGATAGGGTGCGGACGTACATAAAGAACTCCCCCATTCATTAAAGTACATGACTAGTCTATCAACCGTTGCCAGAAGGTAATAGTCAAGACCTCGATATGTTTTCATCTTACCTCGATCAAGCTGCTAAGTAGAACTACCAATTTGCTATAACCAAAATTTTAAGCAGCTCATATCAATAGCAATTTACATATTAAAACTATCTGACCCGCTCTTCAAGGTATACATGATATTCTCTAATATAAACTATGTTGAGTAGTCCTAGGATAAATTCCATGAGTAAATCAAATGAATATGAACAGTTAAATAGCAGAAAGCACATTATTGTTTGCACATATACTAAAATTGTGAGCATTGATATCATATCTAAGCAACACCAAGCAAGAATAGGTAGTATTTTTCATGATCAAGCATTTACATGCCTATAAAAATGCAATTTAATTTGAGAAACATCTTTCTTCGGAGAAAAATAAAATCCTTTTGATATTCAGTAACATACACATGATAATCGTAAAAATCCACATCATCCTATCATATACCTCATGTCCAAGAATTTCATGTGTTCTGCGAGAGACACGATCTGCTACACCATCGTCAGCAAACGTCACAAAACCAAAGCCTCGATGACCACTTCTTTTAGGATCCTGGTAATGGTAAAACAGCAATTACGAAAAATAAAAATTCTACTAACCAAAACTGAAGAATGCAAAAGGTACCAAATTAACCTTTGGAACATAAACATCCAAGATGTGTCCAAATCTGCTGAAGTACTCGCGCAGATCTTCAGCACTGGCATCCTGGGGAAGTCTGCCAACAAATATCTTTCTGCCCATCCCACGCGAAGGTCCAAAATATCCTCCTAGATCATTAACGAAGGAATTACTATTTTACTTGACATCAGAGGTGATCACTCTGTGAATACTGCTTAACTTGAAATGTGACACATACTTCCATATGCAGAACCAAAGTGGTCATACAGTGTTGGAGCACCAAGTGCCGCATACCGAGTTGCTGCTGAAATATATGCATTGTATGCACCATATCCACCCTGCGCCATTCTGCTTGGATATCTCATATCATCGTTCTATGTAAAACAGAAAGAGAACTTTTTGAGGCATAAAAATTTAATACATGGGACACACTACATTCATCATTACAACTGCAAAATAAGTGATCTCCAATATCTGATTCACATACTCCCATTACAAACAGGCATTACCCTAGGAGTAGCACGGTCAACAACTACCGTAGAACCATCAAGCTCATGAGACTCTGCCATTATGGAATCCACCGAATCTGTTCATTTGAGAAGGCAATATAAGATCACATATTTAATAGACTAAAAAGCACTAGATGAGATCAGCTATTGGAGTAGGCTCATGCAATATAAGATCTCCAACTTTCGCTTAACAAGCATTCCTTGAGTTCATTTAATAAGAATAGGACTAAGAGGAAGATGGTTTTAGAGAAAAACGTCACAACTCACTGTGAAAATAAACTATCATGTCTTGGGATTTCTTGCACATAGATAACAAGGTAAATTGAATTATATACTTAGTTCTGAGTGGAGTGTGCATATTACCAAGGTTTGCAATTTCGATCTATACTGCCCGGTATAGGCGGTACATACCAGTCCGCTAGGTTACCGGTACATGAACCGCCCGCTACTGGGTGGTACCGCCAAAATCGAACGTCGACGGCCGATTGAGGGAGAAATCAACCATGGGCGATTGATTGAGGCCATCAACGATCGATTGCGGGGGAAAAAAGGAAGAAGAAGAAGAGGAAAAGAAGAAAGAAGAAGAGGAGAAGAAGAAAGAAGTACCTCCTTTCCCCGTGTCGTCCTTGCCCGCGGACGATTTTTCTCCCACGCGAGGAGACGAAACGTCTCCCCGCACGAGGAGAAAGATCAAGGCAACATATTTTTTATTTTTTAATGTATTTATATATTCAATATTATAGTATATAATATAATATTATAAATATATTAAATAATATTTTAATATATCAGGTAGTACCAACTGTGTGTACCATCCGGTACTGGTACCAAGAAAATCTCAGTACATCGATACGGACCGGTACATAAAACCTTGCATATTACAATATTGTCTTATCTATTTTTTGGACAGATGCAATAATCTAATTTGTGAAAAATTGGGTTGCAAAACATATCTAAAAATGAATACTATTTGCATCGAATATTCTAATGGTAATTAAAGAACAATAAATATTGTGCACCCGAAGTCAACAACATAAAGTTTAGTATGATGGTAAAAGTTGCAGGGCTTACAAGCATAGGTGTCGTTCTGACAGTATGAATTCTATACCTATCTTTCCCAACTTTAGTATAATGCATGAGGTGGTCTCTGCATTATCCAGGATGTAGCAATCCCCAACAAGGACCAATGCATTAACCCCATGTCAAATAGTACTAAGCAAATCAAATTGCATTGGCAACATGCCTCACCAATATTCTAAAAATGGATAACTGTACAAGAAACTAGGGATAAGATGAGGGGAGTGTATACGAAACCTCATATCTCAAGACTCGAACAAAGATGAAGTAGAAAGAATAACATCATTATTTACAATGTCAAAATTACATATGATGCAGGATATTATTACTTGCATGCTAAGGAAAATTATGCAACCTATTCACCTAATGATTTACCAAAGAGAAAGTACATAGAAGCATCCATGATTAGCAGTACGACCTCCTTGCAACTATACGAAATTCATGAGGGAAAGAAACAAAGTTGTATTGATGAGGCTACTAAAAGCAAGTTACAAACTCAAATAAAGGATTTCAAATTAAGTATATATTATCAGTGTTAAACTGTATAGTTTTGCTATCACTTGATATTGTTACTTTTACAAACTAGTGTACATTTAATAATATGAGAAGTATTAGAAAAATAAGATCACGAAGAATGTGATACCAGCATTATCAAAAGTAATAAATCCAATTCCTCGATGCCCTTTTGAACCTTGATCCTACAAACCAATAGATAAAAATTGATCAAAACTGTTAGCAAATTTATCATAGATCCAAATTCCAATATACAAACTCTGCTAAATAAAAGATAGAAGTTAGGTCCCAAAACATGTGCTCATGCTGTTGAGCAACAAAGAACATTACAATTCATGCAAATCAAAAGCTTTCATGACCACAAAATTTCCTCCTGAACTTCAAGAATTCGTTCAAACTTCAAACACATATCAAGCAAGAATTGAAGAAAATTTTCAAATATTTATTTCAGATTTACACACTAGTTTAATATCTGCAAGTCAGAAAATGAATTCCAAGAAGAATATAGTAAATTAAATATTTAAAAGAATCTTATTTAAGAATATGTACACCATTGTTAAACCTCACAGTACATCCAAAACTTCAAATGTGCCATATACATATTAATAACTAATGATAGCTGAATCAAAATGCATAATTTTAACTGCTGAGAGCAGCTTTAGTTCAATTAAAGAAAAATGTAAAAATGACATCCCTGACCTTTGGCATGAACAGATCTGTTATTACGCCATAAGTTTCAAAATAACTGCAAGAAACAACAAAAGGTAAATAAAATTTGTAGCAAGGTCAAATATATATCAATTTTAATAATTATGCCACCATCAGAGCAATGATTCCACAAGCAACACAACCATAAAGAAAAACTAACCTTCGGAACATTTCTTCCGTTACTGAGGGTGGTATCCTTGCAACAAATATTCGAGTAGCTTTCTTCAATGGTCCTCTCATTTCTTCCTATATTTAAGAAATCATAAGTGTCATGCAAGTACACATGGAGGAAAGCAAGAATTAAACTATATGTTTGCATTAGCCCTTTGTTGCAATAGTGTTTAAGAGAAACCACCAACGAGTGAAAAAAGGACAAGCTAAATAACAGTTCTAATGTATAACTCATCAAAATTACCTTAGGTGTTGCCACTTTCACATCAAGAGTTCTGGTACCAAGAACATGCTCGCTTTCAAGTGCATTCTGAATGAGTGCAAAATTGACTTTCCAGCATTATTTCCCAAAAATTATTGCATAAAATGACAGTTTTCAGAAGAATGCTAAATGATAGATTACAATGCAACTTTAGCAAAAAAGAAAACATCAACAGAATTATCTAATTACCTAGAAAACACAGTGTAAATATTCCTACATGTGCATGAATGCTTATAAATCAATGTTATGATCTAATGCTTATTAGAAGTGGTTATACACTAGAAGATGCAAGACACAAAATCTACAGCAGCCAAGCAGTAAAACCAACTAGTATTCATCACGAAATAGAGAAGCTCCTTTTAAGTAGATATGACAAATAAGACAGATCTAGGACCAGCAGTAGGCAGTTGATGATGTCCTTCATAACATATGTTTTGAAAACGATCATATGTTTTCATACATGATATCAAGAAGTTAAAAAAGGAAATAGACAATGAGCTTCAATATCGGGTGTTTGTTATTAACTAGTACTAAGTCACTAAATTACCATGCACCATAATCACATAAAAAGCTACAAATTCCCACTGAGAATTTACTTTTTTGTTCATAAAGGTCACTGATAAATATAAGAATGTAATAATGATAATAAAGGATAATAAAGCATTCCCAAAAGAGTATAGTTATATTTTATAAGCATGAGCTGAAGTTAATGTTTAGAGATATACATCTGAAATCTTTATGAAAATTAAAACCAACACAGAGGATCAGATTATGTTCACCTTAGCGTCGTCCTCTGATGAGAAAGTTACATAGCCAAAGCCTCGAGAACGACCAGTAGAACGCTCCTGATGTTTAAAAATATAAGAAACATCATTGATGAGCTGAAAAATAATCCACTCAAAGGAAAGCCAGAAAATCAAACACCATATAATTATACAAGGAAAATAAAAGAGAACATTACAGATAACCAAGTGTTTGTGTTAATAGAATCCAGAACTACTTTTCAAAGCCAATACATATTTCTTCTAGTGAATCATCATCTTTTGAGGAACCCTAGTCTTTCAACAATATAATCCTGACCAAGAATTCTCAATTTAATAGGTCGTTAAGCCAAAAAATACACTATAGCCACCTTTTGCAGTCACATGATCCTACCCAGGATACTTCCTTCAGGTTATTACAATTAGATACATGCGTCTACCTATTCTAGCCTCTAGAATGATTCCCAAAAGTAGCAAAGTCAAAACTAAATCCACAAAGTTTCCACATGTTATTTTCTCCATTCTGTCAGAATAACACAGAAAATACAAAAGAATTTTGTGTTTAAACTTCTTTAAAGTCAGAACTCAAACAGAAAAAGTTATTTTTGTCAATTAAGTGCATAAACAATTTATAGAACTGTAAAGTGTTGTTAACCAGGCAGAAATAGATAGAAAAATAAGCCTGAATAACTACTACTATGACAGAGCTTCAAGCTCTTTCATACTTTTTTCTGTTGACTATTCATTTCAGAGTTTGAATTCTGAAAACAGAATGTTTACTTTTTGGTTTTTTTTTTCTCATCTGAAAACAGCATGTTTACTTGCAAGGAAGAAAATAAAAGGATGGACAATCTAATTATAACCCTTCTCATCGAGGCCTGAAAGAAAATTCAAAAACATTGGAAATCTTGATTTCAGAGTACAGTATCACCACGATTATATTTCCAAAAATCCAATGTAACAAATTGTTTCCCAGAGGGAAATCATAGGCATGCAATTACAATAAACACATAATTGCACATCTTATCTAACCATGCATCAGTAAGAACTGGCAATAAAAGAAATTTGACATCTATTTCAGCATTAATATGAATTTAAGAGACATAAAGAGAGATAAATGATATCATGGAGCAAAAGCAAAATTTCTTCTTCCATGAGGGAAAAGGTATTACTGAACTGACGAGCACCAAAAAAGAATTGATACAGAAAAAGAACATGCAGTTCAAGTACCATGGATAATCCCACTCGAGGGAAGGCCATGGAACTCTAGAAGTTCACATAGCAACAAATCTCCCACTCCACCAATAGAAGAGAAAAGGAGAAAGCAAAACCATATACAAGTAAACCTGATCTATCAGAAATCAAATGAGTTACACCAATAAAGCAGTACAATTTCAGATGAAGGAGAACAAAAAGATCAACCTTCATGACGACACAATCATCCAAAGGACCAAACTTGCTCATGTACTGTCTCAGCCCTTCCGTATCCACATCCCAGGGGATTCCAAGGACCTAAAAAAACAGTCCAAACAATAAGTAAACACAAACTGAAGTACAAAAGCTTCATCCAGGAAAACAAAAGAATATTAAAGAAAAACACTGACCACGAGCTTGTTAGCCATGATGACGGTCGCAAGTGCACAGATCAGGTAGAGCGAGAGACGCTATCTCTAACTCTCTCCCCCTCTCTTAATCACAATCCTCCCTGCCTTTCACTCTTAGTTCCCTCAAGAACGGTTCTTTTATTGCTATATCTCAGTCTCTCTATCTCTCCCTCTTCTACAGAACTCTCAAAAACTCTCACTCTCCTGCAGAGGATCACACAACGCACAATAATCGTTTTTTGCATTTCCGGTTTTTGAACCAAAAGGCTTTCCTCTTTCTCCTCTTTGGTTCTCCACCGGCGGCCGGCCGAGAAGCGAAAAAGGAACGAGAGAAGGGGTGTAAACAAGATGAGGAGGAAGAATAGGCCATAGAGATCACGCGCTCATAAAACGCGCTTACCTCGCGGCTCCCCTCGCACACTCGATGCCGGTGGCCGTGGTGAAGCCGCTCGCACGCTCGTCCGACGCCCCTCTCCTCTCCGCTACTATTTGGGGATTTGGGATGTCGTCGAGGGGAAGACATTAATAGGGGCAGAGACAGGCAAATAGGAACAGGATTTCATCAGAGCCGTCCATTCTTAGGTACTCCATTGGGAACGTTGGATAACGTTAACTTGGGTCTGATCTGATATAAACCAAAGTGTTCCAAAGACAACACACATATATTATTCATATCGGATCGAGTATAACGGTTCGGTACGATTTGAGTTTTTTTATGTTTGCTTGGTATTATTATACTAAATTCATTATGTACATACATGTGCTTGTTTTAGTAATTAATATAGTTTATCCTACTCTACTAGAATAGCAAAATATAATTGCATAAGAAGATTTTGACTCACTGTTTGTGAACTTGGACTGATCCATGAGGTTTATTAAGAAGAACTCAACAAACTCATCTAACTAAAGAAGCCTAATCCAACAGGACACCATAAGTATTGTGGTTAATGTAGTCTTGCTAAGATCTCAACTCAGCAATGATTTCATAAATAAAGAGGAAATCTTCATGCATGTCCAAATCCACAGTTCTTGTCGTTTGACTTGGTGTGACTCACTTCCCCAACTTTCTTCTGCATTGACCAACCAATTATTTACTCCCATCATCTCCCCCCACCACCATAGACATGTTTGTGCAAGTGCTTCCTTCCTTCACCACCCACAGATTCTGCAACCTTGCTTGCTTGGAGAAAGAAAGGGAAGTACATGAATTGTAAGTTCTTTGGTTATGCTTTCATCCTGAAGAAGATTAATAAAATTAGATAATTTTGTGTCAAACAATGTCTGCGTTACTGAAACACAGATTCATCTTTGAATCCTATATAACCACTGTAATCAAATCTCTTAATTTAAATATAAATATATTTTTTTACTAATAAAATTTAAAAATAAATATTTAATCTTTTAAGTTAAGCAATGTTATTTTTATCAATAAATTAAATTAATTACATATATATATATATATATATGTATTAGGGTGGGATCTCACCTCCTCCTTATTTAAGGAGCCATAGGTTCCCGTTACCTTTTTTAAAATATTTTTCTTTTCTATTCCTTCGAGTCTTTTTTAAATTTTTTATTTTAATAAAGAAATATATTATAATTGTTCATACGGTACGTATTTTTTTATATTTCTTAAAGTATTCAAAGTTTTTGAATTAAAATATATTATAATTATTCGTGCTCTATCTAATTTCTAAATTTTTTTTATCTTGCATGATACTAGTTACACTATTCAATTTCTATTAGACTTCTATAATAAATAGTCTCTTATGTAATTTTATCTTTTTAGTCAATTACTATTTATTATATTTTTAATAATTTAATAATGATGATCGTGATGTCATAATTTAAAATGAAAATAATTGACTAGGATTTAAGTTAAATCCTAGTTCGGCTAAACCCAGTATGTGTAGTTATGTGTAAGTTGACCCCATACCGTATGATGCATACACTATGCATTTTAGCTCATTGCTCCTATTTTATTATATTGATTTGATCGAATTAAAAGCTGGTTTGACTTATTCAACTTTATTTAACCTAAATTTAATCTAACTCAATTTAAATTTCATCAATTTAATGAGGATCATAGATCAATTTAATTAGATTATAGTTAAATAAAGTTCAATTTGACCGATTTAACTAACATTCAATCGATATTATTTAACATTAATAACAATACTTAAAAAATGAATTGATATATTTTAAAATATTATTTCACCCCGATATGGATATTGATTAGTATAAGATTATTTTTATTTCTTACCAAGAATAAATAGGATGATTTTCTTTGGAAATTAAGATTCATTCCCATTATTGGAAGGAAAGAATCGAAATAACACTTAATCTATTATTAGGGGTATTATATTGGGGGAACATAAATATTTTTAAGATAAGACCTTTTCGAGCATTTGATATATGTTAGTGAAGTGATTACTTGTTGGATATGTAATTATTTACAGATAATTTGTAAGATTGTCTACTCATCTTCATAGAAGATTAACTTTTCAAAATTTATACTCAACAGTTTTCTAATAATACTAGAGGCCGAATTTTAATTGAAAGCATACTTTTGAAAATCTAAGATGATTTTTTTTACTTATATATTAATAAAGAATTATTTTTATAATAAAATATTTATAATTTATATATATTAATAAAAAAATAAAAATTTTATTCTTGATGTATGGATATATATGAAAAGAGATGTAACCATGGAAATATATTATGATCATTTGAAAGAAAAAAAAATTCAAGATGTGATAATTACATAATGCTATTTAAGAGTTATATTGTGATCCGTGATCACGAAGGCAGGATATGGCTTCCACAGTTCGCTTGCTATCTCGGTCCCGACACCTCCTGCGACGACACGGAAGAGAGCAGCGTCGACGCAGAGGACCCGCCGCCGGCGCTTGCGGAGTTCGTCCCACACCCTCTCCTCGCATTCGGATCCCCGAATCCTCTCCCGTACGACCTCAAGAAGTCGAGGGACTCCAACCGCGGATGGGGCACCAGCATCGTTCCCTCCAGCATCGCGGCCACCTTCGTCATGCTCGGCCTCAGAGCAGGCTCTTGGTGGATACAGCACAGCGCCACCTTCACTACCCTCTCCAATTCCAGCCCGTTCGCCCTCCCTTCCAGCCTCGGGTCGGCCAAATCCTCGTACGTCCCCCTCCCGTGCATCTCCAGTGCCACCATCGGGAAGTACGTCTCCGGGGTGGACGGGCCACACGAACCGCTCGGCTCGGTCCAGAGCTGTTCCCTGCGGTTCTTCCGCCCTCTCACGATCTCCAGCAGCATCATTCCGAAGCTGTAGACGTCCGCCTTGTCGGTGATGGCGGAGTTCGTTAGCCATTCCGGCGCCAGGTAGCCCCTTGTCCCTCTCATTGTGGTGAAGAGCCCCGACTGCTCCGGGCTCATCAGCTTTGCCAATCCGAAGTCCGCAATCTTCACCTGGTTGTGATCATGAAGCAGTATGTTCTCCGGCTTCACGTCGCAATGAATGATCTTGTGCTCGCAGCCGGTGTGGAGGTATGCGAGGCCCCGCGCCGCCCCGACAGCGATCTGGAGCCTCTCCCGCCACTCTAGCACCCGGCTGTGGCCGAACAGGGCGCGGTCGAGCGAGAAGCGGTTCATGTATTCGTAGACGAGCAGCCGCATCTGGCCCTGGGCGCAGAACCCTCGCAGCCGCACTAGGTTGACGTGGCGGATGTTGCCGATGACGGCAATCTCCGTGCAGAATTCCCTCCTACCCTGCACGCTGACGGCATTGATCTTCTTGACGGCGACCAACGACTTGTCGTGGAGCTGTCCTTTGTATACGGAGCCGAACCCGCCGGAGCCGATCCGTGTCTGGAAGTTATCGGTGGCGGCCTCGAGCTCAGCGTAGGTGTACTTGGTCGGCAGACCGGGGATCGCGATCTCGTTCTCCTTCCCGGCCTCTGCATCAGAAATTTCTGCAGTCGTTTGACGTTTGTTCCTCCTCCGCATTGCGTGACATACAAGGCAGATGGAGATCACCAGAAGAGCTGTAGCCGTAGTTGGCAGTAAAACGACGAGGAGACGGGCCGAAGACCGAGAACCGCTCGAAGGCGGCTGCACTGGCTGACTGAGCGTCTTGATGTAGCCGGCGGTGGAGGTGTCGCCGCTGCCGTTGTCTGCAATGAGGAGAGAACCTATCTGGTGCGCGAGGATGTAGCACGACTTCGATGAGTTCTTGTAGAAAAAGCCGAGACAGGAGCAATTCCGAGAACAGAGGTCGCTGCACGCGGACATGTTAGCTCCGGCAGTGATAGGCGTCGAGAATTTGGTCCCAAAGTAGTCGATTTGGCTACCCAAGCTAATGTAGGAGACCGAGCCACTGTTGTCCTCATCGGGACACGAGGAGTTCGCCAAGATGGAGCCGTCGGCTGGGGAGCACCCGCCGGCCAGCGAAGCCCCGAACGAGGCCGGGCATCTACAGGTGGAGTCGTTGGCAAAGGGGAAGCAGAGGCCCAGCGAGCCACATACGGAAGGGAGGTCGCAGTCGTTGCTCGGCGCTACGAAGTCGGTGTCGAAGCTCAGGATGCGAAACCGGCCGTTGGGGTCCAGCTTCGCGACGCGGAGCTCATCGGGGGACGACGAATGCGGCGGCGGGGAGATCATCCTGAAGACGGTTGTTTGTCTATCGCCGGCAAGGAGGTAGAGGCCGGTGGCGTTGACGGCCATGTAACCGACCTCCAAGTTGGAGTCTTTGGTGAAGCGGACGTCAGTGGAGAGGGACCAGTAGTTCTGCGAGATCGATGTCCATTGCAGGATTGCGTCGCCGGGGGTGATGAGGAAGCGGTAGTTTCCGGGGGAGGGGTCGTCGTCGGAGACGGCGGAGGAGAGAGAGGCGGAGGCGGGGAGGAGCTGGGACGGGAGGAGGGTGTCGGTGGGGTGGTCGAAGGAGGACCAGAGGGAGGCGTTGGCGGCGTCAAGGAGGCGGAACTCACCGGAAGAGAGGAGCTGGAGGGCGACGACAGGGGCTGCTAGGCGCGGGGTGGACCAAGCGAGAGAGCCGTCGGGCAGAGAGAGGGTGAGGCCGGGGGGGGCGAGGACGAGGTTGGCGGAGGGAGGGACAGGGGCGGCGGGGTTGGCTGTCCAGACGACGGTGGAGGACGGGGCGTGGACTACGGAGAGGTAGAAGCGGGAGTTGTGTCCACCGGGGTTGTGAAAGCCAGCGGAGAAAGCGGAGGAGGAGAGGAACACGCCGGAGTTGTCGACGAAATGGAGGTAGGAGGCGGTGAAGTTGGGGTAGACGACCTCGTGGGCGATAGAGCCGGCAACCGTATGGAGAGGTGCAAGTACCAAGTAGAGTAGTAGGAGGAAGAGCCGAAGAATAGTAGGTGCAGAAGAGGAGGAGGAGGAGGAGGAGGAAGCCATGGGCGGAGAAGACAGAATGATGAGGCAGTTGGAAGTTTCAGCTGGGTGTTTAGTGTGCAGTCAGTCAAAACGTTGACTGAGGATTCAAAGCTCGGAAGAGGGGCAGGTGGGAAGACTGAAGCAGCAACCAAACATGTGGTTTGACATCAACAATGTACGTGTTATTTTGCGTTGTATGATTTCCAGATCAGAGTTTGGGTTTAAAGTAATGGAAGCTTTGTCGCAGAGGTTGACTTTTGGGCAACGGGGACTCCAAAGTCTGTATAGGTTGCTCATCAAAAACCATAGAATTTTGATTCCAACAGGACCTACAATGGACTGCATCATTATGAATGAGGAGGCATGGTTGCATCATAAGAGGCGGTTTTAGCACTATATGATGTGTTTTCAAGATTAGTGGTCAAGCTTAAAAGTCAAACAAGATGAAGGAGTTATTATTATTATTATTATTGGAAGGATTAAATTGGTTTTGATGCCCTAGCAGAGCGGGAAATGCAGCAAGTTTGAGATAGATACGCTGATGAAGACATCGTCACACACCACCTCGTCCTCCTGCTTTGAGAAGAAGAGATGTGTGTGACAATGGAGGAAAACGATGAGTGTATGCATCAAAAGGTTGTTGACCTTTGGGCATTAGTGGCACGTCTTGCATTAATTTCCCTACCAGAATGGTTTAGTCTTATCCAATTTTGCCTTTTGTCATGGTAGCCAATTACGTGGTCGACAATTGCAACCTCTGGTGCTGCACTATACTTATACACGAGTGTGGAATTATGAAGGCGAGGCTACTAATTGCCCAAAAAGAGTGTGGATAAACAGGTTCAACCAATAAATTGTAATCATGCTCTCTTGCACTTCAAATCACCACCACAAAAATTACTAAGCACCCAACTATCTTAGAATGACACCCTTAATATCAACCTTTCATGTTTTGTCTTTCTAAGCACCGAACTCTCTTAGAATGACACCCTTTTTTTTTTTTTTTTTTTGAAATATGATGGTAAATAGTCTGGCCATGGATGTGCAAGCAAACGTGAGCATAAGTGTTACTCAAGCACTTCAAATGCATTAGATTAAGTAAAGCAGCACACAAAATGTTGGCTAAAACTGGATACTTCAATTAATAAATAAAGAATTAGATAAAGATTCATTTAGTCCTTATTCTTATTATATAAGATTCGACATTAATGATCTTATTGCGTGAGGTATAATTAGAGGCCAAAGGAGATTATTGGATCTCAGACAAATCTTGTTGGATGCTTTAATGAATAGATAATTGGATAAAGATCAATTTAGCCCCTATTCTCATTAGATGAGATTCAACATTAATGATCTTCTTTCATTATGTACAATTAGAGATCAAAGAAGATTATTAGATAAAGATCCAATAATCTAAGTTTAATGAATAATTGAATGATGATCTAATATCTAATAAGACAGGATCCCTCAGGGTTTTTATGGGTGGCTCTCTATGAATAGGAGGGGATAACCCAAATTGTGATAGTTTTAATTTTGGCTGCCCCCCCCACCCCCCCCCCCTATTCTCCTCCTTTCCCTCTCTTTCTCAACCGATCAGCCCCTCTCTAGTGTAAGACGGTAGTAAAGAAGATAGAGGATCTTCTTCCACGTTCATTACAAGAAGCTGCACAAGAGTTGTGAGATTTAAAACTATGATTGGAGAAGTATCATTGTAGTGATCTATCATGTAGATACCGCTAGAGAGGAGAACACTTGACCTCATTCATCCTCTTCGTCAAATCTAGAAAAACAGGGATATATGATCTCCCTAGGTAAACAATCTCACATATGATGTAATTTTTTGGTTTTCTGGTTTTTCATGATCTAATCTTTGCATAATGATTTTAATCTACATGGGAAATCATTTTTGTTTTGATCTTCCGCTGCATATATGATGCTTGGTTTCCAAACAGGTTGCTCGATCAGTCATTTCCAGTCTTTGCCTAAGTTCAGTTGCTCGACCAGCCATATTTAATCTTTGCCCGAGTTTAGTTGCTCGACTAGTCATACTTAGTGTTTGCCCAAGTTCAGTAGGTCGGGCAGTCATATTCATTCCTTGCCCAAGTTCAATCGCTTGATCAGTCATATTCAGTCTTTGCCTTAGTTAAGTTGCTCAACCAGTCATACTCAGTCTTTGCCCGAGTTCAGTAGCTCGACCAATCATATTTAGTCCTTGCCCGAGTTCAGTTGCTCGACTAATCATATTCAATCTTTACCCGAGTTCAGTCGCTTTACCAATCATACTCAGTCTTTGCTAGGGTTTAGTAGCTCGGTCAGTCATATTCAATCCTTGCCCAAGTTTAGTTGCTCAGCTAGTTATACTTAATCTTTACTCGAGTTCAGTTTCTTGGTCAGTCATACTCAGTCTTTGCCTGAGTTCAGTAGCTCGACCAGTCATATTCAGTCCTTGCTCGAGTTTAGTCACTCGACCAGTCAACTATATTCAATCCTTGCTTAAGTTCAATCGTTGGCCCAGTCATATTCAGTCTTTGCTCTAGTTTAGTTGCTCGGCTAGTCATACTTCGTCTTTATCTGAATTCAGTAGTTTGGCCAATCATACTTAGTCTTTGCCCGAGTTAAGTAGCTCGGCCAGTCATATTCAGTCCTTGCCCGAATTTAGTAACTCGACCAATTATATTCAGTCCTTACCCGAGTTAAGTCGCTCGACTTGTCATATTCGGTCTTTGCTCGAGTTCAGTTACTCGATTAATCATATTCAGGATTTACTTGAGTTTAGTCAATCGACGAGTCATATTCATTCATTACTCGAGTTTAATTGTTCGAGTTCAGTTGGTCAGTTAGCTATATTTGCCCTAGTTTAATAGTTTGACCGATCAAAGTTAGTCCCTTGACCAAGGTTAGTCACAACCATTGGCATTCCGGCCATTTGCAAGAGACATGCTCCACACTCCAGTTATGCAAATCCAACCAACTCTAGGACGATCGACGTGATGAAGAGACGAATCCAAAAGCTTGCAAAAAATCACAAAAAAGCCAAACCAAAGGAGTCCACAAAGCCCTACCTAAAGCTCCTCCCCGAGGAACTCCATGAGTGCTTGTTCCTTGCGCACTTGGACCAAATCTAGCCATCCTAACTCCTCGGCTAAGACTTAAAAGTTCCCGGTAGGTGGCGATTGAAGCCACTACATATATTTCCTCCCTCCCCAGTCCCATTTGCATGGTGCTGTAGCCATTCTACCTTCCAAGCACAACTAGCAGTGAGGTGAAGCACAAAGTGTCTGAAAAGAAAAGATGGTGGCACCCAACAGCAGCCATGATTCCCATAATGCATGCGAGTAGAGTGCACAAATCATGATAGTGACGAGTGACGATAAAACTTAATGGAAAGTATGTCAATCATATCATTCATATAGTTCACGCATTGTGAACATTAGGAGGCATAACAAAGTCGCATCCGATCCCGAACGCTGCTATTCACTGTCGGCACTTGTGTTGATGATAGTTGACTAGGTACAGACGCAGATGGAGCTCTCATCGCCTTGGATTCCTCGCAGGTTGGATGTCGATGACGGCGACGTGGTCGATCGAGCTCGTCTTCACCAGTGCTGCTTCCTTCTCCCTAGGCGGTGTGGGCTCCGCCAAGTGATCCTTGCTCTTCCCCCAGATGAGGGAGTAGAGGCCGATCACTATTATGACTGCACCTAATAGCCTGCGGATAGATTTCCAGCAGAAGGTATCAGCTGTTGGTGGTGGAATGAGATGGTTAGCACTGTAGCTACGTACCTTCCCAAGGTGATATCCTCTGCTAGAATAATGGAGCCCATCATGGCTGTGATGATCATGCAAAGAGGGTTGAAGGCTGTGACGAAGACAGGGCCTCTCTCCTTCATCACGATGCCTTGAACATAGTAAGCGACTCCAGAGCACATGATTCCCTGCAGAGGAAGGGCGACAGCAGAAAAGCTTGAGGACCAAGTCTTCTTCTAATGCACGAGAAGATGCGATCCTGAGAAGCATCTTACGGAGTACACGGCGGTGAAGAGTCTTGTGTCGAATCCTATCAGCCATGGCTTGGCGCTGCGCTCCATCACAAGAGCAAGGGCTCCACCTTGTCCCGCGCCCATGAGGCATATCAAGGTGCTCAGGGAGAGCTCTGCAGGATAGGACTTCAACGTGTGCGACTGTAACATCAAAATCCACCATGATGAGCCATCGTGCCGTGTTCTCGTTCATTCAAAGTCCATCGTAACTGGAACCTCTGTTACCTGCAGGATGAAGAAAGCGGACCAGCAGAAGCAGCTGAACAGCAGCATGAACGTGCCGATAAGCCAGTGGCTTTCGTTCTGGCCGCTGTCCCCGGCGTGGTGGCTCCTTCCCTTGGTCCATACGAATTCGATGATTGGGCCTTTGTATAGTATCATGAGCAGTGCACCGATCACCGTCACCAGAGTGCCGACCACCTTCGCCTGGCTACGTCGTTTCTTGATATCGATCTTCTCCATCCTAACGACACCGACAGAGGATCGCCGGTGTTGGACGCAGTTTCGTGGTCTATAACTTTGATGTGTCGATAAGAATCACCTGAGGATAGCGGCATTGATGAAAGTAACAGCAGGCAATACGTTGTAGAGGGCAGAGGAGAAGCTTGCTGATGTGTTCTTGGCGCCCATGTAGTAGAAGTTTTGGTCGAGCACCGGCCTGGATGAAGACACGTTAGCCAATTCTACCGGAATCGAAGCCAAGAAAGTGAAACAGTGGCTGTTTGGTGGATCAGTACTCCAGTAACGCCAGAGCCATTATCTTGAGGAAGATGGCAAGTGTCATCTTGGGTCTTGTCTTCCTGGTATCAAGAGAGAGAGAGAGAGAAATCGACATTTAGATGGAAGGATCTCATTCTGCTCCATGCCTGCCTCACCAGCGTGAGAGAGAAACTTATCATGGATCCACGCACATCAAATTCTTGCTTTATATGAGAGAGGGGAGAGAAAGATAGATATAGAGACAGAGAGAGACCCTTCAAACCAGAGAGCAAACGGAGCGACGACAGCTGCCGCGACGGCATTCCGGTACACGACGAGCACGTAGTGGCTCATGCCGCTCTTGAGCGAGGCGACGGAGATCACGTACATGCCCGAGTACCCAAACTGCAGGAACACCATGGCCAAGTAGGGCTTCACACTCTTCCAAGTGCCACCAACAGCCATGGTCTCCTCCTCTACGACCTCTGCTGCCTCTCCTCCACAATGCAGAGGCTCTAAGCCCACAGCAGCCTTATATAGGTAGCGAACCGAGTCCTACCCGGTTGAACACAGGAGAATCTCGTCCATCGGAGGGCCACGGCAGGTCGTACGAGATTCCATCACGTCCATAGACAACAGTGAGGACGAACGAGTACTCCAAGCACTAACAAAGATTTGTGCTCGACAGAGAAGTCCGATGGGAAGGAGGTGCTCGGACACTGGACGCTCTCTTTGACATAGAAAAATGCGTATTGGGACGTGACTACGCAAAGCAAAGACCTTAATGGAAACAAGCACTAGTGGTTGCTGACGAGGTCTGGGCACCTATAGGTGGCAGCAGGTTGGGGGAGAGTGCCATGGTGCGCTCATGCTCAGATTGCAGATTTTGGAGCTTATCTGAGCGACTGGAACTTGCAACCTTCCTTTAGTTCCACCTTCCCTGTGTATTCAAGAAGAATACTTCAGAAAGAAGTTGCAGAAGGAAAACTAAGCATCCTAAGGATCAATATCATATGGTGGGAATTCCTTCTCCATTTTGGGATGGTGCTGCCATTGTAAAGGACAGGCCGCTTTGTTCTATTACCTAAGAAAAATCTTAACAGGAAGCTGCATCAGATGTCAATCTTTTCTTTTTTTTTCCTTGGGGATCAATTATCTTTTATGCCAACAAGATATGTCAATAGGAGAAGAACCAGGTTTCCACCAAATGGTACTAACTTGTAGTGTTTTACATGCACTATCAGCTGCATTTCTAACGAGGATTAAGGAAGGTTATCAGGATGAAGAACAACACGAGGATGAAAGTTAAGCCTGCCAGCGATGTGCCATCAGAACAAGAATCTGAAGACAGAGAGAGCAGAGGTCATGGAGAATTAGTTCCGAGAATGTTCGATGATTGATTCATCAGCGAGGCTTATGAGAGGTTGCATGGAACATATCTCAATCTGCTTTCATGCCCATATAATATTCTACCAAATTGAAAGAGTTCCAAAGCTTGGAACCTCTGCTGCCAAGTTGGGGTCCTGACCACCATTAGCACAGAACAATTGCATGACATGCCAAGTTTCTCCCTTGAGATGTTACAGCCACAATTGCACCGAATAATAATATACTATCCATTCCTCCATCTGCTAGGAAAAAGTAGACGCGACGTGAAGGCGATCCATCAACTTAATCAAACCTGATGTGACAGGCAAATCATGAAATCGCTGTGTTTCCAACTCAAACCACGTAGAGCAGCAGAAAAGGCTAGCTCAAAACACCACTTGTAATCAAGAAGAGGATTCTGCTGTTATCCACTCAAAGTTGATGGTTTGAGCAAGCATTTTGTGCAGCTGCAATGAAGCAGATTTAGAAGACTTCACAAAAGAGAAGTATTCCATAAGCATCAGAACAGAGATGAGTAAACAAACAGTGCACGTTTAGATGTAGCAGAACTACATCTACTGCTACATATTTGCAACATCTCATTAGAAATTACTGGAATTCGGAAAGCATGTTGTGGGTGTTAGAAGCACCAATATAGCTTTGCACAAGCAGCCCAACCATTACCAAACACATGTTGATCTTAAATCAAATGGTGCGTGATCTTAAAGACGATGTTGACTTGTCTGGTTTTGATGATAATGCCTCCGTAGTAACTTCATTAAGGACCAAAAAATATATTATATTTATCATGCTCACTTTATGCAGAGGGAAGGTATCATACATCACGTCCAATTTGGTCTGCAGTGAGAATAGATGGAGATACAAACATCTACCGATCGATGGGATCATACGCTCCAACAGCAGAAACGGCTTTGTTGCTGCACCTCTTCGATCAATGAACTAGATGATGCAGGTTCGATTTCTACCCATTTCGATGAAATCACCTGATACAAATCGTGCTGAATCATGAGACTGCCTCATGAAGCCCATGGTGAGTTTACTGGATGTTTTGCATCGTAATGAGCAAGGGAAAGAAGACATCTGAGGCAGAGGAGAGGATGGTGTGCCAGTAGTTCTCCCTCGAAAGGCGAAGTTTTTCAAGGCTTATATCAACTCAATTCAGCTTCTCCAAGTTCAAGTTAGAAGAAGAACGATGCCATGAAATGGCTCTGCCATTAGCTTCGCCAATCTCCAGTGCTTCAGTGAGGATTGAATTCTGCGACAGTAATCTGGAACTCGGTTTCTACAGTAATATGAATCCAGCCAACATATATCCTTCGTGCTCGTTCGTTTCCCTTTCTTTCATCCGACTACTCTTTCCTGCTACTCTTAACAGGAAGATTGATGTGAAGAAGGGAAGGTTAGCAGCTCAAGCGGGGCTCGAGGAAGAAGAAGAAGACGGCGGGTCTCGGAAGTTGATGATACCTGTAACTCATCTTCATCATCCACTCCTCGCTGATCTCCTTGATAAGGCTCATCACCACTCGGCTGGCCCGCTGAGGCTTCCTTGGTCGGTGGACGACTTCCTCCACGTCCGATGGCTCATCGGACGCCAGTCGTCGGCGGACTCCCTCGTCGCATGCCCAGTACATACGTGTCCATTCTACGACCGTCGCAGTAGTCATAATTGTAAGGCTGCTTTGTGAACCAATAAACATAGGTCAAAGATACTTGAAGAAATAATACTCTATCCCTCGTGAAGATTTATGATGGATTCTTCTGTCTTTAGGTTTTAGGTTGTTCAGTAACAAATCAATAGACCAAACACCTCAAGACTGCAAGTGGATCATCCTCGACAAAGTCAGGACACAAACAAGAGAAGTCGGAGAGTTGTAATCACAGCCTAAGACCTGAGATTTTAGCTAATACTTGTCATTGGATTGCCCTCAAACGAAGTCAATCAATGTTTCTGCTATTGTCTTACAAAGCACAACATCAGCAGCTATCATCAGACTAACCTACTGATCAATCATTACACTTCATAAGACCATGTAGGAAGGAAATGATGCCATTGCAGGAAGAACCACCCTCCTCAATCGCTTTAAGAGAAGCCATTCGGAGTTCCGTGGATCTTCTCCTCATCTCTGCACTCTCAAGGCCGTTGGATTCCATTAGTCTCTTGACAAGCATGGCGATGTCATCTCTTCCAATAACGTTGTCGTCCCCCAGCTTTTCCTTCAAACTGAGACCAACCTTCCATTCTTCTACTACAAGTCGGCTATTAGCAATTTGATCCCATAGTAAGGGGAAGGTGAGCATTGGAACCCCTGCAAACACAGCTTCAAGAGTTGAGTTCCACCCACAGTGAGTCAGGAATCCTCCAACTGAAGGATGATGCAGGACCCTCAGCTGGTCGCACCATGGCACCACGAGGCCCGATCTGCCACACATCTGCTGAATTCTGAGAGAGTCACCACGAGCAACCCACAGGAACTTGGGTTGGCTGGCACAGAGGCCCATTGCTATCTCTTCCATCTGTAAATTTGAGACAGAGAGGAAGCTGCCCAATGAGACGTAAAGAACAGATCGTTCCGGCTGGGAATCGAGCCAGCTGAAGTAGTCGTCCTCATTGCCACCGCATGGAATTGAGCTGTTCACTTGTGGCAGCATGTAAGGAATACAGGGGCCGACAGAATACACAGGGAATGAAAGCTCTGATCGAAGTGAGTCAAGTACACGAGGCTCGAGCTCGTAGAAGGTAGTGAAGAGAACAATTTGTGCCTTTGGAATCCAGGAGAAGGTCTCCAACACTCTCTCCGATGGCGTCTTCATTCGAAGTAAGGGTATGAAGTCTGCTAATCTAAGAGAAGGTAGGCCAGGAATCCATTGCGCCAGAAGATCTTCTCCTGAGTGCAAGTCACAAGTATCAGACCAAAGTACTCTTTTTGATCCTATACACGCATGCTAGAAGAAGTAAGAGAAGCAGCAAACAGATGAGACTTGAATCAATAATGCTTCCAGAAGAGCTGACAGAATTCAAGATAATTGCTGAAAGCACAACCTGCCACGATAAATTGGATTGCTATGGAGAACAATCGATCTTTCTAACATGATTTCTAGGAGTGCTGCAGCATTGGAAGAAGATACTGTGCCCAAGAAATAGAATGCGGACCTGTCATGTGGTCAGGCACTGACACCTGAGGCCGCAGCAGGCCAGGGACGCGGTCCAAGTGGTACATAACGGAGAAGAAGGCGGCGGACATGGTGAACAGCGAGGCCACCGGGATGCCCCTGCGGTTGCCGACCGCCACGGCCCAAGGCAGGTACGAGTCGGCCACGATGGCGGCCGGCGCGGGCTCCAGCTCGTCGAGGAGGCGCTCGAAGGGGTCGCCCATCCTGGTGAACACGGCGTCGAGGAACCCGGAGAAGTCGGCGGCGCGGCCCGACTCGGAGGGGATGACGTTGGGGATGGTGCGGAGGCGGATTGCGGCGGGGGCGGCGGGGCGGGCGTGGCGCGGAGCAGGGCGAGCCACTCCTCGGTGACGACGAAGGTGACGAGGGCGCCGTGGGCAGCGAGGAGGCGGCACAGGCACATCATGGGGTTGATGTGGCCGCGGCCCGGGTACGGAACCGCCACCAGATGGCACGTCGACGAGGCGGCCGCCATGGGCTGCGTCTTTCTCCCCTGCGCCGTTTAATGTGCGGGGTGAGAGCAAGAGAAGACGGCGCCAAATTGAGTGAAGCTGGCGAAGGCCACACGATGGGGGTGGCGTTTGCCCTATTGGACGTACGATATTTTTTATTGGCAGGAGCACGTACAGACGTGCTTTGGGTAAAGCTGCTAAATAGACTGCACGCATTTTAATCGTTTATTTCATGTCGTATGGAGGAAGAATAAAACCAATCAAGCTGGAATCGAAAACTCATAGATTCATCGATCCGACGCACATTACCATTCAATGTTTTGTTAGAATTAAATCAATCAAGCTGGAAGGACAAATCAAATTAATTATTTATTTTTTAAAAAAATTATTAAAAATATTTATTCTTATTATATAAATATAATATATCTTGGAAACCATATAAATCATATATGTTGAGTCATGAAAAATATAAAATTTATAAAATTATAAAAATATTGAGAGAAATACAAAAGATTTAATCTTCTCGTGCTCTTTCTTAGTGTACTAACTCTATCCTTTATTCCTATCAACTTCAACATGTTTGACATAAACCAAATTGGACGTAACCAGAAGTTTGATACAAGTCATAGCTGGGCTGATGCACGAGTAACAATTGGACACACCTTAGTACATTCATAGCTGACATAGATCATCTCCAAATGAAGTGCTTGGCCTTAGGTTTTAGCAAGACAACTCACAACCTAAGAGTCATATTTCCGTAAAGTCTTACAAACCATGATATCTATTATTCAGTTATGGCACTGAATCAAGTCCTTTTAGAAAAGAAATGATGCTACTGTGTAATGAACCACCTTCCTGGATCGCTTTAAGAGAAGCCATCTGCAGTTCTCTTGCTCTTCTCCTCATCTCTGTACTCTCGACGCCACCGTCCGAGTCCATGAGTCTCTTGACAAGCATGGCGATATCATCTCTTCCAACAATGTTGTCTTTCGACATCTTTTCCTTCAAACTGAGACCAATCTTCCATTCATTGACTACGAGTCGGCTGTTAAGTGGTTGATCCCACGCTATGGGGAAAGTGAGCATTGGAACCCCTGCAAATATAGCTTCTAGTATTGAATTCCATCCACAATGAGTCACGAATCCTCCAACTGAAGGATGATGCAAGACCCTTAACTGGTCACACCATGGCACGACAATGCCCGATTTACCACATGCCTCCTGCATTCTTGGAGAGTCGCCACGACAAACCCACAGAAACTTGGTCTCACTAGCACGTAAGCCCATTGCAATCTCTTCCATCTGAGATTCCAGGACTGAGTGGAAACTGCCCAATGAGACATAAAAGTACGGATCGCTCCTTCTGGGAATCAAGCCAACTGACGTAGTCGACATCGTTTCCACTGCATGGAAATGACTTGTTCACTTGCGGCATCATGTAAGGAATACATGGCCCCACGGAATACACAGGGCATGAGAGCTCTGATCGTAGCGAGTCAATTACGTGAGGCCCGAGCTCATAAGATGAAGTGAAGAGAATGATTTGTGCTTTTGTAACCCAATAGACAGACTCCAACGCTCTCTTTAGTGTCCTCTCCATTGCGATGGACTTGACATCAGCTAATCTAAATGACTTTAGGCCGGGAACCCACTGTGTCAAAAACTCTTCTCCTGAGTAGAAGTTACAAATATCACAATTATGCTACAAGTGTCAGACCAAAGTATTCTTTTTGATCCTATTCACATATGCAAATGCAAGATGAATTAAAAGGAGCAACAAATAAACAATTCACTGAAAGCACAAACTTGATATTATTTCAGTCCAGATTCTTATGTGCAAATTGAACTTTTTATTTACCTTCATATAAAATGAAACAGAAGTAAAAAAAAAATATATACATTCTTTTGGCATAACAAAAGCATGAAGTTCTGCACTATACTATGGATCTATTTTGAAGAAAAGTATCATTGAATTAGTCTCTTTGGTAAGGATGAGCCTTGATAAAATAGTACGATTGTTCTTTTGCTAGAGATCAGGATTGGAGTCACCAAAACAATCTCTCTATTTTTAGTCGTAAGACTATTTGTTCTCTCTCCTCAAACCTAAAATTGGCTGGAACCTCAAGAAGGCCCTAGCTTTGTTCTATGAACCATGCGACTGAATACACATCTTGTTGATGGTATGACAACCTACTAAAAGAGAATTGAAAGAAACGCAACAATTTGCAAGCATATGGTGTGGTGTGGTTCCATCTTATGATCAAACTACAAATTGGTTTCCAGAGAGATATTTCGAAAAGAGAAAAAAGAGTCCACTAGGCATATGACAATTTCTTAGAAATAATAAACGCATACCCCCTTAAACTAGGCTTCTAGGGGTCTTATGCATTTCCATCCAATCTACTTGGAGGCAGCGAATGATCCTATTGATGATTACAAAATAGGAAACCGAAAATCATAGAAGACTAAATTATTAAAGTTTGTTGAACCTGACCACTGGCCCAGTGCTTAAGTTCAAATTAATAGGTTAATAGTTGCAGGATCCTTATAAGTAGATCTTAGTCCACTTCCAACGGGTTATGTGAGACTAATTTGGGGTTGTTACAATATAATACCTGGATAGGCACCATGTGATTAATCTAATTTCACCCACTACAAAACCCCTGCTCTTCAAGGTTGATCTTGACTAAGCTGATGAGAGTCTGGTCCAGACTAGCTTACATACATTAAAATGCATTTCTTGCACTAAGTTGATGTGGGTAGTTTTAAGCTGCAGCTGATCATTGCTTCAAGGGAGTGATTGCCACAATTTTGAGCCATGAACAATGAAAAGAAAAAAAAAATTAGGGATTGTCATGACTTTACTTCATAAAAAAATCACGACTCACCACACATTGGACTCTTAACAAATTCCACGGTGACTTATCAGCTCACCTGCCACATCAGCACTGATTTTTTTCTAAAAAAAAAAACAAGCTGTTTAAAGTCTCCATACCATAAAAAGGATTTAATCCAACGATAAGGGGATCTTTTTTTCGTTGCTCCCAGTTACCGTATTTCTTATTTCATTTATTCTTGTTCCCATAGTAAGCTCTAACTTGATCATCAAAGGAGGATCTCCTTGTGTACATGGTTAATGCCACCTCTATTTTGTCGAACCCTATGGTTTCACCTCCATAACTCCACCTTGGAGAATTGCCACCTTAGCAATTTCCACCGTCTACTTGGAACATGCTTCGTTAACATTGGCTTCAATTCTCCTCAATAAGAAACTTCTAAGAGACCAAATTTCACATTTTTGGGTCACGAACAGTCAACTATGCTCGTCAAATTGGCTTCACTTCTCCTCCTTGGGCAGACAATCAATTAGGGTCTCCTCAATAAGAAACTTCTAAGAGACCACATTTTTGGGTCATGAACAATCCAATATACTTGTCTCATGATGCTAAGAATCATTACATTAATTATTTATGAATTTTTAGATCTCAATGAGTGGTTAATGAGCAGGTTTGCTCAGGAAACTGATAGAACCCTTACGAAATTCTAAGCTTGGATTGATCTCTATAAGGGATCGGCTCTCCTTAGAGAACTCTATAGGGGTTTCTCCCTCCTTAGTAGTTGGCCACAATAGCTGAAAAAAATTGATATATTCATGATAAAAAAAGGTTGTGGCTACAAGTGTTTATATAGGGTTTCAAAACCCTAACTCCTAATACAACTCCTACTTCAACTAAACCAAGACTCCAACTCCTAATTTAACTAATATTCAAACTCCTATGCCAAGTGATCTAAGACTCCAACTCCTAATCAAACTCCTACTCTAAGTAAACTAAGACCCCAACTCCTAATCAAACTCCTACTCCAAGTGAACTAAGACTCCAACTCCTAATCAAACTCCTAGAGAGAGTCCCAAGCTAAGTGAAACTCCTCCTCTCTAAACCTAGCCACACCTCTCAACCCTAGCCAACTTCCCCTCATTAAGGTGGGTGGCAAATTGGGTTGATTACAAGCCCGACTCAAATCCAACTCTGACTCCTAACCAGACTCCAGTTCAGCCGAATCCTAGCCCTACTAGGATTTAGGTTGATTTATTATAATTGACTCAAATCTCCTCCTATTTGACATAATATCAGGTCTAGGCCGGCCAACAAGATCCAATCTAAGGACTCAACTCAATCGACTAGGATCCGACTCAACTGGGGTCCTAACAAAACTCCTTCTCTTGTAAATGTGATAGTAGAATTTGCTACCTGGATCTTGATGTTTGTGGTACTCAAAACAATGTTATTGAATTTACCTTTAAGTTTTATATAAGAGTTTTTTTCAAAGCTATTAATTGGATTTCATTCTGCCAAAAATAATAATTATGGTTAAGGAGTACAGCATAGGTATATAATTAAGCAAACCCATCTCAATTATCTCAACTTCTGTTATCTATATTTACCATACCTAATTGAGATGCAAAATTCTAAAAAAATTCACAAGATTGTTGCATGATTCATGTGAGGGAGAATCATGATATTTCTCTCACCGGTCAATTATTTCCTCCCCACTAAAGTCTTAGATACTTAATAATTGGAGTCAATAATTGCCCCGAAAGCTCAAGACTGGTAGGAAGTCAATTACTCTTTCTAAAATTATATCTCAAAGTGCAGCATCAGAAGAAGACATAGAAATAAAGATTATAGAAAAAAAGAACCTAGGGAAATGAGCGAGAAGACCTGCGACGTGGTCGGACACAGCTACCGGAGACAGCAGATGACTAGGGATGCGGTCGAAGTGGTAGAGAACGGAGAAGAAGGCGGCGGCTACGGTGACCAGCAAGGCCACCGGGATGCCTCTGCGGTTGCCGGCAGCCACCGCCCACGACAGGTACGAGTCGGCGATGATCGCGGCCGGCGGGAGGTCCAGCTCGTCGAGGAGGCGTTCGAAGGGGTCGCCCATCCTGGTGTAGACGGCGTCGAGGAAGCTGGGGAAGTCGGCGGCGCGGCGCGGCGCGGCTCGCCTCGGAAGGAATAACGTTAGGGATGGTGCGGAGGCGAACGGCAGCGGGCGGCGGGACGGCGTCGGCGGCGTGGAGGCGACCAAGCCACTCCTCGGTGACTACCAAGGTGACTATGGCCCCGTGGGCCGCGAGGAGGTGACACAGACACATCATGGGGTTGATGTGGCCGCGGCCCGGGTAGGGAACCACCACCAAGTGGGAGCTCGCTGCGACGGCTGTGGCGTGCCAGGCGTTTGCGACGAGATTACCGGGGCGGCGATGCATGTGTTGTTCCCTCTCATTTGGGGGTGAGAATGACATGATATATGAGTCGTGAGTACACGTGCTCTAAATCGATTGGATGTGTTAAAGCGAGTTGTAATTTTTATTTAAATTTGATAGGGTAAGTAATGGGATCGTCAAACTCACTATAACCTACGCCAGCTCAACACCACACGATAGCATCGAGATTTGACATCAACCCGATTGGCGTAGGCTCAGGTCAAAGTAGTAGAGTGATGACTTGGCTACCACGGCATTGCATGCTATGCTAAGACTCGTTTAATGAAGAATGACACATCGCGCCTTTGCACCATGTCGATCGGATAGACAGTGACTGATCGTACATTCCAACCACGCCCGACATAATGATAGAGACGAGACTAAGGGTACGATCGGCCCTTCGTCTAGTATGTATAAACCCCCACCTGAGGGTGGGGAATGGGGGCTCTTGCTCTCGGACTCTTTTCCACATCGAAACTTAGATCATTCGAGAATTAACTCAAGCGTCAGAAGGGTTACGTCAGACGCTCCCATTCCGATAAGACCTTTGTGCAAGACTCTCGTTGCAGACGCTAGAAGGAGAAGCCAGAGTTGCCAACCTAAGGTCGATCTTCCCGAGACGTAACTCCGAGTTGAGCCCGGCGCCCCTATTCCCGATCGACATGAATGAGCCTACACACACGGGAGGAACCGAGCCGTACTGACTCTTCGGCCACGACATCGAGAACCACAACAAAATTAGATTATATGTTTTTAACCAAATTTAAATTAGATTTAAACTAAAAAAAAAGCAGTATTCTATGTTCCAACGTTCTTTTTTTCGAATATTAATATTGAGAAGAAAAATCTATTTCTCGAAAAAAAAGTCTTAGTTTAGAATTTTTCTTTAACTAAGGTACCTTTATTTTTATTTTTTATCTGATGATATTTTTATTTTTCATAATTCCATAAAATATCGTAGTCGTCGGTCAGTAGTCACCTCTATATTGCCTCTAGATATTATTGTCTTCTGAAAATTGAAAAAAAATATTTTTTTGATGAAATAGGCCAAAAACTGTCTCGTGAAGAATGTCACCTGTGCAATGACGGTTATAGCGGAAACGGGGGGAAGGAAACGGCCGGCCTCTCCATGGGGTGGTCTCTGCTTTGCCTCTCTCGTCTTCCTTCTGCAGCGTGAGTAGAGGTTCATCCTTCTTGCTCCCAAGTTCACTGTCCTTCCCGACTTCCTCTCCTGCCTTAGAGGTATTACTTCTTTCTAACTTTTCTTTATCCTCACCCTCTCCTCTCGCTGACCCAAAACTCCGATCTCGTTGGCCGCTACGAGGGGCCCTATTCGTTTGCTGGCAGAGTTCTCGCACCAGTAGACCGAGGGATCCTCTGTGAATGGACGACAAGGTCGCCTAGGACCTCTCGGACGAGGAGCTCATCGCGCTCCGGGATGACGTCTCCAAGTACACGACCAAAAGCGACCTCGTGAGAAACCAGATCTCTCAATTCTCCCGGGATTTGGCTTTGTTTTTGTTTTTTTTTTTCTTTCTTTTTCTTTTTGCATCAATGGTGTCCTCAGTGCGGGTTTCATCTCATTAAAACCACCAAATTGCGGGGTTTACCAGGTTTGAATGCGAAGCTCTTCTCTTTGTGGGCCGTTGGTTTGATTTTTGTTGGTTCAATGAGCTAACATTGAAACTTTTTTTAATTTTGCTCTCTCTTTGTGATCTCGACTAGCAGAAGCGGTTCAATAGGCTAACGATTGGGGGACTGAAGGAGATTTGGTATTATAGGAAGATTAAGCATGAGATGGGGCTGCCTTGTCGAGGGAAGAGGACAGAGAATAACTGCCGCATTCTCAGGTCAAGAAGGTTGCTGTTGCTGGCAAGAAAGGGAGCTGCTCGTTTAAGTAATATGCTGTTTTGTTCACCACATATTCTCTTAGAATTGCTTCGACCCTGGTGAGTTATGTTATGCTGACAACAATTTCTAGAGACCCTTATGGGTGGCTGTTAACAATGCAACTATGTAATAGAGAAACTTTTTCAGGTTCTGTTGTTGCTTTATGAAATGCACCGATACCATGGTTGACTTGTGATCGAATATACTGTTCATTGTCGAGTCATGATATTAGCATGTCCTACTCTTAAAATTTTAGAACTTAATATTTATGTAACTGAGTTGCCGTTTGCCATCATGACCCTGCTAAATTTTTTGCTGCAAATTATTTTGTCATGTAAAATAATCTTTGTGTTGCTAACTCATGGCTACTGAGTAATAGTTGACTGAGGCTCCCTCCACCCCACCTTGAAAGATGCACCAGTAAGGCTTAAGATGTTATATATGTTTTCCCATCTGTTGACTTTAGTTTCACAAATTTGTCATAGCCATCATTGAGTCACTGATTCGTTTGGATTCATCGAAGATTTATGCAATGTTTCTCCCAGTGATCCTGTATTGTTTTAGTGCAAATACTTGGTTGTCACATAGCAAATCTTTGGGAGTGTCATTCTACAATAGTGATTAATTAACAACCATACCAAGGTGATATCATCAGATACTGAATTCTATTTTATCCTTTTCTTATTTTATTTTGTAATAATTATTTCTTGGCTATGATAGGAAGCAAGATGTTTCTTTAGCTGAATTTGCCCCTGCAAATACATTTCCACATTGAACAATACTAGTAATGTCCAATCGCTTTAAGTATGATTCCTGTATTCATTGTTAAGATTCTTAGTGTGCACCACATGGCAATTATTTTGCTTGAACCTGATTGTTTGCACAAGATTCTTTCCCTAGCTTATCACTAACTAAATGAGGACTTAAAGATTGAACTCTGGAACAACTTTGCTCGTTGCTGTAATAATTCTCTTGGACCATTCTTTTAGTTTCCCCCCTTAAGAATGACAACCTTGTTGAGTTGGTTCTTTTCACTTCTGTTGCAATTATTGTAAGATCACGTTGATCATATTTGACTGAAGTTGCTTTTAGATATTGGAAGAATGATGTACTCTAAAAATGATTAAAATGATACCTCCAACTCTTTCTAAATGAGTGAGATGACAGATGAGGTAGAGCCTGGATACAAGTAGCAAATCACAATGGTCCTTTATGGGTTATGATTTGCATATGCGAATGGTTTTCTTGTCCATTTACTTTTGGTTTTTCATATGAATTATAGTCATGTAATATATTTGATCTCTTTATTAATTTATGTTTGCTTTTGACGAATGAGTACATTTCATCATACATCATAGCTTAGCTAACAACATCATAGCTTTACCATGAAAGGCGGGAGGTCCTCTGCTGTATGTGTTTGGCTTCACAATAATTGTTTTCTAATTCCATAGTGGAATTGCCTGAACTAAAATGGGTACCTTTCATCAGACATTATAGCTTTACCGTGAAATGTGGTAGGTCTTCCGCCGTGAGTTTGGCTTCACAATAATTGTTTGCTTATTCCATAGTGGAATTGCCTCAATTAAGCAGAGTTAATTTCTTTTCCAATTTTGTGATAGATTTTTCTAATTTTAGATGAAAAACTGAATACTGAAATGACAATATGGAATATACAGTTTCTGATCCCTGACTCTTATATCATGATAATATGGTTTGAATTGAGACAGGTAGAGCTCCCAAAAATTCATGATATGTTATAAGCATTTGCCGAGGGGACATCACTTTGTGAAAGAGAACAAGGAACTTCAAATCCGGATTGCTTTTGCTACTTTTGACTTCCATCTAATTTTCAGTGATGCTTATGCTAATTTTCAGTGATGCTTATGCTTATGCTTAATGCAATGGAGACAATTGAATCTATTTTTCTTCTGTTTGAACTAGCTATCGATTCTGAAGCAATATTTTTGAAGGTGTTTATGCTAGTTTCAAAAGAAAGATTGCACAGACCTTAGAAACAACTCAGATCTTTCTTTTCTTAATGGAAAAGGGAATTCCAAAAACTTGGATTGGAAGATCGTGAGTGATGATGCCAACTTAATGGCAAGTCAGTGATGCGGATTAATGCAGTTTGTTTTAAATCGCTATCTCCTACGAGTTCTCTACCTATGCGGTGACATGAAATTTCTTTTTCCGGAAAATTGCCTTTTCTATGAATGGTTTTCAGCCCAATGGAGAGAAATGGTTTATCTAGCAGAACCCAGATTGTAAAAAGTCAAGATGTGTGGTTGTTATTGTTGTGTCATTCTTGTTCTTGTTACCGTTGTTGCTTGTGATTTTATTCAAGTTTAAGCCTCAGACAAATGTTATATATGCACCACTTGAGACTTCATCCTCTGAAGCTGATGCCATGCACTAAAATGGAAATGCTATTTAAGTTGCAGCATAAGTGGCATATTGCAAAATTAGCTTCACAGAATTAATAGGGACCTCTGCTCATGACTTTGCATAAGCAATTACATGGTATGTTTAGTTAGGCTCTATAATTTTCTTTATATGGTTGTATAAGCAAAATCCTGGCCTTTCTGTCCAATGATCCTTTAAGACTTTGATCATTCATTTTTTTTATTCAATTTTAGAGTCCACATAATTGATTTGACATGTATTACTAAGGGTTGAACTTAGTTGGATACTGGTATCTAAACATGCTAAATCATAACTAGAATTTTGATACAGTATCATGCTAGAACAATTAAAGCCTGTTTAACTTTAATGCACTACAGACAACTCAGGAACTCTTCTGCTGGCATCAACATGAACTCTGTTTTAACTAAGAAATATGTTGACAACAGTAGCATACTCAGGTTTAGGCTGCTAGACCTGCATTTCTCATATGCATTCTCGGATACTTGGGCATGTCGAGTGTTTTCCATAGCAGCATACAGACTGTCTGCTTTCTTAAAACTATGTGGCCTTTCTTCATATCCGAACAGTGACATCTTTGAAGCACCAAAATACTCAAATCTGTTAACATGATGCTCAGCAGTGTTAGTATATTGGGGTTCCAGGGTGCTGAGATAGCTGACGTTTTGCACCGCTAGTTTGCTGCGCTAGCAAGGTGCACTCTGATTTGAACCCACCCAACTTTTTATTTGTTACTTCCTCAACTTTGTGTACTTTTGTATTTCTAAAGCTATATAGAGATTACCAGCACTTTGAAATTGCTTAAATTTTGTCATGTTCTGCAGACTGATGATAGAAGGCGGCAAAGAATGGCCACTGTTTGTTGCAGGCGGGAACAAAGCATTCATGTGTATCAAACATGACTGGAAGCAGAAACATTATCATTCTTACTGAGTGTGGGGAAACAGTCGATGGCTCTGCAGAGTTCAAAGTTCGAGGGACAAGTTCAAGCTCATCACAGATAGGTAGTATCATTAGATCTGTGTGAGAGCCTGTCTCCAGTATATGGTACCTGCAGAGATGTCTTACATGATGAGGTGGTGAATGCTGCAGCTGCTTCAACATATGCGCTTGTTGTTCATGTAGCGCCATGTGAGCTGCCACCAGTTCATGCTTCTCACAAATAGGATTGCAGTAGTGTCCAAACTCTGTTGCAAGCTTCCAACAAGCCATGTCCAGATCTTGAGAAATGAGAAATGATAGAAGGAGCCAACACTGTGACTGTGGAAAGCGCAGAATTCTTGGTAACGCATCTCTGCCTTGGATTGCATGCACTTTTTATTATCTCGTGTTAGTATCTTGGATCGAAATGTTGCAGTTCCAGAGAAACAAATCCCTACCTTGGATTTGGGTTATAGCTGTTCTACCGCAAATGATTAATGTTTCTGGGAGGCACCCCCAGTATCTACTTGACTGCAATGCCACACATGATCTTACTGCCACACTCTCCTTTTTATTTCTTTTGGTACATTTCCCAACTTATTGAGCTGGAGTCGTGAAGAAGTGCAAGATTCCAATGTACACAAGTACAATGTACAGTTAGACCAAATTATAACAGAGGATTTCAAAACAATATTAGTAGCATTAGTTCATCCCACCATTTGTCATGATGTTTCAACGAGCAGTTGTGGAATAATATGTTTGATGTTACCTAAAACTAAAGATACCTCTCTTTCAATTATTGTGTCCTATTTTTTTTTTTTAATCTTTACACAAACTGATTTATTATAAGGGTTTGATGGGTATATTACTCTTAATTTTTAAGACAAACTGATTTATAATGATTTGATGAGTACATTACTGTTAATTTTTAATTTAAATATTTTAAATTAATTAATAAATCAGTCAGTTATCGATCAGCTAAAGTGAAGAATGTTATGACAAAGTATCAAATTCTTAATAAGTATGATATTTTGTATAGTGAATTGGCATACCAGAGTGATGAGGTAATAGACTCAATTGATTTGATAATCTTAAATTAGAGAGTTTAAATATTAAATCTAAATCAACGAACCATAGTATGATCATCCAATCTTTATAAAAAATAATTTGGATAATTAAATTAAAGATGTTATTCGTTAATATTTTATTTATTGACGAAGGGGCAGGTCTCCTTCCACTGCTGGGGGGGGGGGGGGAGGGGGGGCACTCGGCCCAGACAAACGGCGCAGGGAGGAAGAGCAAGCCACCGGATGGCCGGGCGCTGTCGGTGGTTCTGCAGCACCGAGAATGGGCAGGTGAAGGAAAAAAAAAAAGGTGAAAGCAGCGACGCCGATACTGTTTGCATTTACACCTTGATGAGCTTTGTTCCACTCCTGTAGCCGATTTGAGCTGCAAGCGCATTCACCCCCGCGCTGCCCTCTCCCCGAAAAGGAACGCTGGGATTTATGGGGACGGCTGGAGTTGGGAAGGCAACAATTCCCTCCCCTCTCTTCTTCGTAAGATGTCAACTCTCATCAGGGAAGAAGAACCAACAGCTTTGGCTTACTCCTCGTCAAAGTGAACGGCGTCTATCTACAAAGGCATTAAAGAAGAGCTTGCCACCGAGCATCCTTCTCCTTTAATTGGTTTCATCCGTTTCGGTATAACCCATTAATGACGAGGGAGGAAGGAAAACTTGGTGGTCTCCCATATTTAATCTGCTCACACTTCTCCTCTCGAAGCAAGTCTTCTAGTCTTGCATTTAAAGGGCCATCATGCCAATTTGGTGTCCGCCCTGTTCACAACCTGGCTGTTGGCATGCCGTGGGGAAGGGAAGGGAGATGAGAAAGAGAGAAGGAAGGAGGTGATTAAGAACCATCCACGGGAGGGAGTCTCTGACCACGTTCACATCCAAGCCATGGGAGCTGAGACTGACATAAAGCAAAAGCCTTAATATTCGCATGTGGAAGCCTCCCAATGCCGTATAGCCAAACGCCAACACCGCATTCATTGGATTGCTCTGTTTTGCTCAAACACTGCAGACAAGCCCCAGACCGGCCGGGCCATCAACAGTGGGAGAAGACAGGGACGTGGTCGTGGCTCCATCCCCCCACCCCCCCCGCCACTGTTCTCCTCCTCTTCCATTAATCCAATGGGACTTGTTAATGCAATGACATGGACAAGTTTCATGGGGTACGTGAGATCTGGAAAGATACAGATGCGGTGCATGGATGGATTCGGTAACATGCTTTGGGTTGCAGGCTTCGTCGACAGTCGTCATTGCAAGACGCGCTCTCTATCTCTCTCTCTCTCTCTTCTGCTGCTGTACTTACAGCTGCTCGATATAAACAAGCATTGCGACCTCTATCATCGTGTACTCCGCATAGGTTAAAGACCGAAGACAGTGGCCAGTTCATCAGGCTATAATAGCAGCAGCAAAAGTAGAAACGAGATGGAAGTACGGAAAGGCTCATGCCCTGACATAGACTTTGACCTCATGAGAGCAACGAGGCGAGGGGAGAGAGAGAGAGTAGGGTGAGGAGGGCACGACGTCCGATGTGCCTCCCTCTCTCAGAGACTAGTGGACAGAGCATACATAAACGCTTTTGTGAATTCCTCGATAGATATTGAAATGGGTGTGAAGTCATACGAATAATTATTTCTATTTTTTAATTTCTGAGAATTAAAAAAGTGCTACTAGGAAATTTTGAAACGAGAAATTAAAAATATCAGATTTAGCCACTTCAAATAAATTTATAAAAATTAAATATAAAAGGGTTAAGAAAGAAAAAAAAAAAGGCGCCCAATGGTAAAACGTTCTTACCGTTCTGGCATAGTTTCGTTACCATCGGATGCTCCCCCCAATGATGTAATGGGCTCAGTAACCAATCAAAAGTTGCAGTTAAAGAGGACCCACATCCACAAGACACGACAGGAAGCCACGTGGATAAGTCAATGGTACTCGCCAGTCAAACCAATCCAAGGCTGCCTCCCGAGAAATCAAAAGACCAAAAGGATGAGAAAAAGAAGAATTAACATTTGAAATCGGAACAAAGGAAGAAGATAAACTAGAGAGAGAGAGAGAGAGAGAGAGATGAGCAGCGCATCTTCCATGTCGCACTTTTCTCTCCTTTTGATGCCATTCTCCCTCACACTTTTTTTCCCACCTTCACTGCCCCTCGGTTTAACCCTTCCACAAGCTACTGAGTGTAGCAGCAGCATAAGCTTTCCCTGCATCCTCTGCAAAAAGCTTACTCCCCGGCCATTTAAGTACTGGAAAAAAAAAAAGGAAGGAACAATAACAGAGAGAGGAGAGATGATGAGAGAGAGAGAGAGAGGTGTCTCAATCACACAAACAGCTGGTGCAATTAAATATCTGTGTTTTACTTCCCTATCCTCATTTAAAAACAAAAACAAAAAAAAAAACATCATCCACCTTATTCTATGCCCGCCCCTAACAAAAGCTTGCTTAGAGATTCCTTCTTTTCAGGAAGTAAAAGAATTCTACTCCCTCCCTATCATCAGAAGGAAAAAAAAAAAAAAGATTAAAAACAAAAGGTAAAGTAGAAAAAAGAAAAGAAAAGGAATTCAACTCTCCCTCACCCCAATGACCATGTACAGATCTTCCACCATGGCTGAGCTTCAAAATTCAGCCTCGGCCATCATCACCTTTAGCTACCATAAAAATTGCCTATATAATAATCACACAATGCTGACTCCATGCTGCACATATGTATTAACATTTGATGCATGTCACTCCCACTGCCGCAGCAATCCTGCTAACCGTCTTCTACGAAGATTCTGCCAATGAAATCCTGGAACCTTCTAGAGTAGAGCTTGGGGTCCACCGCAGAGATCGAATTGGGATCGACATGCAGCGATTTGTAGGCATGCTCCAATTTTTTAGTGATGTCGTAGTCCTGGAGGATATCGATTATACCGAAGCAGAGCAGCACATCATGGAGCTCACCACTTGGTGCTGGCGTCGACAACCCACCACCAGCTACAAGAAATGGCTCGGACTCTCTTCTTGTAACGCGCTCCGCTCTTGCAGGCATGTTTGCACCCAGACGGATCGATGGTTTCCTGTTCATTCCAAAGAAACTTCGTTATAGATGATATGATCAAGAGCAACATTGCAACAACAGGAACAATTGTCCTTGAAACAGGAAATGTAATCATTCTGCAGAAGATAATTAAGAGATCATGTTCTCTCCTTTTGCTACACATGAAGCACACCCCTAGGACTCGGATGATGCCATATTCATCCCATGCAGGCCAACCAGATGACAGTGGAGCTACATCATGATGAGAACCACATCATGCCACTTACAATTGCAACGTGGGGCCTCATGGACAAGGAAAAGAGTCCATGAATTTTGTTAATGATCCAATTGCTCTGTCCACGGGAACACAAGTAGATCATTGGCTGATGACTACTTGACAGTTTACAAAGCCAACTCCTTTAATGGGTTGAGAGTTAGCAAAACGATTAATTAATTGCAGTGTATTAGAGCATAAAAGAGAGCAAATAATTAGTTCTTGGTTCTATGTTCTATGGACAAGATTCTAAAACAGTGATCCCCCTATCTCTGATGGTAGCAGGCATCGACTCCTAGAATTACTCTGCCACAAGGCTCTCTCTATGAAAAGCCTAGCTTGGATTTATAAAGGCACTCATCCAATATGCACAAATTGCGGTAAAAGAAGGCATCTGAAATCTAGTTTTCTACCACACCAAGAATGACGATTAACCAGAGGCACCTCTTCTCTGTCACACCATGCGTCACTAAATGTTGCTCAAGGAGCATGTAGTAACACCACTAAGCTTTTAATCAGAAAACATACATTGAACTCAACAACGATGAGACATACCATGTGTCCAGCATTTGATCATCTTGACAGGCGGACACTGAGAAGCTCAAGTCAGACCAGGCTTCTCCGCGGTGAAACGAGTCTTTCTTGTCATATAATTCTGATCATCATTTCTATGATTAGATCAATGTCAGATTCATGAACTGTTTACAGTTAAAATCAAGCTTCTACTTACTTGGCAAATCCGGAAATGATGATAGGCTTATTTTAGAAGCTGAGATATGATCACAGAAGTGAACTCCCACCAGGAGACTATAATCCATAATCCCCTCTGCTTCTAAGAACTCGCAGTCTTGCTTGATTTGTCTACGAGGTGATAAGGGTTCCATCAGACCAAATAACACAAAAGGGGAGAATGGAATGGATCAATGCAATCAATCAAATTTCTTGTATTAGAATGTGATCTTACTCGAGAAGCTCTATGTAGCAAGACGTTTTAAGGCGAAATACAAAGTTGAGGTCGAGATCCTTAAGGGTTGTTGTCTCATCAATCTCCCCCTCAGCCTTGTCAGTTGTTCGGCCATGGGAAGAACCTTTCAAATCAAATCTTCTATGTATTTGATATCCAGAGCAGAACAAATTACCCATAACAATGAAACGGACCTGGATTCCGGCAAACATACATGTGTCATGAGATCAGATAATAACAAATATATGTAGCAAGTGAAAAGTGAAGCCATATGGTTACGTTACTGTAACTTATGCAAGCTTATGTTTAAATATTTGCATACCTTCTGACCACCATTTGGTTTCACACAATGCACACCATAGAATCTCGTCACTAACGAATTCTCATAGTGACATACATGTCGATAATAACTGGGTAACATCCTAAGGAGTACCTGAAAATGCATTGCAAAACAAATGGAATCAGTATCAAGGGCCATACTTTGCGAGAAACGTACACAAAATACATGAGTATTACCAGCTGAAAAAAATCTCAAATTTACATTGTTAAATTCATCGAAGAACCCAAGGGAAAAATTAAGCGTTCTAGTTTGAAAAAAGTAATAAAACCAACTCCAAAATAAACAGGCTTGGAAGCATTGATCACTCCAACTGATGACAAAAAAAAAAAAAAAGGAACCCGCAGTGTGTTATAGCACACTGTCAGTTCACTAGTTACACAAATATCAATGGCCGAAAGAAAAACGACAATCTATAACAAAACTATCAACAATTAAATTTATCAATGCCTTTTCAAGTTCATCTGCAATAATCGATTTGTAAAACATGTCTTTCTTTCCCACAACAAATGAAATGACTAGAGGAAGGTGACCATAACTAGAAGACCTGGAGAATCAACAATTTTGGTAAAGCTATTCCTGAAGAGCTAATCATCTAACCTTCACTTCAGATTTCTTTACTGTCTTAATCATAAAACGATCATCCTGGGTCAGGAAAAAGAAGCTGCCACTCTTCCCAGGGGAAGACAGCTCCCTCAATGCATCATTTCCACAAATAGCTAACATATAATCTGCAGGATCCACCGAGAACAACTTCCTCAGGTGCCTGCAATCCAAGAACCAAATCACCTCCTTTCATCAATTAAAGATGCAAATTCCATTAAGCTCGAAATCATTCAAATTATAAAAAATAAAAAAAAATACCCGAAGACCCTGGGACAGTAGTCCTTCCAGCGGAATTCAACGGACTGGTGGGGTGGAGTAGTCTTTGATCCCTCAGGAGGAAACCTTGTCCAGAACTTCTCCATCGGATCGAAATCTGCTGGCCGCAGCTCCCGCAGTTGTGTTGATCCTGGCTTTCCGATCGAGTATCTGAGTCCAAAAACCAAACCGAAGAAACAATTCAGTGCTTGTATTCATGGGTCAATCCTAGCAAATGCATAATAAACCCTTTGACCATCTACCTAATGCCTAATTGAAGGTTTAACATCAGATCGTAGTTCTTGTGCCCCTTGGATATTGTCTGCCCCGGCTTCTTTGTTGCCTCCTGCATCAACAAGACGCTGGGCCTGCGTCGCTGGTGCACAGACCCGATGAGGGTGCCACTTCCATGGTCGAATGCCAAACCATCTTTGTACAGCATCGATGCCTCGAGGGTGTCGATGATATCGCAGGTGATGTCTCCTGCGTCTCCGTCCGACTCCCAAATGCAGATCCTGGGGAAGCTCTTCTCGGCCGCGGAGCTCCCCCTACAGGCCGCTCCTCCATCGACCGACGACGACCGCTTCCTGGGAGCAAGGACCAGCGGTGTAGTTGGCGCCGATCCATCGTACAACTGGAAGAAGGGGTTTCTCCTCCCGTCGGTCTCCTTCCAGGCGGCAGTGGCGGCGGGGTAAAAGGTTCCGTTGAGGGCCTTCGGCTCGCCGCGGTTCCAGCTGCCGACGTAGCAACTGCCGTCCGGCCACGTGAAGACGCCACTGCCCCTTGGAACGCCGTTCTCCCACTGACCGTCGTATCGGTTGCCGTTGGCCCAGATGAGCGCGCCGCGGCCGTTGATGACGCCGCCTCGCCACTCGCCCACGTACTGGTTACCATTCCGCCAGACGTAGCGACCGTGACCTTCCTGAAGGTTGCGCCGCCACATGCCCTCATAGTAGTCGCCGTTGGCGTAGGACTTGCTGCCGAGTCCGTGCTTTCGGTCGGCCACCCACTGGCCGCGGTAGGTGTCTCCGTCGGCTCCTGTGAAGGTGCCGAGGCCCTCCATCCGGCCGGAGCGGAACTCGCCCTCGAAGGTGGCGCCGGAGGGCCAAGAGAACTTGCCCTTCCCGGTAGCCTTCCCCCGCCGCCACTCCCCCTCGTACATACACCCGTCCGCCCAAAGGTACTTCCCACGCCCGTGCGGCGCGCTGCCCGCGAACCCTCCCGTATACAGGTCCCCGTTCGGTAGCACCTTCTCCACCGCCGCCTCCGCCTCCTCCTCAGCGGAGTCGACCGTAGGGGTCACCCTCCGCCCGCCTCCCCCACCCTGCGATCTACCCCTAGGGTGAACAGGAGGCTTTTCCCCGTCCTCAGCCGCCTCCTCCACGCCGGCTCCGGTAGTGGTGGTGCCAACGGTCGCGTCGCTATTGTCATCAGCAGGTCGCCGCATTCTACGTCCTCCCCCGGCGATCGCAAGCCCTAATCGCCGGCCGTTGCGACGCGCATTCCTCACCGATGAATGCAGATCCAGCGCCTGTTTCCTCCTCCCCCAGAAGATGGCTCTTTCGCGAAGCGAATCAAGACCCAAGCCGAAGCGGAGTACAAAGACCGGAAGAGGTCTCCAAAAAAAAAAACGAGATGAATCGAGGAGACAGGGAGAGCCAGAGAAGAGAAAAGATTGTTGTCGAGAGAGGACGCGGAAGAGGAGAGGAAGGTCTGCCTCAGTCGCCGCTTTACCCTTCCTTGGGCGTAGGAAACGTTGCAGCCGCGACGCGAGCGAGAGAAGAGTAGTAATAATACAATATAACGACACTTAATACTGATCCGCGGAGACACCGTATCGTGTCGCAATGACGATAATGCTTCTACACTCGTCCTTAATTACCGAACAGACCATTCGTTCCAACTGTCAGCCCCCGAGGACTATTTACCAGGATCACCAAGACCACACGGAGCACGGTTCACCATACCGCTCACTCCAACGGAAGAGCATTTCCCGGGCCCCACCCAGGCGTGGCGAGGAAGAAGGCAGATCCCGTGCTCGCTGTCTCGAGGGTGACTTGGTTTTGCGGATCGGAGTTTTTAACGGTATCGTCCTTGGAAAAATCGGACATGATATGTTTCCGTCAATGGGAGGCTATTTGGTCTTAATTGTCGTGGATTTCTTCGTTCGATGCTCGCCGTTATTTAGGTAAACGTAGCCGATGTCGGCTCCTAATTAGATTCTCTCGTATTTTGTTAATCACCTCAGACTAAATTCTGCGCATTTAATTGGTAGAGGTGGGTGAGGATTAAATTCTAATTAGGTGCGGACATGATTGGGAATGTGAATTGGGAGGTCGAATGCATGACTTGCAATTGAGATCACAGAGGGACCGAGTTGAGATATGGGTTGTGATCAACATCACCCAGCAGGAGCAGGAGGAGATAGATGGTGAGATCGACAACTATTTGAGAAAGTGAAAGATGAGGGCCGCCACCATTCTTCACGTTGTGTCAATGGGGGTGTGAAATAAATATTTAAGTCAATATCGAAACTTATTTTCCTTGTGTTGACGCTACTCGATAGATTATGTATCAATTTCATTTATCTTAAATCATTAAACCTGAGTTTGTTAGATTAATTAATCTATTAACTTCGTTTGCCTTGGATCATTAGTCAAAATGTTTAGATCGAGCAATATTCATCGTACATATGTTTATAAATCAATCTTAAGTTTACTTATTTTCGAGTCAAATCTTAACACGATGCATTCGAGACATAACCCAATGGAAGCTTCATATCTTGATGATCATTTGACTTTATCCATAAACAATCTTTTTCTGCTTGAGCCCCCTCCTCGTGTATAGATTTTGATATCAAATGCGACAACCCGAGTCCCACGGACTACTTCACCTATCAACTTTATTTGGTTTAAATCATTATCAAAATATTTAAGCATCAGATCCTTATAAATCAATTTTAATCTTATTTACTTTTAATATAGAACTAATCTAGGTATTACATATAAAGTTGTTGTTGGAATTCAATGACATGTTTTAATTTAGGAGGCTATGAAAAATAGTGATATGAGTATTGTGAATGAATCAAAACTCAATATTAAGAAATATTATATTATTAAATTAATAGCTGTAAAAAATGATATTATTGAAAGCAACACATCAAATATCAAATTTTTCATGGACTCATGATGATCCCATACTATTTTGACCATCAGTTGAAATTTACCATAAAAATCTCTAGTGATAAGAAAATTTTTGAAAACAAAAGACAATTCCATCTTCATAAGAATTTATTAGAGTATTTGTCAGCTCAAGTCAATTTCATCGAGTCAGATTGGGAATGAAGATTTGCAATGTCAATTAGGATTTAAATTATATGTTAATAATAAATCAAAGGTGTCACCGACAATAGTGTCATCGGTGGGATTATTAACATACTCGAAGCTTGCTTTTATGATGTGTTAGAATAATCATATCAATGACTTCAAACTTTTGTCGTCCATCCAAAATAACAACATCGATGGGTAGTAAGTTAATTGGTTTGGCCCGTTCTGCGATAGTGACATGATTAGTGATGAGACTAGCCATGGAGAATTCCAAGTAGAGCTCAACGCGCGTGTGTGTTTGTGTGTGTGTGTGTCAATCTTCTTCGACTTGTGTGTATGCATTATATTGAATGTTGCCGAGTTCATATCTGAGAGCATCCAATAATATATTTTTTTTTTTTTTATAGCCTCATTTTGTTATTCATGATTTTTTATAAAAAAATATAATAACATTTTACTATCTCCCCATCCTAATATTATCAAATTTTATCCTTGTTTCTTTTCCCTCCCCCCCCCCCCCTTATTTCATCTTTATCATTGATTGTCATTGTCATCCACATAGCTTGCTAACGACTCTATTAGTCTCTCGCTCTTGATATCATCCTCCGAGAGAAAAAAAAAAGAGGAGGAGTAAGAAAAATATGCCAACAAGGGTTTCACTTTATCATTATTAGTTATGTTGTGGTTGATGAGTCAGTACAACACAATTCAGCCTGTATGTGCAGAATCAATTCAGCATGATTCAGAGACTCGACGAAGCTTAGCGATGCAGTTGGGCTTCGTGATATAGCAACTCCTCGGGTCGTAGGGGTCGGCCATATCCGTCTGAAGGGAGCGTATGAAACTTATAAGAAGGCCTACGTTGGGGATGTGTGAGCCCGACTAGGCTCCTCCAATGGTTAAATTAGCATTCGAGGGTCAAGATTTCAATCTAATCTCAAAAAGGTCCCGAGCGATTTTTAAGAGAAGAAGATCAAGAGCCCGAAAAAAGATCTCCCTTTAGACTACAATAGAAGATATTTATACTTGTCAGGTGGAGGAGAGTGGTAGCATGATGTTTAATGGGTTCGGTGCTTTTGGCTGCACCGGGGTACGATCCTGCACCGAGCCATGCCTTCGCTGGTTCCCAAAGTCTGGATCGGTGGGGTCGGCGATTGTGGGTATGACGCCAAGAGTAACCGACATGATCTCTGGTCTGACATATCCAGACTGTCGGGTTTTTCCACATAGTCCCCGAGTCGACACATCGAGGCTGATCGGTTGGGACGACGTGGTTGTCCACGTGGTCCTCGGGTTACCGAGATGACTGCCCACGTGGATTTCGAGCTATCGTGATCGAGCGGGGCTGATGAGCCAATATTTGCCATATCAAGTTCATTTTTAGCTGCACTATGAGGAATTAAAATAGACTTGTGTGCATTCATTATATTGTATTTGAGAGCCTCCAATAATAAAATATTTTAGTTAGAAGTTTATAGCCTCATTTTGTTATTTATAATTTTTTTAAAAATATAATAACATATTATTTTACTATTTATCTATCCTAATACCATCAATTTTACTTTTGTATTTGTCATCCCTTTTATTTTCATTCTTATCGTCGCTCATCATTGTTATTGATGTTGCTCGCCTATGATCCCGCTCGTCTCGCTCTTATATTATCTTCCGATGAGAAAAATAAATAAATAAATAACTAATCAAAGATTTCATTTTATCATCAAATTAAAAAAATAATATAATTGGTTAAAATTAAAACTCTAAATGAAAATTAGACTCCCTAATAATAGGAATTGATTTGGGTGCATTAATGAATCAAAGGATACACTACCAACATTTTTCTTAAATTTTTTTGTCTTTTGAATTAAATACATTAATTAGGCCATATCTAACACAAGATCATGACATGATGTCACACACACATCAAAATAAATGTCGATATAACACAATGTACTGCTATATTTGTGCATTCGAACAATTTGATTATTGATGTAGGACAAAATTTATGAAATATTAAAAAAGACAAAATTTTCTTTGGATTATATGAGTGCATGTCAACATTAATATGTCGAGAAAATAAAAAAAGATAAATAACTATTTAAAGGAAAATAAAAAAAAACATGTTGAGTCAAAGATCAACACCTAAATTTGGAGTTTGCAACAAATAAAGTTGACCAAAGACTTGTAACCAAGTAGTTTGTGCCACCAAATAAAATTGATGTACTAAGGATCTCAATATTAGAAGAATAACAATTAAGACAACATAATAACAATCGAGTATGTCAAAATAAGGGACCCCCCCCCCCCCCCACCCCTATATGAGCTCAAAGATGAGGTGATGTGGTCCATTTGTCTCCATGGTGATGAAAACCTAATGTATTTATTTGGTCCCTCCATCATCTTGATCTAAGGGGTGGACTGACTTCAAATGGAGTACAAATAGACTCTAATAAAAGGAAAAAAAATAATTATTCTTACTTTTTTGATCCAATAATAACTCTCTATGGACGATAAACCTATACGAAACTTGGATTTAAATTGAATCCCGCTATCCTTCAATTTGATTTCGATTAGATTCATTTATGAGAAAAATACCTATCAGAGATAAGTTGATGAATTTGAGTTCATATTTGATGTTATATCACTCATCACTGTCATTGATCTCCGAATGAAAAAATAAAAAGTAATATGGGTTAGCTTTAGAAGCTGCTGATTGAAATTAAAGTCTTACTCGATGGACACAATTGCATAGATAACTTAGACATCACAAGTGCATGGTAGGGGGGGTTCCATTGGAGTGGTGTAATATCTTTGCTAGCACTCAATGAGTGACTCCCATAGACAAGAATATTGTCTCCACCATCAATTCACTAACTTTACATAAGTTGATGCAGCCATCAATGGGGGAGTGTCTCCTATGTTACCCATTTCTCTCAAGTAGTGGGATCCCCTATTGGAATGCCCACTGATCCCACGTCCATTACAGTGTCATGTGGTGCCCTATTCTTATTGGAGATGGATAGAAATATACACATGAACAAGGTACTTTTGTATCCTAGTATTATATAATGTATACATATATCAATTAAATAACGTCCGACATCACCTCACCTTAAAAGAAATTATCATGATGAGCTTTTTGTGGCGTCATCACTTCTTCATAATATGTGGAGATGATGTTGTGCACCACAACAAAGGTCTCGAGTAGAGAGAGAGAGAGAGAGAGAGGGGTAGGGCTCTATAATATGAGCATGTGTCTTTGGTGAGCACAACAATGCTACAACTTTGTGAAATATAATATCACAAGGAGGTCTATAATGATATATTAATTAACATGATGCATGGAGTATTGATCAACCCTAGAGATGATGGCTATAGAGAAAGCTTGAAACATAACTCCAACAGGCATAGAGTAGAAGCCATGCATGATTAGAAGAACAAAGTCAATCGGAAATAGCTATAGATATAAAGCAATGGGCCTTTGTCATGCATGACTCCCCGATATCTAATCAAACACGGTTGACTACTTGTTATTGACTTGCATAAGAATTAGTTCTAAATCTAACACTCCTCTCTCTATCTATCTATCTATCTATCTCGGTGCATTTGTCATATCTCAAATCTTCTTAAATGAGTTGTGGGAAAAATGACTTCCTTTTCCCTCCAACTAGAAAGGGAAGAAAAAAAAAAAAAAGTAATAAAATCTTGTTATTCTTGAACCAAATGCAGGAGTTGATTTCATCAGACCTTTGCCAACATTTGCACTGGTCATGTTAACCAAACATGGTTATATAGCATTTGCTCTGTGGTAGATTGATGAGCCAAGGCACATCTTGACTGGGCTAGACTTGTTGGCATGGGTTTAGTTTTGGTGAGTTTATGGGCTTTTGCAATCTTTTTTTGTTATGGGTCAATGTCTGGTAGTTTTCCTTAGCTTAGTCTTATGGTAATAAAAAAAAAGAAAAAGAATTGATTTATAAGAATCTGATAAATGATGAATGTATCATTGTTAACTGGTGTTTATGTTGTGAAACTATCATTGAGTTAGACATAGTGTGTACTACTACTACTACTATATTAAGATTTGGTTTTAGATTATGGTAGCCTCACTTTTAAGGGAGGAAGAGTATGAATGCTCTGAATTAGACTCACATCTAAAATTGATAGAGAATAAATTGATTTATGAGAATTTGATTAAGATATCAATAGCAGCTTAAGGGAGGAGGAAGAGCATGAATACTAAAGATGAAACACCACCTGTTTGGAAAAGGGATGATACACTGTAATCACATTTGCTGCTTATGCCTCTGCCTCCACCGCAGTCTGTTCTTGCTGTGACCAAAAGAAACCTGAAAGCTCATCTGCACTGAAACACTCGGCTGCAGAAATGGTTTCAGAACCGTCATGAGAGCTTCTATGATATGATGGTGAGAGTGTCTCTGAAATCAACAATGAACAATGACAAATCAACAAGCGTTTATCTTGTTACATACAATGTGGATTCTCTCTTGAGTAGGGAGCACAGATAGGTGTAAGTTGATGCAGCTTAATCTTGGTCGACCCATCACCAGCAAAGAATGCCTTTGCCTTTGTCCACAAGTGCAGAGATCCCTACTGCCAACGTAGGTAATCCAAGTGCCGGACAACATGGAACCAAGTTGTCATCGCTTCCGCTAGGTCAGCCAGATGAGAATCTGTGGCAGGTGATGATGGGCCACTCCACAATTATTAGTGTTCTTTTAGCTTTCTTCTCTCATCACCTGCAAAAGGGCCTCACGCTAGGAGAGAGTGGGAGATCTCCACTGGATCTCAAATCCTTGTCTGTGATTAAAGGTGCTCCCTTTGCTGGATCGCATGCCGGAGCTAAATCTCGGATGGTGCAGAGCATGAAGATGTAAGCTCGCCATAACATGGTGGCCAAGGTTTTAAGTGAATTCTGGGTTGAACAGCGGAGATGAACTCAAAAACAGCTTCAGAACCGATTGGTCAACATAATATGATAGAGTGGGAGAGAAGACATCACGATTTACTTGGATTTGCTATAGAGCAAATTATTTGAACAGAGAGAGAGAGAGAGAGAGAGAGAGAGAGGTCTTTCCAAGTCCCAACCACAGCAGCCACAACATCGACAGAATTGTCTCATGAACATCGTGTTTCTTGGGCTTGTCGTCACCAAATGTCCTTCCCTATCCATTGAACGATTCCTCCTGTGCTTGATTGATGAAGGTGGCCGAGAAGATGCTGGCTCGTCGGAGAAGGACGACAGCGACGTGCGTGTAATAAATAGTCTTCTCTCAACGTGGCTGCACCTGCCTCGTCCAGGCCAATGCAGCAGCACTGTGGTACTGAGTCGAGAACAAAGAGATTTTTGCAGGCATGCACTGCCGTGTTCTCTCAAGGTTAGGTGTTGTTGTTGTTACCTCTGTTAATGTTAAGAATGGAATCTAATGTGAGAGAGAGAGAGAGAGAGAGGAGGATATAACGACATGAGTCAGTATCATACCTCTAAAGTTCATCAAATTGGAGAAGAATATGGATCCCAGAAAGCTCAGCTGAAGTGGGGATGGATGCTAATATGCTTCACTGTGGTACTCATCATCTGAAGTCGGCCGATGAAGCGACTCCAGTAATGTGTCGGAAAAATACTTCAGCACATTAACCAGAGGTTTATTCTTGGAATTTAGTCTGATGAATGGGATGAAAAGATGCTACAACGGCAGCACATTATTCCACTCTTCTTTTCTACTAGTAAAAAGCATGGCAAGGGAATCATCTATAGAGGGGCATGCGAATGATGTATCATCTATCCATGAAAGCTCCTCTCTCTCTCTCTCTCTCTCTCTCTATATATATATATATATATATATATTACATATAATTGTTATTCCATTTTCATGGCTTAGAAATGTATGAGAAAGGTGAGTGAGTGAGTGATGGGGAAAGAAAAGACGGGGAAATGGACGATAGATAAAGCTGGAAAAGAGGGTGTGATTCTGGCAGCAGCAGCCATTGGTGGGAGGGCCCCGCGCAGCCAAAGGTTCCACCCCGGGAGTGAGAGACAGAAGGCAACCCCGCTTTCTCCTACTACAAATACCACCTCTCTCCCCGCCATTTCTCATCAGCAGGGCTGCCTCTGAGAAACCACAACACAACTCTCTCTCTCTCTCTGACAAGAGAAGGTGAGGGTGGTCGATAGGAGAGAACTAGCAGAAAATTTCAAGGCACCTCCTTGTTTGAGGTAACTACAGCTTTACACACTTCTCTTCACTTCCTAGTACTAAACTACCTCACCTCCTTTGCTGCTCTGCTGGTATATGATCTGTGAGCTTCGGCTCGACTATCCACCGAATCCTCATTGCTTTTCTGATCAAGGTCCGAACTTGAGATGTCAGTGGCTTTGCTGCAAACACCCTTCCGACTGGAGAAGTACCACCTCGCTAAAGATGATCCTGTGATGGCCGTGCACGATGAAGATGACCTGCCCGGGCAATTCGACGTGTGGACCGCCATCCAGGCGCAGAAAGCTGCCAATCCGGTCGTCTCTGACGCACCAGCTCCTTATGTTCATCCGCTGGTGAGGCGGTCCTCCAGTTCGCTGAGCCAGAAGAGCCTGGAGATATGCACGGAGAGCCTTGGGTCGGAGACCGGCTCTGATGACTTCTCTTCGTTCCTCGACGGGCTTGACCACGATTACTCGCCCGATATTGGGGCGGAGAAAGAAGAAGCGAATCATGACATGCATGACAAGCTGGTGGTGATGGAAGAAGGAGTGTGGTTTAGGAAGAAGGAAACAGAGGAGGGCCAAGTGCCCCGACGCAAAGGGAAGGAGCTCACATCAGTGAACTATCATTGCTCCGTCAGCAGGCAGTCGCCTCTGAGGTCGTTCCCTCCGCCGCTGCCATCCATCTCCCGCCGCGACGGGGTGCCGTGCCTGCACATGAGGCCTCATCGCCGTGAAGGCCGGCTTCTCGTTGAGGCTGTCCCTGTACCTTCACAGAACTACTTCCACGCCCAGCGCGGGGACGGCCGCCTCCTCCTCTCCTTCATCGACGCCACCTTCGACGATCCAGACGCCTCCTCCGACAACATACAAATCAACGAAGAATCAAATGGAACCGAAGTAGAAGAGATCGAACAGTCAGCAGAGGAGGAAGAAGTGGAAGAGAAGAACTGCCGCGCGGAAGGCGAGGACGAGGAGGAGGAGGAAGAAGAAGAAGAAGAAGAAGATGAAGAAGAAGAAGAAGAAGAGGAAGTGGAAGTCGTCGACAGGGGAACCGTCATCGAGGTAAAAGTGAGCACACAACCCCAGCAACAGACCGGCGGTGCCATGAAGGTCCTCCGCTCTTCCCTCGTCATCAACAAGTTCGTCGGCATCACGCCACTGAGAAGCAACACCAAGTGCGGGCTGCCGCCGGACAGTGATGAAGCAAGCAAAACCGATCTCAACAACGCCAGCAAACTGCAGGCTATCACAGCAGCTCCAATCGTACGTCGACCCCCGCCAACAACCGCGACGGCAGCGGCTGCAGTGGTGGTAGCCTCCACCCTGAGTGCCTCAGCGGAAGCTTACAGTGACGAAACGAGGTTGCCGATCGGCAACGACCGCCACCTGCCACCGGACAACAAGCTGCTGTTCACGTCCAAGCGTCGGAACCGGGAGGAGCTGCTGCACAGCATGAAGAGGTGCAGTCAGCTGCGCAGGCCATTGTTCATCTGGGAACCCTGTTGCATTGCCACTTCCTCCTGAGCCACAGCCTCCCATGGATCATTCTACCTCACTGATACTACCTAATTATCTACCTATCAAAGACGATATTATAGTCATTAACATACTAAGGTCATCGTCCAACAATTAAGGTCAGTCTGCTGCTTTTTGGCTACCAATGTCCCTGTTTTTCCCACTCAGTGGTTGCATATCGACACCACGATAATGGACAACTTGATATCATTGTTATTAGAATTTTGTTTGTTCCATGCTGTCTCTCACTGTGTTCGTAAATAATCCTGCTCAAATGTCTTAGCTTTTCTGTCTGCCAACACAGATTCGACAACGATGTGGTTTCCGGCATGGTTGAAAGAGAAGAGAAACTTATTGCATCAGTGATTCATATCTGCATGGTTCAAACAGAGACAAATCTTTTGAGTTGTTTCTGCCTTCATGCAGGCTCATGCCACCAATCTCCATATGAATGAAACATCTCGGCCATGTAGTCAGTCATGGCTGCAGTACGTCCATATCGTGAGTTATTCCGCCTTCTTTATCTACTAAGACAGCACAATGAAACCAACGATTCCTCAAATAGTTTCTTACCGCATTGCAGAGTAAAATATTAGTCGCTAAATGATACCTATTATAAGACAAATGACGGAAAGGAAATAGTACTTTAATCAGAGCATCGAGGCAAAAGTTTCAGCAATTGTGTTCATATATGGATGTCATGACACACAGCACAGATTCTATGAGATCAGTGGTATGTCTTCTTGCAATCCGTTGCCAAAACATGCATTGGAAAGACCGATACCAATTGTCAAACGATACCCACGATTAAGCTAATGATCAAAAAAGCAAATGAGTTCTTCTTCTTTTTCTTTTTGTGTGTGTGTGTGTGTTGAAGCATCTGCAGAAGAGAAAAGATATAACAGAGGCCTTTCATGCGTTCCGCTCATAGAGGTTTATTCTTCTGTGAGTCGAATGTTATCTCTATCAAGACCAGTAATGCAACAGGAACATGGACCACGGTCTCTGATGAAAGATAAGAGCTAAATAAGAGCCACGAAATCTGGCCAAGTCAGGAGAATACATGAGTTGTTTGCAAGCCGGAGAACAGGGGAAGTACAACGATTGCTTGAGGCAGAAGCAATTAAAGCAGGGAATTGGATGTTGACCTACTGATGAGCAGATGGGTTGTGGAGGAAGAGAGAGGAGCGTGGAAATCTGAGAGGCGTTGGATTAGTGTAACATCCATTACTGCAAAACGTTAAACAGAGGAAAGACAAAGCTAAAAGGCAAAAGAAAAGATGAAGAACCCAATGCTCCCTCCCATGGTAAAGCAAGCTTTGCAATTGCTCCAATATCCCACCGACGAGTCCCCCATTGCTTCTCCCCCCCAGCTGTGGAGTGTGTGCATGATACACGTTTAGAAAGTAGCACCAGTGGACGTGGGGAATCTGGTTCATCTCTTGTAGGTCTCACGCACTTGTTTGCTTCTGCCGTAGTGGCTGGCACAGGATCTTGCAGACGTGCAATCTCTGAGATGGGTCGCTGGAAGGAAGGGTTTACAGCAGACCCTTTGGAGGAGTAGATCGGGGCTGTTCACAAGCCCAATTTATCTCTCCTGTTCACTGGTTTTGGCTGCTTGTTAACTCTATTATGCATATTTCCAAACTCTGTCCACGGTGGGGAGAACAGCAACAGCTTCTTTGGATCATGGCAGGTTACTGCGCCCAGTTTCAAGAAGGTGGATCAGTTATCCTCCAATGGAAGAAGAAGTAGTAATGGCCGCCCGTCATGATGCATGCAGCAAATGGCCGTGATTCCATGGTGGAGGAACGGTCGAGTGGAAAATGAAGCCGCCGGTGTAGTCCCACAGCCATTGTTGATGTGTCGCCTCTCTTCGGCGTCTTGTTTGTTTGCATGCGGAAGACATCCTGTATTAGATGGTCTGTCGCCAGTCATCGTCGTCTTCCGCGAGAAGAGGAAGGAGAGGAAGAAAGGCAACACAGATCTCCTTAAATGAGGAGGATGCATGCATGGTGATGACGACGATCACGTACTGTATATGTCGGCACTAAGAGGATCGGTTTGGGCTTTGTAGCAGTGCCATTCGACCAACCGGTATAAACTCCAATAATGAGGGGGTATGGGGATGATGACGATCGCTATTACCTTCTTCGGATGATGAACTTATTTATCTTTCTTTTAACCCATTCAAATTATTGCGTCTCCCCTCGTCATCACAATAACATCACAATTTTTTTTTTTTTTAATTGGGGAGGTCACAATCATATCCAACCACTAAAAAATGGGCAAATAGTGGACTTTGGAAAAGTTGTAGAAATTATGCAACCAGTCCTGACCTTGAATCGATAATTTCGGTTTTAAAAATCAATCATTTTGATCCTTAAAATTGAGAATTATATAAGTCTTGCTCTGGAATTGGAATCTCGATTTTTTTTATTTTTAATTCATAAAACTATGAATTATATGTTCAAATCGAAATCGTTGGTTTGATTCAAGCTGAAACTGAAGTCATTGGACATAATCGAATCACTCAGGTTTAATTTTATTTTAGATTAAAATCGATGATGAAATGGTGAAGGCTATCTACGAGCAGCGGTGCGGATGCTCTGCAGGGTAAAAATGGCCGACAAGTGCTTGAGTTCATCATCCAAACTTTACAATATGGACAATGATGCAAGACCCCAAGTCACCTCAGGGCTCAGGAGGAAGTCAACTTTCACGATGTTCTTATCGAAGTGGTGAACACCTTTTTGACTAATGGTGGACTCGTTCTCCGACGAGCAGGAGGCCTACCGCCGCCTTTCTTGGTGAGGCGGCTTGGGCACAGCCATAGCATTTCCTGTTTCTTAGACTGTGTCATGATCGTGAGCTCCTTGATGGAGTTGAGTCTCTTCTTCCTTGTCCCTGTTGCATGAGCAGATGCAGTGTACCAGTTAGATTGCTAGCTGTGCTGACAACTATGTGCAATAATGCCTCTTGAAAGCAACACCAATTTCCTGGCAATCTCTTCATCTGTAGATCATGAGTCCATTTGAAGATAAATCTTTCGGATGTTAGCTTGCGACAAGAACACTACTTCTCTATTTGCTATAATGGATGTAGTGCTTACTGTTCGTTCTGTGTCGGCCTCACATGAAGCACTGGTGACCTAAATGACATGATCATCAACAATGCCATTTACCCTCAAAAGTTGGATCTGAGGTGAATGAGTGGGAAAAAGGAGCCACTCACTATTCGTCTATAAGTAGGAGCGTCATCATTCCTCCACTTCACTGGCAACACCCACTTCTTCTTGTCCAAGATGAAGCCCTCCTCAGTCGTGTTCTTTTGCGTGATCTCTGCGCTTCTCCTGCTCCCAACTCCGACCGCCGCGGAGTCGGTGACATGCGACCCATCGTTGCTGAACCCCTGTGCGGCAGCCTTCCTGTTCTCTTCGCGGCCTAGCAGCCTGTGCTGCTCCAGGATCAAATCTCAGGTCCCTTGCTACTGCCAGTACTTGAACGACCCCAGCTTGAGTGCGTATATCAGCGGCGGAAAGAAGGTCGCCGCTGCTTGTGGAGTATCACTTCCAAGCTGCTGATACCGTTCTTACCATCAAACAAACATCTCATGCTGTAATCTCTCTCTCTCTCTCTCTCTCTCTCTCTCTCTCTCTCTCTCTCTCTCTCTATCTATCTATCTATCTATCTATCTATCTATCTATCTATCTATCTATCTATCTATCTATGTATCTATCTATCTATCTATATATTACTAGCAGTCGCTACTTGCTTGCCCTCTACTGTAGCATGTTGCAGGTCTCTGAAGTGTGAACGTCGAACTACGCTGCTTTTGTTTGTCCTTCTACTTGAATCAATATATAAGGAGCTGTTGAATGACGTGAGCTTTGACGTTAAAGACAAGTTAAATCTGGGGGGGTTCAATCTCCCAGCTTGACGTCCTCGTTAAGGCGCTCTTCATGGGATTGTTGTCATCTTCTCCCCAGAATAGTGGGAGCAGGTGCGAAGAACACATCATCTCTCTCTTTCTTTCTTCTTTCTGGTTTCTTTCCTCTGGCACGAGGTTGTCAAGTCTTAGCTCTCAGCTCAAGTACGGAAGAAATTTCCCCTTTTCCATGTTTAATTGATTGCATCCATCTCAAAATTCAACGCCGTGGAGCTCCGACTGGCGGGCGCAACCGCAGCACCTTGAGCCGCCACCGCCCGCAGTCAGCCCCGTTGGTGGATACGGTGGGGCATAATTCCTGTGACTGGGTCACCGCATTGCAGTGATAATGGAATAGAATAGAGAATATAATTGAAAACTAAATTCATATTAAATATCATAATTTACAATCTCATATATATATATATATATATATATATATATATATATATATATATATATATATATATATTCATTCAAATAAATAACGTAAGATGGCATTGGGAATTGCAGATGTACAGTTGACGGTATCTGCATCATTCGTACGAAATGAGGACCAGCCAAAAAAAAGTCCGTAAAAGAATAAAGAATCTGTATACGCCTACATTGCATGCAAACAGGGCGCCGACTCATACGTAGTTCATGTTACTACCATATGCGCTCGTAGAGCTTTACTTCAATTCCTGTACTTTTTTTTACGATGACTCTTAGTATGTTGTTGACTGCACATCAGAAAAGCTGAAAGGACCGACGCCGTAGTCGCCAAAGTCATACACGAAGGTTCCAACCTCGTCTTGATCCGTGTACAGATCAGGTTCTACAGCACCTCGTGGCATCTGCACATCTGCTAAGAAGATAAACTGTCAGAACAATCGCAGTTTGAAGCCAATCCAAACAAACAGATCACAATCGGCAGTTCTCTTTACGTACTAGTTTGATGTAGAGGAAGATTAGTATGAGGCAACAATCCGTGGAACTCTTCCAAATTACCCCCAATCTTCGTATGCTTCTCGAGCTAGTTGATGAACATGGTCCTGCGGAGTCGTTAAGAGACAATGAGTTTTCATTGTGGAGCAACATCGGGTAAGTCGAGTTCTTACTCTGTTAACCAGATGCTGTAGGGCGTATCTATCAGCGCCGCCAATGATGCTCACAACCTGGCAAACTGAGTTCAGGAGGAGAGCGTATCGCCGGCCGCGATGGACGTAGAGTTTGTCGCCGACGACGCAGGTCTTCGCGTGATTGATGGTCGCCTCCCACTTCCGATCCGACATTCCTTGTCCCGGTATCTGATGCACAAGGAAGAGGTTGATAAGATCACCGAACGCTTACTACTTTAGATGAGATCACTGAATGTGTTCAAGCTTCACCTGCCGAAGGCTCTGTGGGTTGACATACCACAGCTTCAACAAGTCTTGGACGGTGTTAATGTTGGCATCTGCCAGCTTCTTGTGGAATTTACCGTCTTTGGCGATCTTCTCCAGCCGCCACACCTCATCTTCTAGGGCTGGTGGATAATGCTTTCTGTAGGCTGCATAAAACATTTTTATTTGTTGGTACATAAATTTTATATCATGATCGAACTAGAGATTTGGTTGAATAGACATAAAAAAGATTCATTGTCACATGGAATCATCTTAAGACAAAAGCATTAGCAGCGAGTAGATGGTTCATCTGATGAAACTAGTTGAAGAAAATTAACTAAAACAGAGGAGAGGATACCAAACTTACATTCGCCTTTGTGATCTTTGACCTTGAAAGCCTCGGTCATGGCTTCTCTAATCCTTTGTCCGCGGTAGCTCCCTGGCACCTATCTTGAACATCCCACTCTTTCCCCAGCTCGAGTTATCGGTGAAATATAGCTCGGATACGAGCGCAGCTCCATCTCTAAGCATGATGGTGACATCTCCGACGAGCAATGGCCTCTTCCCGGTCCTTTCTTTCACAACCCGGCTTTTGAACTCGTCGCTGGTCCAATCCTCTCGATCCCCGGCAGGGAAATCTCCCTGCAGTGCTACTAATTCAACTCTGAGAGCATGTAAATGGATCAAGGATGGAGGAGCTTCCAAACTATTAGTGGCTACAAGGAGGATTTGGAGTGGAGTGTTGTCGATGTCCTCGATTTTGGTCCCGGTGAAGATGGGCTGTGACAGCGGCTTTTGGAAGATGAGTTTGAAGCTTGATGGTTCAACTTGCAGTTGGAGGGACCTGGAAAAGATCAAACAGTACTTTCGTATCTTAGGATGTCTTCATACGTTCCATGGAAGCATATCTTAAATCGAAACAAGCAGCTGCAGCAATTAACTTTGAGGGCGCAAATAGGTACTGTGAAGCCGCATTCTTTCCACTTCCTCTTGCACCTGACAAGATACATCCAGTTTCATTTAAATATAGGTATTCAGGAATAATTAAAATGCAGCTGCCATAAGCTAACCTACTCATTTGTAACACTATAATCATTTTTTGTGTGCATACTTGTTGATGAATAGTATAATTGAATGGCATTGAACTGGAGACATGCAGTATGCTTAAAGCTGTAAAGAAAGAAGACGAAGAACGAGTCTCTTCTAGCATAGTCAAGCAATATGAGATGCTTCCATGACATGGTAATGCTTTGTTAGAGATTTCGTCGCACCACTTTGCGAAACAATGGCTCCAAGGACAGAACTATGCTCTGCAGTTTGCTCGCCATCATAGCTTCCTTTATCACCCTGTCAAAGGGAGAGGATGAAGGTAAGCAAGATAAATATTTTTTTCGCCACCTGCTTGATTAAACATCCAACAGTATAATCTTTTTGAAGCGAATTAGTGGTACTGCACTACAATGTTCGGAACAAAAAACTTATCTAAGAAATACAAAAAAAAGAAAAAGCAAACACGAATAAGATGATCATGGTAGGAAGAGATGAAATCGAGAAACAGAGGTATTAGGATTACGAACGTCGCAAATGAAGGTAGGCGCTTGATCCTTTTATCACCGAGCCGATCCGAGTTTTCGTCAGAGTCACCCCGAGGCCTTTTAGCTGCCATGATCTCGGTGAGAAGAGGAAGAACAAACTGAGCAAAAGATATGGGAAGGATGGGATATTCAAAGTCGGCGACCGAGGTTTATACTGCGATGGCCATGAGCCAGAAAGTGCCAAGAAGTAGGTTGGAAGGCGGAAGGATGGATCGAGGAAGACGACCTCCAACCCTAGTTATTCATTGATGTAGTCTCTTTGATGTCACCCTCTCGCATGGTAACTGCTGTCATCTATCTCTCACGCACAGGTTACGTTCAAGCACCACCCTTGCGGGTAAGCACACCGCCTGTTGACTGTTGGATGAGGAGTTTCCACTCTCTGCCATCGTTTGACTGCTGCATGAAACGCTAATATTAAGATCGTGCTGCTGCTGAACAATTCAACAGTTGGAGTTCCAATATAGCAAATATGTTATACACAAAATGTGCTTTGATTCTTTGCATGATTACTTCTTGTAGTTTGATGTATTCCTGCTTCCAAAACTTGGCATTTCAATTCACGGATCGTTGGCTCCGTGCTCTTGAGAGCTCCGATCCATGTGATATCATCTACCATAACGCTTAAACTAAGACATCGAGTACTGTCGTCTGCACCACCCCATCATTTTTTACTCTCACGAGCATGACGACCGACGCAGAGAGGACACTCAAGCGTGCTAAATTTTGACCTTCAAGCAGACTTGAAGCACGCAGGAGGATATAAAGAAAGACTTGGAACCTCTTGTTCTTGAAGTAGTTGATGCTTGTTGCGTTATAGGAAAACATTCTGTTCTCAGATGATACCCTCAAAAGGTTGTATTCTTGATGGCAAATGGCACTCACTGCCTTTAGTTTCCGATATGAGCACTACCACCAGCTGAGAGTTTTAGGTTTATGTTTTAAGATGGGACCAATTGCCTGCCGTTTGTAGCTTGTAGTCTCTCTTCCGATATGTGCTTATATGACATGAACATTGATGGCAAAAAAAAAAAAAGAGTTGTATCCTGTGATCTACATCTAATTCTTTCATCAAACTTTGAAAGATTTAACCCTCTTAAGCAGAAGTGATAGGGTAAATATTGGATCCATCGGTCCGGCCTGATCCGACCATGTCAGCCCGAGGACCATGTCGGCTCGACCATGTCAGCCTGAGGATCACATCGACACTCCAGGGTTCTCGGGCCACGTCGACAGCCAACGAGGGAGGCGCAGACGACCCTTCACGTAACGTCATTTGCTCAATGGGTCGTACCGATAGTCGACGGTCTCGCCGAACGAGACGTTAGGAACTGACAAAAATAGGTCTCATGCAAAGTCATACCCACAGATCATACAGGAGAGGACCCTCTCCGAAAACTCTTTTTCAGAACTCTCCAACCTCTTCTCCACCTCAATTTTTGATTTTTACATCCCGATAGTTAATTTAGCCATCGTAGAGGTCACGTCGGGCATACACCATCCCGACAAGGGTCTTCTTGCAAGACATGAATGCAACCTGAAGTAAATGAAATTGACTTTCCCACCCGAGGAGTAGCAGCTAATCGAAGCCCAAGATCTCGATCGATTCTCTCCAAGTATCCTAATTCAGCTCGAACGATCTTACGTATTTGATCGAATTATATCATGCTAACTTCTCGTTCACGATACAAAATCTAACAACAAGAAGGTTGATCAAATTCTTTACAATCATGTTTGTCCGAAAGAGTAAGGTTGATCAAATTCTTTACAATCATCTAACAACAAGAAGTCACCGACTCCTTTAGTGTCTTATCATTATATATTTATGAACAAATCAGAGCTGTTAGTCACCAGCTCTTCCCTGGCACATTAGGGTTCAGCCTTAATTCACAAGCTCTTCATGCACTGATCATTGAAGGCCATGTCGTAGCACTCCTGTCAGTACGAAACAATCATCATCACATGACTTCGAATTCTTTGGTTGGAGATTCACATGTTCTTCTGATTTGAAATCACGTCTAGCTTGCCATTAGCCACTCCCTCTAGTTGAGCAATTCGGAGTGTTAGAAATGATGACTTCTCCGGTCCTAAGAATCAACTCCACTGGTCTAAGAAGCTGACTTTAAATTACATCAAGTCTCCAGTAAAAGTGGTCTACAATTAGTCAGCAAAGAAGTGTTCTTCCAGTCAACTATCACCTCCGTTACAGCTTGTCTGTGAAATCGCACTTTGCAGGTATGCTGAGAAGGAGGAGAACGGTGCAATCAGACAAGTTGGTGGCCCCGTTGATGCTTACTGAGGTTATCCATTATTATTTGCTATTCACAAGCTAAATGTATTATCTTCTCACTCCACCCATGCATGGATGTCCTGATATAGAAACAAAGAACACAAAAGAAATCCGTTTTCACGCATGTCGAGTTCTCTACAGCAAGTTAAAAGTGAATTTGTCTGTGTGTTTGTCTTTTATATATCTATCCACCCTGGAACATGATGAGCTTCCAAGATGCTTATCGTGCACATATCACATGCTACAAGATGTTCATCATCTAAGACAGTTCCATATATGAAAAGAAAAAGGCTATATGCTTTACAAACTAGTAATCTCCAAAAGCATCGGCCACGTTGCACATATATGTTGAAGATGGAACAGTAGAGTTGAGTCCTGACATGATAGGAAGGACATAAAGCAAAGGGAAGCTTGAAGCTACTTAAAACACTGTTACAATGGTTTCTCACATCAGCAAGTAATTAACTTGATCAGGTGCACTGTGTTAGCCCGAGGGGAATGCAGGAGCCGCATTGATAGATAAGGACATGACTGATATCTGAACGGGTCGCTTCAAGCACTTTGTGCTGGGAAGATGTACAAGAGAAAACTGACCATGGTGGGTCTCAAGAGCAAGTAGATGAGAGTGAGAGAGAGAGAGAGAGAGAGAGAGAGAGAGAGAGAGAGACAGTTCAGATGTCAGATCATGAGCCCTAAATCTCAACCCTTGTTTATCTCATGGCCAGATGGTAATGCCATCAAATATCATCATTATCATGTTGGATCTGCCCTTCTTTTGATGAATGACAAGTTGGATTGTCTTTACATATATTCCATATGCATTGTAAAGAAAAAATAGACAGTTAAAAGAGAAAGAGAAAGAGAAAGAATTAAGTCTCTCTTGTGTGAAAATAGAGATATAATTTTTAGGATTTAAGAGATGTGAGAGGTTAGGCTGTAACACCATGGTAAAGAGGTCAATGAAGGAGGAGATTTTTTGGGTTCTGAAGAGAAACAGATGAAAGTATAAAAAGTGCCATCAAATATGAGTACTATAACTCCATAAATAGGTAAGATGTCTCTTGATAAAACTTCATTTGCCTCTTCCACAAAATTTCCTGCCATGCACTTATCCTCTTGACTTCTCTTTTCTTTCTTTATCAGAGGGCATAAATAATATCAATAACATCTTGATTTGAAGCCAACTTAATGTAATCGATCAGTTAACTACAAGTTGAGCACCGTTGGAATCTGCCTTGTTTCTCTTTTAGTTCAGTAATATATATTTCCCGGAAAGAAGTGTACCTTTGTTCATTAAAGCAAACAAAAAAAAAAATGCAGAAGGCTAACCCTAATAAACGTCTTTTATTGGCACAAGAAATAAGGCAATGAGTGGACTGAGCTTAAGAGAAGGGAGACAAAGGCGGGGAAGACTATAAAGAAGAGAAGATACTGCAAGGCTTATGTGACACTTAAGCAGGCTTCTCTATGATTAGCAAGTGGCCAAGAGAGTTCCTCAAGAGTGAAAAGGGATGGTTGATAAGGCAGATTAGACGTGCGACACAAGGTGCAACGTTGATTGTGGCAGCTTCATCACATCAGCAATGGTGAGCGAAGGTGGGAGGTTGCCACCTACAGCCTAATGTTCTTCTTCTCTGATGGAGTTATTTGTTCAAGCATTTATGCATTCTGCTAGTGAGACAACAAGATAGGAGCATGCGTGGAGTCAGTGACCGAAGTAGTTCGATTTTTCTGAATCAATATCGTAAAATCATAGGTTAAATAAAGGTAGTATCTCATGATGTTGAATTTGCTGAACATTGGCCAACTTCTTAGTGGGAGGAAGTTTTTTAGAAGGGAATTTAACGTTGATGTAAGAAATTAGCGGATTACCATGCTTTTTGGATAATAGTCAGTCATTAAGATCATACTTGTGATCATTGGCCTGAAGAATGAGAGAACAAAAGAACAATGTGGTAGGCTTTATCTTGAAGGGAGAGAAAGAAACCCTATACGAAAGGAAATGAGCTCCAAAAATGTAACATAAGCTGAGTTCCTTTGTCAAGCAGCAAGACAAAGGTAAGGATGCGAACTCTTTCACAAGACAAACTTTTTTTGAAGGTTCCAAGTACAGTAGAAGTGGAACTTTTCTATAATGAACAAGGATTTCGCACCATAATGAGAATAATGGATAATTTGAAGTTACTTCATTGAAATGACACACTACATTGGCTCCCTTGTTAAGCGGTTAGAAAAATGTTAAATATATAATATAGACTCTAATATTCCATCAAATTTTAAGTCTGGTCCGATTTAGTTTCAATAATAATAAAATTATAAAGTATCAATGAAGCTAATCTACTATCGGTGATGAGAGAACCAAAAATATATACCAATAAATCATGTCTTATTTAATGATATGAAACAGCTATTTGTAGAATGATGCTCATAAAAAAGAAATATATTTAATATAACCTACGTGGCTCTTTTTTCCATCTTTAATCTTCTAAACCTAAAAGTTCATCCATATATATAGAGAAAGAGAGAGGGTGTATGAGCCCAACTCACAAGCAAAGCAGACCAACCAAACTCCCTCAAATGTTTCTCATCCATACCTCCTCTGTTTGTGTGCAGATCTGTGCTTCTCTCACCATATAGAGAGATAAGAGAGGTACGGAGAGAGAGCCCAGCATGTCAGGGATCAAGTGCACCTCCAAGAACAGCAGCTCGAGGCAGAAGCTGTTGGGATCGCACGTGTCCGAGGAAGCGAAGACTCGGCTTGGGTGGGAGACGTATTCGTCATCGACGACCACCATGGCGACAGCCCCCGCGTACGGTGGCGGCGACGGCGCAGACGTGCGGAAGTACCAGTGCCAGTACTGCCGCCGCGAGTTCACCAACTCGCAGGCCTTGGGCGGCCACCAGAACGCGCACAAGAAGGAGCGGCAACAGCTGAATCGCGCCCACATGCACCACCACGGAGGCGGCTTCTGGGCGCCTACCGGCCAGATGTGCCCGGTGAACCCCATGGTGTCCGCCATCGCGCCGCCGCCCCACCTCCTGCCGGTCCCCGCCGGGTGGGTGTGCATCTCACGGCCGCCGCCCTTGCACGTGTCGCATGCATGCGCCTTTCCCTCCTCATCTGTCCCTCCGGTCGTTCCTCCTGCGTTGCCCTACACCACCGCCGGTGGCGGCGCGCGGTTCTTGGCGGAGGACGCAGGCACGTTCACGAGGCTCTCTGCGACAGTTCCCGTCGCGAAGCGCAAGGACTCGTCATCCTCGGGCGAGTCGTCGTCCGGGTTGGACCTCCAGCTCAGGCTAGCTCCCACCGGGTCGTGACTCAACCGAGCTATCACCACGCATGACTCGGATCTCACAGTATGAGGACGCCCCAGCTATCTATGTTTAAGCTTATAGTTTCCTTCTCCTTGGTTGTTCATGGTTAAGCCTTGTGTTTGATGTCTGCTACGTCGATGACAATAGTAGTAGCATCTTTTATGTGATGGAATAAAGAAGCAGGACTTATCTTTCCTGATGCAATGCATAGGGCTACCATGGTTTATGCAGCCAGACTTGGAAGGAGGTCTATAGTTGCATAGTTTGATTGGGGTTGTCATTTCACAGAGTGTCGTATCTGCCTATTTCCACCGGATCTACTTTGGGTGACTTGGATGACCGGAAGCTCACAACAAGTGTGTAAGATTATGCTGACATCTGTTGCAATCTTGTCTTTGGCGGATGGAGGCGACGCAATGAGAGATCGGGACGTGGGACACTCAATGATACAAGATGATGATGATGTAATGGCAGCTAAGGGTGTCCCCAACCCAACCCACTTGCAAAGCTAATCCCCATGGTGATGGTGGTGGTGAAGAAGCCTAATGCCACTAGGCTTGCTTACGAGGTGTTGAAACATGGTGGATCGATTTTTAAGGTTTCCAAACACGCTCTACCTTGCTAGCCAGTAGGGCAATCAAGCATATAATCCATGGATATATATATATATATATATATATATAGATGTATAAAATTAAATTAACCTTGGAATGCTCGAGTGCTCATCATTAAATGATGGGTAGGCCTACTTTGCCCACGTCACCTGGTTTTCCACCCATCAAAGTCAACCAAGAGAGGAGGTTGACTCTAAGTGGGTTGGGCTTAAATTTCGGGGGGGGGGGGAATACTACTAATATGTGTGTGGTTTATGTTTCACGGAACACATCGATCGGTAGTGAGTGAATCGAGTCGAAGGAAGGTTGCTGACACTTCCCAATCAACAGACCCACTCATGTGCGATCCACACAAGACGAGACGTAAATTACAAAGACCGAGCCAATACCTATCGGACATATGCTCTAATGGCTCAACCTTTTTTTTTTTTTTTAGCATGATGACAAACCCTAGTTAGTCTACGGAATAATAATTTTTTGCTAGTGCGAACTCACTCACTCCTTTTTCATGATTCCACCAAATCTGAGGTGTTTATTCAACCAACGTGAATCATCAACTACTTCAATTCGATTCCTTTGATCTACCTGCCCAAGGAGTAAGCAGCAGAGACTTCGGTGCTCCATTGATTCATTCATTCATTCATTCATTTCGCACCAATTCAAACAAACTACTCCGATGCATGCATGGCTGCCTAAAAAAAAAAAGGAAATAAAGCCGTCGTTGTCGGTCTCGCTTTATGGCTCAATTCCACCTTTTAACGACGGAAAAATACGAAGGCGTTTGCTAGCTAACTTTATTGCAATCCCCCCCCCCCCCTAATGCGATCCACTTGACCTTCCAAAGTCAACGTCGTAGTCAACCCCATGTACGCAAGCCACTCGCGAAACGAACACTTTGGAATCGTCAACATCGAAACTGTCTCGTGCTTCTTCTTCTTCTTAGGATCCGTGGAATTTGGGCTCGACATTATTTAATATTTTAATATACATCCCGGCATTATTTTATTAATGATTCATGCACAATCCATATGGTACACCCCGAATCTGGTCACCCGGAAAACCAGTTTAAAATAAAAAGTAATAAAAAAAATCATTTCATTCATCGATGGAATTTAGAAACAAATTATACATGCCAGAAGAGAAATTTAGAAACACCTTCAATGGAATTTTTCCACATCTAATCCACCAATTACCCCCAACCCTTTTCTGTTGGTACCAATCTCAACCCCAAATCTTCCTTCCATGGCTTATAAATTGACCAAGAAACGAAGGCACTGCCAAAACACACAGACAAAAGGACCAAACTCGAGGCACATTTATTCCTGCAATTATACGACCCCTGGCAAGAGACTGCCCCCATTTTCTAAGTATTATTAGCTCATACATAAATTAACTACTCTGACTGACATCAATAATTGTTTCCAGATCTGTAGCTAAAAATTAGATGCTTTCAAACACAACACCACAATGACATCGCAACCAATTCCCTCACCTTTTTTTGCAAGTAAAAGAATTAGCCAAAAAGGCCCTCTCGGATTGCTCGCTGTTCCAACCCAACTCCTGTGCGAGGCAAATCGAGAATCTTTAATTGACTGATTCACGTCACCGCACGTGTACTTACCTCCCCCCAAAGGCTACTCCGGAACCCTGTACGAGTCGGCGGTGACCTCCGACAGCCATGCGCCGGGAAACAGACACTGTTATCAGGAGACGGAGAACGATACCGTAAGAATCGAAACCTCGGAAGGAAATGAGATCCAAGCTTTTCTGGCAAACTAGGGTTTTTGGGTGGGGACGTAGCGAGAAACGATGGGGGCATGAGGTGAGGAGACTCACGTCGAGCTGCTTTTGGATGACTCGGGGCCGCTTTCGTGGCCGGCGGCGAGCCCGGCATCCGGTCACTGCGTAAATGTCCTCCTCGATCTCCTCCCTCGAAAGAGAGATCGAGAACCTCGGTCGGTCCGACTCCGCCGGCCTCGCCCGTGGCGCCCTCTTCTCTACCGCGGGCCACGGTGACCCCCCAAGATGATGCTCGATTTCTGTCGGAACCCTGGGCCGCCCTCGCCGAGCCCTCAGGTTCCACGGCCTCCCGTCCTTGGGTTGCTGCGGCGGGGGAGGCGACGAGGGGACCACGAGGTTCATCCGGTCCGCCGCCTCCCGGAGGTGAACCAAGAGCTTCTCCCTCACCTGATCGAGCCCCGAGTCGTCACCGCACGCTGGGTTCCTCGTGGACGCCCCCTCCGCCTCCGCAACACCGGTCTTGCCCTTGCCGCTCGCGTTTACGAAGGGGACGAGCCGCTGGCTTCCCCACGTCTTGAACAAGGCGCAGGGTGGCGGCGCAGCCGCCGTCGCGGAATCTGGCGGCCGGGAGGCAGTCTCGGCAGAGATCATCGCTGTCGTCTCCTGGGCGGTGACAGGATCCGGTTCTCGCGGGGTCGGGACACCGCCAGTGAGGAGAGGAGGGGTGTAGCTAATGAACGTTCGCCTCGGGGTTGTGGCCGGTGAGGAGACTCCCGATTCTGGGGTTCCAAGTGGGCCACTCTATATATATATATATATATATATATCTTACATAATATCTTACTTATATGAAAAAATAATTTTACTTTGATTGGACTCATCATCATCTTTCAATCACTCACAAATTTACTCATTGATTACTTCTATTTTTGAGCATAATTCCTCCACCAAACCTGTTTAGTGATAGAAGCATAATGTATGTAACTCTATTTCCTGGTTGAGGACTGGGTGAGACCTTCATCTCCATTAGATCCATCCAATGATGGAGATGCAATCGTCATTATCACTTGTAACCTCCTTTGTCTTAAATCGTGAGCAAGAAAGAGGGGTGGGGCTACCCTCGCCTTACAATCTCCTCTCATTATTTTCACACTGTCAATCGTTAATGAGAAATGAAGAAATGTGCCCTCGTCATTGGTTGCAAATAAGGGGTAGGCACGACCCATCTTCACCTGTAGCCTTAGTCACTAGCTGCAGAAGTTGAGACTTCATTACTAACTTGGTGGGGTTCTTTCTTTATCACAAGGTGAGTATAACGGAGGGGGGCGACTAACAAAGCAGAGGATGATAATTGAAGAGATAAAATAATTATTAAAAATATTATATAAAAATTTATTAAAAGTGATATATGAAATATTCTCAAACTTAGAAATTTGTCATGATTCACCCATATATATCGAATTAATCCAATATATATATATATATATATATATATATATATATATAATAGAAAGATTATGAGGCTACGAAGCAAAAGTTATTATTTTTAATAATTAAGAATGTACCCATCAAGTTGACATTTCATAATATGGCTCATGATGGATCCTATTAAATTGATTGTCTTCACATCTTATGTGACGTATTATATCGTAAGAATAAAATTTTACTAAATCAATAAATCTCTAGCTGAAAATAGAAAGGTTTTTTTGATAAATTTTTTAGAAAAACTAAATTTTCTTTTTTTTTTATAGAGGCTTGCTTTATTCCCATGAAGCGTATCTAATGAGTTAATTAACACAAATTAAGGAAATATAAACTCCTTAACGGACTTGTATGAATTAGGGCAAAACAAAATGCATTGTCTCAAATGTTATAAGAATCTTATACAACATGAATAAATGTGAAAGAGGTGCAGAGGGATTAGAGATTAAGGATCTTCACGTTGTGGTAATTTAATTTATATCAATTTTGCTTAGAATCAAAATATAATGAAGAACGTAATAATTAAGGGATTTAGAATGATAAATGTCCTTTAGCAAATTAATTATGATCTAAACAACCTTGTGAGCACTAAACGTAGCAGCAAAAACAATTCCAATTTGGAAGCAGATGGATCATTGTACCCAATCTTCAATCACCATTCAACTACACCCATAAGGAATAGGCGTAAGGACACACACCTTACATAAATCCTTGTGGTTGTTGTATCTACCCGTCACAAGTCTGGGTTTTGGATGGGTGACAACAGAGACTAACAGTCTTCACAACATCTCTCGTGTTCTCTTCTGGCAGCAAGTCCATTTGTTGTCTCACAAATCAAATCATTTGTAATGATGCTATTGGAAGATTGTGTAGGACGGGATTAACTCAAAATATGTTATTACGAAAAGTTGTGCGGTGGTCGAGGAGTCATCATAGCTTGATTTCATCAGTTTATATAAACTTATTTACGTAGATCGAGAAAAGATTGACTATATCTGTTCGAGAGCATATCTCAAGATCCTCCTTCTCGGAGTTTGTTGAGAGATCCTGCCTAATGGCCTCATCAAGGTGGGGTGCACCCGATGTGACCCCTCTGACGATTAGATCAATGCTCCGACAGAGATGGTCTTAAGTGTTCAGTATAGAGAGAGGGTCCGAGAGTGAGAGAAAGAGAGCCTCCCTTGAGCTGTTCTCAAGGGTAGCTTTTATACTTGTGAACCAGGGGACAATCGTATTGGTTCCTTAATGTTGTCGGTGTCCTTTACTGAGTTGGCGCGTAATTTTGTATGGTTTTGAGGTCCTCAAGCATTGGATCTATCTTGGACAATGCCGCTCGTCGCACCTCTTTCCTGTTGCTATCCAACTCGGACTTGGGTGTGCCAAGTTGATGGACGTTGTGCTAGATCAGTTATCGTGGTGCCAAGTCGTCCGCACTGTGCCTGATTGGCCGCGCCTATGTCATGTTAGAGTGTTGGGGCCTTGGGATTCATGTGTTACTAGATGATTGGGCCGACCCATTATTAGTCCTCTCAGGTCTGATGAATCCTATAGGAGTTCAATCAACCATCCAAAACTTATAGAGAGCATATTGACAAGGCAATGTTCTATGACTTTATAGTATCATGTGACATATGTTGAAGGCAAATGAGGCCAGTGACTAGGGTTTTAATCTGAGGTGAAGAAACCAAGATAGAGATGGCGTCAACAGTTAGGTTAGTGGATTTTCGAAATAATGCTATACTCGGTCAATCCAAGGGTTTGTGGGTGATTAGATTCTAAGCCTCCAAGTAATTGAAAATAATTCAAGTAGTTATGATTAAGTTAAGTAGTTATGATTAAATAAAATTTTAGATCTAAATCTAGTTTATATGAGGATGATATTAGTTTAAATGAGGGTGAGATTTATTAAGATGTGATAGATTTTTTAGTATTTTAAAAAATCTATATTATATCTTTTAATCAATATAAATAGGTGCTCTTAGTTTATTCCAAAACTAAGCCAACAGTGGTATCAGAGCCTGTCAAAGAAAATCAAAAGGAGTACATCAATTGGAGTAAGTGTTCTTTATTGACTTCTTCCTATTTTCAAAGGTGATAATTATCAATTTTGAGTTGTTAAGATAAAAAATCTATTTATTTCACATGGATTATGGAAGTTCGTAAAAGATGGTTTTGTTCAGTATGATATGCATGATCCTAGTATTACAAAAGATCAAAAATATTAATTGAAAAAATATAAAAAATACAATAGCCCTTTATAAGCTACAACAAGCAATAGATGATTCCTTATTTCCTATAATCATGATGGCAACAATATCAACAGAAGGTTAGAAGATATTAAAAAGTGTGTTTGGAGGCACAGAAAAGGTAAAAATTTCAAGACTTTAAATTCGTGAATTCGAAAATCTTATGATGAAAGATTTTGAATCTATTATTTATTTTTTCTCAAAAGTTTTTTCTATTGTGAATTAAATGAGATCTTATGGTGAAAATCTAAAAATAAAACTATAGTAAAAATTTTTTTATAAAATCTATCTCCAAAATTTGATATGATCTCTACTGCTATAGAAGAAGCTAACGATATAAGTACATTATCTATTGATGAATTAATATGCTCTTTTTTAGTTCATGAACAAAAAGTGAATAGATGTTCAGATGAAGTTTCAGAACATGCTTTCCAAATAAAGATAGATCCAAGAAAGAATTAGAAGAATTTAGAAATAAGATCTCAAGGGAGAGATCAAAAGGACAGAGGACGAGGCCGATCAAATGAAGGTAACAAAGAAACTCAAAAATATTTTTGTTATAAAAAAATTGGACATATTGAAAAAGATTGTTGGTACAAAAATAAAAATCCAAATGTTCTTCTCTATTCTTACTACAAAAAATATGATCATCTTGAAAAAGATTATTGGAACAAAAATCAAACTAACTACCATGAGGAAAGTAATAATGACAAAAGAGATAAAGATAATATTTTCTTGATAGCATATGATGAAGAATATCATAGATCTTTTTAGTTTTTGGATAGTGAATGCAGTAATCATATGACATGGGATTAAAATCTATTATAGATGCTTGATTTATGATAAAAAAATTAAAAAATTAATATCAATGACAAAAAACAAAATTTTCCTTTATTATTTTCTTATTTTGCTATTACTACAAAAAAAAATTATGATCATTTAAATTTGTGTAGATCTATGCAAACTATCTTAGATAGTACAGGTCATGATAATTTAGAAACTACAATTGATAAAACATATATACAGGAAAAGGATGAGATCTTAAACTCTAAGGATAACAATGAAGGTACATATACAGAGATGATAGAAGTTTTTGATGATGTAAAGAAATCTAAGAGAAAGAAAAGAAAAATTAAGCTTTCATATTCAAATGAATTTGATCCTACAAATACAGAGTCTCCACCAGATCATCAAAGATGGCTACCAAAAAGAAAAATATCAAGTTATAAATCTAAGATAAATGATAAAAGATTTCAGGTCGAAAGTTCTCAACGATATATGGACAAAGAAAAACATAAGACAACCACTACATCAATGAAGATCAGCTTAATATCTTCATAAAAATTTTAGTAATTTTTTTTTAAAAATAATTATAATTAATTGAATCAAAGGGGTAGGTTAGAAATAATTTTAAGTAGTTATGATTAAGTAAAATAATTAAAATTAAATAAAAATTTAGATCTAAATCTAATTTAGATGAAGAAGAGATTAATTTAAATGAGAGTGAAATTTATTAAGATGCGATAGATTTTTTAATATTAAAAAAATTATATTATATCTCTTAATTAATATAAATAGATGTTATTAATTTATTCCAAAGCATCGAAGACTAAACACTCTAAAGCATCGAAGACTGAACACTAAAGACTGCAGATTAAAATTCAAGCTAACATCAGTAGATCGCCAACATATCTTGACATTCTAATGGATTTTTAAAAGGTTTATTTTTGCTACAAGTAGAAGAAGATGCATGCATGTTCGTGCTTAATAACATTTCCTTTTATGGTATCTTTGTGTGCTTCCTTACAATTAGTTCCATACTTGGAACATCTTTCTATCTATTTGGGGGTATGTATGTAGGTACGATTTTTATACCTTTACCATTATTAGTTGCAAATATTATCTCATCGCATATAGCTTTAAAATATGTTAGAAATATTCATATGTGTGAATTGAAAAAAAAAAATACATTGAACAAACTTTATCAAAAGTCAACGTCTTCTTTCTATTTTGGTTTCTCTAGTGCCGCATGCTTGACTTGAAAAAGATTCATAGTACATCCATCCTCGTAAGGAATGACGTGATGGAATATTAAACAACGATGTCACTGTGAAAGATTAATTCAATAAGAAGGCGTGTGGTCACAACAAGCAACATAACATCATATATTGGAAAGCCTCGTTCGAATAATAATAATAATAATAATAATAATAATAAGACAACTGAGAAGTATAATTTTAATTAAAATCTAATCTAATTCTTAATATATCTTATCGAGCTCAATCTTACTGGGAAAACTTGGTTTATCTTTCAGTGTTATCATATTTGGAGGAGAGAAATAAGTTTGATTGCGCGAGAGAATATTTTTATTCAGTTTCAATCCAAGCGTGAAAATTTATCTCATTAGTTAATTTTTTCGCACGTTATAAAAATTATATAAGAAGCATACCCAACATGATTCTAACAGTCTAGTTTTGATTTTTTTTATGTTATTGTATTACTAAAATATGTCATAGGAACTTAAGAGATGATGTTCATTTCAGTGAGTTAATAATATATACATATCTAAAAAGGTAGATTTATATAGTATCCATTTTGTAACCTAACAAGCATACAAAACATTCCCTCAAGTGTGATATTGATATAGCATTATTATTCCCTTAAACAGGTCAGGTGGGGTGGGGGATCGAGTGAGGTTAAATTGATGGAGTTGAAGTGGAGAATAATAGCACGTTGGATGGATCATACAAGCTTTTATTATTGTGGTGAACAAAATAGTCGGTGACACATTATTTGTTGCGTGTCAGAAGAACAGAAGGGGAGATTAAGTTTTTAATGTGGGAGGATCATTTGTTAGGTCATATTCTATTAGGTACAGCACATCTCCTTCTCCACATGATCATGATCACAAAGGAAGGTTGGATGCATCACGGAGTTGGATGGAGGAAATAATGACTTCTTTTCTTAACCTAATTACTTTTCGGTTTGCTATTTGTTAATTATCATCATTCACGTAAGACTATCTTCTTTCCAAATCTTCAAAATATTTATTAAAGACAATTAAAGATTCACAATTATACCTCTTGTTGTGGAGAGAGCATCGTGGACTGTGAGTTAGCATGGTTTTATCTTAACTTTAATTTGCGGGGTTGTTCAAGGAACCTTTGTGATTGTCTTACGAGGTAGTTGATGGGCCACTACGGTATCCAATGTGATCTTTAGGTGGCTTTTGAGAGCTGGACGTGATCCCAAGGGGGTGCCGAGATAGAATCCAACTCTTCGATGGACTACTATACAAAAGGTAAACATCGAAAAGAGTTTTTCGATCCAACCTCTTCGATGCTCAAGTTAGTTGTTTGTATGTTGTGTAGTGCCAACGGGTTTTTGAAGAAAGGTTCAACCCCTAAATCGATGTCCAGAGTCAATTTTTATACATGACAAATCAAAGAAATCTTATGTAACGACCTCAGCGCCCCTCCTTTGACATCTTGTCCAAGTGGGTGATAAGCCCGAACAACCTTCCGTGATTTATTGTCCACAAAGACCAACAAGATCAGCCCAAATGACTTCCTTTGGATCGTAGTCCATGACGATCGACGGACTACAATCGCCTCCATGTCGTTGCCCCCAAAGAGGGTAAGTCGGCTTTTTCCTTCGACGTCGACCCCTTTGTGGTATCTAGTTGATGAACAAGGATTAAGTGTTAAAATATTTTTTATCACTGATAAAATCAATGTTTACTTTCACCAAAAGAAAAGAAAAGAAAAGAAAAAATTCTTATTATGAGAAAATATATATTGTTTAGTTACATGCATGGAATTCTCAACATTAACTCATGCCTTGGTAAGGGATGATTGTAAACAACAAGCGTGTGCATGCTGCCACTCCATCAATATGATATATCAACCTTGCTCGGGTACGTATATATTGCTTCTTCGGTCGACTAAATATATAAGGGACTGTTGGGTCAACGGATTGCGAGTGTTGAATGATACCGAATTTGGTAAGTATTTGAGGTATAGTCAACGGTTGGAGTGGCTGACATTACTGCCTTCATTTTGCGTACACACACCAAGCATGGAATGAGGAGAGCCATTTATTTCTCTGTTGGAAAAGACCTGCGTTTTTTGTGTTGCAGATTTGCATGAGGAACAGTATCGTTTATTCCGAAGCCAGACAGACAACAACAATGCCTGATGATCACTATATTAATGCACAGTTGGTTTCTAGATGACCAATTCCAATATCATATTTTTGATCAAAATGACCACCAATTGGACGAAGAAGACCAAAACCCAAGTGTATGTTTCAGCTAACAGTGTGGTGCAAGAGATCGCAGGAAGCAAAAGATGCTGCTTACATGCATATGGATTTGCAGCGGCGAGGTGAAGAAGGCGGATATGTGAGAGAAGTAGCGGAGGAGGAGCACAAGATGGCGTCGGAGGCAAAGGGCGGAAGCGGAAGCCACAAAGGGTTCCAACTCGAGGGAGAAAGGGGTCTGTGGCAGTGTCGGCTTTCAGAAGCACAGATGGTCTTTAGAGCTCAGTTTAGAATGACAACCCTCAATATGCACTGCGAGTCTCCCGCCCGGAGAGGCGAAGGCTGCCAAGCTTGTGGCATCCTTTCTGCACCCACAAATAATTGCCAAGGTAAAAAAAAAAAACCAAATCTGTGTCCTTCCTTCGTCATGAGAACACAACACCACCTACGCTGGATTACAATACGACACAATCATTAGTTGTTCATCAGAAACCAAATTGTGTTCTCGAATCTTGATATGTCTGTGTCGGATTTGAGACAAGATGAGACATGTGACTCCACATGTATAGCTGTGTTATGGGCCCTTTGCTCTCAGGGATTCATCACATCCATGTGGTTATCTCAGAGCCATGCATTTCGAATCAAAGAAGAAGAGAAGAGAAAAGGATAAGGCACCAAACACCGTTCTGCATGCGGTTGATACCACCAAACACACTGCTAAATGCCCAGCCCTTTCTTTCTGTGACTTCAATCTCTCTCTCTCTCTCGCTCGCTCGCTCGTCTCGTGTCATGACGACTTCTACTACGTAGCCAGAGTCCGAGGAGCTTTCAGTAGAAGCCCGCCGGCTTGTGATCGATGCCTCCAACAATAGACGAGAGAAGGGAGAAGCGGAGAAGGCTTGGCTTCTTCTGCTTGCTGACAGTAGTATACGCCATCTTGGTCTGCCTCGCCTGTGTCTGCTCAGCGGTCGCAACTCCAGTACTTGGTCCGAGGATCGGGGCCGAAGGAGCACAGGAGAAGACGACTCTGATAGGGAGAAGACCGACGCCGCCGGAGACGACTTCCAGCGTCCATGAAAGCAAGCGACGAGTGCCAACTTGCCCCGATCCCCTTCACAACAAGTGACAGACACTTGGTTTCTTCTCTTCACAACAAGTGAAGGACGCAACTCGGACGCGGCATTCCGTTCGCTTTCTTGCATTTACGATATCCTTGCTTCACCTTAATCGGACACGTCACATGATCACAAACATAGCTGCAAGCGCAGAGCCGAGCGTCGTCCCAAGTTTGAGAGGAGGACGGGGAAGCCATGTCTAATGTTCATGGCACTGTCTGAAAGGTAGGAATGTTCTTCGGGGGAAGGTATCTACACGCTGTCACATGATGACTTCAAGGGAGCAAGTTGGTCCTCCTCCTCCTCCTCCTCCTTGTCGTCGCTTCGCCTCCGACACCTTTCAAGATTAGGTTTTCTTTAAGCTCTTTGCCCCGTTATGTTGATTGTGTTATTCCCAAGTGGGCTCGGCCTAATTCTTGGGCTGTGTCGGAACCCATCTCAAACTTTAGGGCCGAGTTGTCGGCGAGCGTTACATAAAAACCCTATCGCCGCCTCTCGCTGCCCACCCTCTACATTGTTTCTTTCAATGAGGAGCGGCGGCGGGGGGCGACGGCGGCTGAGGAAAACGCATTCTCGCTTCTTCGACCTATTTTATGCGATGGTAATCTTGGTTACGAACCTTAACCGGATTCGATGTTTCTGTTCGAGCTTTGTCGATATTGATTCATCGAGGTAGAATTTAGGTTATGGATGGTGGTTTGAAATCGCTCCTGTGACGAATGAATCTTCGATCGTTCCAATTCCTGAATGCAGCGCCTAAATGCTGTGCTTCGTGTGGAGATGAAGAGACATCTGAGGAGCTTTTTGTGTGTTTTCTTTGATTTCGGATGGCAGGCAATATCTGAGGCCAAAACAGGCTCTTTTTTTTTTTGTGTGTGTGTGTGTTATTTCGTTGATCCGCAAAGGATCAATTTTCTTTTTTTTTTTCCTTCAATCCTGCAACCGATGGACAGCCGGAATTGGTGAAGGATTCGTGCCCGGAGATGGCTATCCTCAGCAGGCAAATCAAAAGCACAATTGGGCTGGATATTGCAGTCGCTCACTCCTCCCAATTTACAACGCCGTGAAATGGGCACTGTTTGAAGAGGGGAATTGTTGCGGATGCAGATGGAATCAGCTACATCTTACCCAAGATTGAGAGGAAACCGTTGAGAGAAATCATATATCCTGTCCATAACGAGATCTGCCGATCGATCAGCCAAACGAATCGAAGATATCAAACTTCTTCTACCTTGCTCACTGTACTCGTCAAGAAATCTTGCGCAGCCGAAGTGCCACCATCTAAGCAGGAGGAGGAAAGCCCCATAGTCTGATTGTGCCATCACTGTATCCAGAATACAGCGTGAGGCCATTGGTGCTCCAGGTTAAGCTGGTGCACAGGGGTGGCTGCCAGCATCGCGCCAACAAAAAAGAAAAGCCATTAGATGCTGCAACAACGGTGAACGCTTACTTGTATGTAGATCAAGATGAATTATCATCACTAGATTTTTTAATGTTGGAGATGGTCAATTCTGCAATCTGATGTATATTTTTTTCTTGATCTACCCTTTTTGGTTTGGTGGAAGTCGGGTGACTCTTGCTGCTGAAGGCACGATTCATAGATGAATGCCGAAGACAGGCTATAATGTGTCTCGGCAAGATCAAGAATCGGTTAAATCCCATGTATAAATCAGGAGAAAAAAATCTTGATAGGCATCGGTTGTCGGAGGAACCAAATGCTTTATGCATGTAAGTCCAACAGCTTGTCGCTAAATTTTGGAGAAGCGCAAACAACATATCAAGAAACAGTGGAGGACCTTTTTCCTGCCGACGGCCGCCTCCGGCTTGAGAACCTGGAGAAGAATCTTGTCGTCGAGGTCCCAGATGCGGATGTCGTTCTCCGACGCGACGCACAGCCAGTACCGGTGGGGGCTGAAGCAAATCGCGTGGATGATGGAGCCGACGTTGAACTCGTGGACCTTCGCCCCGATGGCGAGCTCCCATAGCAAGACGCGGGTGTCCTGGCCGCCGCTCGCGCATATTGTGCCGTCGGGGGTGACAGCCACGGCGTTGACGTAGCCGGTGTGGCCCACCAGCGTGTACATGAGCGTGCGGTTGATGAAGTTCCACACCTTGACCGTCCGATCCCAGGAGCCGGACACGAGGACCGGTTTGTGGAACCTGGGGCTGAAACGGACGCAGCTGACCCACTCGGTGTGCGCGTCGGCACCCTCAATCGTGCACTTGCACTCGCCGAGCGAATTCCAGACCTTGATGGTGCGGTCGCGCCCCCCGGAGACGATCTGGCGGTTGTCCGGGGAGACGGTGACCGAGAGGGCATCCTTAGTGTGACCCGCAAAGCGCGAGGTCATGGAACCGGTGGCGATATCCCATAAGCGGACGTCGCCGTCCCAAGAGGCCGAGAAGGCCAACTGGCCGTCGCTGTTGAGGACCACGTCCTCGACGAAATGTGAATGACCCGTGAGTCGGCGGTGGGGGACGACGGTGCCGTCGTCCTTGATTTTCCAGACGAGGACGGACTTGTCGCGGGAAGAGGATACGACGATGGGGGAGTAATGAACGGAGACGGCGATCCCCGTCACCATGTCCGTGTGGCCCTCGAGCGTGTCGCGGAGAACGGCAATCTGTTCCATCGGAATAATACCGATACTACGGTGGGCGGGAGCTCTGTGATGGGTGGTGGGGGGGGATGCCGGCGATCAAGATTTCTGGTGTCCCGCGCCTTCGGGGCTCTTCTCTCATATATATCCGCGGCGGGTGGGCTTTAGATCGACGAGAGCCGTATGATTTGCATGGAGATGATCGATCAATCTTCTAGAATGTTCCAACTGCTACGTGACCAGCAGCACATCCCGACCCGCCGTCCGATCAAACACACAGCACCAGCAGCAGCAGCAGCAGCGCCGCCACCGTCGCCATGCATGCAACTCAGCAGCAACCCCTGCACCATCCCCACCGCCGCTCCCACTCCATCCACCCTGACGGCGCCTCGTGCATCTCCTCCGCCATACTCAGCACATATGTCGTCTTCCGCAGCACGACCATGTTCTCGTCCACGTTGTCGGCATCCTTACTCCGACCAAGATTGATGATCTCCTCTTCTCATAGAGTTCCGGCCTTTCAAGGGAAGAAGATAGCAAAGACAAAGCCATTGCTTGTGATCAAAGGTGGCGGCAATCTTCTGCCTTTGAAGCGACAGATCCGTGTAAGAAGGAAGATAGACGAGGAATGGATATATCACGCCCATGTTGCGTATCTCAATGCGTTCCCTTGCCGTGTGCGTGCTTGTAGTTACTTTGAGACGGTGGTACACGCCTGCGCATACTATATTTCTTGTCGTAAAACATGGATATTGGAAGTCCTGTGCTTTCAAGATTCCAAGATCGTAAGCACAAGAAGACGACTGTGTCTTGCCGTGGCGCACGCTGCATGATAACAGGCAGAAGAAAGCTGCTTTTTATCGGTGGTGGAACGTTCAAAGACCAAAGGGAGACGTGCTGCGCCGTCTACATATCTTTTGCTTGTTTATTACTGTTATACTAAGAAAACTAATACTTAACGTGATGCTTCTAAGTGTATCAGGAATGATTTGCTCTAAGAAGTAGGATTTAGAAGAGGTGTGCATGCGTTAATGAGTAATGAGCTGCAGAAGACAGCTTAGAATGGAGCAGCTAAACATTAGTGTGGTCCTCAAACTATGGAAGCTTGGAACTAAGCCAATCGAATTTAATGATGCTTCTTTGTCAGCCAAACTCCAAAGACAAGAGGAAGCTCAACGATGCAGCAGAATGAACTCTTCATCACACAAGTCCACGACGAGAGTAGGCAACCCAACCGCATCAACTTTCCACCATAAGACAATGGCGCAGTTTGTGATTTTGGTGATCGCCACTGTCCTAACCCACCATTTTGCTTAACAAATCTTTGGTTAATTTTGACTAATTAGATAGCTTAGAACATCATGCGACACTAACTGAATCTTTATTGAATTAAGATCCATTTTAACTCATCTGATATTTATGATATATCATTTAAGTTCTTATAATTTATTCATATCTAAACAAAATTATATTTTAAAAATATAGTATATAAACCTATTTCGTGAAGTTTGAAGTAACATAAGTTACAATCTAATTACTTTAAATATTGACACAAAATAAGTTATTAATATAATAATATATATAATTTAATTTAAAAATAAAATTAAGATCCATTTGATCTTTTATGGTTTTGGTCATGAATTACTTAAGTCCTATGATTTACTTGTATCTAAAATAATCTTTATATTTTTAAAAATATAACATATAAATCGTTGTCGTTATATTTGAAGTCTACTTATGTAATATGCTGACTCATAATAAATCTATTAATATAATAATATATAATTTAAGTTAAAAAAATAAGATTTTTATCAATGGTCGAATGAGGCATCATCGTAGAAGCGATTATCAACAGTAGCATTGGACCATTGTTGTCTAGTAGGATGTCGTACATACGCAATCTATTTCACGCGAACGACGAGCTCAGGAACCTTCGGTCCTACCTTAGGTAGATGTTCGTCAACCAATCCAATGATATACATGCAATGATCTCCTAGCCCTTCTTCCTCCAACCAGGCATCTTCGTCCTCTCCTATACTCCACCCGCTACGCTTATGACGTGATGGTTCAATTCTTCCTCACCTCCACTTTCGATATCTCATATCTTTACCTCTCCATCTTCGTTCGTCGTTATAGTCTATGTTGCTTCATTTTTCTCGATAAGATGAATTTTAATTTTTTTAAGGTTAAATTATAATATTATAATCTTAATAATTTATTATGAGTATGACAAATTTATATGTTTTACTTTTAAAAATATAAAAATCATTTTAGATATGAGTAACTCATATATGTTTAAGAGGTTGACATAAATTTAAAATTAACCTTAGCCCCATCTTTATTTGAAGTGTCAAATCCATATTAGAATTTCGTACTCTAATTATATTAGTGTTTGGAACCTTTGGCATGCCCAAATCATACACAGCATGAAAGGGAACTTTTTGAATTGTAAATTGCAGGTTGGGTACTTTAAAAACACCTACACCCTACTCCATCTCTTCCTTCCAACACAAATACCCTCCTGCCTTCTTCCTCTATTGTCTCCTCTTCTCAGGTTTCTCTTTCTTCATCCAAATCCCACCTTCTAAGTCTTCTCCTCCTTCCCTTCTCCTACCCGGGTTTTCCTTGGCCTAGCCTATTTCTCTCTCGCGAGGGAGGGAAGAGCGAGTGCCTTCGGAAGTCGCAGGAAAGCTGCCACCTTTCGCCTTTAGACATTCCAACTTGCTCCTATTTCGCCAAGGTTCTTGCTTTCTCCTCCTTGGGTAGGTTTCTCTTCCTTTGTTAGTTTTTGCAGCGTCCCCCTCCATTCTTTCTATGCGGTTTCTTCTTTGCAGTGGCCTATCTGTGTTTGCTTTTGTGATTGCTATGAAAGCTTAGTTCAATTCCTGCCGTCTATGTTGATAAAGGCGGCATCTTTCTCATGCTTATGGTTTGCCTGTGCGTACATCTTACGGTTTCGTATTTTGGTAATGAAATCACATGCTTTTGGTGCTGTAATCTGGTTTTGATTAAGCTCGGCGTACTTTATCTGCTTCGGTAATGGCATTTTGTCGTTCTTGCAGCTTAATTCTTCACGGTAGAGCAGATTGCTTTCCTCAAACAGGTCCCTTTTAACCTCGGTAAGTTTCTCTCGGTATCCGAACGTATGGTTATTGTATTTCTTCCTCCTCCTCACATTTTAGATTCCAGAACAATGGGCGACCATCTTGCTCTGCTTGTGGACCATTTGCTCACTGAGTCGACGCTTGAGGCTGCAATTGGAAACGGGAAACAAGCCCAAATAGCTGACGATTCTGCCTCATCGGGTGACCTTGGCAATAATTCTACCCCGGATACGTCTGTTGGGCGCCGGACACCCTCAGAGAAGCTGGTGGAGTGCAGAATCTGCCAAGAGGATGACCAGGATTCCAACATGGAGATCCCTTGCTCATGCTGTGGCAGCTTGAAGGTGAACTGCAAATTCCTAATTTGCCTTCAGATCATTCTTCAAGACTAATTCCTAATCATGTAGATGCTCTTCTCATTGCTCCTAGTCCATAGAGTCTCCTTGTCATGATACATCTTTGAGATCCATCTTCCTGGTAGATCATCACAGGGCTGGTAGATCATGATACATCTTCCTAATCAATTATATGCTTTTCACAACACAATCTGTGAAACTTTTGAACTCTCTCTCTCCTACACATGCACTTTTCCTTTCCGAAATAAATCGATGTCCAACTTGTGAGTAATCTTATCCGGCCGACTAAATAGTGTGATGTAGTGAAGAGGATGCATAGTTAGTGATGAAAATAGCAGCTTCATTTACCCTTCCATGGATATCCTTAAACATATTCCAGTTTAAGCATACATTTCAAATTCTGATGTAGATTTGGGTTTCAAATATGTAAAATGTACTATGTGAGTTCCCTCAAGATGATCACTGAATTAACTGCCAAGTTTAACTAAGAGTATCTGTGACTAGATTAACTGCCACGCATAAAGCTACATTGAGCAAAGTCACTAGCACTTCATTTTTATTAGGATACACTTATTATTAGACAAAACTTGATCAGTATCTTTAGGTGAACTTCGGAAAGTATCACTTTTAATGGAGTCTAGTTTGCATTTTCAGCACCACAATTCTGCTTCTGATACCATTTCAAGGTTGTAATTTACTCCATCAAAAAATAATCAAATCTTATAATAGGATAACTGAATTATATCTTCTTTTTGCTTGCAGTACGCTCATCGTGTATGCATTCAGCGGTGGTGCAATGAGAAAGGAAACACAATGTGTGAGATATGCCTCCAGGTCTGTAGTCAAATTTCTAAAGTTATCTTTTAATCTCGGCATTCTACTTTTTCCGTGTTGATTACTTGAGTAACACGCACACTGTAAGTTAAGAGAACACCTCAGTGGATGTAGCGTGGACCGTCATAGGCTCGTTGTTCACGTACACATGCATGTGGATGTAGCATGGAAGCCATGTAGTCTTTTATGGAGCAGATAGTACTGTCATATATTAACTTTTCTCTACTTATATTCAGCAATTCAAGCCTGGATATACCACTCTGCCAAAGGTGTTTCATTATGGGAGAGCTCCGATGAACTTCAGGTATCTTCTGTCCTCCATACTTCCAATAAAATTTTATGTGTGACCGTATTTGTTGTGTAACTTATCTAGGCAATAAATCAGGCCATTCTTTCAAAGATCCTTTACTTTAGACACTCTCTCAGGGGAAGCTGGGATATATCCAGACAGGACTTTCATGATCCCCAGATTCTAACAGTGGTTCCATCTGGTGTCACCGAGTCAAATTATTATGACCAATTAGTTTCAAGGTTAAGAAGCACAATTTGTTGTCGATCAGTCACCATAATCGTGAGTTCCTTTCTCGTTTGTAAGAAAATGTATTTTGCTTTGTATATGCACTTTGATCTAATTAGTGATACTTCTTTTTATCCAGTTCATGATTCTTTTGGTTCTTCGCCATACTCTTCCTCTCCTAATCAGCGGAGCTGAGCAGTACTCATTTACTCTATTCGCAGTAAAGCTCTAACAAAACAAACTCTCAGAATGTATTTCTGTGATTGCTAGCTTCTGAAGCTCTGAATAACTTTTTTAAATGTTGCGTATCTAAAACAAAGCTGCTGGTGTTGAGGACTGCTGGAATATTTATACCCATCTTTTTTATTGCTGGAACATTAACAACATTTCATCACTCCCGTCGCCGTCAGGTACTTGTTCGCCTTTGTGGCTACCGATATGCTTTGGAACCTCATCGTGCAATTTTCTTTCATTTTTCTTTTAATCAAGAAAGAGCTCAAATTTTGCTTAATAACATTGCAGGCAACTCGGCGAATATTATCTGCCTCTTCATCTCAAGCGGAGAATATGTAACCAAAGTCCTTCCATTCACGTTCAGTCTCAGCCACATATCGTCCAAGCCTACTGGCAGCAAACAATTTGTAGAGTTGGTGACCAATTATGTGAAGCTTCGGAGTCGAAAGTGTCATAATGAAGGCAATATATGACAACTGTATACTTGTAAAGACAAAAAGTGCCGACGATAATTGAAGCTTCTCGAGGAATGTTCAGAATGCACAAAATAAAATCGTTCTCTGCCTCTATAAAGGTTGCGAGGAAGAGTTCTGAACAGCCCTAGAAAAATTCAGCATCTGAACATGATACTTCACATTCATAGGAAAGATGGAATTTGTGCCAGATATAATGGAGACAGATCCAAAGTTTCAACTCTGTATCAAAATGTGCATTTCACCTTGATGTTCTTCATTTGTTTGCTATAAAAGTTTCCTGAAGTTGTTTCCTGTTTAACATCAACAGTTGGATTCTTGGAATGATGTTGCCTAAACAACCCCTCATTGTTATGGATGTACATCAGACTGGTCTTTTCCCTGTGGCCAGAAATTTCATGGTTCATAATATGTAGGTGGCTTTGAGAAATCAAGTGGAATGCTATTGGAATGGCCCTCAGGAGCTCGAAATGTCTTCGTTCCATTAGTTTATCGATTTACATTATTTCAGTTCAGAAAAGAAAAATTTTGAATGATTTTATTGTTTACAGATTTGCAGTGAGAAAAAAAAAAAAGATCTTTTTGATAAAAGGAGATCTAAATAAGAAACGAATAAAAGCTGTCAATCAAAGATTAACCCTCGCAAAAGAAGATGCAACATTTCCAACTCAGGTCATCAGATCACAGCACACGCGACCAAAAGAACCGAAACCTCCTCCCCGCTACATTCCAAAACCAAACGACGACAAAGAAGAGAAGAAAGCCATCGAGAATCTTCATTTCCATGTCCATCATCTCCATCCAGTTGGACCGAGGCCTCACCTGCATCTCCGACGAAGTCCTCCACAAGCTTCGCTTTCTTCCTCGTCGCAGCAATCCCTGCCCAAAGATATACAAGCGATTTAGTCAGATCCTTCAGAGCTCAGCAAATTGTTTTGCACTTCCATTATAAGATGGTTCAACTGGAAGCAGCTCAGCTGCTGATTACTGAAGTGCAAACAAGGATCGTTCTGCTGCAATTTTCATTTATGGATTTGCTTATTCCGAGTGAGTACATTTTTCCAATGGAGTCGATGAATTAATACAAGAAACACAGGTGAAGGCAGGATTCTCATGCAATCTCTCTAAATCTAGTGTTTGATGGACTGAAGTACTCCTGATAAGATACTCCTAAACCTACGCACATCAAGCTTTACCTTTTGCTGGTTCAGAAATATGTTCCAGAATGCATTGAATCCTTGTTGCTTCTGAATCGAAAGGGGGTCCCTGAACACAACAGCATCCCTGGGGTACTTCTCTATCAGGGAGCTCTCCTCCACCCTTATCTCGTACTCCACGTATCTTATTCCCATGTCCGGAGCTGGCTCCGCAAAGATGTATCTGCACCCTTTCGCCAGATCACAGCAAGGGATGATCTGAACCAGTGTCGCATTCGAAGGAAGGAAGACCATGTTCGTGAGCCCAGCCCCGTGGATCCCCATCAACACATCCACCGAGTTCACCATCTGCGCGAAGCGGGAGATGTTCTTCGTCTCCTCCGGCCCGGCCGTGATCAGCTTGAACCCCAGCCCTTTTACCATCCTCATCACCTGTCTTTCGTTGACGAAGGACCGCGATCCTCTCCGAAGAATTAGCAGCAACCTCGGTTTCCTCCTCGACTGCAGGTCGATCCCCTCGCTGTACTTTCTCTTGAGCGAGAAGCACTTCCTCAAGAAGCCTCTGAAGTCGCTCATGGAGATCCCGTTTGGAGATTTCGAGGCATCGATGCCCAGCGCTCTGTGGCTGTGAAGACCCACGTGTGCATGGGGAAAGCAATGAACTCGATCGTCTGCGTCCAAGTTGATGGCCGGGTAGTGCGAGAGGTGCCTCACTATCTGCTGATACTTGGCCATGAACTGGTAGTTGAAGTCGGTGACGACGAGCTGAACCTCTCCGTTGAATCGGCGAGCCGTCATGAAGAGGGGGATGATCACGTCGGTGAAGTCGTGGAAGTAGTTGCCGACGAACCCACCGGTGGAGAAGAACACGGCGGGGACGCCGTGGTTTATCATGCAGCGAGGGGCCTGCTCAGGCTCAGCTGCTACTGTCACGGTGAGCTCCCTGATAAGCTCCATGGTCGATTCCCACTTCCTCGGATACGGTCTGATCTTCCATGTCGTGTTCTCTGTCGGAGATCGATCCGTGGGTGGCGAAGCCAACATGATGATGGATGATCTGCCAATAACTCTAACATCGCCATCCATCGAGCAGGTATCTGATCTTGGTGCCGTGAAATCACACACCACTCTGCTCTTCTTGATCAATCTCTCTGCATTGGAACAGAGGAAAAAGTGATGCCACTGCTTTGATCAGAAGATTTACCCGACAAGCAACACTTTTGAGTCATGATTGATAGTTCAAATTAAGATTAGCAGCTCCACACAACGGAAGATTCTATATTGGTAATTCTCTTAATATTGTCAGCCATCACAGAGCACAAACCAGCTGTTGTCTCTTCTTCTCTCAGCTTTTCCTTCGGAACGGTGACTGTCCAATCTGTGTATGATGCACGTAGATGTTAGTATACTGACATAACATGATACAGATGTGTATAAACTATGCTCCAATTTCCACTTAAATGTCAAGCTCTATAACTCAGTGTTACAGCAAAGGGATTACAGTAACCTTTATCTGAGTCACCACCACCATGCTTGTCTTCATGCTGAAGTTGTAGTGTCACAGTTTGATTGCCTGCAGAAGTAAATTTTACAGGCTTATTCTTTACCACCGTAGATATGCTAACTCCTGAAGACGTGGTGAACTGTTTTCACCCACCTATAGCCGGTTCATCCAACTCCATTTCTTCCATTGTTGTCTAGGGTAAGCTTGTCGCTGCATCTGCATCTAATGCACCGCAGACAGAATCAGCCAACTTGCCGATTGTCCTATGACTATTTCGGTGTAGTGAATTGTTGCTTTACCTGCATATGCTTCTTTCTCGTCTTGCTTTTCCTTCAGTGCCTGTGGAAGTATTGCTGCTTCTTTACCTGCCATGCAAGTCTAATTACTCTAATCTGGAGATTTTAAACCAAGTCATTGGATTCACCTTCACTCGATGAACACAAAAATAGCACTCACCTCCTTGTAGTAACTCATCGCTTAGCTGTGCTTCCTCAAATGAAAGAGGTATTCTTGGTAATCCACCTGAATCAAGTGCATCTTAGAGCAAACTCCATAGATAACTAAGAACAGCCTCTATTAATTAATATATGTACAAATAGAAGCTGGCAGATTTCCAGAATAAGCCCAATCGCGTTCCTACTCCTAACTCTCTTCCCCAAATCTGCACCTGCTTGTTGTGCAACTGCAGCTGATGGAAATTAAGATGACCTTATCCGAGTTGCAACTCCAGCCAAACTTTATCTTCAGCTTCAATCGATCATTAGCCGTGTTTCCAAGTCAAAAGCCACTAACAGGTCAACTTCTGCGAGCAGTTCCAATTGTTCAAACCTTCGTCTCTTAATCAACCAATAAAGGTAGCATGGAGTCTTCATGCTTCGACGCAAAGGATAGGTCACGGATTGGCTGCAAACTCGATGAGAAGAATTCGGTCGAACACCTCGCGAGTTGCACCTTTAATCCCATGCATAGCATGTGTCGACTCTTAATTAGAACATGCAGAGAGACAAGTGAGTCCAAGGGTTATCTTTGCGTGCATCAATAGATAACACAGCTAAGCAGAAGAGTTCCCTACAGTTGATGCATATTTAGAACGCTAGCTTGTTAATCCCAGAGTTGGCGTGTATCAATAGATATGTATTATTAGAAGACTTTTGTTTTCTTTTCTGAAAGGAACACGTACAATACAGCTGGGTTGGAGCAATCTCTTGATTCCTTCATGAAAGAGACCTCCTCCTTATCTCTTGTTTGCGTGTGTGTCATATACATATATGTGTATACATATATAGCATTGCCTTCTGAGACCGTCGCTTCTACACATACGTCAATGAATAAGAAATTTGTCATAGTTATAATAGCTTAGAATGTGACGTGATAGTGACTATAATACAGCTTAGTACTGTAATAATTATTAGGTTATAGTCAAAAGCTCAAGAAAGACGTTGACTTGATAACAGGAAGAGACTCTACCTATTGGCTCATCTGCATATCCTCTTCATTGTGCCTCAAAGAAAAAACCTGAACCAATCACCCACCGAGGCATTTGTAGGGCACATATATAGCTAGGGTTTGTGGCGATGACAAAGATGGTCATCAGCTGGGGAATCTCTAGCTAGCAAACTTGTAGAAGCCAAACCTGCTGTTATAAACACATTTTTTGTGGGATCTAAATGAAGTTGAGATGCCATTTCAAGGAGTTGAATGGCAGGCAGATGGACCATTTCTCATCTTTACATTTCGACCATGCACCAAATGACGTTCCACCAACATCAAATGGTGACAACTTAACCATCGCATTCAAAACACAGCGAGGGCTCGACTAGCTTTAAGATCATGGAATGTATGTCCCCAAATATTTCTCTCTCTCTCTCTCTCTCTCTCTCTCTCTCTGTGTTCTTCGTATAATGAAGAGTTCATCCTAATGGATCACCAAGGTGATGACTTTTATTCTCTGCACTCAGAACCATGAAACATGCGCAAGATGCTTCTACCACCTTTTTCGCTTTCAACTAGACTGCTCAATGATGCACACAGAAGATCAAATGGATTTCCATCGAGGTGCAACTTAGATTTTTAGTAGTGTTCCGACTACTGGAAACGCCAACCGCATCCATATCTCCTTATGTACTCCCAAGAAGAATCAAAAGCTATAATTTGGATCACCATATATCTATATATATACACATATATCCTCTAAGGTTAACATCAGATCCAAGTTCAGAGATCATGAAGAGAAAAATGATGGCTGACCTTGTCCTCCAGTCTTCAGTTCCTCCTCCATGGGCAAAGCCATATTTGAATAGCTGGATAGCTGCAAACTCACTGCGAATCGAAACTGGGTGGTATAACTAAACAGCAGCATATACGATGATGATGAAGAAGAAGAAGAAGAAGAAGCATCTGATACATAGTAAGTGGACTTACATGTAACGTTGGTGTTAGAACCAGATTTGATGAGACAAACAAGGATCACTGTCATGATCAGAAGGCATCCAAAGAGAGCAGCCTGGCTGAGCTTCCATGGTTTCCGATGGCTAAAGCTCTCGGATCGCCTCATCTCTATGTTCTTCTTTCGAAAGGCCTGCTATGGAACTGGCAGTTGCCTCTATCTGCTCTATATAGCTCAGTCGTGGAATGCTACACGACTTTGAACCATAGTTTATATATCCCTTCCTATGTGGTCCTCCCAATTCTTCATACTGTTCCTCGAGTGCAAAGCTGTACACACATATTCCCCAGCTCGCATCTTGTGATCACATTGTTCCACTCTATCTCAACATTATACTTGTACCAAGAGGAGGTATAATACCCTTCAAACCAAAGCTGACGCACATGCAGAAGTATCTGTTCCTATGTATGCATCAAATAATTGCGTGTACATAAGTTTCAAGCAGAACAATAGAGAACAGCCTGGAGTATCTCAGAGAGCGGACGTTGAAGAAGACGAGGTATTGCTTGTCAAGCAACTAATTCAGACAAAGAGATGCTACCGGATGAATTCAAGAAATACTACGATTGATGTGAACTACAATAAAATTAGAGAAAACAGCCAAGAAGTGCAAGTCATTGAGATGTTAATGGCTTACCTATCACATTGAAAACTCTCCAGTATTGTATGCTGTGGAAGTCCTCTGCGCCGCCGGGAACGACGCCTTCCTTCTGTTTGGTGGGCGTAGGAAGAGAAAGGAGTCTATGCAAAGTGGTGTTTCTAATTAATCTTAAGACATGCATAAATATGATGTCCTATAATGTTAATCGAATTTTCTACGGTATTTTAAGTGCCCGGTTTTCTTGTACGTATTTTTTGTTGAGATTTATATGAATGGATACCAGTGTATGTATGTGTATAACTTCCACTCGCAGGCTTCCAAGTCCTGTAGAGTCCTTTATGTGATGAGATCTTTCAGTGTGCATCCGTGCAAGCATACAGAAACAATTAAATACCAACAAGTACTTAGTTATTATGATTAAAATTTTGGCCTACTTGATCTATTACGACTTTGTTTAAGCTGTATCAGTGATCTGTGATGCTTGGTTATGTAATTAATTGTTTTCTCTCTTCGAGCAAAGGGGTATGGAAACTGGCCTCATGTATGTGATTCTTCTTCTACGGGAAGCCAGGAAGTTGACTTGGTCAGAGTCTTATTATATAATTATCTTGGAATTAAGGACTTTGGTATATTCTGAGTAGCCATCATAACCGGCAATAATTTCATGAAGTAGTTATCATTATTATTATTATAAAATAAAATTTTATTTAACATAGTTTGCAGTTCGAAATTTTATCTTATATACATACATATATATATATATATATTCCGAAGATATTAGTTATCTTTATTAAAATTTCTATTTTTTAAGAAATATCTAATTAAAAATTTATTTACAGTATAAAGAAACAAAAAATAAGGTGAAGCAGAAGGGGTTATGTTGGGTTCCACGTACCATCAGCAGAAGCCTGTCCGTCCGGCCCATTGAAGTCCAATTACGATCCGGCAACGAAGACTACATTTGGGCCTACTTGGCCCATGGCTGAGATCAAGAAACCCTACCCAAATCCATTAATGCAAATAAGGCGAGTGAGACGGTGGGTGGTGCGGACCAACCAATTCGCGTCGACAAATCTCACGAGAGACTTGCCCAATTAAAACATTTGATGGGGCCCAGACCACTTCCCTCTGGACCCCAGTACGAATCTCTTAAGCACTTGGGATTACTCTTTGGGATTCGTACACATTGTGATGGGCTCGGCAGCATTAGTGCAGACTCTGATCGTGACTTGTCACCTCGAACACGTAATCGTCTAAAATGCCGACACCTCTCCCACCGACACCGCGTCGTGGCCTGCGCAAGACTTGGTCGCCGTCCGTTCTGCCGCTGGCTTTCCTCGAGATGCGTGCGATGTCTTGATGGACGGAGATGAGGACCATTTTCTTGAATGCGGTTTAGTCAACTCTGGAGGAAAAGTCCAAACACGTTTCCCGAAATCTAAAGAACAGTGTCACTGTCGCCCACCAAATCCTTTTTCCTAGAAATATGTGGTCAACACCGGAATAAGGCCATCAGAAAAAGGCCTTCTCAACTGATGCGTGGTACATCATCGGACGAGCGCAATGCGAGTTGAGCTCCATTATTGACAAGGGCAGCCGTTTTCCCCCCACCCACCTTCACCCAACCCTTCTTTGAGAAGATGGGAAGCTCCTGCAGATAATTGCGAGATCTGCAGCGGCCCGAAGGTACTTCGGAGATGGGGAAGCATAAGAGCTCCAGCCGAGGAGAACCCCAAAGGCTCAGATCGGCTCTGCTTGGAGGATGCTTTCTGCTGTCGATGATCCTTCTTGTGGTGTACACCAGCTATGTTGTTTCCTTCTCCAACCGTGAGTTTGTTCTGATCCTGTACTCGTAGATGTTCGTGCCATGGACTACTGACTTCATCGGCTTACTATTTTTTCCCCCAATCTTATTTGGTCGTGCAGTGACCTTCTGGCGTTCAAGTCAAGAGTCTCCTCCTGTTCCCAAGGAAGAACATAAGATCACAGCTTCTGATCCAGCAGGTAAAGCCTATTTGCTCGGGCCTTCTTGAATCTGAGATGATTGTTGCAGAAACTCTTGTAATCGTTCACGGATTTTCTTGCGGCTCAGTACAAAAAAGCACTTGCTTTTAGAGATTGGTGAACACCAACAATCAATTCGACAGTAAGGATCAGAGAGGACAAGAACACCTCAAGGGAGGTCAGTAGGAAAGCAGTAGTAGATGGGAATTGGGAAAAGAAGAAAGGGTGAGATTGATTATACAGGGAAATTATCTGGAAATAAGATAATCGAGAGAAAGGTAGGAGAAAGAATAGTCTTGTAGACGTAGAGGAAAGCAAGCTACATATGCAAGGATGAATACCTTCTGTGCTTGTGTTAGACTGTCCAACTCCCAATGGACTACAATTGCTGGTTTCTTTTTATTTCTGAAGCCGATTCTTCCTGTTTTTTCTGAATGCACTACAAAAAGTTGGAGTCCGATGGTAGAAAGCCCAATTTGGTTTTAGGATCAGTTCCATCTGTTATCCATGATTTCCGATCCTCAAGCAAATTAGGAATGGAGAAGAGCAGAGGCGTTGATAGAATGCAGGTAGATTTGAGGTTCCTGGAATTGGTAGAAATTTTTTGTTGATATCTGCAGACGATATGTAGCTGAAAAAGATTTGAGAAACATATGGCAAAGAGGAAGAGCTCACATTGATAGCTTCCTTGTGCATTGTCCTCCATTGTTAATGGCAAAGAGGAAGATGACTCAATCACCCTGATAGAAGACCAAGAAAAGAAGAAATATTCTGCTTTAACAAGATGACACACCTTAAATTCAAGGATTTCTTCTCGACGGACATCGGTAACCAACTAGTTCCTTGGTGCATACTCACAATCACCACCGTTAGCTCAAGTCTTTCAGGATTGTGAATCCACTCTCAAATCTTCGTCGTACATATACTTATTTCAATCTCTTAGAGAATGTCCACTTCTATCTGTTTTGGTTTCAATCTCTTTATCAAGTTCATTTCTATTTGCTTTATGTTAGTGCGTAATCCTTCTTATGGAATGTTCATAGAGGAACAAGGACCAAATATGCAAGAATGTCAAAGTTTAGCATTAAAGATAAGTGCCTCAATTTTAGATAAGTACATCGTTTGTGTCTGCTTTTGCGTGCCTAACAATACGGCACTTACATTTTGTTATTCTGCCTTGGGCTAGAAAATCAATTCCATTAATTATGCGTCACACGGAATTAAAGGTATATACTTGTGAAGTGCAACCAGAAATACACTAGACATTTTTGTTCTCCTTGTAGCAACAAGTCCAAATAATTGAATGCTTGTTCTTCATAAATTGAAGCTGATGTAAGTTTGGGATGACTAATATAGAACTAATGTATGCTATTTATTATGGGAAACCTATTGCTGGTGAAAGATGATAATGATCTATGTTATTCTGCTATATATGTGTTAGTTTTATTAATGGTTCTTTTGTTAGTCTTAATTTTTAATGAAAGATGTAGATTTTCTTGTAATTATAAAGCCTTGTGTTTCTCTTTTACAAATCCTTACTGAAGACGAAGTGAATTATCACCTTTGTTTTTTTAAAAGAATAGAAAGTTCAGACACAGTTTTCATGTCAAAGAAAATATACACACTGAAAATTGTTCAGTTATTGAGACAATTTCATAAGGCTAAATTAATATTTTTGAATTTTAGCTTTTTCCTTGGAAGAGAAGTAGATGAACTCCAGATATAGGAATTGAAATTAAACATGTTTGTTGTATTTAAAGCTTATAAATTTTTGTGCAGAGACAAGGCCCCGAAAGGAGAAACTTCCAAGAAATCCCTTTTGTGATTTTTCAGACAGAAGGAATGATTATTGTGAGATGGAGGGTGATATTAGGATCCATGGAAACTCTTCCTCCATCCTCTTTGTTACTTCCTCGAACACAAACGGTACAAACATACATGAATCATGGCAGTTGAAGCCTCATCCTCGGAAAGGAGATGCTAGGGCGATGGCTCGCGTCACTGAAATGTCAGTGAAAACTTTGTCTCCTCGTGATGCTCCTAAATGTGCCATACATAGCACAGTTCCGGCAATAGTCTTCTCAACTGGTGGTTATATGGGGAACTTCTTCCATGACTTCACTGATATACTTATCCCTATCTTTACGACATCGCAACAGTTCAACGGGGAAGTTCAGTTTCTAATAAGTGAGATTCTTCCAATGTGGAATGACAAGTATCAAAAACTACTAAAACCGCTCACTAATTACGAGATCATCAACTTCAACCAGGACCATACAGTTCGCTGCTATCCTCATGTTATCGTGGGCCTTAAATTCCACAAGGAGATGAGCATTGACCCCTCAAGGTCCCCTTACGGTCTCTCAATGGTTGATTTTGGAAGGCACGTCAGAAAATCTTTTGCATTGGAGCGTGACACCGCGATTAAACTGGGACCAGATCAAGATAAGAAGCCTAGAATCCTAATTATTGCAAGGAAGTGGACGAGAATATTTGCCAATGTCGATGAAATAGTTCGGAAAGCCGAAGAGATGGGCTTCGAAGCTGTTGTCGCAGAGGCAAAGTATGACTTGGCTGAATTTGCACTCATAGTTAACTCATGTGATGTGATGCTGGGAGTTCACGGCGCCGGGCTAACTAATCTTGTTTTCCTTCCAACCAATGCAGTGGTGATCCAAGTTATTCCTTTGGGTGGATTGGAGGGGATAAGTTGGATTGACTTTGGACTGGCTACCATAAGCATGAAGATGCACTACTTGCAGTATATGATAAGTCTAGAAGAGAGCACGCTGACGGAGCAGTTTTCTAGAGGCGATCCAGTGCTATCCGATCAGAAGGAAGCTTACAGAAAACATGGGTGGGATCGAATGATCGAGCTGTACTTTTTCAAACAGGGTGTGAAGCTCGATACAGAGAGGTTCAGCAGTACTTTAATACATGCCCTCGAGCTTCTTCGTCAACGGTAGATAGCGGCACCAGTTTGAAGCTCCTCGCCTTGATTAATTTGCTCTGTATTTTTCTTAATAAGATTAAACAAACATGAAGTTAGTTCCCCCAGCACTTTCAAGGAAAATAGAGTGTGTTCTTTAATCTCTTACTTCATTTGCGGGTGCATCAGAATGCTGCTTTTATTTGCATATAGTTATTTTGTTTTTGGTTTCTCAGAATTTTCAAAGATTGAACAAGGACTTATAATCCATTTATGACAATCATATTTACTAGAATCTAATGGACATTTTTTGTGCTGCACTTGGCGTGCATCAAGCGGATTGTTAGGTTCTTTACAACAATAGAACTATCATCTTCCCTTGTTTTTTCTTTTCTTTTTATAAGAACTCAAGGATTTTATTTTGTTCTACGGATTAAACATGCCATCACCAGTGGAAACATTCTCTTTTCTGATAGCAAATCATCAAGTGGTGTGATTAGATCATTTCTTTGTGAAGTTATATAAGACACATAATTTGTGATAGATGAAGCCATGATCCCACACTTCAAAATGTGATTATGGCTTTGCCGGTGCCGTGCTCAAGCGAGAGTAATCTGCCATTAGGACCGGAGAAGGAGAAGAAGCCAAAGCTTCTACTTACTGTCAGCAACGACACACGAAAGCTCACCAATGTCAAACAGAGGAGAGCAGTCTGAGACACCAATGTCTAAGAAATGATGACACTGTGCATTTGGCAATTCATTAATTAAGCTTGGATGAGCTATTAAAGGCCTCACCTGAACAGATTTGGACCTTTCCTGCTAAAAGCCTCGACTCAATGAATTTGACAAATTAATTCAACCGTGATGATTGAAATAATAATTTCATAAATAATAATATATTTTCTTGGTTTTAAATTGATAAAGTATACTTTTTGCAAAAAATAAGAGAGAAGGAATTCCTAGCAATTTATTTAATCCTCGAATGGAATGGGAAACGAATGATGCATTTCAATAGTTCCTTCGTAGGATGTGATGTGGGGTGGGACCAATTCACCGGCTTTGGCGGGCCCAACGCATTCAATGCCTCTCCCTTTTGTCCAACTTATTAGTCTTCGCCGAGTAGCTTTGTGGTGGAAGGCTTTGGCTACACTCGATGCGGACTTTGTGCTGCTGTCAGCTTTCATTCCGTAGGCAATCATAGCTGCTTCAATTGTTTACTGCTGCCGTCCGTCTTCGGTGGACAGCGCGCCGTTGATGTGGACCCTCAAACAACTCCCCCCCCCCCCCCCTCTCTCTCTCTCTCACACACACACACACAACACACATATTTTTTTAATTTTATACTTTATTCGCATTGTGATTGGTTTTCTTCGAGTTCGTGTTGATGTTTGTCGGAAAGTGAAAAAATCGATATCAAGTAAAAATAATAATATAAAATTTATGTGCTTCGATATTTATCATATATGTCCAAAAACAACTTAAAATAAAAAATCACTTGACTTGATCTCAATTCAAGTATAAAGCTCTTTTAAGAATATATTCTCTTGGCTATGATACTATGAAGAAATGGGGGAGAAGACTTTGATATAAAAAGAGACAAAGAGAGAGAGAGAGAGATTAATAGTAAACACTATTCAACTATGTCCATGAAAAAAATTTGAACGCTTCACCGCATGAGATCGAGATATAAGATCCATTGTGTCAATCACAAAATTGAAGCATAATCCATTTATATATACATTATATCATATAAATAACAACTGAGAGAGTCAGTATAATGTTTATATGTCAATTACAAGCGAAGCATATAAATCTTAAAATTTCTTTTATTTTTTTGCTGCCATCCTCTCGGAATTTACTCTAGAGATATACTACTCAATCTGGAAATTTAAGATGCATGTGTTATTTATGCAAAATTCAAATCCTAATTTCAAAAAATAATTCACACAATGGTTGAATTCCTTACGTTGATTCTAAGAGTCTAAAAGAAATTGTCAACCCCGCGATGTTATCGTCGGCGTCGGTCGTTACTTATTGTCTGTGTATGACAATTTTATTTATTCTTGTTGATGTGATCGAATGTGGGGGGGGAGTACGATGGCAGGTGAAGCACACTATCAACGATAAGCAACCAAAAAAAAAAAAAAAAACATATAATCGATGGATGAATGGATAACCAAGAATTGAACACATTGGAATCCATGATTCCTTCTCGATCCCACCACAGAGGAAAAAGAGCGAACAACTTGCGTGCGGAAATGGGTGGCTCGTATACCCGCCGATGGCTTCTGGTAGGAAACCACTAACATGACAGCTTGAGCGGTGACGACGACGACGACGACGACGACCGATACGAGAGCAGCCTCAATAACTTTGGTATCTTCTTGTAATGGTCCGATCTCCTACCAAACCATCTGCTTTCAGATTAGAAGACCGGTTGAGACGTCGACAAATTCTTCCGCCTTTGCCGAACGGGGAGAAATCTCGCAGCACTCAGCAAAAAGATGTGCTCTGCTTCTTCGCCGACGAATTGACTTGTGGAACACGGTTTCCCGGAGGCATTTGTGCCACAGCAAAGTCAAAAGTAAATGACGTCAAGATTATTCATGTGCATGAAAGACGAAATAATTAAAAAAACATCAGATAATTTAGGTCCGAATTATAACTTTATTAATTTTAAGTCTCTATGTTGAATTGATGTTTAGATATATATTAACTTTGATTGAGACTTATTCATCATCTATTTGAAATTCTAACATGGTGTTTGATAGGGCATATTCTTGTATTGCCCTGTGGCGATGGTCTTAAAACGTAAAGGCATTAACAAGAAACCTTAAAGCTGATATGTGAAGCTGTATCAGCACAATTTCTCGGACGTTCAAGCAATCAAAATTTGTTCAAGATGACGTCGCAAGGTCGCTTCGAAAAGATCGGAGCAACGTCGCATGACATCGACCCACATGAGTCGATTGACGCTCGTACGAGCCGTGTAAATCGGCTTACTTTGAGAAGCTTAAAGGAGCGCTGCAAAATGCCAATCCATGCATGTCGGTCAACACCCTGTATGAGATGTACGACTCGATCGCTCGATGCAACGTAACTTGTGAAATATACTACATACAATTGACTTCCGTCCGTAGGTATAAAGTTTCACCCCTTAACTAACGGAAGAAGGGGAGAAACTCTCAGTACTTCTATTTCTAACTTAATCTTCGGAAGAGTCGAGTTGGGAGATCTTCAACTCCAATATGTGTGCATAATCGATGGGCACATCTTTTTTGCTTCACCACCAATCACCTTGAGAGTGGGTGACCGCATCTTATCCATCTTCGTTATCGACATCAAAAGGCTGCATGAGTGACCTTGCGTATCCAAGCTCGAACCAAATCGTACCGACGACTCAGCCACTATATAAAGTTGTATAACAGTGTCAAAGATAATATTCAAAATCAAATCAACAAAAAATTCATGATTTTCAATAGAAACGATGGATAGATCAATTTTGTTGTTAATAAATCTCCAACGATAATAGTTACATATAATATATAATTTATTGGTCTTGAGTATTCAAAATGATAAGCAAAATATTACGAAACAAAAAATAAATTGAAACTAGTGTCAAATAAAAAGTTTATATTTCCATTAAACATATGAATAATACCTTTGATAATTGATTTACAAGTTTTGAAATCCTGTTTCCTTTTCAAGCAATATAAATTTTAAATTCAAAATAAATTCGATTATGAAAATATTCTGACGTGATTTTATTTTCAAAAGGATATAGAATAGTTACATATAAATGATATTGTGTGAAATATTTTTGTTGAGAATAGTTACATCTCAATTTATGCCAAAGGGGTTAAGAAGTATTTTTGTGGAGATATAATCTCAACAAAAATCAAGTATTTTTGTTGTTCTTATTTAATAAAAATAGCTACCGACAGTTTTGGCATAGGCCCTAAACCGGAGAACTTCTCGTGCAGATTTGGCTTAGACTTCTTGCCTAAGATCTTTGACATGACAGTTTAACTACGAAGAAAATACTCCATACAAATTGAAAAATATTGGATGTCATAATCTAAATATTTTGATTGGATCGATGTCTACTCTAACATATATATATATATATATATATAAATTTATATATAAAATGTTTTTTGACCTTGATCGGTCTCGCTCGAACTCATCCATCAGTATAACATCCGTACACGGGGTGGTGTGTGCAGCACTAAGACACCGAGGGAAATCGATGTGCAGTTCACGTGAAATGGTGATGCTGTCGGATTAAAGATGGGACTTTGTAATGGTGGGAGGACGGGCATTTGAACAGTACATTTTTTGCTTCTTCCTCCTGCGTCACCTGTCATGCACTTGTGACTCGAGGAGCATTGCAGTAAAAGCTGGGAAGATTCTACTTTCCCTGCACCTTTTGGCACCCACCAACCTACTCAAATAATTGCACGAGCTCATCACTCCCTCCTGCCTCTTACATTGATCATATTATTGGATTCCAAAACCCTCTTTTCTCTTCGTTTTTTTTGCTCTGATTCTTCTGGTTTCTCTAGTTGGACCGGGAGATCTGAGTTGGTCCTTCCCCCGGTTGGAACAATTCTGCTGCATGTGTAGTTTCTTCAGTGAAGTAAAATGGCAGCAACGAAGCTCCATCGTCATCATCCTCCTCTCCTGCTCTACTCAGGAATAGAATTACGTCTAACCCGGTCCAAGTCGCTCCAACCTCAACCCTGCGGACCCACTCCACTCACAAGCATGCAAACCAAGATGTGGAAGAAGAAGAAGAAGAAGAAGAAGAAGAAGAAAAGGAGGAGCTGGCCTCCTGTTCGAGGAGTCAATTACATATTTGGTCCTTGTCGCACTCACCCACTTCCCGAGAGAACTCGTACCCAGAGTCATTATATGTCCCCATTCTCTGCGCCATTTAGCTGCACAAGCTGCCGTCTGTCTCGGTTATGAGCAAAGCGAAGAGCGGTGCTGCAGCAGAGCCGGCGAAGATGAGCTCCAAACTGAAGCTAGCAAGGAATGGCAACCAGTCGCGAAGATTGAGACTCGCGATGCTCGTCGTCGGATGCTTCCTGGTCGCGATGACCTATTTGGTGGCGTCTAAGCCTCGGGGACTCGTTCGTTCGAGCCGTAAGCTACGATCTTGCTTTCGCTTTCCCCTTCGTCTACGTTGCCACTGCTGATCCCTTGTTCTTGAGCTAATAATAACCCGCGCTGATTCGTGTTGCAGTCGGTTTTCGGACATCGATGTCGACTCCATTATCAGGTATTGTCCGGATCTTGGATGCTTTACTCTGATGCTTTACCATTATCAGGTACTTGGCGTCGGTTGTCTGAAAGGTCTTGGCTTCGTCCATCTCTCTTTCTTTAGGTGACGATGTGTTGAATGGAGATGAGAACGGAAGGCATTCCACTGCTTCTGGAGGGAAAGATCCACAAAACACTCAGGCATCAGGTAATCTACTTGTGCTTCTGTTGCATGTTCCTCGGCTGATATGCAATTTACCTTTCCCTCTTGAAAGGCAGTTTAGCTTTAAATCTGTAAAGGCTAACAGTTCTTCGCATGCAGCAGAAATCAATGATGAGAAAGAGAAGAGTATCCAAGGAGAAAAGAATGCCATTGTTGTTGACTCCACTTCGCAGGAAGTAGCAAGACCTCATGAACTAACAGGTAATTAATTATATCATGTCAATGCTTGATCATTAAATACTTGGAAGCGTAAATATTCCTAATCATGAGATAGGTATTATTAGCATAAGTCATACCTCACTAGAAAGAAATGAATCCCTTTTATCTATTCTGTTCAACGCTTAACCCTTCCTAAATCTTTGTGTGTTGTCGAAGAAGGAGGTGAGCAAATTCGAACCCTGGAGAGGAAGTCATCATGTGATCTTTCAGACGAACGAGTAGATATCTGTGAATTGTATGGAGATGTCAGGATTCCCGGGAACTCTTCGTCTGTCCTGTTCATGGAGTCGTCCAACGACACAGAGCACAAAGAAGCATGGCGAGTCCGTCCATATCCTCGCAAGGGAGATGAGACCTGTCTCCGCGAGGTTAGAGAACTCACCATCAGAGCCACCAGCGAAGCCCCTCGATGCACCGTCCACCACAACGTTTCCGCCATAGTCTTCTCCGTTAGCGGGTACACCGGGAACGTCTTCCACGACTTCAGCGACCTGCTCCTTCCTCTCTTCGTGACCGCCCGCCAGTTCGACGGGGAGGTCCAGTTCGTGGTGACCGACTTCCGGCGCTGGTGGATCAACAAGTACCGTCTTGTGCTCCGGAGGCTGTCCAAGTACCCGGTGATGGACTTGGACGGCGACGAGGAAGTGCACTGCTTCAAGCAGGTCATCGTAGGACTGCGGGCGCACCAGGAGTTCCAAATCGACCCGGCGAGAGCTCCCAATGGCTATACCTTGATCGACTTCACCAGATTCATGCGGAGCACCTACTCGTTGCAGCGAGAAACGGTGAACAACATCGAAGACCTCGCTGCGAGGAAACCAAGGCTGCTGATCATCGCGCGGAAGAAAACGCGGGCGTTCACCAACATCGGCGATATAGTGGCGATGGCGGAGGGGTTGGGCTACGAGGTGGTGGTCGACGAAGCAAATGTGTCATCCGACATGGCTCAGTTCGCTCGGATCGTCAACTCCTGCGACGTGATGATGGGGGTGCACGGCGCTGGCCTCACCAACTTGGTGTTCCTGCCGCTGAACGCCACCATCATTCAGATTGTTCCGTGGGGTGGGCTGGAGTGGATGTCGATGCTGGACTTCGGGTACCCTGCGATGGCCATGGGGCTCCATTACCTGCAGTACAGCATTACTATAGAAGAGAGCACTCTGACGGAGCAGTATCCCAGAGACCACCGTGTGTTCACCGACCCTATGTCGTTCCACGGCACCGAGTTCAAAGTCGTGAGGTCGACGTTCATGAAGACCCAGAACGTGAAGCTCGACGTGAACAGGTTCAAGGGTGTTCTGTGGAAAGCACTGGAGCATATGATCCAGTAGCAGAGGGAGGCGGAGGCGGCATTTCTTCTCTCGAATTCTTTCTGCCATCGGTCGGTCAGTCTACTTCAGAACAAATTAGATGTAGTTTGAGTTAGCTACAAAGCGCAGCGAACGTCACTCCTCTCAGGGTGATGCCTCCTCTGTTCACTTGGTGTGTGAAGTTTGCACGATACATACAATGTGTTCGACCAAATTACCAACAATCTCGGACTCGGTTATTGTACGATAGCTCTTCCATTCGAGCAATAATTCTTTCTCAAAGTAGTGTTTCCACCATAAATAACAAGATAAAGTAAGAACAAAAAGAGTCGAAGGTTCGAAAAAGTCTTCAAGCAGAACAAAGGTAAAAGGGATATTAACATTCGGTGCTCCATGTTCAAAGTGTTTGGCATGGGAGGTTACATGCGGCGGCCGACAATTCCGGTGGCTTTCGCAGAACGTCTTCTAAGTCAGAGCTCGACGGCTACTTGTGCAGGAACGTTGAGGTTTGCAGTCTTCTGTTCATGTTGGTGCTGCCCAATGGCCGTGAGACAAGGCGTGGAGCAGAAAACATTGAATGATTTCGTCAAACAAAATGCGACGACTCGTCCTTTCACTCCGTTGTCTCCATGTAAGCTACCGACGAGACATTGCAAAGGTCACGCACTCGTGAAACTGGTTGGCTGTGACCGATAGTTCTGAAGAAAGGTTGGCAGGAATGGGTGGTGCAATTTGGGAAAGAGGCTGATGAACATCGAGATCCAGTGGAAAGACAAACATAACGACGTAAGATTTGATAGAAAAGTATCTTTCCTAAGATTTGTTTAATCATCAAGTAAGATTCCGATTGCCCTTCCGAGGAATTCTTTGGTCAATAATTCAAATCATGACCCACGATGCAATTGAAGAGCCTGTCGATGCAATTGAAGCCGAATGAAAGAGTAAAATTATATTAAAAGAAACATAGCAAACTGATTCACTCTTACTCGAAACTTATGTTCTTAGTTAGATACTGGTAAGTTTCCTTCTCACTGTTGAAGAACAACACAATGGAGAGATCGATATGCTTTGCCGCTTTCTCAATGCTCTGTTTTGCTAGTTCTGCTGGGAAGCGTAGAGGACTCAGGCTTAGCAACCAAATGCTGGGAAGGATAAGACTCCTTTCATTAGTAATAAATACTTAAGATAACAACTACAGCTCTTTCTACGAAGATGATGCAAATACCTCCGCATGTCTTGCAAGCCAGACCGGGAAGGGGGGGGCTTCGATCTCTGTTGTTGTCTTCTCTAGCCATTCCTTCGGCTGTGTTCTACATCTCTCTGTCTCGATGTTATCTTTGGAGTGGTTAGCAGACTTATCTGCCAATGATGTGCAGCGGCGACACCGGCCATCCCCACCTCGATCATTCAATGCTGCTCTAACGTGCTGCTACACCAGCTTCTATGTGCATGGCACCTGAGACAGAGTAACCTGCTCTCGTCGTAAGACCAGCTTCGTCTCAGCGAGTTAGTCGGCTATGAACGCCAGAACAATCTGATGCTTGAAGGAGGAGCCTCAGAGTCCCTGAGAAGTTACTCAAGAAGCCTTCTCCCTCCCGGTCTATCTGATCCCGGCAACTCATCTAGCTGCAGAGTGGTGATTCTTTTCTTCGCAACAGGCTCTCTCTGTCATCGACTACAAGGGAGCGTTTGATAGCTGGTGCCACTCGAACTCCTCCTTGGTCGAACAAGGTGATGGAGTGCCATGTAGCAGCAACGATTTGAACTTGGACACCGAGGACGACTGTGATGCTTCGAAGCGATTCAGCTTCGATATGCTGAGATGCTGATCCTTGGCTAATCGAGGACCAAAGTTATGCTGAGATGGTAAGTGCCTACAGTTCTATGGGCGGTCGAGTGGAAGGTAAACGATACCATGGTGCCCCCGAGGTCGGAATCCTACAATGAAGCATCACACAAGTGAGTAAGGCCACCAAAAGCGCCCATCCATGGTACTTCTGTTCATCTTGATATCCAAATCAAATCCATCTAACTAAATCTGTGATTGACAAAAATTTCATTCTAATCGTCAATGGAAAAGGATGAAATGCCAAGTCCCAAGAAGCAATGCGGTGGGAGCAGAACGACCAAGAACAAACAGAGTCCATCGAAGCATCCCCAGAGTGCTGCAGCAAAGGTGTTTACTTTGGTTACCATTGCAAGTTGAAACATCTGAAGGTTCTAATAACTCTTTTGACAGGCAATTGTGGTTGCAGGACGCCACAGGGTTCTTCAAGATCTTGTGCCCAATGGGACAAAGGGATGTGTGCCTTTCATCAAACTTACCAATATCTAATCGTCTTCTATCGCTTCTAATTTTTACAGGCGATGCTCGAAAAGGCATTTAACCATGTGAAGTTACTTCAGATGCAAGTGAAGGTAATTAACTTATGTTTATAGATGATTTGTCATGTCTAAGGAGTCAGCATGATGTGGTTCGGTCTACACGCGCAGGAGCAGCTCAGCAGGAGTTGGAGCTTAGGAAAGATTCGAGGAGTCTACTGGGCCCAGAGGTGTTTTGATCGTCCAGAGATTCCTTCTTCATTTCGTGGTCGAGTACTTGTAAAAAAATACCTTCGTCGGGGGGAGGGCCTTCCAACAAAGTCCCTCTCATGACTAAGTTAGCCTTTTGAATGGGAGTATCTCTGACGGCTTCTCCGCATCAAAGATTTCTTTTGTATGTATTGTGAGAGTGGGGAAGAGCCCCCCAGGGGTTGCTTTTATACCTATTTATCGACGATCAATTGTATCTTTCCCATCAGTCTTTGCAGCGTATTCTGGTTGAATGTTTAATGCTGCAGGCACCGTCGGTGGCTGTCTACACCATGGACTGACATGTCGCCTGTGGTTCATGCCCTACTGTCATGCGATCTATCCTGACCCATACAATTTGATGGAGATTACGCGGCGCCCTATGACGTTATATATCGAGCTTTTCCTCCTATTATGGTGCATCATTTGTGGGTGTCCGGAGGCACATCGCATATCAAGTGAGTCGATCACGGTCCACGTCAGGTCTGTCAAGGCCACGTCGACCGGTTGGGGAGAGGACCCAATGTTACCCCTATCAACTTCTTGAGAATTCCAGCTTCTCTCTGATTGTCCTCTATCAGATACTTCTGTGATCCACTGTGCTACTGGTTTGACTTCTGAGGGGGCGGAGGGTCGAAAAGTCAAGACTGCCGGAAAGCACAAGCATCATCAAACGAGGACCGGCGTAATATGAACAGAGAGAACTAAGCTTTTGTTCAGCAGAGCATATTTCAGCTGTTACTAACTTATTCAGCAGAAGATATTTTTGGTGAAGCCATTTTGCCACTGTGATGCCGAGGTCTACGGGGGAGCGGAGAGACAGGACAATACCTCTCTCTTTGTGGTTCCGAGAGAAAGACAGAGAGAGAGAGATGATAGCTCTCTTCGTGGTTCAAGATGTAGATGATCCATCACATCACCGGAGCGGCGTCAGGTTCATACGTCTCCCCCGTCCACCAGTAAAGTTCAAGTAGAACTGTGTGAAATCAACCCAAACGCATTGACCTATGGTAGAAGAATCCTTTCATGAAGCTAGAGCCAATAGTAAGCAACAAAATGCATACCATCAGACATGAAAGGAATGGAAGACAGATTCCTCAAGCATCTAAACATCCAAGTCAGGTTAATGGAAGCAGCCAGTAGGCACTAGTACAGAGACAATGCTATTTAGACCGCTATCTTTCTGATTCCCATGTCTCTCTGTTCAAAAGATAGCAAGTGTCTAATCCTCATACAGCAGCCACTGTTCTGATGGCATAATGGATCCTGCAAAGATAAGTTTGATTGATTCAACTGTTTACTGAAACATTAACAAAACAATAAGATTCTCACTAAAAATTCAACTTCTGAAGTGGCATAAAAAAGACTCTACCTCGACATGCCTAAAACAGCTTCCTCTGAATGTTTGTGGTAGTAGGAACAGACAAGGGAACAAATAATATACCAAGAAGCATCAAATGTGCAGACAAAAAAGGAAGAACTTGAGTCCAATCTGGATTTTGGAAAACCACTGTACAAAAGGAAGAAACAAATTTCTCATTGGCAAGCCCCCTCTATGACCTATTTACACCTGTTTGACGACTCCAATTATTCGGGCTGTAATCAGAACTGGAATCATGGCTCCCAAATGCCAAATGCTGAAATATTCTGATATCAGCTGAATGAGCTACGTTGAACACTTCACTTTGCCCCGGTGTGACACCATTGCTAAGATCAATATCAGCAAGGCTATCAAGAACTCTGACCACCTGTAGCAAGAACAAGTTTGCTTAGGATGCACCGGAATGTATTCGCTTTACATGTTGATTTACAGTGTTTCATCATAACCTTTCCCATTTGAGGCCTCATTGCTGCCGAGTGACGGGTGCATGCTGCTGCTGCTTCGATCATACGGAACATTTCAGTTTCGTCATAGTTCTTCTCTAGTCTAGGGTCAGGGAGTTCTCCAAGTTCTCCAGTTTCAAGTGTACGGGAAAGCAGTGGTCGTGCCTGGAATTTCATTAGCAGTTAATCAAGCAGATTAGTATGTTTTGAATCCGAGACAGTTTTTTAGGAGAAAAGGTGACTTAGAGGATACTGCAGTAAAGCCAGACAAGTCTACTTTTTCCCATGCTAGTAACTAAAACAATGCTATGGGGCATGCATGTCTTCTTGCCAGCACAATTTTCGTTCCAACATCGGAGATTGAGAACAGGCGTTATTGCAGGTGCTACAGCAGTTCTAATCAGTCAGAGTCAACCCATTTTCTCTAGTAGTACATGGTTCATTTTAGTTTCAAAATAGAGGGACGCTGCTTGTCTGATGCAGGTCCGACCAAACACCAACAGCAATGGAATACTAGCTATCAAGCACATAGCAGGTTATCAGTCATCCTCTACTATGAGATACCAAAAAGTGTCTAACCTCTTCCAAGTTCAATCCTAGAGATTTAGTTCTTTTAATTTTGCAATTACCTGCTTTGATATAGTTGTCATTTGGCATTAGCTAAACCTTATGTCTTAAAGGAAAATTGTAAGCTTGAAGCAACTGCTACTTGTACAGGTGAAAGATTATTAATCGGAAAATTTCTGTTTTTAGTTTATGGTATACTTTAGTATGATCCAGTAAAGTATGTAAAGAACAAGAACTTCTGTTAACTGATGCAATCTTGGTAGCTGGTATTCATCAACTCAAACACCAAATTCAAGTAATGTTTATGATTATTTGACTCGTCCATGCACTTCAAATTCGTAGTGAAATTTGAAAGAAAAAAAATATATCCAAAAAATTGCAGTTGTTTAAGCTACTTTATCAACTTGATGACATGAGCGAACAAAGTTTGGGAAATTTCAAATTTTAGAACTCACCCACTCGACAAGGCTCTCATCCCCCAAAGGCCTCGTGCTGTCAACAGGCTTTCGTCCAGTAATAAGTTCCAGGAGCACAACCCCAAAAGAAAAAACATCAGATTTCTCAGTCAACTTGCCACTTGATGCATACTCTGGAGCCAAATATCTAAAAGTACAAAACAGTGTCAGACTGTTTATGCCCAAAGGTAAAAGAGCCATGAGACTACAATCAATTACCAAAAGCATTTCTAGATTAAAGATTTGCAACTATGACATGGTTCACCCACCCAAATGTCCCCATCACACGTGTAGTTACATGTGTACAAGCATCGACAGCTAACCTTGCGAGCCCAAAATCAGAAACCTAGTTCAAAGCGACAATTCAGTCATGACACTAATTACGATCACTATAAGATAATTAATATTTTCTTTTTTAAAAAATTACACTATGATGAAAATAACCTGAGCTTCAAAGTTGTTGTCCAATAGAATGTTGGAAGACTTTATATCTCTATGAATTATCCGGGGATGACCTGGTTAAAATTCAAACAACGAATGTAAAAAGGACGATCTACAGCTGTCAAATTTAATAGACATTAATATGTTGCCCGTAAGAATCAATTTGTAATCTTACAATCCTCATGCAGGTACGCGATGCCATGAGCTGCACCAGCAGCAACCTTCACCCTGGTGGTCCAATCCATTACTGGCTTTCCCTTCCCTGAAATTGTAGAATTAGTATTACAATTGAGCCTCAGATAACTAAACTAATTCTCTTTAGAAACTATGATACGAAGTTTTAATAAACAAAGTATGCTGTACCATGAAGATGAGATTCAAGTGTTCCGTTAGGCACGTAGTCATATACAAGCAATCTTTGTTGTTCAAACATGCAGTACCCTACAAGAGAAACCAAATGGCGATGGTGCACACGGCTGATGATCTCGACTTCAGATTTGAACTCACGTTCCCCCTGTCCACTGTCAACTTTTAATCGCTTTACGGCTACTTCTCTTCCATCAGATAAGCGCCCCTTGTAAACCGAACCAAACCCACCCTCGCCTAATATATTTAGAGGTGAAAAGCCATGGGTTATCTCGTACAGCTCTTCATACGAGAAACACGGTGTTGAGCTTGATATTGTTGTATCAGGTAGTGAGTTCATTCTTCCAACGCTTCCAGACTTGTGATGCACAAGAGGAGCCGATGGGGACCTTGGAAAGGATGAATCTGATAAGTAAAATAAAGTGAGACAACTGAAATTGCCATATGGTGTTAGAGCACATCTGAATTATCATTTTTGGTAGCGGGCTTGCTCAAGAAAATTCCAGTAATTTCAGAGGGTCCTATGTCCGAAACCTCAAATAAAAAGTCTTTTTGAGTATATAATTCAAGACAATTAACAAATCATTTATGAAACTCACAATAAAGAATCAACAACACAATGGATCTGAGGTTAAAAACTGAAAGGCACTGAGCATTACCTGACATTATTGAAGATGTAAATGGTGAAGGCATGACAAACCCTGCAGTGTATCCTGCAACTGGTTTCCTCCTCTTCCTCAAGAGGAACAAAGCCAGTCCTACGAAACAAAGTATCCCGAAAAAAGCAGCCACTCCAATAGCTACAACAGATGCAGTATTCAGTCCACCACCACCCTGTCCAGAATCTGAGCCAGGATCCGCGCCTCTTTTGGAACCGGGGTTAGCTGGAGTAGCTCCACTGCCTGGAGGAGCGATGGAAGAGGGAAACGGGGGAGAAAGACCAGGCAGGTTAGGAGTTGTACCACCAGAAGAATTACTGGGTGGAGATGCAGTAGGCGGCGATGCATGCTTAGGTGGTGGCTTGGAAGGCGGACTTGGGGATGCTGATGGAGGAGAAGGTGGGGAAGGCGCACTCTTAGGTGGTTTAGCCGATGGCACTGGTGGAGAAGAACCTGACGGTGGAGATGGCGACGCCGGAGGTGTTGGGGAGCCAGAAGATGGTGGAGGAGATGGTACCGAAGGAGGTGGAGGGGAAGCAGTGGAATTCGGCGGAGGAGACAATACTGGTGGTGGGGGAGACGCAGAAGGTGGGGGAGACGACGATGGCACCGGTGGCGAGGGGCTAGTGACAGGAGGGGGCGAACTGGCTATGGGTGGTGGTGGAGAAAAAGTGGAAGGAGGTGGTGCGCTAGAAACAGGAGGAGGAGGAGGAGAAGCTGAAGAAGACGGAGGAGTCGCTGACGGAGAAGGCGGAGGGGAGGATGACATCTTTCACCACAAATTGTGCTTTCTTCCTATCTTTTCTGCAACCAAATCAAGCTCTAATGACCCCATCGACCATTTTGCAGCAACAAAATCAACATCATTCCTCGACTTCTCAACTGTTCTCTCTTTCCTTTCGTTCTCGTGGAAAGCAACTCCAAAATTTCTTGCTTTCAGAATGTTACGAAATCAGCAAAACCTCATGAGCCAGATCTTCCAGATCGACTGCGGGAAAACAAAAAAAAAAATCTTGACATATCTATCTCTGCAAACAGAGCCAAAAACAGCGAAAATAATCAATTAAATCGTCGAATCAAGTGAAGAAACCCAAAACCTGTATCATCAGACGCCAGAATCAGAAACTCAACGCCACGAAATCCAAATCAGTAATTCCAGTGGAAAATGATCCGCCAAAAAAATCTCAACTTTTGTCGAACAAACCCCGCAAGGTCGCACCTTTACCAAAATTCCCACGCAGGATGGCCAGGCCAAGGATGATCTGCGTCCGAACTCAGGTCCAAGACCCCGGACATCTATAGTGTTCGGAATTCCAACAAGCAATCCCCACTTTTCCTGAACAAAGCCGCCAAGATCCCACCTTTCCCCGAGATTGCACAGCAGAAGGACGAACCTTGAAGAACACGGATCGTAAAAGACGCAAACAGGACTCCCCAATCTGCCGTCCAAGTGTAGCACATCTCAGGAAACAAATAGCCGAACTCAAGCTGAAAATTCCAAATGCTCGAAGCTCTGGACAAATAGATCTCACCTCCTCCTCTCTTCCCTATCCCACTTAGAATAGCACATCAAAAGGCCTCATGAGTGTGCAAGTATCGAGTCATTTTCCACTCACTGTCAGTGAAGGAAGAATCTACCGCAGAATTTTGTCACGTTCGTTCTCTTTTTTCTACCGGAAAAAAAATTGGCGCTCCCTGTGACCTTACCTCCCAAGTTCCTGCCTTCCCACTTCGAGGTCTCTTGGCTTCCCTTCGTGCGCCAGGAAGCGAAGAAGACTTGACTCAATTATTGCTTCCCCTCGATTCGATTATTGTTTTACCGTATTCCGATAATTAAAGAACGCGTCCTCCGAAGTCAGTTCGCTGACGCGCGAAAAATAATTTTCCTGTTCTTGGCATTAATATTGGCAAGCCCAACATCGTGCTTTTACCACAGTTTCCGTATTGCACATACCCACTCATCGGACCTGCTTTCAATGCCTGAGAAATTATATGCAACAGTCCGTTTCGTCATCGACGGAGACGAGTAAAAACCTTCAATCTCTTCGGAACGAAGATTTTGTGGATGAAGAAACATCAAAAGGGAAGCCTCAGACATAATCCATCTTCTTTTATTTCTTGCATTTTATTCCTGAAAACTGCAAACAACATCTCTGCATAATCGATGCATGATGAACTCCAGAAAAGTTGGGGGTGAGACTGCCGGTCTCTGACCAATGGCCTCCCCGCACTTGGCGATGTGCTGGTCGGAGATTTGTCGAGCCATGTGCCCCTGTTTCTACGTCGAAGGACAAGCATGTTCAACCCTGCAGTGCTTCACAACGCGTTGACTCTTCGTTTTCCATTCCTGCAAAGGGCTACATTTCTATTCTGCATCCAACCATGGATAAGGAAGATGCGAGAGCTCGACCATGATGCTGTTCTGATGGTGCCATTAACTCATCCCCTTCAAAGGGAATCCGTCGTCTCGAGGCATCCTTTTCCCAAAGTTATCCCACAACTTGCGAGATAAAGATAAGGTAGCCATGTATTCCACCTTTCGATTGATTCCCGGCTTCCCCTCGAACGCCAAATGGAGACTGCTACTTTGGGACGCGATGCATCTCCCTCTAGTGGAAGATGATATGGATTATGCGACAGTGAAGACCTCGACCTCCATCCATGTTCGTCCTTTAACGATGTTCGATCACGAAGATGAATACTACAATGGGCTTCTACCCCTTCGTTGTTTGGGCCATCAATTACTCGCAGGCCCACTAGAGGCCACCTCCAATTCTGCGCTTTTGTATTGAGAGAATTTGGCAGATATAATTATCCTGAAGAAATCTTGTATTATGAGAATTCTGGTAGGCTATAAATATTTAATTTCTTTAACAAAATTTTATTTTAATTTTTAATCCTACTATCTTTGTAATCTTGTATATAGATCTCGATATTTTATTTTCGTAAGTGCAGAGATCCCAATATAATTTTTAAAAGTATAATGATCCAAGTTTTAACTTTAAGTAAAAACTTGTATGAGTTAAAAGCACATAAATCTAAGTTTTTATTATTTTTTAATTTTTTCTATTTTATTTAAAATCACATTTATACATTATATTTATGCAAAACTCAGAATTTGACTAAGGAAACTGATTGTTCATATTGCAATATTATAATTATATTCCTCCTTTGTGATATGATCCTATTGGTGTTTTCCTTCATTTTTTGTGTTTTCAAAAAATATGCCAAAATTTAAAATATTTTGTACCCGTTATTATATTATATTCAATATTATTTATTTAGGTTCTCTAGAGTGAGAGTGTGGGGCCGTGGAAATCGCCAGGCGTTCTCTTCCCTCTTCCATCGATTTGGCTTCCTTCCTCTTCTATACAATACATCACATCACGACCGCGCCGGCTGCCACCACTGTAATCTCTCGCACTCGTTTGTTCTTGATCGTGCTCAGTTGCCCTCTCTTCGCCGGAGATGGTGAAGGAACCTCTTCAGATCGATTGGAAGGAGCTGCTACCCGGGCGAGACGACGCCGGAGGTCGAGGTGGTGGCGGCGGCGCCTGGCGGGAGGGAGGCCGCCCCGGCGGAGGCGTCGGGGCTCGCGCATCTTTCTGATCACGAGTTGCAGGAGAAGATCCAACGGGTGCTGAATCATCTCTCGTCGGATGTTCGGAGCCGGCTGGTCGATAGCGGCGCCAAGTTGAGGGCCAGCCTCAGCCAGATGCAGACGAAGCTCGATCGGAGGAAGTTGTCCCATGTTCCCGAGGTACGCGTAATGGTTCCGTCGATGGATGTGTGCGCGGACTGAGAGGAGAAAGGATTTGAGAGATTATGTGCCTGATGACTAGGAAGGGAGAGGATGGGGATCGGAATCTAGACTATGGTAGGCGAATAAGAGGAGGAGTGCGTCGTCGGGGTTTCAAGTTCGGTAGAGCGTTGACGACAATGAGAAAAGATAGGGTTCGGGATCGGAAGTTCTTGAAAAGATAGGGTTTCGTGTAGCAGTTTCTTGAAAAGAAGGTATCTTTCTGGTTCATTACAAGAAAGCTATATGAATTGGTGAAGTACAGAAGTTGATCATCGTGGACTCGAACAAATGATGGCAGGAGGTCGTAGTAGCAAAAGCAATGGTTTGCCGTTGATGGGGGAAAGATCCGTGATGACTTTTGTCAGCCCGACGTGGTTCAGCCCGTGTGCGTAAGTTGGATGAAGTAACGCCGAGATGCACCTGAAGTAGTCCCATGGACGCCCTCCCAAGGGTCTGCACAAAGACCAATCAGTCCCGGTGAACTTAGCTGACCTTAAGGATAAAAGTAGCAAAAGATGGTTAATCAGCCAAATTTCCCCTCTTACCATGCTGTGAATAACCCTTTTGTACCGGGTAAAACTAGTAAGAATATGGTTAATCAGCCAAAAAGTCCCCTCTTACCAAGCTCTGGTGAATAGCCTTTTGAACTGGGTAGGAGAGGAAAGAATGTTCCTTGGAATCTTCTAGAGGGTGCAATGTAAAATCGCCTTCCTTGTCCTCTTGTCCATGTAGGTGCGGAAGGGAGACAATTTATACCCGCTGACTTGGATTTATGTCCACGTAGGCAGATAAAAAGAGAGCAGACTCTGTCTACCTGCCTAACACGACTGCCACACACGCGAACACATGTCAGATGATTATTGGCCCCAATATTTCAACCTTATTATTTGTTCCCACCCCTCACCCCAAAGGCATATTTTGGGAGCTCTCATAGGAGGGATTTAAAGTGCGATATTTAGTTTATCTAACATGGTAAGCTTATGCTTCTTCAATTGGTGGGATCTGGTGGATGTCGATGGGGATCGAGGATGCCCAACCTTTGCGTGTCAGGCGAACACCGACGAGGGCCATGGACATCCGACCTCCACGCGTCGGGCAAATGCTGACGGGGCCTGAGGATGCTCGACCTCCACATGTCGGGCGAATGCGAATGATGGTCGGGGACGCATGACCTTCACATGTCAGGTGAACGGTGATGGGGGTTGGGGACACCTGACCTCCACATGTCGGGCGAACATCGACAGGGTCGGGGACGCTCGCCTACCTCCACATGTCATGCTGGTTGAATGTTGACAGTCTGACCTCTACGCATCGAGCGAACGTCAATATTAGGTCGACTATGATACCAATTGTCATGACCTTACCTGATGGGATAACTGGTATGTCAACTTTGGTAAGTCCAAACCATCGTTAAAATGATTAAGTTGAAATTAATAATAGTACACCCATTAGACCCTTATAAGTCATTTTAAGTTTCAATCTACTTCCAATATGAGATTTAACCATGGTGTTATAGCCTAATTCTCTTTTCTTTTCTATGGCAAACAATTCTCTCTTTTGTTTCATTTTGGTTTTTCACAATTAAATTTTGTGATGGTACTTATTTTACTTTGGTTTATTCTTGGACATTTTTCATGCCAGAGCATACTAAATGCACTAATTGTCTCGAGCAAGGATGGTCATGCCTTGACATGGGGGTTTGTTAATAGTGCTATGTCCTGGTGCAATTCAATGTCAAATTAGTTGGTATTACCCTTCGTTGATTGGCATTTGCCAAAATTTGACCTAGCCATGTTAATAACTGTTGCATGTATCTGCATGGTGCTAGTACCTTTCATATATTGTATGTTCTAAATGTGCTGACATGTCTAATCAGCATGACTTTCCTTCTTGAGAATTGGTACTTTGTCTTGTATTGTGCTGGGAGTATAATTCACCCTTTGCAAGGTGGTTAGCTTGTATCAGTCAACATGAGTCTTAAGGCTGGTGCCATACCATTCCATTTTGTATGCAGAAATAATTTTACAGGCTTATTCTGTACAGATGTGTATAAAATTATGCTCAATTTCCACTTAAATGTCAAGCTCTATAACTCAGTGTCACACCAAAGGGATTGCTCTAACCTTCATTTGAGTCACCACCACTACACTTGTCTTCATGCTGAAATTGCAGTGTCACAGTTTGATTGCCTGCAGAAATAACTTTACAGGCTTAATCTTTACCACTGTAGATATGTTAACTCCTGAAGATGTAGTGAAATGTTTGCACCCGCCTTAGCTGGTTCATCCAACTCCATTTCTTACATTGTAGTCGAAGTTAAGCTTGTTGCTGCATCTGCATTTAATGCACCATAGACAGAATCAACCAACTTGCTGATTGGTCTATGACCTATTTCGGTGCAGTGAATTGTTGTTTTACCTGCATGTGCTTCTTTCTCATCTTGCTTTTCCTTCAATGGCTGTGGAAGTATTGCTGCTTCTTTACCTGCCATTCAAGTCTTATTACTCTAAGCTGGAGATTTACCAAGACATTTGATTCACCCTCACTTGATGAATACAAATAGCACTCATCTCCTTAAAGTGACTCATCGTTTAGCTGTGCTTCCTCAAATGAAAGAGGTATACTTGGAAATCCACCTGTATCAAGAGCATCTTAAACTCCATAGATAACTAAGAGTAGCCTCTATTAATATATATTCATATAGAAGCTGGCAGATTTCCAGAATAAGCCCAATCTTGTTCCTATTCTAAATCTCTGCCTCAAATCTGCACCTGCTTTTTGTGCAACTCCCGCAGTTGGAAATTAAGATGACCTGATCCAAGTTGCATCTCCAACCAAACTGTATTTCATCTTCAATCATTAGGTGTGTTTCCAATTCAAAAGCCACCAACAGGTCAACTTCTTTGAGCAGTTCCAATTGTTCAAACCTTAATCTCTTAATTCACTAATAAAGGTAGCATGGAGTCTTCATGCTTCAAAATCCATATGCCATTAGTGTGCAAAGGATAGGACAAGGATTGACATGGCCTTACTGCAAACTAGATGGGAGGAATTTGGTTGAACACCTTGTGAGTTGCACCTTTAATCCCAAGCATAGCATGTGGAGACTCTTAATTAGAACGCTAAGCAGAAGAGACTAGTAAGTACAAGGGTTATCTTTGCGTGCATCTTTAGATAACACAACTAAGCAGAAGAGTTTCCTGCAGTTCATATATATTTAGAATACTAGCTTGCTAATGCAAGAGTTGGTGTGTATGTGATATGTATTTTTAGAAGGCTTTTGTTGCTTTTTCTGAAAGGAACGTGTACAGTACAGCTGGGTCGTAGCAATCTCTTGATTCGTTCATGAAAGAGACCTCCCTATCTCTTGTTACCGCATGTGTGTGTGTGTGTGTGTGTGTGTGAGCATTGCCTTCTGATACTGTCAATTCTATATATACGTCAATGAATAAGAAATTTCTCATAGTTATAATAGCTCAGAATGTCACGTGATAGTGACTATAAAATATCTTAGTAATGTGAGACCAGTGCACAGTAATTTGAGTTTACTGTGGCTTAACAGATATGGCCAGGGCACAGAAATACAGAATAGAAATTCTTGTCTTCTGCTTTGCTCTGTATTGGTTTTAATTCTTTTATTAAGTCTTAACTTTTGTCCGCAAGAACCAATGTGAGACAAGTGCACAGAATAGCAATTCTTGTCTTCTGCGTTGCTCTGCATTGCTTTTAACACACCTTTATTAAATCTAACTTTTGTTCAATTTCTTGATGATACAAAGTTAAGTAGCATTCACATTCATGTTTGTATATGTTGACCAGTGGCTTGTTTTAGGTACGTGCAAAGGCCCTCATCTGGCTGAAAGACCAAGAGGAGATTATCATTTTTTCAATACCTACTTTTACAAGAAACTCGAGGAAGCTGTCTCGCTCAAACGATCATTTTTTTTAAACATGTTGAGATGATGATTTTTGTAGTCTGGTATTGCTAAATTAACTGGCTGTTTTAAGTATGGCAAGCCTTTGCAAAGATCTATTGTGAACATCTACAAGAAGATTTTAAATACAGATCCATTGTTTTTGGAATTATTGTGTTTCGTCAAGTAGAATGAATATTTATGTTTTTTCAGTCAAATTCAACTTTCCACCGAGTAGGCTCCTGTAGCATTTAACAACATTCTCTGTAGTTGTCATATAGTAAGCACACCATGGTTCCTCTTGGGCAATGCATTTGTTGCTGCATTTTATGTTCTTTACATCTGTTCATTATTTCTGTTGCTGGAATTTTTATGCTTACCTTATGTATGACCAAGTGTCGTGTTTATCAGTGTCTTTGGATATTATTTGTTGTTGGGTAATACTTGTCGGTGATCCTGTATTAATTTTCTACTAAAACATAAATGTCCAATTTGCAATCAGCGGAGGCCTATTTTTGGAACTGTGAAATAAGGCTTTTGCAGTATCTTGTTTAGCTTCTACAATAGGATTGAGAAGATCTGAGATGCATATTTTCAATATTTGCATGTCAATCAGCTTGTATCATGCTAGTGCTTTAATAGGACTGCTCTGAACCAGAAAACTGAAGACTTTAATTTCAGTAACATACTTGCATGATGTTATCAGGGGATATATTTATTGGCAGCCTCCGATAACATAGTCAATCATTTATAGTAATTTTCAGTCAATTTATGAACTCGTCATATTGTCATGTGTTTTAAATAGTTTTATAGATAGGTTTGATTGTCTATAATGATGTTAAGTAGAAGCTCCAGTGCTCATGACCGTATAAGATGGGGTGCTTATGTTATTTTTTCAAAACTGATGTCCAAAAATTACCTGCTTTGGTTGATCGACCATTGCCTAATCTTTTGCTTACTATACTGACAAGGCATCTTTTGAGAAAAAAGATACAGATGGTGGAAAGGTGTTGACATATTCCAAAAGTTCTTGTATCTTCATACCTGTCCATGGAACGCAAGTTATCTTTTTCCTCTTTTATGAAGAATGGCAAAAGGACAACCTTAGTATTCAACACCGTTTTTCTTTGATACATTTTAATTTTGATTGTGATACAGTCATAATTTTGATTATGAAAGGACAAACTTAGTATCCGTACCTGTATGTGTCTCCATCTTGCAAATTTTAATTAACCCTCTTGTTCATTGATGAACTAAACTCAGTTAGCATTCCTCAGAAGCTGAGAACCAGCAGAGGTGGACATAAACAGGATTCAAAGAGAGAGGAGGTGGCTTAGATCCCATCCACAAAAGTTTAAGAGAGAGGTATGTGTTGTAAAACTTTGTTGAAGAATTTGGTATCTTAGATCAACAAAGATAATAGAACTTGTGTCAGTCTTTCTGTAGATGTTGAAAGATTATTTGATAATTTGAGCTTTATAGAAGCACAGCCGTACCTTTTAACTTTATTATTGCTTCTCAGAAGTCTCATTTTTGGTCAGGAGCTTACTTTTTCATTAAAAAGTAATTATTGCCTATATTTTTAATTTATCCTCCATCTTACACGATGCTTGTGAACATCAAAATTTGTTGTTTACTTCTTGTACCAATTTTGCTTCTTTTCCCGCTTCATTTAATTGATACATTACCTGATCGTATGGTTTATCTTTCCTCCATCTAATTGAATTTTTATCTACTTCTCCTACCAATTTGCTTATAATTCAATAATCAATTTCAAGGAGAGAAGAAATGATGTGCAAGTATATTGTAATTCAATATGTAATATGTGCTTCTCGTGATCAGTATGCATCGGAGCTTGGTGATTGATTATTTGTATACCTGCAAGAGAAGATGAATCAGGGTCCAGTTGTGCTTAATTTGGATTCATTATGAATTCACAATACTCGTTATGTTATTTGATGTCATATATAGGAAAGTTGCCTGTGAAATTATATATATATATATATATATAAAGTGTTGTATGTATGTATATGTGTGTGTGTGTTTCTGCAACTTTAATAATCTTCATAAGTAATTTTGTGTTATTTTGTGATATTTTAGGAGTTTAATCCATGAATGTTGGCTTGGCATCAAGGCTCCTGTGGCTCCACGGAAGATGATTGACATGAAGCTGCGTTGGAATCAGCTGAGAGCAGAGCAGAGGCACCAGCGAATGGACGACTGTGGAAGAACAATAGAGAGAGGCCCATGACAGCGCCAACGCCGAGTTTTCCGGAATATATATATATATATATATATATATATATATATATATATATATATATATATATATATATATGGTCGTGAAAAAGAAATGGGCGAGGTCGCTGAGAAAAGCTCTTTGTATTCGTCATGTCCGTTGGGACAAGGGTTATTAAAGCCGTCCGTCAGCTTGTCATGTCGTTGGGACAAAGCTTCTTCTCTTAAAGCTGTCAGGTTGTTGGCTTGATGCTGGAATGGAATCCATGTCCAGTGATGCGGTGGTGGGGAGGGGTAGCATTCTTGTGGGCACACTTGAAGAAGGTTGGCCGGACCTACCCACCACCACCGCCCACGGGATGATGATACCCAAATGCTGGCAATGTCTGTCTTAAGAGTACACCGTCCATCCGTTCCGTGGCGCACCCAAACGCTGGCCATGTCTCCGTTTTGTTTCTCCGCCTACTTTTTTACCCGTTTGAGGCCATCCATCTCTCATCTGTGGCACGAGACCGCCGCCACCAACGGCGAGCTCCACCTGTCTGCCGAAGGCCAACACCCATACACGAGCAGCTCTATAAAACATTTCAGATCACCTTCGGAGCCTCTGATGAAAGAAGTTATGCAACTAAATGCTGCCACTTCAAAAAGACTCCTCGAATGGTAACCACATTGTGGATTCCATTACATGATGATGGTTAAATGCTGCCACTTCTGCTTCTTCATGTCCACACACAAGATGACGATAGCCCCCCCCCCATAGAAAAATATATTAATACCAAGGAAGGGGAAGGGGCATACCGGAGTACAAGTGAGAAGCCAAGTTATTATACACATGAAGATGAATGTCTTTACATCATCACATAAATAGAGCAACAAACATGATCAACATACTCTAGATGCATTGCTATAATATCTCAGCTCCGCATCGGCATTTGCAATTGATTGTGCACATTACATTGCTCCGTCTCTTCCAAGTTCGAACATATCCCCAGAGCAACCAATGGCTTGCAGATGATCAAGGGCCTCGGTACCTGCCGAAGCACCCGCAACATCCTTGTTGCTGATCTGGAGGTATCATACCTCCGCCCTTCGATGTATCAATGGCTTCCAACATGCCTACCACTTCATCCATCTCCGGTCGTTTGTCAGGGTTTGCGTCCCAGCAGGTTTTCATCACATTTGCCAGAGAGCTCGGGCAACAGCGCGGTATCTCTGGCCGCAAGTTCTGTGAATTTGAGGATGATCAGTCGTGGTCCTACCATCACCCACCTTAAAAGTGGTCGGACTTGGGGAGAAATGCGTACCTGCCGCACGACTGCAGATGTGATCTCGGAAAAGCTTAGGTCTGGATATGGCATATCACAACAGTATATCTCCCACAGGCAGATTCCGAAGCTATAAACATCACATTTTCGATTATAAGGGTTGCCATTAAGGACCTGCAAACGTCTCACTACCATGTTACTGCTTCATGGTTAAACAAGACAATGGAGTTATAAAGACAAACCCTTGTGTCATCAGAAATGTCATCTTTAACAAAGAACAGACTATGCTGGCACTTGTACCGAGCTACATTCATTTCCCTTCCCTTTTTCTCTCCTTCTTTTATCTCAACCAAAACCTCCATTTCGATTCTTCTCTATTTTGTCCATCATTTTGTTTGTGTGTCTGTCTAGATGAATCTTTCTTTATCAACAAAACCTAACAGTTTCCTAACAAAATTCAGGAGAAGCTTTCTTTCAGTATGTTTTCTGCCAGATTAACTAACTTTTTGTTCTTTTCTAGCGAGCAATCATACACAGTGCAAACAACATGTGCACAGCATTGTGTTATCTGTATATCCAGCCATAAACTAACTTTCACATTGATATATGTGCCTAATTATCTCCTTGTTACAAGCATCTAAGTTAAGACAACCTAATATGTTATCTTAATGCCATGAACTCAAAGAGACTAAAAAGAAGAAAAAAAATCATAACATATCATAGCATGCTCATCATAAGCAAATCTTTCTTTTAAGACAAATGTATCGTGATACAACACACAATCTAGATGAGTTAATCTTTAATGATATGACAGCTCCACAAACAGTTCATGCTGCTGAGAGAAAGTAGCGGAAAGAAAATAAACAGAAAAAATGACGATGTTTAACATCACAAAAGGGATCTTATACCTCTGGTGCCATGTAACCAAGGGTTCCTGTCTCACCCGTCATGTCATTAGGATTTTGAGCCTCAATACGAGCAACGCCAAAGTCAGCAATTTTTACTGTTCCTGTCCTATCTAGAAGCATGTTTTCTGTCTTCACATCTCTGTGCACAATCTTTTTGGAATGAAGATAGCTTAACCTACAGATAGAGATGCAAATTGCACAAACAGATTTATTTTGCAAAGAGCTCTTTCAACAGGGATTAGAAGCATGAAAGCATTTATACATTCAAGCACAAACAATATGTAGTGAACTAGGAGCTTCTGAATCAAAGAACTTAAGACCGACTCTCACCCGCTTGCAAGATCCAAAGACATCTGGACGACCGTTTTGAAAGCTAGTTTTCTTCTGTGGTGTTTTATAAGAAACGATTTCAGTGCACCGCCAGGAAGATATTCAACAACAACACAGCAGATATTGCTTGGCATGCTAAGATGACCATTTTCTGTTTGTATGTTAAGGTCTGTTGCTCCAATGGCTGCCCCAATAAACTGCAAAGAACAGAAGTTTAGAATGACAAAATGCTGCACAAACAAGAAGAATTAGCAGACAACCATATTCAAAAAGATGAATGGCGAGAAGATTTCCAACCAGATTTCAACCTTGTAAACCCAATCTTTCTGCTTAACATGACCGCAACATAAAAAAAAGAAGTAAAAACATCAAGCAAATGGACAGGAAAAAGTGTACGAATCGGATTAAAAGTTTTTGCAATAGATACAGATATAATATCGTATCTTTACAGGACTATCTTTACCTTGGTTACATTGGGATGATCAAGCTTATGCCAAACTGAGACTTCCTGGGAGAAGGCTGCCCGTAGTGCCGCAATTTCAGCTTCCGTTCTGTTTCCCTCTTCGCCCCAGTCTAGCAACTTCACTGAAAGAAGTAAAAAAGACATCCTTTAACAACTAGCAAAAGAAGTGCAGCATACACACCGGATGTTCTTCAAATCCATGGCCAACATGCAAAACTCAGAAGAAGAAGAAGAAGAAGAAGAAAAAAATTCTTGCATCAAAACAAATGAGCAAGCGGGATGTGGTTTCTGGAGGTAACAACCCCAAGAGAACGATTCTGAAGCACAACACAACTTTTATTTGTCTGTTTTAAGCATTCAAGTGCCTGCTAATGCTGAAACAGATGAACTACCATGCATCAAACCAGACAATGCCAAACTCAATCACCCCAGAGTGCATAGCATATCAACCATTTGTTGTCATCATTTGTCAGCGCTACAGATTTATGTTCTGCTTTAGATATCACAAGACCAACACCCACGTCAAACCAGTAATAGTTGTTTAGTTCGGCTCACATGAAGTACAAGGGAGAAAACAACTGATGCAAACAAGTGTCACGGAAAACACTCCACCCAACATGTGAAGTCACAGGCAGGCTTTGTGGCTACATCAATGAACAATAGCCTTTATAAGCCCAACCGGGGGGGGCGTACCAAACCCCGTAAGGTGAAGCATATCACCCAGCAAACACAAGAGCAGAGACGTAGTAAAGAGAAAGATCATGTTGGAAATTTGCATTTGAGTCTTCTCCAAAGATCATGGTGAAGCATACCCCCTCCCCCCAGGAACAAGAAGACGGAGAGAAATAGCACAAATCTAAACGGATTCCACACACACACACAAAATAATAATAATAATAATAATAATAATATAGAGAAAAAAGAAGAAGGAATTCTTCGAAAGATGATGAAGCACTCCGAAGCAATTTTGAATTCAGCAGATTCGACGCGAGACGAAGAGGGGATGTCTCCAAGTGTTCCAAGGAAATCACCGAAACGAGAAAAATCGATCGAGCTAAAAGCCCTAATCGATCGCCAAAAAAGATCAATTTTCGGCAGTAAAACGCAAGCATTAGTGGACAGAGAAGAGCAAATATGCATCGGAATTCCTCTCTCTATGTTCTCTTTTATCTCTCTTTTTGTACCGGCGACGTCCTGGCCGTCGTAGACCCCACGATGGACGGTGCCGAAGGTGCCCCTGGCGATTACCCCCTTGATGAGCAGCTTCGATGGGTCGATCTCCCACTCCTCCCTCCGCCTCTCCCTCCTCTCCTCCTCCTTCCTCTTCTCCAACGTCCATGCCCGGCTGAGGTGCCGCTCCAGTTGCTCGTCCAAGCTCTTCAGATCGATCTGGTCCGCCCTCACGAACCCATCTCCGCCCCCTTCCTTCATCTCTCTCCCTTCACTCACTCCTTTGCCGCCTCTAAGGCTTTACCACGCAAAGCCAAAAAAAGATGGGATCTTTATAAGCTTCTCTTCTCTTCTACTCTCGCCTCCTCCTCCCCCCCCACTCCACCCACTTGTATAGCCTACTTCCTCTTCTTTCTATAAAGACTTTCTTCTTTCCTCCTCTCCCCTCTTGTCACTGCGACTCTACTCTCTCTCTCTCTCTCCCTCTCTTTGTCTCACACACACTTTCTCTCTCTATGTTTCCATGTGAGCACATGGGTTGCCTGCCGCCCTCCTCTCTCTCTCTCTCCAATCAAAGCCTGTTATCTATATTTCCCATCTTTCTATCTATTATCAAGAGTCCATGATCACAACACACATCTAAATCCCTCCGCTTCTGCTTCTTCGTCTTCTTCTTCTTCTTCTGCCCTACTTTTAGAGATTTCTTTCAAGGCTCTCCTTTGACTACAGAGTTACATCCACCGTCCGTGCCTCGTTTTATCTCGAGACATTGACGCTCCTGCCTTATCCCCGCATGCATGTGGCGGTCATCCGAAAGAGATTGCCGATGTAATGGTGGTGGACTTTGTCCTCGTCTTTGGACTCGACACTAATGAACTGATCAGCTAAAACACAACTATACCTAAGATGGAACAGCAGCGCTGACTCTACTGTTCTTCATGAATCATACAAGCCTTTATTCCTACTTCTCTTCTGTGACCCAAACCAAATTTAGCGGGTCTCGTGAAACGCCATCACCCCCACCTGAAATGGAAGATCACGTACACGCCTGCCATAGTGAAGCTTTACTCACATGTACAGTGAATCAGAACCTCGGATTTATATAAGTAATTAAAGTTATCTACCATATATGATTCCACATTGCAGGCACCTTGATCGACCAATTAATGATGCAAAAGATTTATAGAAAGATTTGGGACAAGATATAAGTCGAGAAAGATCTCCCATCAAAATCCCTTTTATCTGTCTGTAAGGGGAGGATATATGTTGAGGATGATTCCTCTGGGCTGCAGTATCGATCCATTCCCAGCGCGAGAACAAAGATGGCAAGTGTCTCGTTCCTTTCTTTTCCCCAAAAGAAGCAGCACACTTGTGTGTCCATTCCAAAAGAGAACGAATAGATATATAGAATTTTCTTTACTTTTATATATAAAAAAAAAATATGCAGCAGCAGCAAAGATCGATCGTATCACAACACTCACCACCTACGAAGGCAACCATTAATAGTCAGTCAGTCGATCGACGTCACCGGTGAATCTTTACATTTATATTTTTTTCGACTCTTATGTTTGGAAACATATTTATATATTTTTTGAAATATATTAATCTATTTTGAGAACCGATTAATAACATCAATCACTATATATTATTAAAATTTTGAATTCCTAATTTCAAAGGATATATTAGTAAAACTATTTCCTCGACCCAATCAGGAAATATTTGTGCCATTTTTAGTTAGCGGCATTAACTATCCTCCCATCCATCGAACGTAAATATATTATGAAAATATTATTGCTGTTTCGTAATTATGTTTATAATATGATAGATAAGCTATTCATGAACAAAATTTTTTGAGTGGGCCGGAAAATACAGTGGGCTCGTAGTCCATCTTGTTCAACTGGGCCTCCAAGGCTTAACCGGGCCGGGGCAGCAGACGCAGGAGAATCCGCTCACCGCCGGTGATGGTAAAACCACCCAAGTAGTTGATGCCCTAAAAGTTTCCTTATTTAGGGTTTCATTCTGTCGCAATCTGCAATGCGGTAACCTGACCAGAGTTGTCGGATCACCGTCACCCTTTTTTTGGTGAGTACGAAGAAGATTTCCGTAGGAGAGCTAAGGAGGTGTGTTTAAAGAGAACTAAAATGGTGCTGAAACAAGACAAGCTTCCATTGGTTAATAGTCTCCTCCGGACTACAAAGTAGAACAAACAGCAGCTACACTTTGCACTCTGCTGCTACTGCAAAGTCAAAAATATCTCCCTCAACCCAAAAGGAGGAAAGAGGAAACTAGTACGTCTGTTCGTGGTGTTGCTGGGATCATCTTCTTCTTCCTCCGACGACGAAAACGATACATATTGATAGCAGTCTCAGAAGAAAAGTGAATGATACACGTCCTCAGGAATCCGGAAAACCATGTTTCCTAGATGATTACTTAACCAGCCCCTTCAGTTTCTCAGACACCCTCGAAGCCTCCAAGCCAATTCTGGTGCTGATAGCCTGCAAACACCGGTGATAGCAGCAGCTCATCAAACATGTAGGTTAGACGCTGTAGGCTAACAGGAAGACTTAACGCATCCTAATCGATTGGAGTCGTAGCTGCAGACGGACACACACAAAAAAAAAAACCTTGTGTTTTTTCGGAAGGATTTCATTAACCTACGTAAGGTAAGGTGTTCTAATCCTAATAAACAAGATCCCTTGCCTGGACCAATAAATCAACATCTGCCTTTAACTCGAGCTACCCAAACTAGTAAAGAGCAAAGAGATAAGGATCGTGATTACCTGCGAATGTATTGTGTGGTAGATCTTGTCACCGACGACCGAGAAGCTAGCCTGGATGACTTCGGCACCTTCGTCCTCGAGAACATTGATCACCTCATGGAACCTGAAGCTCTTGTTCACAGCACTTATCAGAAGTATCTCCAGGTTCGGATCCTGGTATTTTACTTCAAGGATTGGCAATGGATAGCCCGTACCCATCTCATTTCTGGCCGTGCCGGTCTGCACGAGCCTTCTCTGCTTCAACTTTTCGATCCTTTCACGAAGATATTTGATGTAAGATGTGGCCTGAGCCAAGTTGTCTTTCGTTGTCATTACATCCTGTTGCATTACAGGTTTAAGACTAGAAGTTGCGGGGTGGAATACGTTGGATAGCAATTCTTGTATCATAATGTAGCAGAAGATGGAAGAAAAGGAGATACAATTATCTCAGGATATACAATTACTGCAACTATTTTGTCCATCAATTTTTAGTTTCGACACACCAATCGCTTACAGGAATGAAATAGAAGCGAAGGAAGAAGCAAGATGCTTGCCTTTGCCCTGGTTCTGTGTTCCGCGGGAATGATGGAGGAAAGCTTGCAGTACAGGGTCTTCATGTGCAGTCTCCTATATCTTTCCGCCATCTTCCTCTCCACCCTAAGGTCTGCTCGACCACCCTGACAGTTACTCATGGTCTCTCTTCCTGTTGGCAATTAATTATGTCTGCAACTCTCTGGACGCACCTTGTCTGCTACCAGCGAAGAGTTAGCAGCGGCCAAATGAAGGTCTTAAGCTCCGTTGGCCTGATGGTGATGATTCATGGCGCCTGGTGAATATATAGTGGGCGGAGGAGCCGTGTTCCGCGTGGGCTCATCCAACAGCTCTTCGCCAGGAAAGAAGGATTACGAATGAAACCTGTGGGCTACCGGCCGGATTGGGAGGATGGCAACAAGAGAGAAAGTCCTTCTATAGATAAGGAATGACGGACTCCAGACCGGCCAACCAGTTCAGCCAAAACCCTACACTTTTCCGGTATCCCTGTCTCTCCTTCCTGCATCCGATAACTAACGAAAACTGGCTATTTTTCAGCTGATTTGGCTCTATAGGTTCATGAATCAAGTCATTTCAGCTAAATTCACCTCTATAGTCGATCTGAATTCATCATTTTGTCTTCATTCTTATTACTATCTGATTCACTTAAGAACTGCATGCTGTGGCAATTACTTGATGTATATAATCTGCTGTATCAGCACGACAACATCATCTTCTCAGAAAGCAGAGCTACCGTCCTCGTTGTTGGTGGATGTTGATAGCTTCACCTTCGCAGGAGGACCACACACTCGGAATCACAAAGGGTTAATGCTTCGATTTCTAATGGGTTGCGTGCCTTTTTGGTCGTGCAATGAAGTCTGCGAGATCTGCAGGGAGAAACCATGAGGCCATGCTCGATGATTAGCCGACCAGAATACTTGATGCCCGGTCCCTGTGAATACACGCAGGACTAGAGGGAGGAACACAGAACCCCCACTCGGGCTTTCTATTCTTCTTCGTCGTTTTCCACCTCTTCCGGCTATGCCAGGACTAACGCGTTCCGGATTCAAACATGGATCGTCCTCTTCCTCGAGCCTCCTTGACGGCAAGTGCAGGTGGAACACTTTGTTTTCACTACGGCTCGACGAATATTATCGAGTGAAACCGAAGAAACCAAGATCTCTTACAGGTAATGACAACGGTTGCCTTGGGTTCCCATACGCTCGAGGTACTGGAATCTTCTCCATGCAGCTGGCGTCTTTTTCGGTAAGAGATTTTAACTCAAAATCTTACGGAAGACCCCAATGATATAAGGGGTCGTCACGCAATTTGGGATAATTGCGTGAGATCATTCATGTATGTAACCTCGTTTCTATGACCTAGCGATATGGCAACTCGGTCCCAATCTCTGGTCAGCCCCTCCGTCGGAAGACGGTGCGTCCCCCCTACAAGAAGATCCTGGTCGAGCTGTTAGTGCTCGGCCAAGTCACTCTGACGATCAAGTCAAGGTCCGAGGTGATTGAATGAGAATATTTTGTCTGAGTTTTTTGCCCCTCTCCAGACCAGCGGTGGTCTAGGGATATTTATACCTGCATAAGCGAGCTCGTCGTATATGGGCCACGTCATCGCTACAGTACATGACACGTCGTCAATCGGCCACTATCAGGAACACTGTTGACTAGTCGGCCTATCGCGTTGGGTCTGCCATGCCGCCAGCCACCAGCCGTCGGGGGCACTATTCGTTGGTCGGCCCGACACATCTGCTCTGTCATGCCGTCAATCGCCTACTGTTAAGGGCTCTACAGGTTGGTCGCAGGACTTCCAATTGACCCTCCCGAGGTTAGGTCAGCGCCCGATGCGCACCTGACATGGCTGAACCATGACGTGGCCGAGGTGGGGGTGTGGTGTTCTAGTGTTGGTGGACTGACTGCTATTGGCCCCATCATCCTCTCCCCCCCTGCAGAAATTTTTTTCGTCATGTCTTTACGGGGTGTACCCGTAAAGGATTGTAGCGAAGCTTGGATTGCAGTGAAAATGATTGTAGTGAAGCTTTGGATCTTTGGGATATGTTGCGTGGGAGTTGATCGACTTAGACGTCGTGGGCTTGTTGCAACTAGTGGCAGCTGTGACATGCCAATTGGACATATTTTGGCTGGTGGTAGCCAAGACATGCAACTCGGGTATGATTGAACTGATGGTGACTGAGGGATGTAACTCGAGCACGATTGGACTGATGGTGGCCGAGGGATGCAACTCGGGCACGATTAGACTAATGGTGGCTGAGGGATACAACTCGGGCATGATTGGACTGATGGTGCCTAAGGGATGCAACTCAAGCACGATTGGGCTGATGGTGGTCGATTGGTGCAACTTGAGCATGACTGGACTGATGGTGGCCAAGGAATGCAACTCGGTCACAATTTGACTGATGGTGCCTGAGGGATGCAACTCAGGCACGACTGGGTTGATGGTGGTCGAGGGATGCAACTCGGGCATGACTAGGTTGATGGTGGTCGAGGAATGCAACTCAGGCACGACTGGGCTGATGATGGCCAACGGATGCAACTCGAGCATGACTTGACTAGTGGTGGTTGAGGGATGCAACTCGGGCACGATTAGACTGATGGTGCCTAAGGGATGCAATTCGAGCATGACTGGGCTGATGGTGGCCGAGGGACGCAACTCGGGCATGACTGGGATGATGGTGGCCGAGAGATGCATTGAGAGCACATGTTAGTAGATTGCGCTTGCCCAGCACGTGGAGATCTCGACCTTCGTGGGTTGCATATGTGCAGATTCATGCATCATACTGTTGCGTGTCGCATGCGTAATTCCTGTGGGTCCTGCTCTACGGGGCCAGATCGGATTGGCGCCGCGTGTTCCCGAGAGCCCCTTGGTCAACCAGGGGCTGCTGGGGCTCCGGTTGAGGGGGACCCATGGTTTAGGCGAGTTGAGGAATGTGGGGGATGATAGCCTGTATTATCTCTGTCAAGGCTTATACTTGATGGGCCAGCTTGAAAAAGGCCTCAGCTGTAATCATTTGGGGTGAAGTGTGAACGCGGGGGGGGGGGGGGGGGTTGGGTTGGTGGTTGTGAGGGTGAGCCCGGTATCGGTGAGTAGCCTCCAGTATCTGTCGAGAGTCAGTGTGGACTGTCTCGTGTCCGTTAGTCCCGGATAGGGTCCGAAGGTGCGATCGTGACTTGAGGAACGATTGCAACAATAGGAGTTGGTGGGACTACTTTCTCGATCGCCCGATTGGGGAAGAGACTGGAAAGGCAATTTTATGATATGGGCCCTCCTTCTAGCGCCAAATGTTGGGGTCACCCCGCAACGTGGGATGATGAATCACCCCGGTGAGATCACCTGTGTACGCAAGCTCACTTCTGTGGCCTAGCGACATAGTAACTTGGTCCCCATCTCTGGTCGGCCCCTCCGTCAGAAGATGGTGCGTCCCCCCTACAAGAAAACCCTGATCGAGATGTTGGTGCTCGGCCGAGTCCCTCCGACAATCAAGTCAGGATTCGGGATGATTGAATGAGAATGTTTTGTTTGAGTTTTTATCTCCCTTCAGACCAGCGATGGTATGGGGATATTTATACCTACATAGGTGAGCTCGTCATATGTGGGCCACATCATCGTTATAGTACATAACATGCCACCAACCACCCACTGTTAGGGGCACTGTTGGTTGGTCATCCTGTCACGTTAGTCCGCCATGCGCGGGCATTATTCGCCGGTCGGCGACACGCCTACTCGCTGTCGTCGCGATGCCGCCGTGGGTCCTGTTTGTTGGTTGGCCCGATACGTCTGCTCTGTCATGTTGCCAACTGCTTGCTGTCAAGGGCTCTATAGGCTAGTCACAAAACTTCCAATTGACCCTCTCGAGGTTAGGTCGGCGCCCGATGTGCGCTTGACATGGTTGAACCATGACGTGGCCAAGGTGGGGGTGTGGTATTCTAGTGTTGGTGGATCGACCACTATTGGCCCCATCAGAACATCTAATAAATTCATTCGATGAGATAAACCGCCAACAACTTGAATAGGGGGTTTTAAGACTCATTGTACCCATGGCCATAGCCCAATCAAGTTATCTATGTTGGTTTTTGTTGTAAAACTTTATGGAGAAGTGGAAGAAAATAGTAAAGGACACGAAAATTATCTTAAATTTATGGTCTAAAAGTATACATTATGTTGAAATAATCCAAGAGCATCTATTTATATTGATTAAAAGATATAGTATATATTTTTAAATATTAAAAAATTTATTATATCTTAATAAATCTCACCCTCATCTAAACTAATTTCATCCTCATCTAAACTAGATTTAGATTTAAATCTTTATCTAATCCTAATTACTTAAATTAATTTTAACTACTTAAATTATTTTCAACACATCCTCCTTAATTCAAGTAGTTAAAATTATTTTTGAATAAATTTTTTTCGTCAAAATTTTCTGAAAATATCGATAAGTTGTTGCTACAGTGGTTGTCTTATGTTTTTCTTTATCCATAGATATTTAAGAACTTCTGACCTGAAATCTTTTATCCTTTCTCTTAGATTTATAACTTGATATTTTTCTCTTTGGTAGTCATCTTTGATGATTTGATCGGATCGAATCCCTTTGAATTCGAAAACTTTCTTTTTCTTTTCTTTCTCATAGCTTTCTTCACATCATCAGAAATCTTTATCAACCTTGTATGTGTACTTTCATTATTATCCATAGAATTTAGAGCTTTATCTCTTTTGTGTAATGCGTGTCATTATGACCTGCACCATCTGAGATAGTCTTTTTTAGATCCACACAAATTTAGATGATCATAATTTTATGTCATAATGTTAATTCATTAGTAAGAGTAGCAAAATTTGAAAATAATAAGGAAAACACTTTATTTTTTGTCATCATTGCGGTTGCTATCAATTTTTTTAATTTTTATCATAAATCAAGTATTTTTTATCATAAAAAATAACACAATATCTTTTTCTGATTAGTTGTCTTATACTATGAGATTTTATTTTAAATCGAGAATAAACAATACATCATCAATAACCTTTTTAACATATTTGGTGTTTGCAACAATTGTTACTTTTTCTTTCACCCGAATCTTGTTGTCATTTCCCATATGTATAGTAGATCTGACTGAATCATAAAGCCTCTGAAATAAGTTTGTATCCCTTGTCATGTGATTATTGCATCCACTATCCAAAAACCAAACAGATCTAGAATATTCCTCATCAGATACTATAAAAAAATATTTTCTTAATCTTTTTTATCATCATTAAAATGGTCATATTTTTTACAGTAAGAACAAAAATAAACATTTAGATTTTTATTTTTGTACCAACAATCTCTTTTAATATGTTCTTTTTTTTTAACAAAAATATTGTTGAGTTTCTTTATTACCTTCATTTAATCGGTCTCGTCCTATGTCATTTTGATCTCTCCACGTTTTGAAACTTCATACGAAGATGTATTCACTTTTTGTTCATGAACTAAAAGAGACATCATTAATTCATTAGTAGATAATATACTTGTATCTTTAGCTTTTTATATAGTAGTAGAGATCATATAAAATTATGGAGATGAACTTTATAAAACTTTTTCTAATATAATTTGTTATTTTAGATTTTAATCATAAGATCTCATTTGATTTATAATAAAAAAACTTTTGAAAAGATATTAGTGATTGATTATGAATTTGAATTCATGATGAAGAATTTGAAGTTTTAAATTTTTTATCTTTCTTGTGTCTCCAAATACACTTTTTAGTATGAATCATCTATTACTTGTTGTAGCATGTAAAGAGCTTTTACATATTTCTATATATTTTATTTCATCTGATTTTTTTAATCTTTTATAATACTATGATCCTACAGATCATACTGAGCAAAACCATCTTTCACTAAATTCCATAATCCATGTGAAATAAATAAAATTTTCATCTTAATAATCAAAAATTGATCGTTGACTTTTCTAGAAAGAAGATAATAGAGGACACTAAGAATAATTTTAATTTATAGTCTACATTATATATTGTTTTAGAATGATCCAAGTACACCTATTTAGATTGACTCAAAGATAGAATATAGATTTTTTTTGAACATTATGAGTGCTGGAAAGAATCATCTAATCGGGTGAATCAGGACAAACCTAACTCGGATACTGCGAACCTCGAGAGATTGGCGGGTAAATGAACAGAGTTCATTGAACCCGGCAGCGGATAAAGACTGCAATCAGTCTCTCGTACTGTTAAGAGTAGAAAAGAACGCATGAAGGAGCAAATATTTCAAGAGAAACGGGCGTGAAGACTTGACTCAGGTTTGGTGTGTGCATGTATTTGAATCCTTTTTTTTTTTTTTTGACTCGATTCGAGTGTTCAAACCTTCCTCATGCCTCACGAATTATGTCAAAGCTTTTAGTCCGGGATATAATTTTTTTTTAATTGTCTAAAAGTATATGGCCATGAGTCTAAAGTATTAGAGACAATTAAAGATCGTCTCATTATAAAATATTTTATAGTACCCGATCAAGTATAAAAATATATTTTTATCATAGTTAAAAAAAAAAAATAAGATCACTTTGAACCACTCGTTATCACACATATCTATCTCGAATTATTAAATTGAGCATCAAAAGATTCAGATTAAAGAAAAAAAAAACACTGACACCTTGCTTCAGAGGTGTTTTCAACAACTCTTCACATATGAGTTTAGACAAGACAACGTAGAACTAATCAAAATATTAATGACATACTCCCGTATAGGTGACACCTTAAGGACCGATATTTTTATTTCAGAGGTACTTTGAACATTAAAAGCATACAAATGTTAGGTCTATGCATCTGCAGGTAGATGAAACAATCAAATCATGTAGGATGCATAATTATTGGGAGTGTCTCTCTTACAAAACAATGATGGACTGCTGCTGGTAATAGTAGTAGATCACCAATACACCCCCACATCAACCACCAATTCAACAACAACTATTGGCTGTCGCCTTCTCGCCTCGGCATCTCGTAGACTCAAACATGAGATCTATCACTTGTATAATAATTATAATGATGTTGCTCTTGTAACACACTACTTGATGAACTGCACAGGAGGATCCCTCAACAAGTTCAATCACTACCTCTGTGATCCTCCGGAAATGTGAGAGCTTCAAGCTCATCAAGATTCAATTGATGCTGATGACCACAACCTCACATGAACGAACTATGATTGTGCTGTCCGGTTGAGAGGTGATATAATTGGTTGCAACATCTTTTAAGTAATCAAATCAGTCTGGATAAAGTTGGATGCTGCTTTCTACCTGCATGTTTTGTTTTAGGAATTAGAAGAAATGGGTACACTGGTAAAGTACTCAACAGCAGAATTGCACAATATCATACAAAAAAGTGTGAATCCGCATCACGTTGACCACATTTTTCCTTTCAATTATTCACTCAACATCTGTCGCCAGGTTTTGAATAATTGATGCAATGCACTTTAATCATCCTTCTCCAAGCACACAACACCTTACAAGCTGAGGTGAATGATATTGACATGGTTTGGATGTATCTGAAGCAGGGGGCAAAAAAAAACAAAAAATCTAAAACCAAAAGTCCAACAAGCCTGACTATTATAACCAATCAAACAACTAGAATGACTGAATTAAAGGTTTGATGGCTGACAAAATCATAAAATAGCAATTGATTGCTTACCTAACTTTCAAACTATCATATTGTTTCGTCAGATGACAGCACCTCAAATAGGTGTTAACATTTGACGCATCCAAATGAAACCTTGAGAATCCGAAAAATAAAAAACACGCGTTTGAAAAAAGTGACCGAAACTTAAAACAGGTAACAAAAAGGAAAACAGCTGCAGATGGAAATTACTGAAAATACGATAAAAAGTTTCAGAATGACTATGCCAGGAGGTTGCAATGCACTTTCATAATACAAGACCAGAAAGGGGTCGTTCAGATATTTCTGCTATGCTAGAATTGAAATCCAACATAACATTTATTTTAGAAGAGAGAAGAACCAAGATCATCATTGTTTAGAGCAATGGTGCTTTCTAGTAAGCACATTGATCAAGAAACAAAACCCAGCAATCCTCAGCACGGCATTTGTTTCAAGTTTATCTCTGACGTCATAGAGGCGTTGCAAATCCTACAAAAAGTTATCATGTTACATATGCAAAGCAAATGAAACATCAGCCAATTCACTAACACAACCAGATGATTTACATGTTCAAGCTGATGATAACAAAGGTTCATAACATAAGGTGATGCGTTGTTCAAGAGGAAAAGGAAAACTCAGCAGTTAGATATATTTGGAATTTAACATGAATAAATATGATCTAAACCAGCAGAAGTCACCTATTCCCTTGTTTGTTAAGCAACAAAATGAATGATTGTTCATCAGAACAATGCCAGGTTAGGAACATCAGAGAAATGTTTCCTAAAGCAATAGAGTCAAATCTGCCATGAAGTTATTGGAAAATAGAAGAAGCACATGCCAAATAAGTACAATGATAACACTAACACTAATTTATAACATAAAGCAAACCATGGCCTATAGAAATGACTATAGCAGAGATACAGAGAAGCACTGCCAACGAGAGCAAACAGAAACCAAGTGTTGCTTGTCACCATGAAACATAGTTCCATACTACAAAGTTATGTACCACACATAGCATGCATGCTAATGAAGGCCATACCATGCAAATCATATTACAGGTGGATGCATATCAACTTCCTCACTTAAAAAGGTCCATTGTATTCTTGGTCTGATCTGATCTGGCTGTTCGTTAGAGAGATGGGTCTTGAAACCCCCAAAAGACTGACTAACACCAGTCAGTACCAAACAAAATAAATTTCTCATTATTTCAAAATAACTCAATCCACGATGATCCAGTGTGCTTGACCTGGCATTTCCATATTGAAATTTTATGCTGTACAATTCAACTCGAACTTGTTCCTGATTCTGCAAATACTGCCATATAAGATCCCTCACACATGACTCAGAAATTGAATAAATTGGTGAGGCATGGCATAACATTTCACCGAGTCAAAGGTTGACAGGCATGGATGAAGCTAAGACTACGCTGATGGATAGACTCCCATAACAAATCAGGGATGAACAACAAAGAATTAATGAAAAGATAAGGGGAAACAAGGGAGAGAAGAGACAACAGTTCAAAAGGATACAGGCCTGCACACTCAATTTTTATTGCATTACATACATCAGAAATTCCAAAATATCAATCAAGCTACAGAAAATCCTTATTTGACCTTATATTATCAGACAAATATGAGCAACAAACAATACAATAACCCCTCCATTAAGTATGATTATTGGTGCCAGTCAGATACTAATCCTTCTTGTTTCTTTTTTCTAGTACTCCTGAACCAAATGCACCAACAGCATGCAAAATAAAAACCAGAGTTTAACACTTATCTTTCGTTTGAGTTCCGAAAAACATGCAACAGTCTATCAAAGGATCAGGACTCAAATAAATATGTCATGGTACTCAAACAAACAAGTTTAAGCACTCTGTGTTGGAAGCATGTGATGGCCACAAAACATATCTGTTTTGTTTGGTTTTCAAAATGCCATAGAGGAAAAATAAAATTAAGTTTTTTTATTTTTCAAAATTCGGGCAAAACACTTCAACAAATAAGGGGGTTAAAAGAACAAACTTGAATGAAGGTTATGGGCATACCAAGCTCTCAAACCCAATGAATAAGGGGGTTATGGGCATACCAAACCAATAAATAAGGGGGTTAAAAGGATTTATTATTCTAGTAATCTTTAGACCTCTGATTTGGGTTTGAGAGTTTTTCTTTGGTATGCCCATAACCTTCTTTAACCAAACAACAAACTCTCAAACCCAAAATCAGAGTTCCAGAGATTACTAGAATAATAAAAACAACATTACACTGGACCTATTCCTTACAAACAGAAAAAACCACAGACTCCAAAGTAACTGATTAAACAGCAGCTAGGGAAGCTAAAAGTTTGTGGTTGAAAATATATCCCATCACCTACCCTTTCTCCTAAAAGTTGGCTATAATTAGTTGGTTTTTCTGTTGAAAGTTAAATAATGTGATAGTAGCCCTGCAAACAAAAATTGAAAACAAACAAACAGAAGTCCTGAGGAACCTCTACAATTATAAAAAACTAAACACAAACAAATTTGTTGTGTTCAAATATTCTATAACCACAAAGGGAAAAAAACAGATAACATCTTTGAGTTCAGTTCCAATTCATAACTAAACTAGGATCTGAAAGTTTATGTGGGACTTCAGAAGTTAGGAAGGATATAAAGAAAGATCTAAACTTGCTAGACTTGAAGTATCTGTCCTAGCATTTCAGACAAAGCTAAAACAAGTAAACTAACTAAAACTAACCTAAGCAAACATAAAGCAAAACAAACACTTCTGCTACAACAAGTGATATCCTCATAATCTTTCAATCCAATTCATGGAATGATACCAATTACGTTTAAAGTAAAACAGGCAAATTATCATATAATATTTGCTAATTATGATGAACTACAGAAAAGAAGAGAGGATAAAGGGATTACCTTCTGAAAGCCAAGTCCAGCCTCCAGGCCTTGCGGAGAGCATAGAAGTGAGCAATGCCGTGGCAGTAACGCTGTGAAAAGGCATCAAAGACTGTGAGCAACCCAACTCAACCGCGGACCTGCGGAACGTAATCCGTCAGTAATGCATACAGTTCACATTACAATAACAAAACTACCACTTTTGCCACACACACAATCCAACAATAAAACAAGAAGACACAAAAAATATTCAAATAAAAAGAGTGATGATGCGATACGAGAGAAAAAAAAAGGAAAAACAAAACTTCGAAGTTCTTAATTCTGAAACAAAAATTGAATGCGTTGATGATCCAAAAATAATTCCACTGGTGAGCGCTTCAAAAAAAAAAAAGATTATTAAGTACAAAAGATGTAAACTTTTACAGATAATATCACCCAAATTCTAAGTTAAAACTAATAAATGAATGGGATAAGAACGAAGACGATGGCGAAAGATGCGAGGGAGCAGTACCTCGAGATTCCCGAGGGAAGCTTGCGGCGCGAGAGCCGAGAGAAGGCCCGAGTTGGAGGAGCAGAAGATGGGGAAGCTCGCGAGGTGGCGGCAACGAAGATCAGAGAAGAAGGGATGCCTCGGCCTGCGAGGGCCCTTCGTGCGCCGCCAATCGCCGCCGCCATGGTTACTTTTGGCCCTCTTCTAACCCTCCGCTATTTTGCCGTTGCGTAATAGCCGTCACTGTTCCACTATGCCACATTGACGTGGTGGGGCAACCATGCCAAGGACGTATGGTTGACGTGGCTCGTGGTATATCACAGTCTTGGAGAAACAAGGGTTCTTCAGTCCATTTCACCATGCTAACGTGACATGGCTGAGTCAGCTGCTCGAAATGATTGAAACGTCGTCAAAGAGTTGACTAACTTGACCGTTCAAGTCAAACTTCCCGTACGATACGTTTATGGTTAATTAGTCTCTCCATAGTGCAGATTGATTATGATAATATAATAATTAGTGAAGCTTGCAACTCGACCATTTCACAAAAAATTCTCTTGTATTTTTAAGTTTTTTGCTGTATCAACCTGCAATTGATAGATTTATCTTTTATTTTCTTTAAATTTCCAATAATCCAATAAAATTTATGGCCGTCTTTGTTTAGTATCATTTTACAACATTTAAAAACAACGAATGTTATTTAAGAATTCATAGCATACTTTCAAAAGCGCTACAGTATTTAACCTATAGAATATGCACAATGCAATGAAGATTAAATCGATTAGTTATATTAAAAATAAAATGAAAATTTTTACTTAATTCAAATAAATTTCAAGATCATTCGCATAAATTCCAGAAGATAAAAAGTTATATCATGGATGAATTATAATGATTTTGGTGAAATCTCAATCATGAAAACAAGGAATGTATGTGCATGTATGTGCTCCATACGTTTTATCAAGTAAATAAACCGAAGCACTGGAACATTATGTAGGATTATGTAAACGAAGTACATCACTTGCATTGCACACCTCTAAAGCTATATAATTGCATGAGATGCAGCTCCTATCAATCTATAAAAACTAGTGCATAAAATGTACTCCCTTCACAGTCTCTTTTTTTTTTTTGAAGTACAGCAGATTAGATAAGACTGCTGCTCGCAGTCCTGCAGACGTAGGCTACATGCATGCACCATATTTCACGACTTGCTTAAGGGTCCAGGCACCAGCAGTAGTAATCGGATGCCGAGAGCTCGAGTAACGCATCAGGTGTCATCTTCTCGAGCTCCCGTTGCCTCCACGCTGGGTAATTGTTGCGGCTCTCGCCGCAGCCCGAGGCGTAGTCGGGCGGATGATTCTGTGATCGCATCCTCACATAAAGCCTCATCGCAGCCACGCAGTCCTCGTACGGGTCTTGCGTTCCAGTTTGAGTGTCGTATCTGCGGATGAATCATATGTATACTTGAACAAGTGGGTGATAGCTGAAGCATATGATAAATGGACCTTACTTGTGCTCACTCACCCGAGGTAGGCTTGTGTCAGATACTTGAGCGAATTGGTGAGCTTGCTGGTCTTCATCAGCGGTGGGTAGATTGCTGTGTCCCTGCATGCGCTCGGAGAGATAGATGATCACTTGCTCGGAAAGATGATCGCTTGAAAACTCAGATCGGATGCAGCAGGTACCTGATCAAGAATTCAGGGTATTCAACTCCAAGGCACTCGAGGTCGTGATCCAGACCGTGCCCCACGAGGATTCTTGCTTTTCCACCCCGAGAGCGTATCTTCCAGATGGGTTCTCCGTTGCTAAGGAAGTCCTGAATCCTCCTCTGTGCTTGCTTCAGCGGCATTGCGTCTCTCAAGTATTCAGGTCTTATCCCTGTCGTCTCGTGCCTGGACAGATTCGAGTTTAGTATTAGGTGCTCCTCCTATTCGTGTGATAAGGACTTCCATGTCGATCACCGAGTTTGTTCAGAGAAGTATAGGAATCAAAGAAGGCATACAAAAGGCACCTGTAGTTTGTGACCGGTATTTGGGGCTTGATGTAGGTTTGGAAGATGACGTTCTCGTCTTCCCCTATCAGGCAGACCCTGGCACACAGGTCTAGTGATCCATCGCTTCCTCCTCCGACCATCTTGCAACCCAAAGCAACTACCTGGGAACCTTGATTTCGCGAGCCGTAATCCGATGAGCCCTGCAAGCTCATCCTCGACATCCGGGAGGTAAGCCCCTGAAAGAAGAATCAAGACAATAACAATGGGTATGCTGGCTCGACTATAATTATGGACTACGATTAAGATACACTTAGAGACTCGAGAGAAGCAACAGATGATCCATTTAGCGCATCAAACTCTCACCTCTACAGTTCTGGAAAGAATCTTATTCTCAGATATTAAAGCTCCAACTCCTACTTAATTCAGACCATACAAATAAAAACAACATGAGAACATGGAACACAGCCCTGCATGACAGTTCCACTTTCTTCCTTTAAGGAGATGATGCACTGTTTTGAGCTGATTTCAATCATTTAGGTCACTCACCGAAGCAGCGCGAGAGAGTTGGCATGATGCACGGTGAGTTCTAAGATCATTTGGACTTTCGAAGATGTTGAGGCATAGATTACATCCTCGAGTTCTGAATACCCTGGCACATTCAATCTTCGGCAGTGGTCCTTCAACAAAGATATCATCTGATACTTAGAATATAAATGTCAAGCGTTGAGAGCTGCTTCCAACTTCAGACATCGCTTACCTATCAGATGCTCCCTGAGTGATTCTAAAAACCTGCAGTGTTTTTGGCATACCCCACACTTTGGCTCATGCACCGAGTGAAATGAAACCCTCATATGTTCCACCAGATGCTCCACCTTATTGTATTGCCTGAAACATGCTGCGCATTTGTTTCTGCTCGTACCGCATTTTATAGTCAGATTTCGAATAACACAAATCTAAATTACGAACAGTAGGAAAAGAAACAGGAACGTGCACATGCACGATGCATAAAAGATGAGTGTTACGTGAAGAAGGATTGGTGGTGTACCTAAGAGTCTCAGAGTCCATGGCTGATCTGTGGAGCTCTGTACTGCCAGAGGGAAATGGCTCAAGGTTGGCCGAGAGACGGAGTGTTGGTTCCGTATTTATATACCAAGGTTGGCAGTGGCCTTCAGGTACAGCCTTCACTAGAAACTAGTGGCGATCAAACTGGAGAAGGTCTACCATCTCCATAGAGTTTAGGTGGTGTAATCTTGATCCTTCGAAGCCCAAAGTGGATGGATTAGTTGAACTGGAATTAGGATCGTCAACCGAACACAATGTCGGATTCAAGAGAAGGGCAGGATTGCTCCGGACACACGTAAAGTGTTTTGACCCGGAGTGTTCTCTGTGTGCACCATATGGAACCTTTTCATTATGGTCCCACTGGATTCTTGTCTTTGACAGATACCCGGTCAAAAGAAATGGTGGAAAAGAATAAGGTTTAAAGGGTTCAGGATTCCACGTCCACACCATGTATAATCTCTTTGACTAGTAGCACCTCTACAGTAAGAATGTCAGACAAAAAAGATGCAGCTAAAATTCATAAGACATTCTTAATGTCGGGGAAGTAGAATCCTCTATGGATGTCCATGTTGCACTGTGCTGTCCTGCATCGCAGACCTTGTGTCCATGCATGCAAACGTTGCTATGGCAGTAGCTCCTCAGATTCTTTCCTTACCTGGAATCACGTCTCTTGATGATGATAGAGCTTGCGTTCTTTGTTCTTGGAGTCAGACTGTCACCTCGCCGTTGTCGAGATTTTAATCTGTCAGTTCAATTGCGGTGCAAGTGGTTCATCTTGGATCTTGAGAACACTGGATATCTGCTTTTTGACATGCAGTCAGATGTGGAGGATAAAGCGGTAGGTCCTGCATCATATTCCTGCATTATAAGGTACATCTGCTGCACATCGCCGGGAGATGTCTACCTCATCATAACCTTGTGTGGGGTTTCTTTTGTTCACTTGGTTATTCCCAGACCTTATCATCGACAAAAATTTACCTCTGCCTTTTGGACGCATTGTTTTGACCCTCAGTTTCAATGACAGTATATGTTTTATAACTAGCAATCGTGTTCTCTAGTCTGCATCTGTTCTTGATCTTAAAGTAAATGTAAGATTCGTTTGAACAAAGTGCGTGCAGAGCCTCTCTCTCTCTCAAATTTTGTCCATCTCGCATGATCAAAATGTTTATGAACTAATGATAACAGACGAACTTGTAGGTAATAAATAATACGTAGGACGGTAAACACTAACATTAAACTGGTAGCTATCTATCGACATTTCATGCTAAGAGACACACACAGGTCCTCGCAGGTGATTGAAGCAAGCAAGCTGGTAGATGCTCTTCTCTTTAAAGCGGTAGAATATGTCCGTCCATGGTAGTGGGTTCTATCACCAATATTATCCCTGGTCATCCTTTGACCGCCACCCAACGAGAACTGTTGGATGGATGTCAATATGGGGGGTCGTACCACCAAAAGTATTCTTTGCTTCCGAGAGGGGATAACTATTTGGAAAGAGTGGCGGGTTAAAAGGAGAGTGAGTGACCTGTGAACCTCCCCTTCACCTTGGACTCGCATGTCTAAGTACTATAGTGTGGATTCCCGTGAAAAGCCAATAGATTGTGTTCCACAGTTCCAGGGCACCATGGAACTCAAACCAGCAAGAACACCATCAAGAGTGGTCTGGAACTCGAAGAAACCTTGAGCTCAAACTTTCATCCTTCCGCTTTGCATATCCATGTTAATATTTATCTGTTCTACATGATTACAGAATAATACTTTCCTCACATTGGTCAATGATCTTTCTTGTCCTTTCTGAGGAAAACACCAGTCAATCATCGTGTTACAAAGGTGAAGTAAATGATTGCAATCTTTGAATCCAAGTTGGAACAATGATGTAGAGAGCAGGAATCCACTAACCAAAAGAGACTTCTTTTTAGAGGTGAAGAAACAAGAAAGTGGGAGTGTAACATGGAAAGCCTGAGTTATCATTTCCCTCTCAGCCTTCATATTCTGTTCCCCGCTACATTTTGGCCGGGAGAGCTGCTGCTACAAACCATATCTATCTGCTGCTAACACACAAGTGGTCTGTTGGGTGTCTCTGGTTCCTGCCCAGCTCTGGGTAGAATGCCATTGGATGAATGACCGTCATCTTTTCGTTCCGCCTTTGCTCTGTAGCTGATACGTGTTCCTCCAATTGTTTTCGATCGCCGACTGCTAGACCACCTTTATCTGTTGCATAACCTGTGACAAACCACAGGTTTCTTCTTAGCCCTTAAGCAACAGTCTCTTTCGGAGGCTTCCGGGTTGCATTGAGTCTGGGATTCTGCGTCAGAAGCTTCGAGAGATTTACCATAAAGAAGTAGAATAATCAATATCTATATATATATAGAATAAGGAACCGACTCATCAATAATGACAGTTTGGCCGAGTGGTCTAAGGCGCCAGATTTAGGCTCTGGTCCGAAAGGGCGTGGGTTCAAATCCCACAGCTGTCAAGTTAATTGATCGTTTTTATTAATTTTTAATATGTGTGTGTAGGCTCGTACAGAAATATTCGATATGTAATTTAATTGGTCATTGAGAAGAAAAAGGGTCTCAACATTGAAAACGATGAAACCCACGTGGAGAAAAGCTCGAATCCCATCACGATGACGTACTTACCTTCTATGGCATGCCGATAAGGGACAGTCACCTTTTCTCTGCGGTGCCGCCCGCAGATGTCATTATTTGCTTCCTCCGCTAAAAAGAATATTTCTTTTATATTAATTTCAAGAGATTAATCGAAAAAGCTGAAACAGAATCAGGTGGCGTGGCCGTTACAACAGATTCAGGTGGGACCCGCAGCACGCGCAACAGACTTCGTCGGGGACACGTCGTCACCCTGTAATACTACTACTACTACTACAGGAGTGAGTCGGCGCGAACATCGCCGGTGGGGTAGTTAATAGTATCTATCGGCGATCGCCTTAGGGGTTTGAGATGAAGAAGGACGCGGGATCCTTGGCGAAGGTGGGGATTTGGATGGGAGCTTCTTGTCGAGGATGGCGACCTTTGTTCGCCTTCTTTCTTGCTTTCGTTCTTAGCCATTCTGCTCCGGCGATTGCTCGTTTCTTTCTTTGCTACCGAGAGGAAGGCCGGTCGATTCTGGCCAGAAAGAAAGAACCCCACGTTCCGCATCTCCGTTTCAGTTGCTCATGTGGGTAATCGCTCGTTTCTCTGTTTGTTCTTTCTTGGTTCTTGTGAAACTTAAAGAGGGAAGGATGGTCGATTCGGGCCAGAAAGAAGGAAACCTACGTTCCGCATCTCCGTTTCAGTTGCTCATTTGGGTAATCGATCGTTTCTGTGTTGGCTCTTTCTTGGTTCTTGTCTGAAATTTAGAGGCAAGGATGGTCGATTCGGGCCAGAAAGAAGGAACCCTAGGTCCCGCATCTTGGTTTTAGTTGTTATCTCGGTATTTGCTCGTTCTTTGTTTATTCTTTCTCCGTTTCAGGTGCTCGTTCTGGTATACTCTTCTTGGTTTGTGTTTTCTTTTAGTTTGTTCTTAAAGAAGTTGCTTAATTCTTTTTCTTGGACTGATCGTGGAGTTTTGGTGCAAACTTTATGATCGGGCAGTGAAATCTTGATGAGTAAAGACTCCCTTGTTTAATTTCAGTAACATGCTGTTGGTGTTTTAATTTTTAATTCAACCTAATCCATATGCTTGGTGTTTGCCTGGTGTTCTATCTTGTGGTGCGTCAATCTGAGTGGGACAACCATAACAGTTCCACAAATGGAGGGTCTGGTGAGGGTCACATGGATGCAGAATGCTTGTATCCTCAAGCCCGGTTTCCTCGTTGGAAGCTTCTCCATCCAGGTTGCTGTCGATCAATTTTATCATGGCACGAAGGGCTCCCCTTCATCAGCTTTAGTGCAGATTTTATCATGTATATTGATTTCTTATGGATTTATGCACCATAAAAATAATGGAGAAGGGCTTGGAGGGTGACGAATTGATGAGGACCATATCAGGATCGTTCTTACTTATTTTCGTAGATGTCTTAGCTGAATCATAATATCTGGTGAAACATTTATGAACTTGAAAGATTAAAATGGAATGCCATCGTTTTGATAGGATAGGAATTAGTAGTAACTTTGACTTTGACTCTATATTCTTTTTCTTTTTCGTTCTATAACCATTCTCACTGTGATATTTACAATTGAGTTTGTTGAGTTTGGTAGATGGAGTTTTTTGTTGGATTGATTAATGGGGGTATCGAGTACATCTCATCAGTTTATCCTCCATTGTTTCTCAGGATGCCTGCATGGATATTAATTCGAAAATATTTGATCTGTTTCTCAATAAATAATTTACCTTCATTATTGTGTTTTTACAATAATGTAGCTAGCTCATGGACATGCTCCAATTTTTTTGGTTTGGTTTGGTTTGTTTTTTTTTTTTTTTTTGAAGTGTCCGCCACTGAAAGGTATGCAGCCAATTACAACAGAGGGTCTTGTGCTGCGTGTGTCATATACTCTTGGAAAACATATGTTGCTTACGACCTCAAACTGTTGTTTGTTGTGTTACAGTTTGCGTGTGTTCTTTTTTTTGGGGACGATGGTAGCGACCTGCCTCCCCTCTGGTCAAAAGGCACCGAAGGTTTGTGTGTGTACGTGTGTTATAATACTCTCTCCGACTGCTTTTGTGTTCTCTGCCTCTTTTGCATTGATTTTGTTGGAACATACAAATTAAATAGGCCGCACAATGGCAACGAAACCTTTTTCTGGCTAGGCTTTCTTTGTTTTTAAAAGAAGTTTCTATAAAATGAAAATTACATTGATTGGACTACAATTATCAAAGAAAAAAAAAACATGTTTCTTCGATTGGAATCTCCTGTCATGGTGTCGATTAACACTGATGAGTCTTTTGTCATTGAAACTTGTAGAGAATGGTCCCACTTTGCTTCTGTCGGAGGAAGTTATTCTTCATGTTTCAAGCTAGAGTTAGTTCTATGAGAAGACTCTTAATTTCTTCCTTCCAAAATGTCTCCCAACTTTTTTTTTTGTTTGTTTGTTTGTATGTTTGTTTTAAGAAAAGATATTCCATGTGCTGCAAAAAATTGTTTGAAGTGGACGGAGTATGACTTTGAAACATCAGCTCTCACAGCATTATTTGTTGTGCTATAGAAAAAGTTATATGGGTGTGGGATATAGAACTCTTGACACAGCACATAACATCCAGGATTAACAAGGGAGGGTGTTGGGTCAACTATGTATGGATGATTGGGATTTGGGAAGCTTTTACCAAACATGTCAGCTTGAGAAAACAGTAAAAACAGGCCCAAAATCCTTTCAGCAAATGGAAGTAAATAAGAAATTTGTAAATGAAAATGAGAATGACTGCTGTGCTGAGCTGAGCAAGCATAAACACAGCCTCCTTCAGACATTTCTATGATAAGAGAGCAGCTAATTGTAATAAAATGTATTAATAAAAGAAGAATATGTACAACCCAAGTAATGTGCACAAGTTTTGCACGACCGACTGACTCTGTTTTCAGGTGAACACTCTTCCCATCTGGTTTCTCCAGTTAGTTAATTTATTATAACAAGTCCCTTTTCATTACCTTGACATAGAAAGCTAAATAAGTAGACTTATACAACCAACCAAGCTATCTACAAAGATATGGTTTGACAAGAGAGAAGAATAGGCAGACCAAACAAAAAAAAACAAAGAATGCTGGTGATAGTGACTTTAGCATGATTAGAACGGAAAAGAAAAAGGTTATCGCTTAGTTCTTTTGCCTACAAAACAAACATGCAGTATTATTTGTATGTATCTAGGACTCCAAACATTCTTTCTAAAATTTTGTTCTACATTTAGGAACATTTGTGTCTTAGGGGGGGTCAAACTACCGAGGAGTCAAAAGTTAGAATCTCAAAATTATTGAAAGAACAAGCCCCTTTTCTTTCTCTTGATAAAGGATGCCTAAATAAGGAGCGTTACACAAACAACCAAGCTATCAACAAAGATATGGCATGAAGAAAACTATTGTTAATCTACAGTTGCTGCGACGTAATTGTCCCGGAATGGTGATGAAACAAAATGCAATTGGGAAATCATTAAAATTCATGATCTCTAACCTTCAGATTTAAGAACAAATGAAAAGCACTTGCAGCTCGTAAGATGATCATGTAGAGAAGAAAGCCATGAATTAAAAATAAATGTTCCGATGAAAGATTCACGAAACACGATGTCTCGTAACAACAGAAACCAGAAGAGCAGAACATCCGATGCTAAAAAGCTAAAGCGTAACCCAAGATCAACAGATCATGAGATCCATCTCAAGAAAGAAGACAAGAAACCATCTCAAGAAGGAAGAAAAGGATTCGTCTCAAGAAAAATAAGACAAGAATCCATCTTCGGATAGAAGAAAAGAGAAAAGAAAAAACGATCCATCATCTCAAGGAGAAGAGGAGGAGGAGGAGGGAAACATCACCGACGGACATCATCCATCTCAACAAAGAAGAAATGAATCCATCTCAAGAACGAAGAGGAGAATCACCTCAAGACACGAAGAAAAGAAAGAAGGGAGGTAAGCACCATCGACGTACATCCAGTCCGATGAACCACCTGAAAGTGATCCATCAGATAATCCAAACACCGAAATCAGACGAGTGACTCCAAAACGATCGCCGACGAGGCAGAGGATCAGAGATCGCGTCATACCCCAGGCCCCGAAGGGCGACAGCATTCCCCTTCTTGACCCGCTTCGGCTTCTTCGAGGGGGAGAACGAGGTGGACGCGAGAGAGATGACGGGGATGGGCGTAATCCGGGCTCTGTTTTATATATATATATATATATATATATATATATATATATATATATATATATATATATATATATATATATATAGGGCCGCCGATACCAGACTCGGATTGAGGTACATCGCGGGGCTCGATCACTCTCTACCATCAAAATTAAAAAGAATTAAAGAAAAGAGAAAATAAAAAGAAACGGATCCACTACGTCATCTTTGAGTGAATGCCTCCAATACCTCTCTTATTTGACTTTGCTTAGTAGCAGCAAACCTCCCCTCCCCTTCCCTCCTCGACAACTATAACTCGATACGTTTAGCTGTTCTATGATCAAATTGTCCAGTTTTACCAGTTGACCAACCACATTGGGATATGGATAAAAAGAACTGGAATGGACGCATACCGTATGTAATCCTTGAATTAAAAAAAAAAAAATCCAGACTATGGAGTCCCAAATTGCATAAAAAGACGGCGGGTGATGATATAAAATGCTCACCTCCATCAACACAAAATATTGTAGCTTGGATGTCATATTCATAGCCACTAGTAGACAAACATCCACCTGCACAGTGGAATGGTAAAATATTAGCATGAATCTTAAACACATACTGAAGCGCACAAAAGAATGTTGTATGCACTATCACAAGAATGATTCCTTTCATGAGATAATTAATACAAGTGGGTGTGTGACTGCCAGAAATCTCCCGTGCCCAATATATAAAGAAGCTCCGAGACCTTCTATAAAACCAGCTCTTAGCATACTGCTCGTGTCAGGTAATGGAAAGTAATGCAAGGGTACATGCAACAGAGAACCCAAAACACTGCCATGATGCATAGGCAAACAAATTTCCGAAAAATCGAGATCAAAGCAATGAAATATGTTACCAAAATTGAATCAACCCATTCAAAACATTAAGCCTGAATAATTAAGATCATACTCTCATGAAACCACTAAAAACAGCAGCACAAGGAGGGACCAGTGGCACCGCGATCAAGCGACACATACCTGGGGTCCCGACACAGCAAGCACTCTGACTCACCGTGACAACTCCGACGGATATCGAAGCTCTGGACCAACTTCAGGATGCAATTTGGCCATGACAAGGAAATTCACATTTCTAGCTCTTACATTAAGGAATGTTTTTCAAGTTATAGCAGCAGTACAGTACAGATATCAAACCAACTCAAACGGACATGGTACATATAAAAAAAAGAGATGTTCACAGGCGATAGATACAATGATCCACTATGATGTATAGATGACTCTGGATTTATTCTTATTATCCGACGACTGGCTATCCATCTTCAGTGTATCAACAACATATTAAGTTTGCAAGAAGAAGAGAACAACAATACAATAAGGAACCTGTATTAACTATTTTGTCACAATTCAATTCTAGCATATCACTGATCTAATGACTTGGATATAATAGGCCTGGAATAAAATGTTTTATCACAAGTTAAATCCGATCCATGAAGTTTAAATAAACTTCACAATCATTTCATTCAAATGTCCCACTGAAACTAATTGAAAATCAAGCTTTCAACTCCTCCGTCGGCAACATAAAGAAGGCTATTACACTTCATCATTTTTTTTTTTTCTTTCTACTAATTCGATAATCCACATCCGTATATCCAACCCCCGGCCGGCTAGGTCACCGCCTCCATCCTGTTCATTTGCCATAAAAGCAGACGTGCTACAACAATAAAGAGAGAAATATATTATCTCGAATATTTCATGGTATTTATATTTAGAAGGATGTATGATTGTGTTGAGCATCTCTTCGTTCTCATCACAGGTAATGACAACCAACTAGGTTTAACAACACAATAAACTAAGCAGGTCAAACCGACCCCAAACAACTATGTGCAAAGCGGAAGAGGTTATCCATTGTCTGGCAGAAAACAGTGAGAAGAAATAGTCTATAATGCACACAGATGATCTAAACTAAGCTATGCATAAGGTCAACATATCAATGTTCAGCAAACGAGATCAAGCAGGTGGTACTGACGATATTAATACCAATTACACTTACATTCAGCAACCTAAATAAAGCAAGTGGTACTGATCCCACTTATGATGGGTCATCATTCAACAACCTGATAAAGCAGGGCTGATCGCTGATGCCAAACCTAAAAGATGTTAGATCCATATTATCATTTTCAATCTAGGTACCAGCAGCAGCCCCGTTCAGCATCGTCTTTACCTTCTTCAGGAGGCCCTCCATGTCACCAACTAAATTTTCCCTTGCAGCAGGCTTCATCCCATCAGATGGCCCTGTCTCTTTCACTGACGTAGTAGTAGTCAGAGTAGATATCATCCTCTCGAGACTCTCCCTTATGTAAGGAAGAGGGGGCATCGGATGAGGAGAGCGTGCGATTGGAGGTAGATAGTGCAGATGGTAGTTTGCAAATGGTGGCCCAAAGACACCAGTTTTATCTGAGCTATTTAAGGCTTTTTCTGCATCAGTGCTTTTGGCAAACACAACACGAGCACTGCTGGTCTCTTTTAGCAACTCCGTCTCTGATTCTATCACAACTCCATACTTGCGAAAAGTAGAAATTAGTTCGCTTTGGGAGGGCAAAGGAACTCCTGGGGCAAAAGTCAAGAGAAGAGCTCCAGGGTAACAAGTTTCATCATCGTTCCTCGTGTGCCCAGATTTGACTTTCTCCGAAGTATTTGTGATGCTCCTGATCGAATCAACCAGACGTACATCAGGATCGGCACGTTTGCTCTTCTTCCTCTTCCGTTTAGAGTTGCCATCTTGAGAACACCCTGAAAGATTATGGCCAGGTTCCACAGCCTTTTGCCCATCGGTAACTCCCTTACCCTTCTTATTCATCTTGTTTCGAACTTCAGCTGGTTGCATACAATTAACAGGCTCAGGGCACAGAACCACACTTTCTCCAGTGGCTACAACTTTGCTCTTTATGTTTTTTCTTTCCACTGGAATGTTTATGACCCGAGGCTCCAAATCTGCTGGTGCTACATTGTTATCTTCATTATTTCTCATCTTCCTCTTCCGCCCAGCCTTGCCTTGTTCAGAACAACTTCTTGAATCAGCAGCTAGGCCTGTCTCTACTTCCAAATCGGCAGCATCTTTCTTATCCTTCCATCCCCCCTCAGATTTTCCCAATTCGGAGCTATTATTGACAATCAGCTTGTTTGGAGATTCTATACTCACCTGACAGCATTCATTATGGTGCTTCTGGTAGGTTAGGAAATCAGATCCACTCGAGTACATTGAGCTTCTGTATTTAGTGAGGAAGCTCTTAATCATCTTCGCCGACCGGTTCCACTTTAAATGAAGTGGATTTCTTGCCGTGCAAAGTAATTCTGGAAGAATGTCATTGACAGATGTGGTCTCAATTCCAAAACCAGGATTACTAGTATCCTCTTCCTTCTGAATGGCCTCAGAGTCGCACCTCAATAAGGATGAGATATCAGAATTTAGAGACCGAGAGGCTTCGGCAGCCTTCCTAGGCGACTTCACCTCACCACTCCTCGGTGAGTCAAGAGTGTTGGTATATGCACCCAAGCAAGTGTAAGGAGGTGACAAGTACTTGCTCTTCTTCCGCTCCCGTCTACCTGAGCCGGTGTCTTCTTGGGCCTCGACACCACAACCATCCGCATCCATATCTTTGTCCTTCTTGATCATATGGCTCTTCACTCCCTTTACCTTCTCCTCCACTGTAAATTCATCACCATCGCTGAGCTCAACCGTCTCCAACTCCGTCCCAGCAATGAGTGCAGCCATGCTCCTTTTTTTCTGCTTCTTGTGGGAGTTATCCGCTGATGTTTTGAGACCTTTTCTGACCCTGCTCCCGGTGATCCAACATTCGCTATCTCCATCCTCATTGCCATCACCCAGGTCTCCTGGTGGCACGTCAAGATCAATCTTGTCCACCAGCTCCATTATCTTACGGCGAGGGTGGTACCCAGGCAAGCCAGCGGTCCATCCTTTGCCGAAAGCGATTACCCAACTTCTCAGAGCTGCAACTTGTAACACATCGGCCATCGTAACGTCACAAGCAACGTCTTGGAGATGCTCGAGGAAGTCCAAAGGCAGAAAGTTCGAGACCGGAGGCCTCCCGGCTGGGCATTCAGCAGTCTTCCCTGCGGTCTCCGGCGGAACACAGCCGCAAGTGAGCTCCAACTGGAGGCGGCGCCTGATCTCATCCAAGGCGCCCTCAACGGCAGCGACGAAGCTCTTAGAGCTGCTCTGCCTCGCCATGCGATGGAAGTCCTCGACGAAGGGCTTCAGCTGGGCTGGTTCGCACCAGGCGAGGGCACCGCTGCCGAAGCAGTAGACCAGCAGGAGGGAGACGTCGCTCAGGTGGGCTTTCTTGGCATCGATGGGCGCGCGGGAGGGATCGGAAACCAGCGCCGGCCACCAAGGATGGTTCTTGGTCTTACCCCACACGAGATCGCCGACGGCGAAAGGGATTCCTTCCGGTGACCCGCCGGTAAGCGATCGTAGATCCATCCCCCCGTTGCCCAAATGCACGTCCACACCAGCCTTAGTTTCGGTTCCGGAAGGGGTTACCGGGGCCGAGTTCACCGCCACGGAGGCGCCGTCTCCAGCAGCGTCCGGAAGATACCTAGATTCGGGGAGTCGCCTCCTCTCGGATGGAGCCGGTGGCGGTTGGTGGGAACCCGAGCTTTGGGGTTGGGTCGGCGACTCGCCGGACATGGGCTCGCTGGCCTCTAGGGTTTCCATTCCTGGGAAGGAGGATGAGGGAGGGGAGCAAAGTGGGGAGGTGCTGAGGATTCTACAGGGCCAAAAGAAAAAGACGAGAAAGCGGAAGACGAAAATTACCTAAAACCTCAGGGGGTTTTCGGCAAAAAAAAAAAAGAAGAAAGAAAAGAGAGGTTTATTGCCAGGGGAACGGTAAGAAAATGACACGTCGCCTCGCTAGGAAGTGACGAGTCGGAGGGGGGGAAAGGGATATATAAAAATTAATTATCTAATGGCCCGCCTCGCTTTCACCTGAACCCAATTCTAATAATGTACATATATCAAAGCAGATGTGATTCGAACAACCGGACGCAGGACGACCTCGAGTTCGACCTACCGCCGTCGGACCCACGAGCGCAGGAAGTGTAAAGTTATGAATTCAACTCAAGACGCAAAAGGGCAATGCATTTAGATTTAATTTACATAGACGGAATGAAATATAAAAAATTCCTCACATATCTTTACTAATAATATACACTAAAATAAGTATGATCTGGAAGAATCAATGATTGCCGAGAAAACGCACTCAGCACGCACGAGCTTGTCAATTATCAATTCAAGGGTTTACGTTATCATCACGACAAGTAATAAATTTAAAATAACGAAGAAGGAAGAGAGCAACAAGGAAAAGGAGGCGGAAGAATACCTGTCGAAGGGCGGCATCAGCAACCGGCGGCCAGGTTGAAAACAAGCAGACCCAGCAAAACTGGAGCGGGAATTGGTACGACAAATCTCTACAACAAAATTATTATTCACAACTAAACAATCTAATCCAATAGACTACACTATATTGGAATCAAACATATCAGCAGTTGTGTCTGTATCTCCTCTCGCACGGTGTCATTGCAGGATATAAAGCAGCCATGAAACATATAATTTCCATAATTCTGCAGTAGCATAATGTTATCAGTGAAGTCTGTTTGCAGTAAGTATTTTTTTTCTTTCAGGGGTAACCATTATACAAAGTACCAAGTTATCGGTGTAAGGGCGGCTATCTAACAATTCAAATATGAACTCAATAAAAGATTGTGATTTTTTTTTTTTCCTTTGAAGCACTCCCATCCTTTGACCAAGAATAATAAGTAATTTCTCAAATATTAACAATAACTTAATCATCAAAGATTGATCCATTATTTATTTCCGTGATTTATGGTCCTGGAATCTAAGAGCACCACCCCCGATTAGCTTACTGAACTTTTTGATCCTCCTCAAACAAGGTTCTATTTAAAGCAGTGGCGAACTTTATTCACACTAATGAAACTCGGGTGGTGTTCGATTCACAAAAACTCCAAGTCATCATTCTGCTGTTCCAGAACAATCGTAGCCAGGGCTCGTCGGTAAGCAGTGGATCTCGCATTTCTGACGAACACAAAAATCTTAGCGTCTGCTGTTTGAGTATTATGACATGATTGTTGTCCTCGCAGCATTGCAAGAAGCCTTGCTTCACAAAAAGCTTCTGCCACTGGCTTCGAACTGTTGAAATAATTGAAGCAAAGATTAATCACAGACTGAAGAACATCATTAAGCACAGAATATGAAATGGATTTCCGAGATAACCATAAAGTGGCACCATACCTCCCATGAACAAACCCAGTTGTAACAAATCCAATGGGCCACCTAAATGTCTGCAAGGCCAAAGAGTCTTCACAATCTTGCAGCTCCCATTTGCCAGAATTTTGCTCTGTGAAACAGGATCTTACAAAAGATTGAGGGACTTGAAGTTCTTCAAGATCCTCCTCTCCCTCTGATCTGCACAAGAAAAAGATGATGTTTTATAAGGATGGCCTGTTAATGGATTATGCTTGAAAGTTCTGAAAGGTCATGCAATTAATTGTCAATGTATGCATTCATATTATTTAACTGACACTGCAGTATGGACAACAAAACCAGCAGCAAATTAGCAAAAAAACAGACTCTGAACTATTTCAAATAAGATAAGACGGGGTAAATTTGTTACATGAATAGGCGTGTGATGAATCACAAACATATTTTCCATAAAACTGAGAATTTCATCCATTATTTTTTTACATCCTTACCAGCAAAAGGATCAACAACACATGATCTCCACAGATTAATAAAAAGTAAAGTGTAATCAGTCTCATAAAAGATGCATGAGGACTGAAATACTTGCTGCAACAAATGTTGCTGCTCCGGAACGACATGTTTTATCCTGTGAAATTGGTGATTATTAAATCTTCCAACTGAAATACTTGCTGCAACAATTGTTGCTGATCTGGAACTACATGATTTATCCTGTGAAATTGGTGATTATTAAATCTACATAGAAGTAAACATATAGGACAATATAACTGAAGAATGAAGGCAAAGGACTCCTCAAGTTATTACATAAGAATTGCTGAACTTTTATAATCACATGCATTTCCAATGTGTAGGCTCATACTTGGATGCAGGGCATCTGATTTCCAATTTCTACATTGGGTCCAGAGAAGAGGATATAGATTGGCAGGAAGTGTCACCAAGATCAGCACGAACATTCAACAAATAACAGAAAATTCTACAGTATAGAGAAACTTTTATGGTAGACAATATGGGAACATTCATCAAATCATGAACAATACCATGAATTTATACTGTCACTAGTGATACCAGTGATACCAGTGATTTTGCACCAAAAATATTAACTTCCCAATTAATTAGCATTAGAACAAAAAGAGGGAGCTTTTTGGATATATCAACCTGGATGTCCATCGTGATATGTCTGTCAAATTTGGTGCACAAACGATTGCCCCATCTTCAAAAACACCCTTCTTATATGCATGAAGCATAACTCTTACAAAGCAAAGTTTGCTGTCAGCATGCATCACATTGGCATTAATTTTGACCCAATCAAGTGTACTGTTTTCTGCTAATTGTATGTCAGGTAATGAAAGAAAATTTCTGCAACCAATCTTTTCCAAATACCAGTCCAAGACTTTGGATGTTCTTGCTATAAAACCTGGAAAAACTACAGCAGCTTGACACTCAGGTAATGAAGCTTCATCTTTGGAGTCCACATTTAAAATGGAATTTTCAGGAATTATTCCAGAATAAGTCTGAGCATCCATCATCATAAAACCTCTTAAGATGTTTGGTCCTTTAAGAACTGTAGATACTATGCAATTCCATGGGGAAGGTATTGGAACTCTTGAAGGTCTCACTGCAAGAGGACGGAGCTCAGATGCAGTATCCAATGCAGCAGCTTCATCAGCCATGAAAGATGTGTACGCTTTGCAATCAGGAAAATCAAATGGAAAAGATGGTAAGCCACTCTGCATCAAGAGAGATCTTATCATACTCGGTTACAAAGTTAAAAATGAGGAAAACTAGACAGTAAAAAAAATGATAATAGTAAGCATAAATATATCAGAATGAATGTAGAAAACTTGGTGGTGGCCAAGATTTTTTTGATAAAACAGAGTGAGCAAAACTTTGATAAAGAACTTCTCTAGCTGACATGGAAGGAAATAGAAATCGAGAAATTTCTTTTATCCAAATTGTTATGAGAGAAAAAAAAAAGATCAAATTTGTGAAACAAATAAAACGAGAAATGCTGCTCAATATACTAATGTTTGCTTCAGGCTGATAGCAACATTAGAAAAGGGCAAGCCAGGTGCACAAGGTTCCCTTCAGTGCAGAGTTTTGAAAGGTAAATGCATGCAACCCTAACCCTGCAAGCAGAGTGGCTATTTGACTCTAACCTTGAGTGAACATCCGCATCAAACTCAAGTAATAACTTGAATCCTTTTTATTTGTTACTAGTATCAAAAACCAGCTTATTCTTATTATCAATATTACTAAGAATCCTAAGCAAATGCATATCATTCACTTACATTTGATGCAACCCACCGCCTCTCTCTCAAGCCAATTGCGTGACACCCATGCGAAACCAACAAAGTCCAAAATGTCCTAACCCAACTGAGTGGTAGGATAATAGACCACCTGCCAAAGATTTGAAATTTAGTAACTAATTGGCCACTAAAAGTTACCACAAGCAAAATAACCTTCAGAACAAGGCAAAGGACAAGGCTATTTCGAAAAAAACACATATAGATACGACATTGTGTAAGAGAATATAAAGTAGCATGCATCTATCATGGACATAATCTAGATAAGGATAATATGATTACCATAACAGGAAATTGATAGTAAGGAAGCATCTCACCCCATACAGAAGCTACCATAGTCAGCATGTTTTAGAATTAAAATAGGGCAGGTTTGGCTTGGACCATCTTTTACTTCGGTTGCTGCACCTGCATGACTGGAAGGCTCAAGGTAGAAGTCCTTTAAGCGCCTATCATGCTTCTCTTTGCAAATAATGCTTTCTGGAACAGGAGGATTTAAGTTATTGCTGCAATCCCACAAACTTATGCTATCAGAGAGAAAAATTCCATTGGTTTCAGGTCTTGACCACAATGAATCTTCTCCCTGCAAATAACTCTCAAGGCTGGTAGAAAGTTCGTTATCCGTAACTTCAGTTCTGCAAGATGGCAAATCTCGTGGATCATGAACCGTTAAAGATAAAATTGCATGGGAGGGAAGTTTCTCCGCATGGCAAAGGAGAACAGATTTCTGAACTTGTGAGTTGCTGCAAGGTGTAAGACTTGATTGATTGAATAGAGAATTATCTCCACGACTACATGACCTGCAAAGAATGTATGACATACTGTACTCATTGCAAAGATTAAATTGATAAATAACTGATAGATTCAAAACTCCATGTCAGTGGCAACAAAAACTTACTGGGATACAGGATGTAGAATCTTCTTTATCATTTTTATTGCCTTGGACCCCATAACTTCTAATCTTGCAATTTGCCCCTCAAGCGTAAAGCATCTGACATATACACCACACTCATGCATCTGAAAACTTGAAAACAGGAGACACAGTTTTGATGAATGCCATTAGAAATTCAAGCTGGTTAACATATCCACTTGAAATTTTAGTAACTGAAGATTATGTATTGTTAGCAATCCAAGAATATAACCAACTTGGTAATCTTTTAATATAACACAATTCAGATATGTGTCTGTCAGAGCAACACATAAAAAGTTTCAAGCGACCAAGAAATAGAAAAGTTCTGACAAGTCCAAAATAGAGATAATCCGATTCTTTTTTAAAAACAAAAATTTGAAGAAATCTTCATTACATCAAATAACATATATGAAGCTCACAAGTGGACTCAAACCTGAGACCTATCATTTATGCAACATTGCACTAACCAACCCAAATGTCCCAACAAAGATAGCTAATTCCATTCTTAAATGGCTTAAAACACTAGAGTATTTCCATTTACCACAACCTGTCATTTTCTGTGCTCTTATCATCATGCAACTGTTAACATGTACTCAACAAAAATGCCTAAGAGCATTACTCTGTTTGGAGCATTACTCTGTTTGGAACCACAAAGTTATTCCAAGGACAACAAACTGCCAAATAAGAAAAAAAAAGACAAAAACACAAAACAGTGTATCATTTGAACGTTGGTAGCACATCTGCTAAGTGAACCAAACAAAGAGCACATGTGGATGACATTACATCATAGGATATAGATGCATCTATAAACAGGTTTATCTAATTAAAAGAATAGGATAGAGACAACATACAGTTTATTGTACTGGGGCACCAGAAAAGGAGGAGAGAGAGATAGAGAGCGAGGGGGGAGAGGAGAAGTTGCTTAATGGTACCTGTTTTTGGCATGCATTATCTATTACACCAAATCCTTCATCGAATGCAGCGGCATGTATCCATATCCACAATTTTCTGATCGGCGAACTACACTCATCTTTATGAGTGCTGCCAGAGCTATTAGAAACTCCATCTTTCTCAGCATTAACATGATCACTATCTCTTAGGAAGGGTTGCCACATGTAAATAACTGGAGATATCAAGTTGGAAACTGGAGCTTCAATATGATAAAGCTGCAGAATGATACTGTTATAATTCTTTCAAGTATGGACCTCTTGGAACTGAATCAATCATGCTCACAAAAATTACAACCTACCATAGCTTTTCCATAGCAAACTCCATGAGCAACCTGGTTAGATAGTTTTTCTGGAGTAGTTGAAGGCACATAAGGTGATGGGGAAAAAATCATTCTCAATACAGCCAATATGGAGTCCTGAACACATAGAAGGGGTAAAATCTTTTTAAAGGAGTTACTTGTAGAAGTAATGTTCAGTAAAAGAAAAAAAATCCTGTGAAGTAAATGGAAATGAGATGGATGGATGGATTTAACAGCCAAAATTCATAAAAAGACAGAAAATGCCTGCCTCTGGGCCCTCTACTTGGATGGGAAGACAATAACTAGCATCATGCACGAGTGCACCATATTTGAACCACTTCAATGCAGCCCTTGAACCTCGTCCTCTGCATAAAACCATAACATAAATGTATATTTTAAGAAGCTCCATTGAACTTCACGAAAAACAGAATCAGATGAAGTTCATGAGCATGTCATATTAATAACAGCAAGACTGATAAGTAACGATAGAATATTCAAGTAACAAACATGGTTCTATATGGAACATGATTACAGACAAACCATGCCTATCACCATGCAGTTGGCTCAACTCAAGGAAACTCTAAGCAGAAGCTTGATTCATGCCATAACACTATTCTAAAATAAAAAAAATGAATAGATCAACTTTCCTCGAATAAACTGCAGCATGTACAGGTACTAGTTTCCACCATGAAAAGAAGCTGGCCTTCTGCTTCTGTTACATAGTTTAATTCTACACAAATCTGATGATTGTACAACTAGACTTTTTCCACCATGCTTTATCCTGGTAAATGTATCCTCATCTACTTTGGCAGCCTCCTGCATAAACCTAAGGAATATGTATTGTCTCTTACTAAGAACTTCTTATCACTCCTAACTATAAGTTCTTCAAATGTAACCTCACACATATCGTCTCTTTCTGGCACTTTAGTATGATTTTTTTCTCTGAAAAATTAGGATATCAACAACAATAGAATGTTTGAAACCAAAGGAGGCATAGCACATTAGATAGGACGTTTACCTGCCGTGAAGCCCCAGAGGAAGGTAAAATCCCCAGCGCTTCACCATCGTGAACCGCTTAGCATGCCACAGATGAGTCCTCAACCTCTTCGTTCCATCTCCAGCGGTGCAAAAGCCGGAAGACGGATTGCTTCGAAACTCTATCCTCCGACGAGTCCTGCGGGCCACCTTCTTGGGCGTCTGAATCTCTTCATCCTCGGGCAGGACCCCCAGCTTCCTTCTCTTGGGGCGGCCATGATTCTTGGTGGAGGCTCTGTGGCCGGTGGTTCGCCTCCGCTTGTCGCGGCGAATCCGGAAGTCGTGGTTCAATCGGGTGGAGATGATGGAGTGGAGCGAATCGAGTTCGGCAGCTCGGGATTCTGCAAACTTCTGCACGTTTAGGGTTCGAGGAGGAGGAGCAACGGCGGCGATGTGAGAGGGTTTGGGATTCCCGGGGCCGTTTGCCATTGGCGACGGATGGAAGAGACAAGAAACCCTTAAACCCTACAACGGTTCTTTTAACCCTAATTTCGCTTATATGGATGAAGAAGATTATTTGGATGATAGTTCTGCAATCCACCTGAAGCTCAGCATGGACGCTGAAAAAGGTGAAGTGATCGAGTGGGTTCGGTGCGGCGGCGGGGAGCGGTGCAGGAGAGGCGGCGGTCGAGCGGCGGGGGCGAACGGTGCAGAAGTTGCGGCGGTCGAGCGGGTCCGGTGCGGCGGCGAGCGGTGCAGGAGAGGAGGGGGTCGAGAGCGTAGTAGGGTGGGAAAGAGGAGAGGAGAAAGATCGTTTAGGGCAATTTAATTAAAAAAATTAAATTACGTTTTTTTTTCCTCATCGTTCTTTTTTTTTTTTAACGTAACAACACGTAATTTTTTTTCCTACGAAAAAAATTATGTAAAGATCTCAATATTATTTTGAAAAATATAAAGATCAATATTAATCATAATTAACTATAAAAATTCTATAATTATTATTTTTTTTATTGAGACAGTGAGAGATTACTGTAAATAGTTTCCGAGCATTAGGAGACCGTGCTGGCTCGGCGTTGGCATCAGAACGAGCTGGTCCCGTATATGAAAACTTCGGTCCCTCGACTTTTGGTCTTGAGCCGAACCCTTTCGATGTTGACCCTTATGTCAGGCCAAGATTTAGCTCATCTCGGGCCCACATAAAGCCCGGATCCATGCTAATTGGGGCTTTAAGATACGTGAAGGAGCGGAGCCGTGAAATCATACCCTCCACCGAATTTGGATGCATAGTCCTCATCATTGGGACACATGTTTTAGTGCAAAGCTAAATTTTAAGCCGTGTAAGATGATCGAGATCTATCTATTTGGGAATTCTTACAACTTCGAACCACAGAATTTTTCACTCGTGCTCTGCAATAAAGACAGCTGAGTAGCCAGAATATTAGTGGAAACATGGAATCATACTAAAGTGACGGTGGAACGCACCAGATAGATAGAAATCAATTACTGCTTAATAAGGCACAAGAAAACAAGATATTGGTAAATTAGGAGTCTCACCAAATGAACAGCTGAAGTAGATAGCGGCCTCCTCATTCTAACACTCCTCCAACCACCATCCAGTTTGGAGACTTTTCACTGGCCTGCGGGTATTTGTAATATGCATCAACATCAACCATCGATTGGTATAGAGCAAACGTATAGATTACAGAAGTAAACATTATACACATTTTTCTACACCAGCCTATTCAGGGTCCTTAGACATCCAGCGTACACAGATCAGCAGCTTGGGATGCTTCCCGCAAAACACACAAGACGTACGGCCAGACATTACACGGACCAACAATAATATCAAGTTGCACAGCACCACCATCTTTAATTACAGGGGTAAATAAGCACGATTGTAGCACTTGATTTTGGTAGAAAAGAATATTAACATTTCACACTAATCCTATTCTTGGCTAAATCCAGAATACATGCTGCTTACACCTGCCAGAAGCATGAGTCAGTTTCACTAATGGTTAATTAGTTGCCCAACCTTGCGGCTTCCATCTTGATGCTACTGCAAAGTAATAAGAAAGTCTAACATCAGGAACCATGATACACGTGAACGAGCAAGAAACAGAGACGTAAGACACAACTATGGTGAGTGACTGAGCAAGCAGCAGAGACATTAGACAGAGTGAGAAGAGACAGGGCTTACAGATCAGTCAGCATTGTGCGATTGGTCATGCTCAATAAAATCAAGAGCCTGCTCCTTGGAGACCACATTCACATGGCTCACTCTGTTCTTATGTGTTACACCATAGATCTTGTCTGCAACTTTCACGAGCTCTGGCCTGAACGTGGTTGTTATGAACTGAGTATTTGCCATGTCAGCAAGACGGCGGATCATATCTTCACACCACAAGTTAAGAACCCTTATAAACACAAATCAATCATGAAAACAATTATTGGATGATAAGTTCCATGTGCAAGAATCCAAACAAGCATTTTTGCATATGCATCAAAGCAAGGAGGAGAAAATGTGGTTCAAGGATACTTCCAACAGCAGTTCTGTACTGGGGATCTAATGCTGCATCAATCTCGTCAAACAAATAAAATGGCGCAGGATCACACCGTTGGATAGCAAAGATCAGAGTCAGTGCTACTACAGTTTTCTGACCACCAGAAAGTTGCTTCATGGATTGGGTTTCCCCTTGACCAGTGAAGGAAACCTAGGTGAGAAGAAGAAATGTTCATTAACAGTTGTAACATATTCAAATCCCTGTCATTTGAAGTTTACCTACAAGGAACTGGATGAGAAAGAGTAACAAGAACAAGTAAGCAACTTTAGAAAACAGTGCAATTTAAAATAAGATTCTAAGCATTTGTTTAGAAGTTTGTAGGGAAATGAGATCAGTCTGTTGTATGCACTTACACGGAACAAGGCCGGCAATTAGATACTAAAGAAACATCTAGAGATGAGTTATTACAGAAATTTGACCAAACCTTATTAGATACAAAATTAGGCCAGTTCCGTAAGTAGAAAAGTAAAGGGGATTCATACCTTCACTTTGACACCAATATACTTTTCAACTCTTCCTTCAGGATCTGGTTCACGAGGGCCATCTTCGCCATGATCATCATCACCGAGATCACCATCCTTCAAAAGAAAAAGGAGAGAGAAGAGAGAGAGAGAATAAGATCCGTCCATCAGACAAAATCATGCTAATGCAAATAATTTTGAAGATGGTTTGTTGACTTTATTATAACTGATAAGAAAAGTAACTCTGGTACAAATAGGAGGTCAACAAGTACCAGCATTAGCAACGACATAAAGGACAAAATTCTAAGCATATCCAACTGCTAGAAACATAATCTTCAGATACTTTATTACCAGAATGGAGATTTACATTCCTATGATGCAGAAGAAAACAAATGTCTATAAAACACATTCAGCCACATGACAAAACTGTTCAGATGTTGGATACCGCTACATCCTTTTATTCCATTATTCCATGCCTGAAACTTAACTATTAAATCAGATTGAATGCTGAATAATTGACAATATGTTGAAACTTCTTTTTTTTGGCAAATCCATTTTGCTTCTATGATACAAAACAAAAGCCAGCAACCAGGTTTCATTCCCACATTCATTCATACAGCTGATCTATTGAAAATAACAGGTAATGTAAACATCATTTTGACTCAATACACCAGGAATTTAGTAGGATGTTTGTTTCTCATAGCATCAAGCAATTTGCTCTTTTGACTCCATTAATTAAATTCTGTGCACCATATTTCAACACCAGCATTAAGTGTTTAATCCATGTTAAGAAGTCATTATAATATTTAGGACCAAGCTCCTACATAAAGTAACTCTTAAGCCAATCAACAATCACAGATCAACTTTACATCCTACATAATGTAATTCTTAATAGTATCTTTCATAACTATGAGCATTGACACTCAAATCCTCACATGCTGATCATATTTCTTTCCTCAGGTAACCAATGGGGCTTAAGCCTAGTAGTTGGTTTATCCCTCCCCTTAAGAGGCCCAATTTTAAAGCCTTGAGGAAGAGGTTTCTAAAGTACATGACAGGGACACTCTTCCCTGGTGGAATTTTCCCATCGGTATCCATCCTTCTCTCTTTAAGAGAAGTTCATATGAATGTGCAGAGATCCATGTAAGAATAGCATTGTATTACACATCAAATGCAGCTCGGTGGAGTATGAAATGTCAATGTATTTTAAACAAAAAAAAAAAAGGATCAAAGCAAGGCACAATAATAAACCAATAAGCACTCTAAAACTTGAGAAAGAAAAAACTAGAATTATAAATGAAATAAGTTCAAATTAAAATAAAATAAAATCAGCACAAAACCTTTTTCTTCATCATAACCAAGTAGCCATGGCCGCCTTGCACAAGCTCAGAAAATACTTCTCGAAAATGTCTTGCCACACCTTTGAATGTTCTTTCTATCGATTCATCCTTCCGTTGATCCAATACTGCAATAAGCTCTCTAATTTTCTGCAAAATACAATGATAAAAACTCAAGCTAGTGTGGTAGAAAATATCCAAATGATACTTTCAAGCAAAAATCCAACTTAGTACGTATGAAGGCAATACCTCATCACCTGCATCAAGTTCGGCTCGTCTTTTCTGTAGTTGTTCACGCTGCTCTGTGAAGTTAATATATTGGTCAAGGGCCTTCTTATTGACATGGCTAAACTGCTTTAATTGCTCGTTGCATGCATGAAGTAATTTCTGCAATTCTTTAATATTTTTCCTTTTATACCTAAAATATGTAACCAAAAAAGTTAGTTACCCGAGGGCAATGGACAAATGACAGATAGTACAATAATTAACTGTAATCAGTCTTGAAAGAGCATCAATGATGTTAAAAAGAAACAAAATGTGATCCCACAACCAATATTCAATTTGGCAAAGCAGATGAGATGAACAACAAATATACCACATAATTAGAAGCACTGATTCTACCTTCGGTGGCTCAGATGGGTATAGGCTGGTACTAAACAATCTAACAGCCTACTAGTATACAAACCAAACAATTTCATGCAGTCTGATCCCAAATAGCACTTACAGTTGAACCAGGCAATAAAGTCTCGTCATCTGCAGCATCGCCGTCTCCTCGTTTCCCCCAATCTGTCCCTCCATCCATCAATTTCTCTTGTCAGTGAGGTACCATTAGTACCAGTATGGCCACCAATCGTAGACCAATTTTCTAATTCTTGATTAAAAGTCAAAAACCACTAATATGGTACATCTGTTTCATATGAGTGTTCAAACCATACATATGTCAGTCCAAACTATCGATCCTATACTGAGAGTTCAACCCATACATACCAACTCAAACAATAGATCCTATACTGAGTGTTCAAACCATACATATACCAATCTGAACTATAGATCCTATACTGATGAGTAATAAAATGTAAGTTGGCATAGAAACAAACATATTGACAACAGTGGGGTTGCAAAAAAGCTACTAAGCATTGCTCACAATGCAAGTACTTACTTTGGAAGGTTTAAGAAACTTCAAAAGCAAGAAACTATTGCAGCACAAGGCATCAATCTCAGAAAGAAACTTACGTATCAAAGGCATCAGATGGCAATGAGCCCAAATCCCTGATTTTTTTCATGCAATCATCCTGTTTAGCAAGGAGGATATTCCTTCTGCTCAACAATTGTTCCAACTCTTTAGCTTCATCTTGAAGTGTGTGCTCATATTGATCTTCATGCATCTGCATCACAAACAATGGCTATGATATATACAAAAGCCACAAAATCATAACATTGTTGTAAGCATATATGACCTTTAGACTTTCTTTTGAAATTTTTATTTCTTGCATTTTCTGTGTGAGACCATCGATATTCTTCAAAACACCTGCAAGAAACTGTCTTCATTTAGAAAGAAGTACAAGGTATAGACTAAGAAGAGCTTACAAATAATTGCAACTCATGCCTTCTAGCTGCTTTCTCAGTTTATCAATAGACCCTCTTGAACTCTTCAGTTCCTGCCTTTTTAATTCAACTTCAGTAGGCAAGGTCTCGGAATCTGCTGACAATATGATGCCTTCTAACTCCTGCTGCCGCCTTACGAGGTTTGTTGACAAATTTGTCTCCAATTCCTCTTTTCTTGTCTCAATCTACACCAGATATTGCTAATTAGACGGGCCATTTCATGATAGTGGGAGCTTTCACTAATCAGTATACAAACCTCAATTCGGTTATTTTTACAAGCCAGAAGTTTCTCTTTCAATTCTGTAATTTCAGGATTTAATCTTGAAAGAAGATCCTTTTCTTCTGGTGTTAGTTGATCGATAAGCTCAGTGCCCATTTCAGCTTGTTTCATTGCAATACCAGCTTGTATCTGATCAATTTGGTTATGGGCATTTGTAAGCAATTTTTCCTGTAAGAAGACACCATCTAATACCATTAGGTCCAGATAAACAAGAGCTACCTACAAAATCATTGTTAACAGGAATACAATAGACAGGAAAAAAATATATAAGAGGAACCTTTTTTTCAAGAGCTTTACAGATCGACTGCTTCTGTTTAGTCGCATTAGCAATGTCATTTTTAAGCTGCTCCAATTCTGACTTAACATGACCATGGTGAGCATCCATTTTCTGTTGCTCACTAACCAGCTTGGTGATTTCCTGGTCTATCTGTGTGGGAAGTTAATAGAAAACATTTTCTGCATCCATATTATAACAATATATCCAATTGAAACAACAACAATCTCAGATATGATAGAGGCCTAAACCATTCAAGCATTTGTAAGAATATTACTTTTTGAAACATCAAAAGGCATAAACATCTTTTGCCCAATAGCCACTTATCATACAATGCAAGAGATTCAATACCACTAGAAGCAACCATATCAGAACCCCATCAAACTACTACATACCAACCAGCAAGGTACCATGACCAATTGACATAAATTATATAAAACATGGATTAAGACATCCCGTGTACCAGATTGTTCGAGCCAACCAAGATGTGGACCGGCTTGTTTCAATGCAGGCTGCACCTCCTGGTAAGCATGATGTACCAAGCTTATTGACTGGTAAGCAGACTGATTCCAAACTGTATCTAGTAGCTTACCATGCTTACTGGCCTGTAAGTAGACAAGTACCCAATTGGAATCCAATTTCAGTTTCTTTCAGTGTCACATAGTTGTCTTTCTTTCTCTTCTTTCTTGTTATTCTTCTCTTTCTCTCTCTATCTGTCTCTCCTCATGGACCTTCATCTCGTCGCTGCCTCACCACTGTGCCACCAACTTCCAACTCCATCGTGCCGCATCTTTGCTTTCACTCCTCATCCGGGTTGCCACCGTCTCCTCCACCTCCTACACCTCTTCTGCTTCCTCTTCCTCCTACTGCTGATCCTCCCCTGGTCAAAATGGTAGCACTTATTCGGGTACTGGCCAGTTCAACCGCCAATTCAAATTGCCACTCACTCAAGATTTAAATCCTTGAAAAAAAAAATTAAAATATGGTTATTGTCTGTATATAGGTGATACTGTATACTGGCCGACCAGCATGGTACAATCAGTATGCCCAATTCATGACTCAATACCATATAAGAGCACTACATGGTATCATTCCAGACAAGTCATTTCCAGCATATGATGCTAGGTAGACAAATGGTTTTTTTATTTTAGTCATCTCTTCTGCCCACCACTGTAATACATATTTGAAATAGATTTACAAACCGCTAGGCGCTAAAATTAACTTGACTCCATTGATCAGCAATTTAAAAAGCGCTAGGAGCTAAAAGGCGACAAGGTCCGAAAACGCCCGAGGTGCAAGGCGCTCGCCCGAGCAAAGCGAGACGCTCAAATATAAAAATATATAATAAATTAATAAATAAAATTTAACAAATAGAAAATACTATTAACAATATATTGTTAAGTGTTAATATACTGTTAACAGTATTCTGTTAACACTTAACAGTAACTGTTAATATACTGTTAACAGTTTGAATCGATATAAGAAGTGTAGAAGTAGAGACCGAGGCTGCGGCAGCGACAGCAACAGTGGAGAAAGGAGGCATCGACCGACAACGACAGCAACAGTAGAGAGAGGCGGCGTCGAGCGACAGCGGCAGCAGCAGCAGAGAGAGGCGACATTGAATGACAGAAACAGCGGAGAGAGACAGCATCGAGCGGCAACGGCAGCAGCAGTGGAGAGAGGTGGCGTCAAGCGGCAGCAGCGGAGAGAGGCGACGTTGAGTGGCAGCAGCAGCGACAGCAGATAGAGGCAACGGGAGTGGCAGCTGAAGCGGGTCGCAAATAGCTTAAGGTTGGGGAAGACTCGCGCAGGGAGCTGATATCAGTGCATTAGTCGGTTCGACTGAACTAACTAAAGGGAAATACGACCGAACCAGACCTAAAATCCTAGTTTGGCTGCCTGGTTTAACTCGAGCACCGCCCGACGCCTGGGCTTGAACGAGCACCCAGGCAGCACCTCTTTGAAGCGCATCACCAAGAGTAGAAACGAGGTGCTCGGGCCTCGCCTCGCCTCACCCGAGAGCCTAGGCGAGTGTCAGGGCGCTTTTTTAAATTGCTGCCAATGATCATATATGACTCGCTTCAAAAAAAAAAATCAAATTTAACATATTCTCATGCATACTTTGACATTTACAAATGAATGATTCGTTTACTTTAAAAAATATCATAAGGATTCAATTATAAAAGTTGCATAGGGTGATATCTTTATTCTATTCAACACCTGTATTTCCTATCAATCCCAACAATCCACTTTCTATCCTCCCTACAGAAATGAATATTTGCATTTTGCATATACCAAAATTAGACAAAGCCAGGAAATTACGTTCAAATGCTTGTGAAAGGCTCAAGAACGACACCTGCAATTACTAGAAGATTTTTCCTATCCCAATTAATTATCTCTCTCTTTTTTCATAATCTCCAAACTCATTCACTTTCCTTCACCCACCTTCCGATTTTCCCCCATCAGATACCTTGAGAATTCAATCTATCTACATCCATTTATGTCCTGCTACCACAAACCATACATGACAATGACTACATCAATAGATCACAATGGAAGAACTAGCATCAAATTTAATAGCATTCATCATAACACTTTTAAATATGTCAGCATTGTGCATGCCTCTAGTCAAGGATCATGTGGGAGAAAGAAATCCTCCTTAAAGAATAAATGCAATAAGCATATTAGTTTAACCTTAGGGTTCAATGTGTAAGTAAAACTAGCAAGAAAATTAATAAAGCAGGGTAATCTCTTTTCAAGATTATTTATCCACATGAATGTTGAAGCAATTCAGTAAAATAAGATAATTAAAGAAAACTTTTTTAAGGATATCTTTAAGTTTTTTCCCAATCTCATCCAATTCCAAAGTTTTATTGTGGATAGACATCTTGTTTTGCCGAACCATGTTGACAAATTTTAGCTTTGAACGCCGGAAGTCATAGAATCCTCCAGTCATACCACCTTTCTTGCTTACTTGGTCACCTGATGCAGTGCATGATGTTAGAAATCATATTGATAACAGAATGTGTGCACGTTCAGATTCATACCCTCTAATGTGATGCAATCAAGACTATTGTTTCTTGCAACACTTGTGGCTACATCCAAGTCGCGACATATAACAGTTCTACCAAACACCTGATTAGCATACCACATCATGTTGAGAATGAACTTGTCAAATGTAATAAATACATAAAATGTTTTTCAAGAGATGCCTATGCACAAAAAGGTTTCCATAAACTTTCTAATGAATGATACTTTTAACAGTATAGAAGATGCACAGAGAATAAAAATCTACAAGACATGCACAAAAAAATTGATGTGTACAAATAACTGCAGTGCCAAGAATGTCATAATGGCTATTACAGCACATGGCGATACATATTTTCAGTGTGCCCCATTGAACACAGGAGTAATATCGCTTGGTAATTGGTATGACGTGCCGTGGTATACCACTATACATCATGCCAATGAGGCATAGATACCATGACAAGGACCCTTGGTTCTTATTGATGTAAATCAAAGCTAAATAATAATACCCCAACAATGTTATGGGATACAGAATGAACATTCTGTTTTCAACGACAAGCTACAGAAGGTCAGCAGACAGATAATGAACAGGCATGTAAACAACAAAGAAAAGACATGATACATCTGGGATTATATGCTTTTCCTTAATAGAGGTAAAGGTAAAAAAAAAAAAAGATCAATGCATCTGAGCACCATGCTGCCAACTGTTTGTCGCATTTCTGATGTTATTCTTGTTGTAATTTGTAACTATACATGAAAGAATTAACAAAGTCTATAAGACCTCTATCAATATAAACATAGACACCACTTAAAATCAATTTTTTCCAGCAGATTACCTTGAAACTAGAGTGCAACATATTCATGCTCTGGGGTCTAGTCACACCAAATTGAACTTTTGTATTGTGGTGAAACCTTTTAAAGTGGCAAGCATACAGTAAAAGTGACCATTAAGGTAACAATAGACTTCGTATCGCATATCCATACTTTTTCAGCTTCAACTAAACTGACTAGAATTTAAGAAAACAACATTTGACTTAGTATATCACCTATCCGTACTCTTTCTGCTTCAACTAAATTGATTAAAATTTCACACTGCATCATTCTTCTCCAGTTCAATCACAACTATAACCAATCAAATTCACGTAAAATGTTTGAACAGTCTATAAAGAGTATTAAGACGACCATATCTCTATAAGGCCATCAGGGAAAAAGTTACGCTAAGAGTCGAAAGGGTAAGCCCCTACACAATGGCCCTGACTTAGAAAATGCCGCATGGACTGGTTTAGAAAAGGGTAGACCCTAGACAATGGCCCTGTCCATACCTGCATTAGCAGATGCCTCGTGGACTGGTTTCATTCTTATTTAAAAGGAAACAAACAAAAAGAATCAAAAGCTTGACATATACATCACCCAGAAAATACAGAGGCACCATGGAATTTGATGCAAGCAGATGCTGTGTGCATCAAAAAGAATACATGAGAGAAAATGTACATTAGTTTTTGTAAGGATGCCAGATGTACTACCTGTGAAAATGCAGGAGCATAATCAGATCGAAATTTCAATTTTTTCAACAGTGGTACTACATCCGAACTTTGTGGATAAGTAATATGTGGGACTTTCACCCTGTTTAGTGGTATAAAAGTTACGCGTCCACCTTTCTCTGCAGTAAGGTATCTAATAATCTTAGTTGAAATGTCATCTGTTTCAACGACCACATGGAATAAGCTGGACATCACAAAATCAATAAGTTATTATGGAAGTCAAACCAACAAACAACAAGACACAATCAAAATGATAGAGGGCGAGTTACAAAAATAAAAAATTCAGACCTATTTCCAGCAGTAACTTCAACAGCAGTGAAGAATTTGGGATCACATTCAATTAACTCTAGTATTGGACCAAATACACCTCTAATGTTATGATCCTTGATGATCCTATTCACAGAATTCAATCCTCTTCTAATATCCTGAGCACACAAAGAAGATACTTCATTGATTAAGATAAGAAATCAGAATTATGAATAAGGTCTTTCAACTAAATAAGGACCTTGAAATTAAACTATGCTCATTAAACTGCAGTCAAAATCATATATTCAAGGATTTATAAGAGGGATATAATGCATCATGAGAGGTTTGCAGATCATTTACCATGCCCAAACTCATGAATGGGACTTGTAAAATAGTATCCAGAATGAATATCCATTAAAAATGTAACTGAAGCGAAAAATGATATGGAGGTCAAAATGCCAGTTTATAAAGTAATAGTCAACAATTTAGAATTCACTGATACTAATCAGTATCTGGCAGTACATACTGGTTCAACATGGGACAGATATTGAGAGCACCCTTTGTCAAATAATAAGGTGGACGACCAAAATTTCTTATAATGACTTGTTCAACTGGACTTGTTCTGCTAACGGTTTATGCAAATATCAGAAGTGGCCAAGAATTTGAATTTGCTTGGCTTGAGCATTTTGAACTTTGGCCATAAGTCAGTTATTCCATCGAGTCAAGACAAATGATATCAAAACTATCCTGGTATCGGGCATGGTGAAGAACTCAAGTAGGAAAGGACTACTTGTGGTCGAGACCAAGGTATGTTCTTGACTGAAGCCACCACTGTGTTAGCTCTCATGTGCGCCACACTAGGATCTAATTCTGAGCTAACTGATCTCATCCCACCGGGAGCCACCACTATGTTAGCTCTCATGAACACCACACGAGACTCTAATTCTGAGTTATATCAGTCCTTGATAATAATATCAAGCTCTTAAGTAGAGAAGACTATAATACCCAGATTTAATCTAACATCATAAGTGTGGAAGAGCTTGAATTAGCCTATAAGGGGCTTGATGGTTCTACTACCATTAACCTGGGCTTAGGCATTCTAGGCTAGTTCAGGCTCAACAAAATTAATGGGTCAGCTATCCCATCAAGTTGAATCGTGGGAATTTAAGATGAGACCGAAGTTTGCGACCCATGGCTCAAAAGGACTCAAAGAAATGATCTTGTCATACAATCATTTTTCCTTCCACTTTTTCTTTCTCCATTGTACCCCCTAGTGGCTGCTTATGCAGGCATTGGTACACTAGACCACACCAACACACGATGCCCCATCCATCTAATAGAGTGTGGTACAAATTAGTATTTGACTCATTAATTAAAATTGTCGTGTAAATAATTTTATGATTTTTGAAACAGTATCATTTTCATTAATCCAAAACAGATCCACATACCACATCCAGCAGCAACACATTTGCTGCAACAATCTGCTCGACTATTCTTATTCACTACATCAAAAAGATGATCAATCTCATCTCAAAGTATAATATATTTATCACTTAAAATAAGTTTCAATTGTGCCTAAGGAAAAAAATTAGTATGGATATAGAACAAGATGTATCCTTCTCATCAACTTCAGTCATGAATCTAAACTGCTCAGGAACTTGTACCTGCACTTTTAAATTGCTTAGAAACTTCTTCATCAGTACAACAGAACTTTTAGGATACAGTTCTAGAAGATTAGTTTCCAGATCAATAAATTCATTTCTAGCTTTCCGATCAAATCCAGGATAAGTACACTTCTCTGTAATCCAGAACTGATACCATAGAGATGATTCTTAACATAAATTGCTCTAATTTCATGAGGATTATCTTCCTTCATCTAATTGCAAAAAGAAAATTTTTGGTAATAATGTTGCCCAAAACTATAACCATATATCCTTTTAGAAAGAACAGCCACTACTTGAGCAATCCAGTTTTTGAAAAGATATTTTCCAACAAAAGCAGTAGCTCAAGGCAACCATTGTTAGAATAAATAATCAAATCACTGTTTTTTCATGCGATAGGCAAATAATAGGTTATCGATTAAAACCAAAATAGCAGCTGCAGCTTCCATTAATATGCACCTAACAGGTAAAGCAATCATTTCAAATCTACTCACTATATCACTATTTATCACAGAACAGGTTTCAAATTTTACTTACACCGGGTGTAGCATGATCCAGGCTCTTTTGTGCTTTTATAAGTTCTGATCTAAGCTTATCAATCTCAGCCGAGAGATTCGCTTCTTCATTCCACAAAGATCTGAAACACAACCACTTCCATAAACAAACACTTGGCAGGAACATAATCACCTCCAATGAACATACAAAGTACTAAAAAAATGACTAACATCACAATAAGTAAAAAAAAACATACTTCCTTGTATCTTGTAGTTCATCTCTCTGTCTCCTCAAATGATCGGAATCCTTTTGGCCCTTGGCTATGAGCAGTTCTTGCTTTTCGTACTCAGTTTTACGTTCCCGTATATACATATCCAACCTTCTTTCCTCATCTTTAAGCTGCTGAATTTCCTCCTGAAGCTTTTTTTCCTGCAGTGTGCAGACAAAAAAAAGTACTACATGGAAATTGCCCAACTGGCTTCACAAATTAGCCTTCTATAATAACATGGATGCATGGATGGAAAATGGAGAAACTATTCATTGTTCGACATGTTGAGATTATTCAAGCCCACAATGTGCACATTGGCGAGCATGTATTCAGGCCCACAGCATCCACATTGGTGATGCATGCCTTGTTATCAGTAACTTAAATGTGCATGGTCCACCAAACTATAAGACAAAATATAATGTGGTTTACAGTGATGTACTAAAGCTTTTTTTGCTCAATCTAGTATTACAAACCCTAGTATGATGCATGGTTTGACTTACCGGTCCGTACCGGTGTACCAACATATTGTCGGTACTGGTACAGGACCTGTACCAGGCGGTATGCACAGTGCATACCATCCGATATTAAAATATAATATAATATTTTTATAATATAATATTAATAATATAATATTAATAATATAATATTAAAGTAATTAAAATATTTAAAAAAAGAAAAGGAGGCGACGGCACACAGGCGACCGACAGGCGGCGACGGCAAGCGGGCTAGGACGGTGCGCGGGTGAGGTATTCTTTCTTCCCCTCTTTTTTTTTTGTTCTTTTTCCTCTTCTTTTTCTTCCTCAATCGACCACCAACGGTCGATTTCTCTCTCAATCGACCACTGACGGTCGATTTCTTCTTCAATCAGCCGCCGATGACCGAAATCGAAGTCGGTCGATTTTTGACGGAACCGCCCGGTAGCGAGCGGTCCGCGTACCAGTAACCTGGCGGACCGATATGTATCGCCCGTACAGGTCGAAATTGCAAATCTTGGTATGATGACTATCTCCAGTACAGGATGTCGTCCTATTGATTATACAGTTTAAACCAAGGATTGCCATATTGATCTGTACTGACATATTAAGCTCAGCTCGGTATGGTACTACCCGGTACCGAGCAGTACGTACAAGGCATACCGCTCGGTAAAATATAATATAATATAATATGAGTTAAAAAAAAAGAAAAGGGGCGACGTTGCCTCGTTCTCCCCCACGTGGGGAGACGTTTCTTCTCCTCGCGGGCAACGGATCGGGCGAAGAAATCTCCAGGTTCTCCTCTTCTTCTCTCTCTTCTTCTCTCTCTTCTTCTTTCTCCCTCCCTCGCTGATACCACTCGAAATCGACTGGCGACAGTCGAAATCGACCGTTACCGCCCGACAGAAGCCGGCGACAGTTGAAATCGACCATTACCAATCGATTTCGTGTGGTAACAGGCGAAAACAACCGCTACCATGCGATACCGCCCAGTATGGAAAATCTTGGTTTAAACACAAAAAAGAAATACAGATTTAGGTCAGAAAAGGGACCTCCCAATAGAAAATTTTGCTTCACCTGCAATAATTTCAATACAAACTATAGCTTTTTTGAATTACCTGTAACACATTAGATGAAAGCACACGCTCAAGATCATCAATCTCCCTCTGAAGCCACTTATCACGAGCAGCTTTACTAGCAAATTGGGTAGCCCGTCCTTGCTTCTGATACAAAATACTCAATTGCTTTTCACGCTCCATTATGCTATACTCAAAATAAAATCAGCAATGTTAGTTTATTCCTGAGAAAATAAAAATACATTAAAAGCACAAGAGGAAGGATTCATTAATTATACCCTTTGGTGATCTCCTCCTCTTCAGCCACTTTTGACTGGTGTAAGGGCCTGATTGTATTCAGTTCATCTCTAGATTCCTGAATCTCTTTCCTCAGGCTCTCCAACTGCCTTGCAGCTTCTTCCTACAAATATAACTCAGTTAAGTGAACATATTGTCTGCTGTAACCAATGAACATTATGTACTTAACAATCAATCAAAAACAAACCTTTGATCGCATTTCTCCAGCAATTCTCTCTTCTAGATCCCTTAAATCAAGTTCAATCTGTGTGTGCATTTTTAATGCTTCGGTTCGTTTTCTCTCTGTCTCTTCTTTCTCCTTGTTCAAACTTTGTAATTCCTTCGTTAAAACCTTGGACTCCTTTTCTAATAACTTAAGATTCTCATGTGCTTCTAGCACACTGTTGTGCATCCTAGTTGACTTCTCAGAAACTTTCTTTCGTGATTCTTCAATCTACAAAAAAAGTAAGAAATATTATTTCTGAAAGAACAGAAAGAAAAAAAGGCTGAACAATCAATAAACGAAAATGCAGCACCCAATATACTATGTTGATCATTAAGCTATACAATCATCACTGAGGTGTAAACATTTCTTTTGACATTTGGCCTACATGTATATCTAAGTTGCTATTCTGATGGGAAATAACTGATAATGTCTAAGTAGTTATTGGTTGATATATGCAATGTTGGCCAATAGAGGGGAGGAGTCTCTGCATTATGAGGCAACCACAAAAAGAAGTAACATGAGTTGGATGCATGGCGTAGCAGGGAAACAGAATAGAAATGTGTGCGCTATCCCTAACAAAAACAAGTGATGATGATGATGCGTTACTTAGGGAGAGGGATGGAAAAGAAGAAACCTGAGCTTGATAATAATAAATGTGTGATCTATCTCTGACATCGTTACTATTGTGATGGTTTTATTGGTTATTATCATCATTTCTTCCAAAAAGTAAGTTTCGTAAAATAATAGCAATTTGCTTTTGTAAGCATGTGAAATGTATTTTTCAGGATCTACTTCTTTTCATGAAATTGACAAAGCAGTATTTTATTTTCTCATTCATCCACTTGTATCCATCAACTTAAGCAGATGGTTAATTCTATCCAAGATGTTGTATCGCACTGCTAAATTCCCATGCAATGAAGACAGACGAGTTATATCTTTGGCAATTGACAAGTAATCTGCATTGTTGCAATATTTACTAAATAAAACAGACCTCGTCTAATTTCTGTTTGACACCATTATGTTCCTTGTCATATATGGTATACGCTAGTGACCTTCGTTGCTTGTCAAGCTGTTGATATTTTTTGAGCTCTTCTTTTTCTTCATCAAGTTCTCTTAATCTCTCCTCCAAATATTGAACAACTTGATCAATTTGTTTCCTCTTGTTACCTAGAAGAGAACAGAAACATGTAAAGATAGGAAAATTTGAGTAGCGGAAAACCTCCTGAGCACTATATATCTGAATTTACCAGTTTCTTGCATAATCTTCAAGCTCTCACGCCGTCTCTCCTCATACACCCGGGTCCCACCAATCTCCTTCAATAAATCAAGGCGTTCGGAGTCCTTCATTAAAGTAAGAGAAGCTATCTACAAAGACAAGAAAAGAATTAAGCATTAGGGTAATTACATAAACATACGAAACAAAGTAAACAGCAACTATCAGCTTGTTTACCTTCCCTTGTTGAACCACATAATAAGGATTTGAACGAGAGAAACCAGCACTCTCCAATAAATTCATTACTTCTGTCTTTCTAACACATTAAAGTAGGAAAATTAACTTGGTTCTCAAAAGAAATATCATGCTTAAAGTGACAAATGTAACATTAGGGATACATACGTAACATGCTTCCCATCCAGGAAGTATTCATCCTTTTTAAGACTTATTGTCCTCCGTAGACGCACCTCATCTCTATCAACCTGATGCAGAAGTTCTTAGCAGGGAAAAAAAAATAAGGATAAAAGTTGCTCATGCTGATGCGTCTAGAATAACCTTCATGTCATATTTTTTTCACACACACTAATTTCATGTTTAACAAAGCCACCTGGAGATCATGATAGCTTTCTTTGTAAATTTGCTCTTCCTAATGCTGTGACATTCATTCAAATATTGGTCTGTATTCACAGTCCAAAGTCAAACTGGTACAGGATCTACTGACCATACCAACGTCGACTGACAAATATTTCTCAAACTATTTGTTGGCAATAATAAATTATGGTGATGTACCATATTAATCTGCAGGCTGCCCTGTACTCTGTAAGAATCAGTACTAAATCCCTGGTTGTATTGTACATTGCTAAGAACACCAATTTTACACTAATTTTAATATCAGCCCCATAATTTATAATAAAATAAACAAAATACAGGAGAAAAAAATCAGTAGCAACATGACAACAACTAAATCCAGAACACAAATATTTCAGATCAGCTATACTTAATCAGTTCCTTATTGACTCCTAATCAATGAGATGCATTCATCAAAGAGCAATCATATCAGTGCTCAGTAGCAACAGAGTCTTAATCACTATCATACCAGTCAACAAGCCCAAAATTATGGATAACAAGAAGAAATTATGCAGAATCATAAGCCTCATGCTAAGCAGCATTTAGGAAGCTCTGCTCATAGCAACATCTAAGACAGTCACACTTTAAAGCAAAATCATAGAAAGCAAGTTTGAAACAGAGTGGCATAAGAAATGAAAAAAAAAAAACAATTTGCATTATCTTGGTACAAGGTGCTTGGATACATTAGCTTGAGACCATTGCATGATCTTAGAAATTCCCAATATTCTATAATGAACAGTGGAAAACTTACTGGGATGCGGTTGTCAGAATTGTCAAAAACTATCTCAACAAAAGCAGACACCACTTGGTGGCCAGCCCCCTCCTGTTCATTTTTCAAAGAAAGAATAAATCATCACTAGGCTTCAGGAGAAAAAAAAAGAACAAGAGAAGGAAAAAACAAGTAAAGAATGCATACATGGAGAAGAGCATGCCTGTCTTCACTGCGCAGGTTTTGAAAGAGATCACTAAGGACAAATCGTATAGCTAGATGCATTTCCATTTCAAAAATCAGGCAAACCAAGAAAAAGTAAGCATGATAAGGAACAAACATAAGTTATATAATATTAAAAACTGACTAAACTCAAAGTTCAACACAACACTAAAGATAATTGAAGCTATTACCATGAAAGAAGTTTGTCTTTCCAGATCCATTGGCACCCACTGAAAAAACACACACAAACATGCACACACAGAAAAAATATGCTTATTCAGAAAGCAGTTGTTTGCAGCAAATGACTGCATTATTTCTATCCAAATCTTACGACATCATGTTACTTACAACTCAAAAATGTCAAATATTAGTAATATACATGGAAAACAAAAATCTTTTCGATGGAAATGACATATGTCAGTAAGAACTGTAAGCCATATTCAAGAGAGAGTAATTTGGTTTCAGGCTTTGGAGATTTGAGTTCAGCTACCACAACACATTAATTAGGTACGTAAGTCACCACAGAAACAAATCCATTTAAAATGCCCTTTCTTTCATAAGAGACATATATAGTATGAACCAGAACAGTCAAAGCGTTCCTCGTGAAGGGCTTTCACCAGAAACACTCCCTAGAGCATAATAGAAGGAAGGAAACACGGAAGAACAAGCTCAACAAAAGATACGGGAGAAGGCATTACCAACGCAATTTACTTTAGGGCTGAAGGGATCTGTCGAGACCTCCTCCTTGTAGCTCTTAAAACCTTCGATGATAACCTAAACCAAGAATTATTCAGAGGCACACCCCACGAATTTAGCATAGAAATCAAACCAGAACACCAAAATCTTAAAGAGCGGTCGAGAAGAGAGAACAGACTCGACACCACAGGAAAACAGTAAAATTACGGACTCGGGAAGTGTCATCTACCTTCTTTATGTGCATCCTGGAAAGAGTAGCCGATCGGGATCAGACCATCAAAGCCCTAAGCGAACGGGAGAAGAACACGATCGGCGGCCAGCGAAACTAGGGTTCCAAGTTGCCAGAGAAGAGATACATGCTGGAAGAGAACAAGGAGGTGTCAAGAAAGCGAGAAGGAGACGGATAAAAGCGAAGCAGCGAGAAGGGAACGGCGGAGGAAGCCTCACCCGGCAAGCTCTCTTCTTCTTCGTCACTGACCACCCGAGCCTTGCTCTTTTCAACGGAAAGAGAGGAGGGAGATAAAAAGGGGATGTGATAACGGGTAGAGACCAAACCAACCATACTATTAGATTGCGGATTAGATATCGGATCCTATTCCTTAGTAAACCCGCTCCATTAAACGCGTCCATCACCTGGAGGCCAGCCGTAGCCCAACCGCCTACCTTCCTTGTGATTGGATACCCAGTGGGTCCCACACCACTCAAATCGATCTCCTTTAATCGGAACCGGTCCGGTGCGGTCCGGCCTCGCCCGACGCGAATTGGGAGCCCAGATTTGGGTGCTTACTGTTCCAAATTGAAACACACGGGAGATCCGATCGAAACGAAGAAGACGAACGTAAAATGCGACTGCTACGGACTTGAACTATATTTACATGAATCATCATATAAATATACTGCCTTTAGATAGGCAGCTTTTCCTGTATCCCTATACCATGCAAATCCACCGTAGATTACTGTATATCCTACATAATTAATTACACACTAAAAGTAATGTGCCGATGGGATGGAAACACTGGTGGATGCATCACTTGGAGCTTCCGTTCTGCAAGCAGGTGATGGGAGGTTCCGTGGGGCCTTGCAGATCGCCGTAGGCCTGCCAGCAGAAAGGGTCGTAGGAAGGTCCACGTTGCTTCAGCAGCTCAAGCTGTATGCCGTCGAGATGGATGCTCCGGCAAGGCTCGGTGTCGCTGCAGGCCAAGTACACCGGCTGGACGGTGTAAGTCCCCACGACGCCGTCGTAGGTGATGTCCGACAGCGCCACCGCGGAGGTTTGGTTCCGGCACTTGCTCCCGTCGCAGTAGAACTGGTCGATGACGATCGGGGTGGCCACCTGGGAGAGCTTGATCTTTGAGAATCGTATGTTCTTGACGTAGCCGGATCCACCCTGCAGCAAGGAACGAAGAGGAGGTCTAAGAACTGTGTTGTACCTCGAGAACAGGGGAGAGATGTGGATCACCTGCCAAGTCTTGATCCTGACGCCGGTCATCGTGCCGACCATGTTGGCGTTCTGAACGGTGACGTTCGATACGGAAGCCTGCGTGTTGCCCTTGCCGAGCCCTCCGATGCTGATCCCATGACCTGGTCCGCAGTTCACGTTCTGCACCATGATGTTGGAGCATCCTGTTTGGATGGATACGCAGTCGTCACCTGTGGAACACAATTTAGTCATCTTCCATTTGTTTCGTTCTTTTCTGTGCCGTTCTCACAACCGGTACTGATCTTTAGAATTACCGCAGCCCAAGTTGGTATCATGGATGGAGACGCCGACGGAGTTCTGGAGATGGATTCCGTCGGTGTTGGGACTGTCTCCAGGGGAAGAGACGGTGACGCCAAAGACCTCGACAGCATGGCTGCTGTCGAACTTGAGATGACACTGCGGCGAGTTCTGAATCGTGATGCCGGTCACCGTTACATCGGAGCTCCCATAGAACCTCACAGCCTGATATACGAGACAAGAGGAAGTCATTCGACGACGGCTCGTCCATATCTATCATCAAGAAATTAAGCTATGAATCGGGAGAAGGGTTACCGACGGTTTGACGTGCGGCAATCGTCCACTGAGCTCGGTGCTGAACTGCTAGGAATTAATCATCACCATGCAATATCGTCATCACCAGGTTTAGGTGGCTGCGAATTCAGGCATTAGCGGAGGAGGAGGGCTTACCGGATCGTCTCTGCTCCACCAGGCATTGCCCTGACCTTCGATGATGCCTTGGCCTTGAATTCTGATACCTTTTAGCAATCTGAATTCGAGCCACTGTAACGGAGCCGAGCCCCAAGCTTTGCCACCAGCCGGAGCAATGATCTTGCCATCCAACTGCAACACATAGTACAAGTTTTTAACTCTTTGCTGCATAAGCCGATGGTCGATTAGGAAACTTAACATCCGCTTTCTTGTTGCACGGGAGATGTTATTTGTCATTGCAGCTTTCTTTAAGCGATGTAGTAATCTACCTGGAACACGACGTTGGAGTTGCAAGGACCTGAGAACGAGATTGGACCGACGAGGAAGTCCGAGTCCGCAGGAACAAGTACTTTCGACGGCGATCCCTCGCAAGCAGCTGCCCATGCAGCCTGGAATGCCTGCAACGAACGAACGATACATCAACATCACGAATCTTATCCGGTAGTACTTGCTGCAACATGGAGGAAGAGGAAGGATGGGCTCACGACGACCACCTTGGTGTCATCGGTTACCCCATCGCCCTTGGCTCCGTAATCCAGCACGTTGAACGCCCCGCCGTGGGGAGCTGGCGGAGACGACCTCGGGCTTGGCGACGGACCTGAGCTTGGTTTCGGCTTCGGCTTCGGCTTCGGCGTTGGTCGGCCGGGCCTCCCACTCCCTCTCCTTCCTGCCAACCAGGTGGTCAGGTCTCTCGTCGCGCCACAGGTAGCAAAGCATGAGCATGCAACGAACACGACGAGGAGGGCGGTCGCTAAGCCCCTCACGCTACCGCTGCCCATGCCTTTGTTCAATTTCTTCTTCTTCTCCTTCGTCTTCTTCTTCTTCTTTTACCAGTGAGAGAAGGGAGTAGGAGAGAAGGGGGGGTTTTAATAGGCAAAGCGAAGGCTGCCGCAAGGAACATACTTGTCTCGTTCTTAGTTTCCTCGTGATCTGTCTACTGCACTGTTGCATGGAAATAGATTTGGTGGATCCAACTACGATTAAGATAACCAAACCGGATGACGAAGTGAATAGAAGTATCAGCTTCGCATTGCACCACGGAAGGGCAGACAGACAACGTCAAACACAGCAATGGTCACGGGTTTGAATCGAAGTGCCTTTGTGGATGCCCATTAGCCACTGCCATAAGCAATGGAAACATGTGGTGGGCCTCCAAGTTACTTCTACATCCACCTATCTTGGTTAAAAGTAACGTCAAACCAGTTCCATTCCTTGACTCCTCTGTCTGCTACAACCTTTAAAAAAAAAAAAAAAGACATTTGTTATGCACAGGATGAGAAGAGAAAAAAAATTGTCAAAATACAGAGTAAAAAAGCTGTAATTGGAGAAAAAAATAAATGTTAAGCATATTATATTTAAGAATTTACAAGGATTATTCTTCTTTTGGTTTTGGAGGACCATTACGCACTTATAGACCATTTAAGTGGCATTCAGTAATATATCGGTTGGTAGATGACGCTTCGAATGCTCAAACTATCTCCTACCTAATATGCTGTTGATGATGACAGAGTCGAGCTCATTGGTCGGCATCACCTTCGATATTGTCATATATATATATTATGTTGGCATGCACATCATCACCTAGCTTTGTGTTTATCTTATTGTTCAATTAAGTCAAAGTAATTGCTTGGGTGTTGCTCATGTAATTAATGCATGCTTCAAGGAACATCAAACGCAGCACAGGTCCGACACATAAGATCTGTACAGGATCCAAAACTCAAAATAATATGGACCCCAAAATGGTTACTTGAGAGGACATATGATGGATATATGTGTTCATGTAAGGGTTTGAGGGGCAAATGCGTGCACGTAGTTTAAGCTTAATCCTCTAAGCTAAACAACTCTTCATGATGAACGATGACCATGGAGCCTGAGACTGGGGAAGACAAGACTACATCTCCAAAGCCATAAGCTACTAAGTGCAAGTTGTGTCGGGTACAAACAAAGACGATGCAGTGCAGTTCTCTCTCTCTCTACAGTGAGTTAGCATGTGATCATGGCTTGTAGGAACGTAAGAGTGGGTTAAGGAATCTATATGCAGCCAAAATGCATGTCTTCTCTTGATAGCATCTGTGCAAGTGCTCAGAAGAAGTAAAAGACCTTTAATAAATGATGTTTAATGATAAGATTCACTTAAATAATTATAATTATTTTTTTAAAAAAAATTATATACATATCCAACCAAACTGTCTAGATCATGAACTGGATTGTATTCAGAATGTTTGACACACTAGTTTTTGGTAGATTAATGAAACATCAGACACAATTTTCTCTGGAGCAACTGCTGCTTTCTTCTAAGCAATTGCGGATGGAGGAGCTCCATGGAAACTGTGTTTCGACTGCCAAAACCTGAAAGTTTAAGAACAGAAAAGGGTAAAAAAATATCATCAATAATTATTCTGTGAACCTACGATCCCAAACCTGTGGACCTTTGAGACGAATCATTCATCACTTTGTTGCAAGTATATACTCTTGAATAAATTCAAAACAGATGGTTCTCATGACCCATCTCTAGTGGCCTCCTCCAACTCCCTTATACTCCCCATCGTTTCTCTGAAACCCTCTGACCTAACTTTGCTGTCTTCTCCTCCTACTAAGCCACATGAGCCCCTCTCCTTCCCCCCATCTTGTGTGACCCTTTTACCCTACCTCTTCAGTCGTCGGTTCACCCCTTTGTCCTTGCTATCCTAATCGCAGGCATCGGAACCACTCCTCGTTTCTTCTATCATCTTCTCTCCCTTATCCTGGACTTCATAGAAAGCTAACCAGTGTGATATCAGAGATATGGTTTGAAGAAGACTACATCGATTAAAAAGGAAAAAGAGATAAGTAATCCAGAATGTGAAAAGAAAAAAGAAGATAGGCATTAGAGGTCTATTTATTTTACATAGATTATAAATTTTAAAAAAATAAATTTTTTTTTGAATATGATTTGTCTAATCCTAATATTAATGAATATCAAAAATAGCAAATAAATGAAAACATGCAAAAAAAAAATATACAAAAGTTCTCTATATGCTATAGCAAGTAATGGACAAGTCCATATTTACTCAAATGATGTCATGTAGATATCAACATATATAGAAACTTTAAAAATCTTTAAAAATATATTTGGAGATATAGACAAAGGTAAAAACTTTAAATCATGAACATGTATATGTTCATGATTTAATCGGCTTGCTTTTAGTTCATATATAAAAAATAAGTAAATTTTCATATGAAACTACGAAATATGTTAGTCAAATAAAGATATATGAAAAGGATGATTACAAAATTCAAAAATAAGATATAGAAACAAAGGTCAAAATGGTAAAGATATTGAATGATCTAACGCTTGAAGCGAGAGAGGAGGTCGATCAAGAGTTAGAGGAACTCGAATGAAAATGACAAAAAACTCATTAATATTTTTATTATAAAAAATAAACATATTAAAAAAGATTACTAGTAGAAAAATAAAAAAATTAAATGTTCCTCTTTACTTTCATTATAAAAAATGATCATTTTGAAAAACAAATATATTTATTCAAAAATAAAAAGAAATATTATGAAAAGTTAATTATTTAAAAAGATGAAAAAAATATGACATGGAATGAAAAGTATTCTTGTTTTTTTTAATTTTTGAATAATGAAGATAGTAATCATATGATATGAGACAAGAGTTTATTTGAAGGACTTAATGATTCAATCAAATCTATAGTGTATATGAAAATTGATAGTAAGGTTTAGGTGGAAGTTAGAGAGAATAATTATTATGAATATAAAATCTGGTAAAAAAATATTAGTGATATGATATTTATTTCGGATTTAAAATAAATCTAATTAGTATAGAATAAATGATGAAAAAAATGATATGTGTTATTTCTAATAATGAAAAAGGGTTGATTTATGATAGTAAAACTAAAAAATCGATAATAACAATGAGGATGTCAAAAACTAAAATATTTTTTTAATTATTTTTGGATTTCTCTTTGCATTTATTATTACTATTATTGATGAATTGATATTATGACATAAGAGATGTAGTCATTTGAATTATAATAAACTAATAAACTAGAACTATTGAATCAGAAGAATATGATAGTTGATTTATTTAAAATTAAGGAGAAAAAAATTATTTGTGAATATTATATTTTTTAAAAAATAACATAGAAAGTTTTTTTCAATCAGATCATTCTTCTTCGAGAGCTAAAGAATGATTCAAACTTGTATGTGTAAATATTTGTGGGCCTATACAAACTATCTTATACGATGAAAGTAAATATTTTTTATTATTTATAGATAATTGCACAAGGATGATACGGGTATATTTTTTAAAAGAAAAAGTTGATGTCTTCTCTATTTTTAAAATTTTAGAAGCATGTGTAGAAAAATAAAATGATTGTTTTATTAAAACTTTACCTACTAATATTGATAGAGAGGATGAATTTACTTTGAAAGATTATTTTATTTGTTATAATAAATATAGACATTTACAAGGAATTTACTGTAAGTTATATGCCGTAGCAAAATAGAGTAGCAAAGTGGAAGAATCGAGCTGTGATGGAGGCAACCAAGTGTATGTTTAAAGAAAAGATAGTATAAAATTTGTTTGAACAAAAAATATAAATATAACAGTATATTTGTTAAACAGCTTTTCTATCCATCCAAGTAATACAAGGAAAAGCAGGTGTGACAAGATTATTTTAAATATTTAAGATTAAATATAATAAAAATAAAATTTTAAATTAAGATAAATAGATGATGATGATGATGATGATAAAATTTGTTAGGTTATGATTGATTTTTTTTATTATTATTTAAAAACTTATAATCTAAAATAATATAGATTAGAAGAATTAATTCTCATTCCTTCTACTATTTTATCTTTCTCCTTAATGTCCAACATAAATTACCATTCAAGTCGCACGATTAGTTTAGGATCTGCTATCCTTGGAAATAGCTGGAGTTAGTAACCGAGTAGAAATCTCAAAAGAATCACGCTGGCTCAATGGCTTTGTTTTGTCAACTAAATCTTGGCATCTGTCTATCTATATATCCATTCAACTATCAATCAATCTACCAACCAATCTATCTATCTACTGTATTGTAAGAACATTATGTTTTTTTAAAAAGCAAATACCACATGACAATCGAGAGATTCGAATCTGTTATGGATTATGTAATGGATTCTTTTTTTTCTGATTTGGTGTGTTTCTTACGATCTACTTCAATCTATCCCGTTTTGTGATTTCAGTGAATAATGCGCCATTTTGAAATCAATTTGTCGTCATAGGCGTGTACTATTAGCATCACTATGATTTTTTTTTTTCACAGGTTTATAAAACCTCTAAGAAGAAGTATATTGCGGTTCTTTTATTGACCGGAATAGGAATTTTGTAAAATCCCTTAATTTTTTTTATAAAAACTTTAATTTGTCTGATATTATTGATCTGATTACTATGGGATTTGCGAGACTCCATTTTAGTCTCATATTATAAATTATATTAAATTTGAAACTATTGCTGGAACTCACGTCGCGATTAAGGTGTCGATCCGATGCGACTCGGCCTATGTGCGTTGGACTAACTAAGTGAGGTTAAGGGCTCGGGAAAGCTGAAGAAGTGATCGAGCACCGAGAGGCTGAGGCTCCTGAGTTCCGAATCGAGAGCGTCGATCAGCAAGGGACTTGTAGGCAAGCCTAGGTTGGGGGGTCTGTGCTCGATCAGGGTCCTTCGATGACTAAGTTAATTTTGAGGAAAGTGGTCCAAAGTTTTTCCCCCCTGGTGCTACCCACGACAGGGGGTGTTTATACTTGTAGGTCGAATAGTGGTCATACTATAGCATCGAATGGGTTTAGCACATTCGGTTGAACATGAGTACTGTCCTACGTTGTATGGTGCCTCTGTCGACTATCACAGCCCCTGTCGACGGAATTGACAACCGTGGGTACGACTTCATGTATGACCGATGTGATCCTTAATCTGGGATGTTTGGGCTATCAGATCACCGAGGTGGTAATCCATGCAATCTTCAAGCTGCCATATTGGGGATGACTGGTCGGGATAGTGTGATTGCTATCATGGGCTGTTGATATGACCACATCCAGGCTCTAGTATAGGTTCCTCTTGATAAGCCTAATTTATATCTTATTAGAAACTATCATTTTACGGTCCATGCATTATGAACCAGTCATTCGACCTCATTAAATCAATGGACCGGTTATCATATTGGATTACTCATCGATCAAGCTAATGAATCGATCGTTGCAATAGTTTTTCTTGATGTAATTTTGATGAAATTAACTTTATGTTTATGTTAGCTATTAACATCAATCAAAGTATGTGATATTTATTTCCATTAAGAACTAACAGGCGATTGATATGAATTCAGGAGTGTGTTCTCGTTCCTCAACATCTCCTCATTAACTTTCAACCGTACGATATCTATATTCCAATTAAAAAACAAGTCATTTAGGTGGTAAGTAAGTTTTGAATGGACCAACTTTTTTTTATGATACCTCAACATCTTCCCCCATTTTATTATCCATCACATTGATGATCTCGCAATTTAGTCAATCAACTTTGCAAACGATTTAGACAAGCAAGAAAGAGTTGACATCTTTTATGTTTTTACACGCCGCCTATCAGAGAATTATATTATGAACTATTATTTTGATTCATTTTCGGTACGAAGTTAACTTGAATCATACGTTGAATGCCGTACTTTGACGTTGAAATAAGACGACCTTCTTTTTTTTTAGCATACGATACCAACAAGAGTTGGTGGCAAACTGAATTAGTTAGATCTATTGCTGATAATTTAAATTTACCGATAAAGAGAAGATATTGGGTCGATAAATTTATCGGACCAAATAATAACTAATGATAATAATAATAAATTTTAGAGCATACTAAAAATTAAATCAGATTTCACTATCCTCATTCACACTAGTCTTTAAAGCACTCGCTCTCATGTTTCCTCCTTCTCAACATCATGAATGGTTGGTCAAGTGATGTGATGGTCTTTCCTTACAAACAATTCCACCACTCTATGTTCTACTTTATGAATTGATGGTCCTTATAATATTATAATTCTATAAGTTCTATTTAAACCAGTTTAAACCACCAAAATTGGAATCGACCCGGAAATCGATCGATTCGGCGGTCGCTTACTCGGGAATCGGTCAACGGAGGGCATGGATGAGAAAGCAACTCATCTAAAATGACGGGGTTGCTTTTTTTTACATGAACGGCATGCCTACGAATGCGATGTATATGTATGGATGTTGATAGATCATATTTTGGTCCCTTGGATATATATTTTTATATTATTTTTTAAAAGTTAAAAGTAGATATTATCGATTTAATTCAGATTAAGGTATCACAAAGGATCATTGTTCTGAACCATCGCTCGAGAGGCTAGGTATAGGTCGCATAACCTATCTCCATCGTAAAATTACCTTTTGTATGTCTCATAGTAGGAGGACCTATTCCAACTAAGATAATGACTCATGGAAGATCATACCTACTGCATATATATAATAAAAATAAATGACAAGAATGAATAGACAGGTCGGGGTTTCAGTCACCGATCAATGTACGATACAGACCTATCACCTATGTGTATTAACCCACTTTGTAAGACTTCTACCTCCTTATATAGTATAAAATGTACCCAATGCATAAGGAATAGTTATTCCACACAAAAAAAGACAGACAATATAGATTGATTTATCGCTAACTTGACCATCGAATGGGTCGTGTCAAGGTGACACATTGATTCTCCCGATCACGATCTTGGTGCAGGTATCGGTAATCGGAGAATCAACTAAGAAGTAGAAAGACGCACTAAAAAAAAATTTATTCCTCGTTAGTTGACCGAATGAGGTCATCTGACCAATGATAAGTAAATCTTTTCAGATTCCGAGTGATTATAACTTCATTCATAATATTATTGACCAATTGGTCATCTGACCAATGATAAGTAAATTTATTCCTCGAAAGTCGACTTTGACATAATATGACCGATTATGTTTCTGACCTAGTGATCGATATCACTGCGAGCATATATATATATATATATATATATATATAACTGCTCATGTGAGTGAAAAAATGCTAATATCGACGTCATACATAATAGCGCGCGGAGTCAAGAGTAAGGACATGACGGCCATCAGTCGTTGCAGGTGCGTTGGTGACAAGTAAACAGCAAGTGGAATACGGCATAGCGCGCTAACGACGACCCACCAACCTCCCCTTCTAGAAACGTTGACGAATCTCGTGGGTCGTATTTATCTTCCTTATAATTTAAATAATTAATCAAAATAAAAAGTAACATCAACCCTGGAATCGTCTTACAACTCTTTGACATCCACCCACCGAACCATAGTGCCATTTATCCGCATTATTATATTTTTCGTTACTTATTACGTTTAATTAGGATACAACGGGAAATTGGATTTTGGTCGAGCCAACAATTTTGACCCCGAGACTCGGACGCCGACGTGAGCATGAATTAATCTTTGGTGGGGGCCAACAATTTTGACGCCGCACCGTCGATTTTGAACCATCTTAATTTTGCACACGTAATTTTAAAGTGTTGACCAACTGAACGGTCGGATCGATCCCGATTTGGGTTCGGCGAGCGGGAATCACCGGATTACGGATGGGAACGATCGATCGGTTCAGCGGTGCGTCGCTGTCTGAATCCGGACGCGATGCCGGGGCATGTGCGTCCCACCGGACTTCCATGCGAACGTCACGTCAACCGACCCATGTTTCCTTTGAACCGAAGCCAAAAAAAAAAAAAAAAAAAAGGTAACCATTCTGGACAGCGAAGCTTGCCGATGAATAGCCTATAAATCGAGTCGGTCCGCGATGGCCTTCCTCACCACCGGGATCCTGCGTGAACACAACATCCGTCGGGAAGAGCGAGGTAATCGTTGATCGAGGAGAGAATGGCGAGCGAGAAGAGCAAGATCCTGATCATCGGGGGCACGGGGTACATCGGCAAGTTCATCGTTTTTGCGAGCGCCCGGTTAGGTAACCCTACCTTCGCTCTGGTCCGGAGCACCACCGCCCCCGCCGACCAACCCGAGAAGGCCAAGCTCCTGAGCGACTTCCAGGCCGCCGGCGTCACCCTCGTCCAGGTAAAGTTGATGCTACCCTCCTCTTCTTCTCCCTCCGGGAGCCCTTTTCTGATCAGAGCTCCGTCCTGTCGTCTGATCCATAGGGGGATATATATAACCACGAGAGTCTGGTTAAGGCGATCAAGCTGGTGGATGTGGTCATCTCCCCCGTCGGCTTCCTGCAGCTGAGTGATCAGACCAAGATCATCGACGCCATCAAAGAAGCCGGAGGACACATCAAGGTGCCCCTTTTTCTCCTCTCTACAATTCTTTTATGCTACCATGCGATCGGTAGTAATCAGAAAGGGGAAGGATGTTGGCAAGGAAGGGGAACAGGGGAAGAAGAAAAGCCCCTTCCCGTACAGGTTCCGATCTAAATCAAAAAAAAATATGTGCCATAATCTCCATAATTTATTACTCTGAGATGATCTTTTAGTCAAATTTTTAGGTTGCTTTTGTTTCTTGATATATTATACGGTAGTAAATTTATTGCGGTATCAATAAATGTCCGGAAAAGAAAAAGTGAGCATTTGGAACACTAGCAGATAATGGAATAACCAGAGCAACTACTACATCACAATGAATTGGGTAGGAATAATGGAATAACCAGAGCAACTACTACATCACAATGAATTGGGTAGGAATTATGATCATTATTGTTGCGGTAGATACCAAACGTTCCATATTAAAATATCAAAGAGTGTTACTTTGAACAATGGAATGGTTCTAAAAGATTCAAGCTGAATGTTTGGGTTATGGGTGAGTTTTTGCAGAGGTATCTTCCATCAGAGTTCGGCAACGACGTCGACCGAAGCAATGCTGTGGAGCCAGCAAAGTCGACCTTTGTCGTCAAGCAACAAATCAGAAGGGCGATCGAGGCATCGGGGATCCCTTACACCTTTGTATCTTCCAACTTCTTCGGTGGGTACTTCCTCCCGGTCTTAGGACAGGCAGGAGCCACTGGTCCTCCCACGGACAAGGTTGTCATCTTAGGTGACGGGAACACAAAAGGTGTGGCGTGAATTCCTCTTCGTCTTCTTCGTTTGAAAGATGTAAAAAATATGGCTGGTCACATCTCTCTTTTTCTCTAATGGCGTTTTTTTTTGGTCCTCCTACGAACAAACAGCTATCTTTCTCAATGAAGAAGACATCGGAACATACACAATTAAAGCAGTGGATGATCCGAGAACCTTGAACAAGGTTCTATATCTGAGACCTCCCGCCAACATCTTGTCTCATAACGAGCTCATCTCCCTGTGGGAGAAGAAGGTCGGCAAGACCTTCGAGAGGGTCTACGTCCCGGAAGAAGAAGTCCTGAAGCAGATCCAAGGTGCTTAGCAGCTTCCTTTTTGTCCGTAGTACTTGCACGACCTGTAAGAGCTCTGCTAACCGGATTGCTTTCTCTTCTTACAGAGGCGCCCGTTCCTCTCAACGTCATGCTCTCTATTTGCCACTCCGCCTTTGTCAAGGGTGACCACACCAACTTCGAGATCGAGCCATCTTTTGGCGTGGAGGCCACGGCGCTGTACCCTGACGTCAAGTACACCACCGTCGACGAATTCCTAAACCGCTTCCTGTGAGAGCACGCCGTGGCCGTCGGTGGCCAGCAGCCGGTCAACAACGTAAGCAGATTGGCTTGGAGGGTTCGGTGAGTTGTGTGGTGTGGTTGATGCTTTTCTTGTGCCCCGTGATGTAATAGCCCGTATGTTGCTCGCTCTTCTTGTTCGAGCGCCATCGCCGCTAAATAATTTTGTTGTGCTTCCCAGAATACTAAATTAATAAGGCGCTTTTTATAGCTGCTTGTGTCTTCGATTTCTGCTCCTCGCTGCGCATCATACAACACGATGCTCTCGAATTATCATTAAATTGGCAAAGAAAGCCAAGGATCGTAAATGGTCGTCCAATCTAATACTGTGATTCGTTAATTCTTACGGTAAAAATTTTTAAAATTTTATCAATTACGAGACCTTGAGTTGTGCTCCCAAATGCACAAGATGACAACCTGTTGATTTGTGGATCCCAAATGCAGAAAAGATACGAGTGCTTCATCCACCGGTATCAACTTCATCGGCATCCATTCTCTTTATTCATTCCATGGCCTGTCAGCTGCTATTGTCATTCCCTGTCGAAGGAGCTGGAGCTGGAGCTGGAGCTGGGCCTAGTCTTCGTGCTCGTACCATCGTCCTCGCTGTGGTGTTCTTCGACTGGCCATTCTCTGTAATCCCCATCGTTTTCCTGCTAACCTTCACATCATTTGTCGCCTCTGATATCAGATGAAATGGAGGAGAAATTAGTTTCTCAAAAGACGGAAGTGAACTCGTACAGTCAAAAAGGTTTCGACGTTCCTACTACTCCCGCCACGTAAAAGATGGAAACTACAGTTTATTTTAATGCAGCCAAATCAGAAAAAAAGAAGAAGAAGAAAAAAAAACTCAATCCAATGTGAACAAATCTCTAAGAAAAAGGCCTCGTACCTTGTTTTGCTGATGCTGACCATACAACGAGAGTTGGGGTGATGATGGCGAGCAGAGCCCAGAAGAAGAACACCAGAGCGTAGCCTCTAGGAGGCATATCTCAACTGTACAAGAAGAAATGTGAGCTCTCTTCCACGATCGCGAGAGAGAGAGAGAGAGAGAGAGAGAGAGAGAGAGAATTCGAGGTCAGTGATATGTCGATCAACACATGTATTGCTCGTAGTGCGGAGAATGTTATCGCAAATACTCGGAACTTTTCCTGGTCAGCTACGTGATCTCAATTCTGTACGTGACTCGATCCGTAGTGTTGCGCATGTCTCAGGGATACAAGTCAGCTGTGTCGTGCACGTCACCTTGTCCATCTCGGGTTAAGCCATGCACGTACCGTCATTTACTCCAATTCAGATTTGACCATCCGAAGAACCACTCTCTCTCATTTCTCTTCTTCCCGTATACGTACCCAACAAATTACACTTCAGTGGCACGCATGATGGATTCGTCCGAAATCCCAACTTGGGCTCAGGTTGAATTGGGCCGAGTCTAATTCTGCCAGATTGCAACCCAATTACCGCATCCCCACTATAAATAAATCGAACCGGACGAGAGAGAGAGAGAGAGAGAGATCATGGTTGGTGTGGTTGACCGGAAACAAAGATAAAAGATGATATGTGCTCCTCACCCGAGAAAAAAAGCCGACCATAAACAAAGAGCTTCACCTACCACATGGTAGATCGCCGGATAGATTAAAGCCGAGTTCGCAGGGAAGGGTGAGGTGGGATCACCGTCAGCAGATTGGATCCGTGCGATGATCCAAGAAACGCGTTCTGTTCGTCGATCAACGGTGAACACAGATCGGAGAGCTGCCTTTTGATTCCCGGCCGCGCCCGTCTGCATCCGACTGGCTTTATGGACTCGTGTCGTCGTCTTCCTCCCGTTTCGCTTGGCGCGTCACATACGGGGTTGGTTGAAAGAAAGCGAAGCGGTTGGCTTTTGACTCCAGCGAAAGCCCGAGTACAGTGGGCACGTTGAATTATATGTAATGTTGCAGGACCCACTGCTCACTTTCTCGACTCACCAAACTTGACGTTTCTCTCGCCAATCGATTCGAACCAACCAATGTGAACAGATAACATAATTTTCTTCTTTCCGATCCATCAAACTTTCACTTCGGACGACGTCGACGACGACGATGATGACGAAGGTGGTTGTGGATCAACGTCGACGGCTCCTACCCATGTTGTTGTCAGTCTCGCACCCACGACTAAGAACAGATTGATATGAACGACTGAGCCGATGAATCCATGCAGCGACTAATGCACGACGGTAAATCCAAACCATCGCTCTCCCACCCATTCGGTCATAATTGAACCAATCACTTGTTCTTTCTTATCCGGATCGTCTTTTGTACCGCAGCTATGATCCTGTTAACCCATCCGAATCAATCAAGTTAAATAGTAGTTACAATTGTTACTGCCATAATAGGATAAATTGACTGATGAACGGAAAAGAATCTACGTTTATGTGGCTCCAAATCCAAGAGAAGACTGACGTGTCACTCGCGGTCAGTCTGACACATACCGTGATATATATATATATCGCGTAAGATTCGTAGTCCCGACACCGACCGGGGAGGACCCCACCCCCCGTGTCGTCGCTCACCCACTCTCCGTCGACGGCCGTCTGATGTCATTCTCCGCGTCAGGATGACGGCGTCGGACGTGCACGCATCTCGACCGTTTCAGTCGTAGCGGTCCGTCGATTCCGGCCGATACGTCGTGTCATCTCACCTCGGTCGACCCGCGCCACCCCCGTAACCGGACGGAGCCACCGAGCGGAACGTAAAATGTTAGGCCACCAACCCCTTTTGTCCTCCGATGGCGACGACTTCACTTGAGGTCGAGAGTCACACGAAGCACATTCCTACAGCTCCGTAACCCAACCCTCTCTCTCTCTCTCTCTCTTGTCCGTCACCTGTAATGGTTAGATACGAAGAAGCTTCTTCATGTTTGGGATCAATGGAAAACGGAAGCAAGACATACGGAATGGAAATACTGCAGGTGGATCAAAATAATGGCCCCCGCCACCAACGTCGGCCGTCTGCAAATTGACTAAGTCACCATCGCCTCCCGTTTCTGTTCATCACGCATGCGCGCTAATATATTTGTTGCAGAGGTGCATTTGAGGTCTATAAATAGGAGCTATAATTCCCAGCATCTCGGCATCCATCCTCGCCGAGAGTCCACTCACCTCGCTTCCCTTTCTTCCCGCCATCCGGCCGGCCATGGAGAGTACGAACGGCTTCCGCACGACGCAGAGCGCCGACGGCCCGGCGACGATCTTGGCCATCGGCACTGCGAACCCCAGCAACGTCATCGACCAGAGCGCTTATCCTGACTTCTACTTTCGGGTCACCAACTCGGAGCACTTGCAGGAGCTCAAAGCCAAGTTCCGACGCATCTGTAAGACGCGCTCGTCCGCGAGAGTTTAACCTTTTGGTTTCGTCGCCCTCCGAATCGTCGCGTTTGAGCTGTTTGTTTCTGTGTGTGTGTGTGTGTGTGTGAATGATGCGGGTGTTGTATAGGTGAGAAGGCGGCGATCAAGAAGCGGCACTTGTATCTGACGGAGGAGATCCTGAGGGAGAACCCGAGCTTGTTGGCTCCCATGGCGCCCTCCTTCGACGCGCGTCAGGAGATCGTGGTGACCGCAGTGCCGGAGCTGGCCAAGGAGGCCGCCGCCAAGGCCATCAAAGAGTGGGGGCGCCCCAAGTCGGACATCACCCACCTCGTCTTCTGCTCCGCCAGCGGCGTCGACATGCCCGGTTCCGATCTCCAGCTCCTCAAGCTCCTCGGCCTGCCCATGTCCGTCAGCCGCGTCATGCTCTACAACGTCGGCTGCCACGCCGGCGGCACGGCGCTCCGCGTCGCCAAGGACCTCGCGGAGAACAACCGCGGCGCCCGTGTGCTTGCCGTCTGCTCCGAGGTCACCGTGCTCTCCTACCGCGGCCCCGACGCCGACCACATGGAGAGCCTCATCGTGCAGGCCCTATTCGGCGACGGGGCGGCGGCGCTCGTCGTGGGGGCGGACCCGGTCGAGGGGGTCGAAAGACCCATCTTCGAGGTGGCGTCGGCGTCGCAGGTGATGCTGCCGGAGAGCGCGGAGGCGGTGGGGGGCCACCTCCGGGAGGTCGGCCTCACCTTCCACCTCAAGAGCCAGCTTCCTGCCATCATCGCCAGCAACATCGAGCAGAGCCTGGCGGCGGCGTTCGCGCCGCTGGGCCTGTCGGACTGGAACCAGCTGTTCTGGGTGGTGCACCCGGGCGGGCGGGCCATCCTGGACCAGATGGAGGCGCGGCTGCAGCTGCACACGGACCGCCTCGGGGCGACGCGCCACGTTCTCAGCGAGTACGGCAACATGCAGAGCGCCACGGTTCTCTTCATCCTGGACGAGATGCGGAAGCGGTCGGCGGCGGCGGGCCATGCCACCACCGGCGAGGGTCTCGACTGGGGCGTGCTCCTCGGCTTCGGCCCGGGCCTCTCCATCGAGACCGTCGTCCTCCACAGCGTGCAAATCTAGTCTACCATATCGACCAACGGATGGAGGCAGTCGCGGGAGCTCAGACGAAATCGAGCCCAAAACTATCCGATCGCTGTTCATACTTATTATTTGTGGACGAATAATTCGCTTGTTCTCGGGTTGATCAATGTTTTCTTTACCAGGGATGCACGGCGATGTTTCCTCCCTTCCCATTTCTTCTTCTCAACGACGCCATCCGATATCATAAACGGAGACGCAGAACAAACAGCACTCCCTAATTCGTAGGATAAATCCAGCACTCATCATCAAACTAATGTTTAATATGCGATTAAAATTATTTCCATCCCGATCAATTTTAAATTATTTAATAAGAAAAATGAATAATAATCAAATTTCATGTTATTTGAATCCATATCTTGACTCGGCCTGTCTATGTATCTATCTTTCTGTCGAATCCATTTCGAACGCGTTCGAGTGGAGTAGCGGTGCTTCCCCCACAAAAATTGGAAGAAGACGATGTCGTCATCTATGATTGCGTCTGACCATTGCCCGAATCCCATCCCTTTCTGCTTCCCCAACACGTTTTCCATGTCAGGGAGAAGTCAGACGTATTCATTCTTAAGTCAGAGTGGCGAGAACCTTTCGTTTTCTGGATCGCATCACGCCCGGTATCCTAATTAATTAGGCACACAAAATAATAGGTGGTCATGTGCTCCTATCTGTTTGAAAATTTATGTTCATTTAAGTAGTCGCATTTGTCTGGGAATTATAATGATATCCCAAGTCAAATCGGATTAAGTTATAGGCATGAAATTGAACCCAAAATATATGAACCAAGTAATTATTGAACGTTTGAAACAATGGAGAGTAGATAGATTCAAGCTTACGACCCCTGCATTATGTTACCAATACCGTCGATAGCTTAAGTTGTTGGGCAAATTGTCACACCCATGTTAAACTAAATTATGCATTTTATGATAACGATGGCTATTGTTATATATATATATATATATATATATATATTCGATCCTTTCCTAAGTAGTTACATAGTCATATTCTTGAGATGATAGTAGAGCATAAGTTGGAATCTGGTTTCTCTTCTCAGTGTTTAAATAAAAATGCTTAGGTGGTATTTGTTCGAAGCTCACACGTCAAGTTTAACTGATTTGCTCATGAGAGTAACGTTAAAACTTAATATCAAGTTAAAAAAAAAACACATATATTGAGTATTTTTTTTCCCTAAAAGCTCAAATAATGATTTATACTTCTGTTGCCTTGCATCATTTTAAAAGGCTGGTGTGAGATCGTCAAGTATTCCCAAACCTGAGAATGAGATTGGAATTCACGAAAGAGGAGAAAAAGGGAGGAACGTGGTGGAAAGCTAGATCTGACGAAGAAAGATCCATATGGTAAGGTAGGATTTTTTTTCTCCCCAAAGTGGCATCATGGTTGATGAGAAGGTACGTAACTACTCGACCTCCATCCACCAAACATTATAATTGGATTCGCATGCAAATTATCTATTTATTTGGTGATAGGTAAGTTTATGGACATGATGGATTTAGTAGGATTGATGGTCTCACGGATTTGAGTGTTGGTAAGGATGCAATCCACATCCGACTAGATAGAAGTAGCGGATGAGAAGTCCGCTAAATATGAACGGAAAAAGTGGGTGCCTCCAGTTTTGACTGAATACATACCCCTCTCTTCACTTTACAGCGATGCATTTTTCCACGCTGTATAGACAAGCAATTTCCTGACCATTTTCTCTTTTTCTTTTTTATATATATATATATATATATATATATATATATATATATATATATATATATATATATATATATATATATATATTCCAAGATATAGACATGTAAAGTTAAATCTAAATCCAAGTGCATGATGACTAAAGGGTAGATGTAAGATTTAGACTAACCTCTTGCATAGTATTTTGTTTGGGTGATTAATAATCTCTGAAAGGGTACGATTGCGTTTCTGGTAAACCAAATCGATACGTCTTCAACTCCTTCGGCAGCTATAGCAGGAATATGAGCACCACCATCTCCTCACCTTGATCCATGGAAAGCTTCATTTTTTTTCCCATGCGAAGGAGCAGCGAGGGGAAGAAGGGTTGGCAAAGCACAGCGATAGGGATCTGAAACCCTTTAATTTGCTTGCGTTTGCTGCTGCACAAAATAAGACATGAATTGACCAACGAATGTGCAGGGATTACTTATCTCCGGGGGGGCGGCCGGACAATGGAGTCAGTTCTTCCTCCTCGAATCAAAAGTCTTTTGTCTCTATTGTCTGGTCAAATCAATCACCCAAAGCAATGTTACCGACCTCTGATCGGTCCACAAAACGAGAATTAGATTTGTGATACCACACACCACTAATTTGATGAACAAAACAGATTCTTGAAGAGAAAAGCGAGCTCTGTTCTGTTCTCTGACGGACGAGAAAGCTCAGGGGCCTATACTGCCATCTTCATTTCTATCTTGTTGTGAGGGTCATATCCAACGAGCTCAAAATCAGATGCAACAAAGGAATCTATGTCCTTCTTCAGTGGGTTCATCTTCAAAACCTGTTTCCGGAGTAGGATGTAGTAGGATCTTTCATTAATTGATCTGTTAAGAAAACAATTTTTGTCAGTCAGCAATGCTCACCGGAAATGGTTTAGGTTGCTTTTGAAGCTGCTCCTCCAGCGGTCTCACATGAGTGCTATAAACATGAGCATCTCCGATAGCATGGACAAAATCTCCAGGCAAAAGATCTGCGATATAGAACAAAATTGATTAGAGACCATTATTAGAATAGCTATAATATATATGAAAGGACAGCTTCTTGCTACTCCTGCTCATTCATAGTCTGACAAGAGGAGTCTTATTCCTGCATGCAAACACTCATGTTAGTTGTGGAGGTAACAAGACACGGCATCCTTGGTCAACAACATCTAAAATCATCTGGGTCTGACATTGGAAAAAAAAAAAAAAAAAACAAAACTCTGAATTGAACAACAAAGTATAGGGGGAAAAAAAAAACCTATATGATTCCAGCATTAGTTTGAAATATCCTTTTTCCTGTGTCTACCACTCTTTAACATGGGCTTCCAAGATTGCTCAACAGAAGAACCATGTCAAGTTTATGCCTTTCCACTTACAGTAAGAAACATGAACTATAAGACAAGTCTCAACAAGATAACCACCTGAAATACTTTACCATGAATCAGTAATTGGTGGTAGGTTTCAGATAAGAATTGCAACTTGGACAGAAACTAATCATAAAATTCTGCGACAGGCTTCCTATTTGTAGTTGGACAGAAACTAGTTGGTCCATCATAAAGGACCAACAATAAATTACTAAGCTTAGGCAAAAATTATGGAGCTGTACTGACCTCAGGTTTATTATTTCTTTTTCTATTACTTAAAGTGGTGCAAAGATCATGCAGAAAGAATATGAATAATTTTATACCGATGATACATCTTAACTAATTCAACAGAACACAACCAGATAAGAGTCATCTAGAAGAATACTACCAGGAACATTATTCACAGGTGGTACAGTGGTGAGAAATGCAGATGAAATATGAACTCTTGCTCTTTTCTTTTTCTGCTTACCTAAATTTAATGTTCTCTCACTCTTCTTCTTTCGCTTTCATGTTTCTTCTCGCACTCTAGATGGTTTTGCAGGCCTCCTTGTCTCTTCTGATTTTTTATCGTTGGATTGTGACTGACAATATAACCTTCCCTCTGCCTCTATTTCCCCTCCCCTCCCCCCTCCCTAGCTTTTCCTTTTCCCGCCAGTGGTTTTGCTTCTCCGTTTTTCACTTTCTTATGCAAGATATTCTCTGAAAAACATCTATGATCTATAAGCTCTTCATGACAAAATATTGGTAGCATCAATCCTTCATGCTAATCCTCTCATGCCACCGGTGCATATTAGTTGCTAGTCAATTCTGAAATTTATAATCACGTGTAGCAATTTGCTGAAATCAATGCAGCAGTCCTATATATTTGATGAAGGTTTATAGAAAAGAAAGGAGCAACCACAGGAAACAGAGAACAAACATTGACACATACATATCTTCAAGTAAAGAGATAGGAAATAAAAAAGTGTAAGATAACATACCACAGACTTGAGCAATCATGCATGTTAAAAGGGAATATGATGCGATGTTAAATGGCACACCGAGACCCAAGTCTGCGGACCGTTGGTACATTTGGCATGACAGCTCCCCATTCTCCACGTAAAACTGGAAAATCAATTGAAAGAAAATAATGAGAATAATTGGATATAATTAATATTTAACATAAGATTAAAACCACTGATGAGGATAACTATTCAATTATGTAACGAGTGCATTTATGTATTAACTTTCAATCCCTGGTGTCAAGGATTGCCATACCGATCCGTACCGATGTACCGAGCTCAGCTCGATATGGTACCCAATACCTGTGCGTATCGCTCGCTCTATATAATATAATATAAAAAATAAAAAATTAAAAAAAAGGGACGACGTCACCTTGTTCCTTCTCGTAACGCTGTCACAGACAAAAATATAAAGAGGGTGCTCAATGTGATGCTCGTGTATGTCCGTGTCTTTCAGGTTTTATTCATATATTATACAACAAGTAGCGGGTTAGCAATAAGCTTGGCAGCCTTAGTTTGGTTAGCTTTCGTGGTCGGTTTCGGCTTGTAAATGAGAGTTGTGTCGTTTGAACACTTATGGGGACTTCGGTCTGTAATGGACCTCGATCCTTTGTGTGTGACCGTTTAGAGTTTGTACAGTCCATAGTTGTAATTTGCACTGGCTATATAAAGTGTTTGTTGAAGTGGTTGTTTGTGGATCCCATGGGAAATATTTATCTAATCAGTTTTCTCTTTTGTAGGTCCGAAGGGACCATAGGAGGTTTCAGGGAGGTTGACCTTTGCGGATGGACACGTGATGGTGCCGCATGACTTAGGCAAAACCAACTAAGTTCGTGACAACGCGAAGAAGACGTTTCTTCTCCCCACGCAGGGAGAAAAATCACCAGCCGATGAACAAATCGCCCGTAGGCAACGAATCACGAGGCGACAGATAGCGCAAGGGAAGAGCAGCACGACTCCAGGTTTTTCTTCTCCCTCTTCTTTCTCCCTCCCTCGATTGATATCGCCCGAAATCGACCGCTGACGGTAGAAATCGACCGTTACCGATCGATTTCAGGTGGTAACGAGACAGAAACAACCCCAATCAACGGTACTGCCCGATTGTGGGCAGTCTGCATACCGGTCAGCTAGCGGACTGGTACATCTCGCCCGTATCGGGCGATACACGTCGAAACGACAATCCTTGCATGGTGTATATAATAATTTCCGTCACCGCTGCAAAAGAACAACATATATGGCAAATTAACTGATTTTATAATCATGTCATCGTTAGTTCCAATCATGTCAGCAAATTAACAGATATATAACCTAGATTACCAATATTTGTTTCCAATTTAAAATTTGTTTGTTTTCTTAAGGAATAACTCCAACTTAGGATCAGGAGTACTTATGTGTGGACACATAATTTAAGTCTGTCAGACTGCATCAATTAATACAAGTAGATGAGGACTTGTGAATATGCATAAGCACGTTTGGCAGGTACTTGATTAATGCTTCAAATGATTACTCCCAGACAACTAAGTCTGGCCACCAAAATGGGGCAGTGGACATAACAAATTCAGTAACTGTCAATGGTCAAATGATCACTAACTTGTGCGAACATATGACAAGGAGGAAGAGCCATTTTCTTGAGATCTGAGGGATTCCAAGCTGAGAGAATCATTCGGCGATCATCTGGATCATTCTTAATTTTGTCTATTATGGCTGATAATTGATCAAATCCTTTCCCAGTATAGTCAGCATGCATGTCAGTGTACCTACAGAATATGCTCTCCATTAGAAAAACTAGCAAGAAAATATATATTAATTATTAAGCAGATTTTCAGATTGATATCCTACTCGGCACCAAAGTGCCTCCATTGAAACCCATATACAGGTCCTAGATCTCCTTCCTCCCTGTGAGTTAAGCCAACACTGAAAACAGAGATATGAAGGTATCAGATTTGCCTGGTTGAAAACTTAGAATTATCTAGGCAAAGTAGCATCACAAATCCATACCTGTCAAGGTATTCTCTTGATGCATTGCCATCCCATATATGAATGCCTTTTCCCTGCAAAACCTGTGAAGATAAAAGCTCAATTAACAGGAATTATTCAAGGTCAAGAGGGAAAACTACATTTCAGCATAGCACAGAAGAAAAAGGTGTAACATACATAATGATGTGTGAAGAAAAAAGGTTTAAGATGCATGCAGTCACCCCATAGGTAAAAGTAGACTAACCAAACCATGCTACATCAATGGGAACCAACAGTATTTGAATGGAAAAATTTACAGCAGTTAAGGATCATAACAACAGAAGGGAAAACTTGAAGGATGGTTGAACCTGAGTTAGTTAACAGTAATGCTTGCAGACAACAACTTGCAAACAGAATGCTCAGCAGAATGATATTCTAACTAGCTAAAAATTAAACCTGAAAGGATAAAAGATAGCAAAATTTACTATGAAACTAAAATTTTCATGAACGAACCTAAGTAAATTCATGTATAGATTTATATATGCATGTAAAAATAAAGTGCAAACGTTTTACATAATTCATAAGTTCAGAAAAAAAATCAATGTTATGCCATATGCAGTCATCTTGAATTAGTTGTCAAAATTCCTAAAATGTTCCTTTCCTAACATCCACTAGTTCATATTGGACCATCAACATTCATTGTTTCATGATAGACATTCTAATTAGTATCCTGTTGCTAAGTAAATTTCATCTCATATTTCTTTTGTAGGTGTTTTGATGAAACAATTTCTTTGGCCTCTAGCTTGTTATCAAAAACTACTTGAACTTGCTACATACTAAAATAATATATATTTTCATATTATCTCTCTTTTGAGTCAAATTCTATTACCCTCAGCCACTAAAAAGTATTTGTAACAAGAGTCTGCTTTAGAAAGAAAGAGAGTAGGCCTTGGGGGCCTAGTTAGCTTCATATGCCCTATCTAGGTGCTAGAGTTGTTGCGTGGCCTGAAACTCAAAATGTCAGACATGTAGATGGTGGAGGTAGCCAAATGGTGTCTAGATGGGCAGTCCAGGCAGCATCTGTGAAAACATTCGTTCAAGAAGGAGTCACTTTTAATTTTTTTCCATGCTATATTTGTCTTCCACCAGGAGGTAAGAGGAAGCAATTTGCCAGTGTAAAAGGTCAGCATACACATAACTTACGTCAAACTGATTTTTCTGATCTCCAATCTAGATTCATTTTGCCTGATCTCGACATGTAATGCAGCTACTCAACAGAGTTGCTGTGCTCCATGCCTCCATCAAGCAAATTAACTCCTTCCCTTACTTTCTCTTCCTTTATTACAGTTGCAAATTGTTAACTTTCAAAAGATGAAACAATAAAGAGGCAAAATATTGTTGCCTGTGTATATGGGTCAAATAGCATGATCAATTTTCTATTAACAATAAGCTTTATGTACTTTTACTTCATGAACAATAGAACCTAATCTGTTTGGTGCAACGAAATTTTTATTAAGCTATTCCAGATGAAGAATTAAGTTATGGTAGCAATACCATACTCATGTAAATGTACAAAGATAAGACAAACTCTTCTTGATGCTGTAATTAATTTACAGTACCTTTGCATTTGTTGAACCACTAATAAACCACAAGAGTTCTTCAACAACACCTCGCCAAAAAACTCTCTGAGAGAAGAACATACGCCGTTTGTCAATCAGAATCAATAACATAACATCCAGAACCAAACAGAAAGGAAAATGCAATTGATTTTTTTTTACTATTAGTAGAATCGAACACATCATGAAAGAAAATAAAATGTTATTTTACTGGTGGTATAGGTCTTTTCCATTTTTTTTTAACTTTGTGAGGTTTCACATATAGAAATGACAATACAAACTATTTCAAATTATACAAGAATTCTCTTGGGACAAATTGTGTGTGTCACAAAAATTCCATGCAATATCATTTTGAAGAGAGTTAATTATTAATAATATTTGCTTTCCCTTAACCCAGTTAGGAACTTGAAATCTAACTATTATACAAGTCCAACAGTTCAATTAGTCAATAGTTTCATATTCTAAAACGATAAGCACTGGCATATCCTAAAACAAATTGGAATCAAGGAATTAAGTTAGAATGACTAGTACCTTGGTTGTGAGCAATGGAAAAGATCTCCGCAAATTAAACCGCATCTATAGGGTACAACTGGTTAGGATGCTTGTATGGTTCTAAAGGGTATAGAATATTGGCAGGTGTAGTAAAAGAGAATAGATGCAGACAAAATACCTGACAGCCAAATTTAGATAGTGTCCCAGTCCCTGTTCTATCATTCTTTTGAGCACCATTTGCAATGATATCCTTGACAAGTCTAAGATATGCATATTCTTCATGTCTTTCGTAAATAAGCTTAGGAAGAAACAAGAACCTCTCAACCTTAAATGTATCTTTAATTGACTTACTATCTACCACTTCCCCATCACGTGTAGCATGAGGCTCGGTACCTGAGCTTTGTACGCGAACATATGTCACAAAAGAATATCTAATGCTGTTCTCCAACAATGGAAAGGATGAGTACCACGGCTGAAATACAGAACAATCTACTGGAGGGATGAAAGTATCACACTGGAAGGATGTCTCAATATCTGTTAAATGAATGGCTTCACATCCAGGCGCATTAAGCGCTTCCCTGCAGCAAGGGCTGTAAATCAAATGTTCTAGAAGGATACATAATTCTTTTAATGTGCAAAGAAAAAAAAAATACCTTAGCACCTGACCACCACCTATGACAAACGCTCGCTCAATAGACAAACAATAAGGGGTGGCTGCTAGTAGCTCTAAGGCAGAACTCAAGCTTCCACACATAAGGATATTCTCAGCTGTTGCAATATCAAAACTTCCAGAGCGAGTCAGCACGACATTCAATCGACCAGGGAGAGGCCTGTTCTGTGGTGGAATACTTTCCCATGTCTTCCTACCCATTATCACTGCATTCCTCTTTGAGGGATCTGAAGTGGTCATTGTGACTTCCTTAAAAAATTTAAGGTCCGACGGGAGCTTCCAAGGCAGATTCCCATCTTTCCCAATACCCATATCTCGAGTGGCAGCAACAACCACTTGATAACTCCTTTGAGGATCATGTTGTGCATTACCGTTTGAACCGTTCTGATAAATGTCAGTAGCCATATGCGCAAGTCTATGACAATAGCTTCTCCTTGTGACTTTGGTGAAAGCCCCAATCTCTAGTCGACAACTTCTCAGTACATCAAGGCCAAACCAACTACTTCTAGTTAAATAGATGTCACCTGAAGTTGATAATAGGATTAAGTGCAGAATGATAAGTGCCTTGAGGTAGTTGACGAACATAACAATAATGAGATAGAACATATGCAAAAAATCAGGAAACAAGAATGGAGCGGATAGAATGAGGTTCACAGTATCAATGCAACATTAATTGTTGAATGCAGAAATTTGGAACCGATTGTACTTAACGTGTCTGTTTTGAGAAAACCCTGAAAGGAAATGCTCCTCGGTGGAACTTCCTGACTGTCAACATCTGAATTGAAAGCTAGTCTCAATCAGAAAAACTATGATCACGAGTCACTAATACCTAACAAAAACTTAAAAAACCACTACTAACTCCACAAAAACATGGAATAAGCTTTGACATGGAAAGGAAAACCCTAAGAGTGACATCAAGCTTGACAACATGATAATACTAAGTTGTAGTCAAAGGGGCCAAAAGGCGCCAAGGTGCTCGGCGCTCATTGGAGCGAAGCGAGGTGCTTGTAAATATTAAAATTAAAAAAATATAGTAAAGGAGAAAAATGAGCACTAAAATAAAAATGAGAAATTAAATGAGTTTTATATCACTTTATATTTCAAATATAACTACCAAAACATCAAATTACATTTGTCAAGGTACTATATTGTCCAAATCTAATAATAAAAATGACAAAAATAAAAGAATAATTAACCATTAATATACAACGGTTTCCCTCAAGAAAGTCAATGATCATCAAAACGTAAACTATAGACCATTAATAACAATGATTAACATTACATGATTGAAAGAAAGAGAACGAAACACGGAAGAAGAGAGAGGAGCATGCTATTGACTGTTGGTTGGGAGGGCAGCATGTAGCTATCAGGGAGGGAAGGGAGTGGAGAGAGGGGGAAGTCGGGAGAGGGGTCTGTTCGGCGGGCGGGCGGGCGGGGGCTGCGATGAAGGGGTGAAGAGGGAAGAGAAGGGGGTTGGGGAACTGCAACGAGAGGGGGAAGAGGGATCAGGGAAGGGAGGGCTGCGATGAAACGGGGAAGAGGGAGGAGGGCGAAAGGAGTGTGCGGTGAAGGAGAAGGAAGAGAAAGTGAGAGGCGAAAGAAACCAGGAGGGGAAGATGCCGCCGCCGTTCGCCGATGGAGTAGAAGACGCAGAAACCGCCGTTCGCCGAGGAAAATGCCGCAGCGACAAGGGGTCGCCTGAGACTGTTTCGCCGCCGCAGCGTTGGGAGAGGGAGGGGGTTTGGGTGGGTTTGAAGGTGACAGACACCATTCTCATCTGGTTTAATCGAACCACAGAACCAAATTGGCTCGACTCTGGTTCGACTCAGTGTGAGTTGAATCAGGCGGACGATGATGTATATGAAGCATTTCCCCCTGTTTTCGTGTTTTTGACCCAAGAACTTGGACCACAATAACAACGACGATGATGTATATGAAGCATTTGAATCAGAGGTTCCTCTTCTTGCGCTTGTAATTTAAAGATACGAAGAAGAGATCGAAGGGAATCATCCAGAACATACATAAAACCTGAGGAGGCAGCGGAAGAGGCAAAAGATCAGATTAGGGTTTACCTCGCTCGGCCGGGGGAAGAAGCCCAACAGCGTTCCACTTCCTCTGGAGTGTCGACTCCACGAAGAAGAAGAACCACCACCTTCCTCCTTCGCCCAGTTACCTCACACACGGCGAGTCGAGCGGAACCGCCGCCAGTTTAGAACACATATATATCGCGAACGCATGGTTGGACGACTTGGGTAGCGACTTACGTGCCGATCGATGCTGTTGGCGATTACTCCAAAAGCCTACCTACTGCCAATGTACAGAGTAAGCTAAGCCATATGCACGCGTACCTACTGCCAACAATCTCTCTCGATTGTTTTCATTCAGCAGCCATATGCACGCAGTGTCATAATGCTTAGTGACAGTGTAAGCTAAGCAAGATATATGTAGTAATAGCCGATGGTTGCATCAAAACATGTTATAGCTTGTCATCCACACGATCTCACGAAGAACAAGCAGTAATAAGAAGACTTAAAAACCGTGATGAAACAAATCACTTAAATATAAAGCTCAACTTATAACTCACCAATGTATTATACTGAAATATAACTCACCGAACCAAACAAACCGTGCGCTACAAACATCTACCCGACCGACACAAATTTCTGTTCTTTTTCCCACTTATCTTATCTTATCTTCTGTTGCCTGCAACGAGAAATCAGAGAAACTGTGGTGACGCAATGATACACCGTGCCTAATGTCTCTTGTTGAGAATGTGTAACATGCTTAAACTGTAATGAAATCCAAGTCCTGGATCCAATGCAACCTACTAATGCATTGCGAGCAAATCCTCGATTGAAGATTACAGCCCATCAAAGAACTTCACGAAATCCTCGATCGTCTCCCCATGCCTAATCTTCGCCACAGAGCCATTGGCCACCTACAGAAATGTGATACCCAGATTTAACAATCACAAACCTGCCTATATCTGATGAAGTGATCTAGGAAAGAGGATGTTACAGTTAACAGTGGGCAAAACTGAACTCATACCCAATATTCTGGAGGTCGCATCTTAAGGTTGTAGGTTGAGGCCATGCTCATGCAATATGCACCAGCATCGTGAACAACTAAACCAGCTCCCTGAGAATTTTCTTCCATGTCAGCGACAACCAAGAAAGCCAAACTACCACGAAATGATATGAAAAATAGCTAACCTTAGCTGGTGTAGGAAGCTCTCGATCTTTCCCCAGAAAATCTGCAGACTCACATACAGGCCCCACAACATCGAAGGTTGAAGTTTGAGCATTGGGAAGAGGAGGAGAAACCAGTTCTATGTGCTGAAACATTATGTACAGGAGACAATTCATCAGCCAGAAAAGAGAGTGTTCCATCTCAAACATCTTTTCTTTTATTCTGCAGGGGTGCGATATAATAGTGTCCTAGAAAGCTTATCACTTTCTTAAAGTAGGTTATGTTTACATATTAAGGTTAAACGCAGCACAGTACTAAAGGACTTGTGAAACATATATACAATGGATAAAAAAGTGTATCTGCAAGTCTAAAAGGAATAAGGAAAAAAAAAAAACCATTAAGTTTCTGTTCTGAAAAATATAACAGACTGATGGAAGGTAATTAACATAAAACAAAACTTCATATAGTGACAAATGGATAGAAAAAGGTGCATTATTAATATTTATTACTGTAAGAAAGCTGAAATGCTTGAAGGCTAAAGACATCCAACTGCTTTTCCTCTAGAAGGATGAAAATATAAAAGCTTTGTCAATGCAGTACAGCATGTTTCAGACTGAGCAAAGAATGTCTTAAGAATCCTGCTGAGAAGTTTATCAAACCATAAAGTAGGAAATTGACGATGACAGGGTAGTACCCTACTTAGGCATCTTGCATGTAGTACCTGGTATGCTCCATAGAGACTAGGTCGGATGAGCTCCGCCATGCTGCCATCAATCACTATAAAATTTTTTGTGCCATTAGTCTTAACACCAGTTACCCTGTTAACTAAGCAGCATGTATTGGCAATAAGTGATCTTCCAGGTTCAATGATCAGAGTAAGATCCCGAGAAAGTACCAATTCTCTCACCTGCAATGTACACTAAAATTAGTAATCGATAAACCAAATGCCTAGAGCCAAGGTCTTGCAGACAGCAAAGCAACTACAATAGCACATAGGAGAATGCATTTCAATTAGCATATAGTACATTTTAGTATCAAGACCAGAATGTTTACAAACACACACTTTGGGCCAAGATAGAAAGTAAAAGTTACATGCACAAAGGCAAGATATCCAATTCATAACGGGTTTGATTGCTGTTGAATATGTAAACTAAAAAAAGTGATTAGGCATGTTTTAAGAGAGAAACTAAATATGTTTAGCTTACAGTGTTTATGAGATCCAGTGGCGTTGGAAGGACTGCACCAGTATGATGGTAGTCAATTCCTAGACCACCACCAATATTCAAGTACTCCAACTGAAAGCCTTGTGCTCGAATTTGGTCAACGAAATTCACCATTAGAATCGCAGCATCTCTAAATATATCCACCTAAGATAGACAAGGTAAAAACTTAACAACTTAGACCATTAATATATGATTCTTCATGCATGGCATTCATTTGCTAGTCATTCAGATTGATTATAGACCAGATAACAAAATAATTAATATATTACCTTTCCTTGGAAAGCCAAATGCATCTAACCAGATCTTATAAGTTTGCTTACAAAGCAAGCTAATACTTATTATTTAATTAATTGATTATATCCAGCCAAAGGGGGGATGAAAGGAAAAAAAAAAAGAAGAAGGCACTGGACATGATTACAAAAACAAAAAGAGGGAATTAAGAGATGGCCTAATAATGCAAAGATGCTGATGCGCCATGTAAATGTTATTGACCAAAATCAAATAAAATTCATAGAATGTATGAGAAGCAAAAGTTCAATATCATATGAATTGCGACAGAAAGGCAAGTAATCAGTTCCCAAAGACCAAGAAAAATTCACAGAACATAGGTCAAAAAATATTATGCAATTTTTACCATTTTCCATTGAAAGTAATCGTTTTCCATCAATTTAGTGTTTCCAACAAAAAATTGACTAGTTTAAGTCAGTTTTAATTGTTCCGCAGAACACTGGCCAGCTTCAAATCGTAGGTAAACTCCTCAATCAACAGGTTAAAATATCATTCTTAGTGTTATACTCTTGAACCTTGATATTTGAAAGTGAGAGATTAATTTAAAATACTTAATTGTTTTGTAAGTGATAGCTTAACAAATATTTTTTTTATTGAAACTAGTCATTGTTTATAGATGAAGTGGAAGATCAGATGTTCACAGGCATATCAGACAATTATGTACTTCTCCATATCTAGCATAATTATGTTCTTTATATTCCATAGTCCCTTTTCCTGAGTATAAATCAAAATTTAAAAACCTGACATGAAACTAAAGAATGTTCATAATTGCTGCAACCCTGGACAACACTAAACTAACATTTGGAGTTTTATGATTAAGATTTTTATAGGCATGCAAGATAGCTCAAACTTCTGATTTTGTTAAACACTCTTAGTGTCAGAGGAATGAATATAACCTTCAGTATTTTTTTTTTGTTAGTAAGAGATCAAGGAAGATGAGTAGAATAATTAAATATCACAATCTAAAATCATAGTAAGTTCAGCACCTTGATGGTAAAAAGTGAACAAAAATTCAACTCTAATTTCATATGACATCCCAATATATATTACCATCAAATATCTCAATATAATATTCACAGATAAATTGTGCTGCTCAACTGGAACAGAGTAAACTTAACAACCATAGCAGGTGCATGTCCCAATTACAATGTTCATTGGTCTCCTTCATGGGCTTTACATGTTCCTCTATTGTAGAGGTACTGCAGCCAGAATCCACTTTCGTTCACATGCTGAAACTGATTTTAATTTGAGTATTTGATGAAAAAAGAAATTTTACATACAGGACTAACAATGAGAGTGTTAAGGGTGTGTTTGGCTTTGCTCATCAATGGTAATTCAACAATTCTATAACAAAACGGTTGCTTTTGTACAAATCTACGGCATTAGCTAACATCTTTAAAAGGATTTTTAATAGTAGTTAAAAAAAAAAAGAAATTTAGGAGAATGTGTCAATGAATAATCAAGTACCTTGGTAATAGTTGATCCAAGATGACAATGGACTCCTACAAGATCGATTTCACTTGAATGTGTCTTGACAGCATCAAGGAACCACTGCAGTTTTTCATTTCGGATACCAAATTTGGAAGTCTTGTTTCCGGTGGCAACATAAGGATGGACCTGCATGAAAATGATAAAGAATCTTTAGGTCCAAAGTAATCCAAGACTATAATACAATAATGCAAATGGAGCAGTTATCTAACTTAAGTACCCTAAGTAGTGCTGGACAATCATATTCATGATTAGGATATGTAAGGTCACAGAAAAGTGATTCAAAATGATTCTATGCAGCAATGTCAAGGTGCTAATCCATTTATCTTAAGAAGTATCAGGATGAAACTTAATTCATCCACTTGAACATTAATGATCAATTAGACTCAATATGTTCCTTAGCTTTTCTATCATGTGTCCCATATACAAAAGATCACAAAGAAACCAATGATTTCATGGATGTATCTGAATACTAACAGCATATATTATTGCACGCGAGTGGCATCTGCAAAGGACTGAATGTACTGTGAATACACATGGTCAAGCCTATATTAAGAATCGTTAAATTAACCATGTCATTTTATTCAAGAGATGATCATAGATTGCTTGATGAAAGCTTGGTAATGGTCTAATCATATTCTTATTTCTTAACACCAAAAGGATGAAGAAGCAAGACAGAAATTTGCATATGCTTGCATTTTCCCAGAGACCACTTCAATATCTTAAGAGGCAAACAAAATTGAAGAGTTGTTTTTATGACAAAGTAGTAAAAGTTACATCTAAAACTCAACAAATCAGAAGTAAGACTAAGGATTGAATGTGCATATTAAAAGAATCAACCACCACAAAAAGCAAACTACATCCAAAAGATTGGTTGGGCAGCATAAAATAAATATTCCAACCAAAATATGATACTCCAAGCCACAAATGGTGTATCAATCTGTCAACAGGCTTAAATATTAAGGGAATATTAGCATGAGCTCATAAGCTCACAGGAAGGTCAGAGAACGTTTCAAAGATGTGCAATTACATTAAGAATATTAGGCATTAAAACTTGCAAAGATAAGAACCAGTGTGCTTCTGGGATAACGCTAGCTTACCGGTGCATAAACAACGAATAAACTAAAGTGATAATAAAAAGATGACTTTGTAATATCTAATCGAACCAAAGGATTATAACCACCACACCTGTGGATCGACATCTGGGTTAATCCTGAGCAGAACAGGGACTCTCTTTCCTACGACTCTTGCTGCGGTCACAATGTTTTCCAAGTCAAACTCACTATCCACATTCACAAAAACTCCTTTTTCAGCAGCTAAGACAAGGTCCTCCAACAGCTTCCCATTTCCATTGAAGATACACCTGATCTTCAAAATACCAGATAATAAGATTAAACTCGCATGGATGAATCAACCATCCAATTTGCAAATTGAAAACAGAAGGAAAAGATATTCACATAAAGCATAACGAAGTTAATTGAATCCTGCAAATAAAGATTTTAAAGCATGACCCAGCACAATATAAAGCTTGTATATAGCCCTCATCTACAGTGTATATCCCACCTGATAAGAATGGTTGCCTACTGAAATACACTCATAGCATAAAAAAGAACCTTAGTGATGATATGGTTGCATTACAAACAATGAACATATTTTCATAGCCATACACAAACAACCGCTTCATATGAAAACTCCAACTGCCATCCACATTAAAGCCATAAAAAATTAACAAAGTTAGGTAGTACATTGTCAACCACCTATCAACAGAGATCACGTATAAATGACTCCTGCCATCACAGGCATCTGGAAAATTTACTGAAAAACCAGCATAGGCACATTCCCTTAGGGCCTGAAGCCAGAGTCCCCAAGAGAGGGGAGTGAAAGCCAAAAATATATGCCTTTGTGAAAAAACCTGGTTATCAGGGATGTAGCCTCAAGAAGTAAGACACTAGAGGATAAAAGTAAAGCAATATATCAAATTATATATTCTTACAACCAAAAAAACCAGGACTCCTAGGATACCACATAGATACAACCAGTTGATTCATACAGTTGCGCACACCTATGTCTTCATGACTAACATGCACATGATATTACTTCACATTCTCAATTGCTGTCATTCTCACATTTTGAATCAGCACCAATGGCAAACCCACGTCCCACAAAAATGACCATCTTTCGACCACTTCCAGCCTGCATTGTGTAACAACTAACAACCACCTATTCCTAGATGTTTGATCTTTCGTTTCCTTAAAACAACCACAACTGCTAAACTAATTTAATACGTTGAATGAACAGCAACAGGATCAACATAAGAAACACAAAAGAGAAAGCTTCTTGCTCTTTCTTCCACTTCTTCCGAGACTGTAAAGAAAATGCAGGTACAAGCGAGTAGATGTCATGGTCACCTGGTGGGATCAAATCCAGCTCGCAAGGCAAGCCTGAGCTCGTTCCCACTGACGAGCACAGCACCGCAACCCAAACCCTTGAGGTGCTCCAAGATCTTGAGATTGTTATTAGCCTTGATGGCGTACCCAACGACGGACTTCAAGCCCTCAAGGGCCTCCTTGTAAGCCTCAAAGTTCCTCGTGATCTGATCCCTACTGTAGAGGTAGAAGGGGCTCCTCTCCACCGCCTCCATGACATCCTCGACGCGGACGCCCTCACAGTAGAGGAACCCATCCTCGCCCTTGGAGAAACAGTGGCGGAAACCGGCCGCCGCCGCCGCCGCTGCGGGGGCAGCAGCAGCAGCAGCAGCAGAGGGGGCCGCGGTAGGGGGGATTCGAGAGGCGCTAGCCTGCAAAGTTAGGGTTTTAGAACGGGAGCGAGCCGGGAATCGGGGGAAGGGTTTAGGGGGGAAGGTAGAGGCGTTAGGGATTCGACAGAGTTGGGGGGAACCAGACGGCCAGGAGAGGAGTTGAGCCGCTGCCATTGCCCTCGTACAAGCAGAGTAAGCGACCGTGCACATAAATAAGAGCAGGCGGCAGTGGACTCGAGTCTACTACTAAACAGCCCTTCCGTTGGGTTCATTGCTACAACAACAACTCTGATGTCAAGCATTCATTCTCGGCAAGATCAAATGATACCAAATTATTTGTTTTGGGATGAGTTCAATGCCGATCAACGAGTTCTTTGAGCTAAAAAAAAAAATCTAATTTGAGATAGATCCAAAAAGACATGATTTAGTTGCAATAATTGATTAATTCTATCTTCGTCCAAACAGGTGGAATTGGGTTCGTTGACTACTGAAAAGGAAATCAACGAAGATATCATCGAAGCATTTATAATAGCAACAGAAAGAACGGAGTGGCTCGCATTTAGGCCGACATGGTCTCTCGCTCTCTCTCTCTCTCTCTATCGCCCTTCCCCCTCGGCAACACGGAGCGAGCGAGCAAGAGAGAGAGAGAGAGAGAGAGAGAGAGAGAGAGAGCCACAGACCTCGTCAACGCCTTGCAAAAATGAGAGAGACAAAGCATGTCTCCCTCAAACAGCTTGCAATCGCGTTCTTGCCGACGTGAAACTCTCGCCATCCCCTCTCAGCGCAGTGCAGGGTCATTTTAAAACTGCGCAACCCTCTCTCCTCTTCCCACCTCCCCCCAATCTGAACGCCGAGTCGGTTATCGAGGTAAAACTTCTTCCCGGCATTCCTCGGCTCCTCCTGCTTTCTATTCATCGATCACAAGCTCGTCTGCTTCCCGAATAGTTTTAGGTTCTCTTCCTCGTCCTCTTGTTTCTTTCTTGGAACAGCGGAAGGTCTTGCGCTTATCCTCATTGCGTTTCTCTAATTATTGCCCGTTTTCGATGCCAAAGAAACCCCACTTGTTACAGTTGAAGAACTTGCAATGATCATGTGTTATGCTTTCTTTTTCTGGTGCTTGCTATTATTCTTGGTCCTAATGCTTTGAGTTTATATCTTGTATTTCAAATGATTTCTTATATGAGATATTGTTTTACGCAAAATGACGGGGAAAAGCGCAAATTTGATGTTTCACTCAGAAGCAAAATTCAATTTTTTGCTGTAGATCTCTTTTTTCATCTAGTTATGTGCATCTCCAATTGTAATGTGGCATCCTTCTCTCAGAGAGACCTTTTCTGGTTGTTGCTGATGATTTGTGCATCCCAGGTGATTGGAGAGGTGTACACCCTGGTATCCTTGATATGAGTTCTTGATTCTCCACCCCCTTTAATTGTCTTTAGCCAGGTTCAGTTTGCAAGCATCCACCATGACCGAAATCATGTCTGGACCACTCGACCAGTTTCCCAAATCTGGTATGCACAATATATGATCTTTCTCTCGTCTTCGATTTGTATTTATAGTAAAAAACTGTTTATGATCATCGGCAAAGAATTAGAAATTAAGAATTTAACCAATTACCTCCATCATTGTTGAGATACAATAAGAAAAATAGACTTTTAATAGATTTTCTTTCCACTTATCGACTATCAGCTCAACAATTTTTTCTCATGGAATAAAGCATATTTTGTTTTTCTCAGATGATAGTAGTTCATTCTCTGTTCTGAATATTTGGAATTTGCTACGCAATGTGCAAGGTATATGATTAGCCTTCATCAAAGATAAAATGCAATTTGGAATCAGTGAATTAAGCATATCTAGGGATCTATAACCACAAAAATGTTAGTTGTCTTCCCTTTTTCTTTGCTTTAAGAAAGGTTTCTAGGATGTGGGACACAAAATCATGAAATCATGGTAAAGGGTCGGTCTATTTTTTTTGCATCAGGAATCATCCTGGTATATGTTAATGGTTGTGCACTGTAGATGGCAGAAGAGAAATGTTTGAGTAGATAGTCAAAATCCAGTAACATGAAACCATTACAGTAGATTTCCTTTTGGCTGATAGATCTTTTTGTGCATCTGGGAAAATTCTTCACTGATAGATTTATCATATGTTGGTATCTGTTTTCAGGTCTTGATGGTTTCTATGAAGAAAAGCACGACAGAAGATCTGATGTTGAGATCTCTGAGGATGAGAGGAGAACCAGGATTGAGTCTCTGAAGAAGAAGGCAATCAATGCCTCCACAAAGTTCAGGAATTCTTTGATCAAAAGGGGTAGGAGAAGCAGCAAGGTCATGTCTGTTGCCATTGAGGATGTGCGTGATGCCGAAGAAATGCAGGCTGTTGATGCCTTCCGCCAGATCCTTATTCTGGAAGAGCTGCTTCCTTCTAGACATGATGATTATCATACGATGCTCAGGTTATTCACTTACACACATATTAGTATGAATTGCATATTTTGACACCTAGCTTATCTATGCTTCAAATTCTTTCCTTCATGAGTAACTGGAACTGGAAATTGAAAGCAGTAACTTTGGAGGCTAGTCCGTTAAGTCTGTTTTCTATTTCATACATGCTGGTATAAGAATGAACCAATTCTGATTTGCATATAGTCTCTGATGCAGATTTCTTAAGGCCAGGAAATTTGACATCGAGAAAACAAAGCAAATGTGGGCAGATATGCTCCAATGGAGGAAGGAATTTGGAGCTGACACAATCTTGGACGTAAGACTTTTCTGCTGCTACTAGACAAAATGTTCGACAAGAATTTGGTATTTTTATTTTAGAGAAAGTGTGCTTAGCTGATACAACTACTACTTTTCTTCAGTGCTTTCTGTCAATACCATGTCCAAAGATAAAAATTTAAGTACGGAAGACATGATAGATAAGTGTGTCATACATGTGAAGTATGGAAGCTGGGAACTATTCTGAATTCCAGCATCATGAGAAAAGGAAATCAGAAGTCACAAGTTTGCTCCAAACAATTCTCAAAATGGAACCTTTTCTAATATACAGAACTCCAAGAACCTTTATAGCAACGTTGAACTATCAAGCGCACTCATCAGATTTCTACTTTGTTAATAACTGTTCATTGGTTATCGGACTACATTTCTAAAGCAATCTGTTACTTGTTTACCGTTAACAGTACTGCCTCATGACTCTCTTTTCCCTCTTTATATTGTTCATTAGGATTTTGATTTCAAGGAACTTAATGATGTAATGGAATACTACCCACAAGGTCATCATGGAGTAGATAAGGAAGGCAGGCCAGTCTATATTGAAAGGTTGGGTCAAGTTGATGCCAGCAAGCTGATGCAAGTCACAACCATGGATCGTTATGTTAAATACCATGTGAAGGAGTTTGAGAGGAGCTTCGTTGTCAAGTTTCCAGCTTGCTCAGTTGCAGCAAAACGGCATATTGACCAGAGCACAACTATTATTGATGTTCAAGGAGTGGTATGTATGGCCTCATTTACCTTTTCAAATCCACCGAAATTCTCCTTTTTTCTAAAAGCAAAAAGAAAAACATGATTGCAGCCTCTGCATGATAGATCAAGTATGCTTCCTATTTATTAGGAAGAATTCTAACTTTTACTTGGTTGTTCCTTTTTCTTTCCTCTAATCTATTAAAACTAGGGGTGTAAACAATTCACCAAGGCTGCAAGAGAATTAATTAGCCGTATTCAGAAAATTGATGGTGACAATTATCCTGAGGTATCTTCCTCACCCCAGCTACTTGAAGTTCGTATTTCCAATCACCATTAGCATTTACAATGATAATTATTGTAACTGTATTTCCTACCCCAGACCTTGTGTCGCATGTTCATCATTAATGCAGGCTCAGGCTTTAGGCTGCTTTGGAACACTGTAAAGTCCTTCCTTGACCCGAAGACCACCGCAAAAATCCATGTAAGTTTTCTGTTCCTATATGGAATGCAAACAGTACAAGTACTTGACTATCTGATGAGGTTTTATTTTCAGGTTCTTGGAAATAAGTACCAAAGCAAGTTGCTTGAAGTGATTGATGCAAGGTATCTTTGGTAGCCCAATATTTTCTTTCTCATCTTGCACAATTATAAATTCAATGAACAATGACCAAATCAGCTTTTGAGTAATGAAATAAACTTTCAGCATAAAAATAGTGAAATTAATTAAAAGATCTCCTAATTAATTTATGGGTTTTTACAAGTGAATTGCCTGAGTTCCTTGGTGGCACTTGCAACTGTGAAGGAGGTTGTCTTCGCTCAGATAAAGGCCCATGGAAGGATCCTGAAATCTTAAAGGTGGTTGTTTCCTCTTCACTTTTGCTCTTAATTTATGCTCAAAATTCTTGTAACCGTCCCTTGACATGATTTTCTACTCGAAATTTAAAATTAGTACTTTGACATCATTTAAACATCAATGTGCATACTTGATACATTAACCTAGTAGATGGTTCAAAGTGGTTTGGGAAGCTGTGGATCGCAACATCTGTCTACTGGTACTGAGGAAAAGACAATTTCTGAGGATGAAGTAGTGTATCCAAAGGTGATAAACTAATCATATTTTTGTCCTATGCTTTGCTTATCAGTTCTTTGTGTTCACTGGAACTTGATGATACTAATTCATGTATCCCCAACATGAAGAAGCAAGACTCTTTCTGCAAGGAAACCATCCTTGCAGAAAGAGTTATAGAGCACCCACATATGTCACCCGTTCGAGAGGAAGAAGACAGTTCAGACTTGCAGGTAATTTCTAGCCGACCATAAGTATTGCAACGTTGAAAGTAGTGTATGCAACTAAAAAAGTAATGCTCTTGTTTGATCTTTAATCCGGTTTGACCATTTCCATTTACTTTATGATTCATTTATCGATTATGTCATTAAAAAACAATATGTCTATCCATCTTTATTTAAGGACTTAACCTAGAGCAGAAGTAATATCCCTCTTGGATTTAGCAGATGATGTTGATGGTAACTTCTATATGATTATTCTGATTAACAAGCATGTATCCACTTTTTATCATGGAGCAAGTCATTCTTCTGGGTTGTTTATCGCATTGATTTACATAGGAAAGCTATATAAAATGACTATGCATCCTTACATCTTTAAGGAAAAGTAGAACGTCATAATGAAAAAGTGAATCTACCTTCTATGGTTCTGCCTACTCCTTAAAAGTGTTGGATTCGTCAAATTTTCACTTATTGAGACTTGCCTTATATTTTATTAAAGACTAAAGGAATCTCAGCAGCAAGCATTGCATAGAATTATTAGGTAATAAAAGAGTAAGAGAGATTCAACAATTCAATGATTTACTTCAAGTTGAAGTCAGCGAAGAATGGGAAAGAAAGTAAGCAACCGTTAAGTCTAGTAGCCCATGTAAAGGATAAGTAGCGCAAGTCAGGTCAGAGCGAGCAGAGGTCAGATTCAGAAGAGAGATATTCCAATTCAGAACTTAAAGTCGACGAGAATGGACTTTGCCTTATAGTTTGTTTGTGCTTCTGAAGCGTGGTGTACTAAAGGGTTTAGTCTGAGTTTATTTCTGCAGGAGCAGCTTCAGTTCTAGTATAAAGTAAAGGACTAGGCGAAGAGTGAGTTGTTTCTGCAAGAGAGGAGAGGTCCAGTCCCAGTTGTCAATCAATTGAAGTGCTAAGTGGTCCCAAGCATTAAACATAGTTCTGCAAGTGCAGAGTAAGCTGTTCGCCCAGTTCGAGCATTGGCAACTATAGAATCAGTAGTTCAATTCCATTATGTATTTATTGCACCTGGTATATAACCTATTTCATACCCTGCTCCAACTCCTATTGTTTCCTCACCTGTTCCTGCTGATGATCCTTATTCTCTAGTTTACTTTGGCCAATCACCTACTTGTACTTCTTCTGTAACTCGAACTGCTTCTTTTTGAATAGACTAGACCTAACTCCCACAGCTTCCTTATAAGATGAAACTGGGGATTCAACTGGAACAGGCAATTCTACAAGTTCACATGGGTGAAAGCATTAGTTACCAATCAGAGGTGTGTTACCGATGCCGAACAAGACTTAGAGCTAGAGCACCTGCACTCGCACACCCAAGGGAGAGTAGACTATGCTGAATGAAGTACATAAAAGCCAACAAGGCCTAATTCACATAAGAAGTTTCTAACTAAATTTCTAACTAATAATAAGTTTATAACGAGTTATATGTTATATCAAGCAACTACTAGACAATTCCTGTGTTTTAGTTCTGGTTTGGTCAACTCCGATTAAACAAATTCCCTATGTAGCCCTGCCCCGGCTCTTTAAATGAATTTTTCCTATAATCCTTATTTGTTCTTGCTTAAGAGCTCACTAATGCTTCAGATTTGAGTCCAGAATATTGTTTAGTGTGCTGAAGAGATAGAATGGATTATTTATATTCGTAACTTTATACTTGAACCTGAGCAGAAATAGACTCAAGGGCATATGTGCTTTCGCCAACACCACTTCTTTTAGCGCCAACCTCTGATACAGCTGATGATCTAACTTCTGATATGGCTGATGATCTTGATACAGCTTCTGAGTCTGTTCCAACATATTCTTTAGCCTCTGGAATTATCTTATTCTGTTTTAGCCTATAGGATTCTTGTTCTAATCCTTATTCAAATCCAGATAACAACTGATTCTGTAATGACTGTTTCTATAGAATAATACCCCTTCACTTAAGAAGGTAAGAATCGAAAGAAAAAGGTTAACTCCCGAAATCAGGACTTATCGCATCAGAAGCACAAAGAGACTCTCTTCACAAGCTAGAGAAGATACCGCTCCGCTTGCAACTGACTTAACTGCAACACCTCTTCTTCCTGCTCCATCTACATATACCCTCGCCCTTTCTCTTATTCAATTCTTATTCCAGCTCTCCGGATAATAGCTTATGCATCCATCTTCTTGGCGCAACAGTACTAGTTTGTTGTTCCGTATCACATACCTATTCTCTTAGTTCTTCTTCTCGGTAAGGGCAATTAAGTAAATCAGTTTAACTACCAAGCTCTGGTCGACTCCACCTGGCCTCAAAGAAGGAATTTCTTATCGAGCACCTGAATATAGATTAGAGTAAATAAATATAGATTAGAGTAAATACCCAGCTCCATATTCTAAACTTTCTTACCCGACAACAGAACAGGACTAGTTTATTGCTCAGCGCCCAACTATACTTTCAAAGAATTAATTGATTCTTTAGATATCATATGGATATGGGTAATATTCATCAGTTCTATGCATTTTTGCTTACTTTTTAACAGCTTATGGAACTGCTAAAGATCTTTATTCGGCTTCGGCAACAGATCCAGTAATTGATTCTCGCTCCTACTGGACTTGCTCTTTAGGATTAATTCGTAGGATCTTACTTTCAAACAGGCAATTCTTATCTTTCAAACTCTGATTCTTTTTTCTTGGGGAATACAATTCTGATGCAACGGAGCCAAGTATAGAACTTAGTAAATACATATCTAGTTCACCCTAGATCCTGGTACTGGGCCTTTTATACTTAACCTTGAATTGCATTTCTACTGCTGATTCTTTCGTCACGTTAACTGTAATGTCAACACCTGTCTGGTCCGGAGCAAGTCCTGTTTTTGGGATCAGAAGAGAGTACCGGCTTTGAAGCAGAAACAGTAGAAAGATCATTAGCTGGAGAAGGGTCTGAAGCAGTAGAATCTTTACTTTAGTTGGACTTGTATCTGTCTTTATTGTCAACTCTCAATCTGGTGTTGAAGTAGAGCGAATGAATTACTAAGGGCGTTGAAGCACTAAGATAAATACTCATATCTTGGGATAGGAAGTGAAACCCTGAAAGGTTTACTTCTTTCCACTGAAGTATCAAAGATTTCCTAATTTCAGGAATATAAGAAATCAGAAGTTACAAATGGGTTAATTTTGTAGGTTCTTTCATCCTCATAATTTTTAAGTGGTTTGAGTCACTTGCTACTGTGCTAGCACTTATTTCTTTAACAAGAATTTATATGTACAGACTTCTCCTGAGAAATTCCCCACCTCCTATTCCAATGATGATTATGTTCCAATCGTGGACAAGGCTGTGGATGCCAGCTCCAACCAAGTGCCAGATGAAAAGCTTGCCATCCCTAATGGTCCATATCCTCCTTAGCTGATATATCTTTGAAAAGTTTAGGTTTCAATTGATTTCTGACTCCAAAAGAGTTCATAGCTATTATGCAATATTATCAATATTTCAATCGTAACACCTTTATTACAGGTTCTTATGCTCTATCTGGAACCTACAAGGGTCCAGATGGCTTTAGCAACCAGATAGTGTCTGGAGTCATGGCCTTTGTCATGGGAATTGTCACCATGATGCGTGTAGGTCGCAACACACCAAGGAAGATTGCCAATGCAGATATCAACGATGCATTCCCAATGCTTAAAGGCCAAATGCATCAAAGCCAGCTGCCTGCACCAACTGTCTCTGCTGCTGAATTCTCCTCTGTATTGAAGCGCCTGGGTGAGCTTGAAGAGAAAGTGAGCGTTCTCAGCACGAAGCCTGCAGAGATGGCACCTGAGAAGGAAGAGATGTTGAACGCTGCTGTGATGCGTGTGGATGCTTTGGAGGCAGAGCTTGCAGCAACAAAGAAGGTAACAGCCCCAGTTACATTTTTTGTTCGATTTCAAATTTTGGTGGTACCATTTATAAGGACACCATTTAGTGGTTCAACCAAATATCATTGTTGAAACATATGACTGAATATTTTATAGTCCATTCAATTTTATTTTATTTGGTTACTTAATGATACCGAAATGGTCAGGTTAGCACGCCGTCTTGTTTATCGTTATCAGACTGATTTGGCAGGTCATCAAGACCAATATTAAGCAATATTTTTTAGGGATTGTGTAAATCGTTGGTATTGCTTAGGTACAAGTATTAAATAGAAGTATTAAACATATTCTGATGTACTGATACACGGTGGTTGTAGCTGTAGTTTCAATACCAAAGAACGCCGATAGTGGTTCAAACTGTGTTTGTGCTCTTTGTTACTGGTAAAGAGGTATTTTACTCGGATTGCTTGTATAATTGTCTTGTACAGCTTCATAAAATTAGTTTCCGTAGGTTATGCTTAACAACAGTCAAATCTACAAACTCTGATTTTCATTGCATTTTTCTGTTTAGTAAATATATTCTTACAAGGCTGGGTTTTGAAACTCAGCTCAAAAGGAATTACAACTCTCAGTTGGATTTCAGTTTGGTTGGGTCCAATTGATGTTTGTCTAGACAAATAATCCTAGGATGTGAAGTCAGTTATATAGGATCCCAGAACATTGAAGCAGGTGTTGTTCAGTGCCGATGAAAAATAACCCCTTTCTTTCTGTGAGACAAAAGGTAAGTTTACTGCTTGAGCTTTTGTTAGCATCAGCTGTTTACTGGGTTACTTTTTAGACGAATGACTTAAGCATCTCAATATATCCTCCTTATCATTTTGCAATTCTTGTGTGATCTAAGGCTATGTGGCTCTAAAAGCTACTATGTTTTGCAGGCTCTGGAAGATGCTCTGGTGCAACAGCAGGAGATTCTTGCTTTTATTGATAAGAAAAAGAAAAGGAGGAACAAGTTTGTAAGTTGCCTTGGATTGTTTTTTATTTCATTATTTCAGCCTTTTTAGCAGGGTGGGAACAACCACCCAGCTTCGATTTTTCAGAAAGTTTGCTTCCCTTGGAACTGCATGATCGATGATGATGAAACGTATTCACATACCTTCTCGTCTAGATGACATGCATTGTGTCTTGCAAATAGCCAACTAACTTCACCTTCATCCGAACGATGCCTAATGCCATTAGTTGACCTAGGACAGTATAATCTGATTCTGGTTTCTAATGAAATTTTTATTCTAGGATGACGTTAGACGATACCTGGATTATGAAGCTATTTGCTAGATTTTTTTGCTAAGGACTCTTTCACCTCTCTGTTGATGCGCTCTTTTTTCTCGACTGCAGAATCCATTCTGCTGGTATTCAAGAGGTGGGAAGAAAAAGTCTGGTCGTCTGAATTAAAGCTGTGCATTTGAACCAGGTGGAGGTTCTTGTCACCATGTACAATTTACTTTGTTTTGGGCTTGCTAAACTGATCCAGAGCTTGAGTTGAATGTATAAATCATGATTCCTCCGATGTCACACTGTCGAACCGAGTGTTGCTTGTCATTAACTACCATGAAACTTAATAAAGGCTATCATTTGTATCTCCTTTTTTTTTTTTTTTTTCTGTAGCTCATTGTATCCTTGACAGATTATTCGCAGCCTTCCATCGCAGTTGCTTTGGCGTGAATTAACTCTTTTGAGTGCTAAATCTAAATGAAACCTCTATCTATTTTCTTCCTCCTTTGTACATAGAAAACAATTCCTTCTCTTTTGTCTGTGTGTGTGGTCGGAATGCATTTATGTCAAAGAAACCAACCCAACAGCATTGCACAAAAAATTGCATGATGAGGGAGGTGGGGGGCTGCACACAGTGCGGTACTGCTCCGAGATGAGGCCTGCACTCAACCCAATTTGCAGCGAAGTATCATGATGAGTGCCATCTGACACATACGACTGTTTTCTATCTGTACTTGATTGTGGATTCATTCACTGCTTAGGAAGTAGATTGGCGTATATCTGCAACAATGAGATAAGCACGCGCGCTTTGCTATAAGATGTCTTCTCCTGCATTCCCCGAACTCTCTTCTCATGGGGAAAAGACTCGGAACTGTTCGTGGCGTGGGGATGAAAAGTTGTGTCTTGCGCCCTTCTTTGGGCATATGCACCACTTTCTGCACCCAACCCACCACGTAAAGCAGCTTCAGATCATGGAGGGTGGGTGAAAGCTGGGGAAGTGGTGGTTGCTAATGCTCAAAGATACGAGGGGGTGGATGGATATCTGGCAATGGCAGGAGGAGGAAGACGAAGAAAGAACAAACATCATCACATCACATCGCAACTGATATAATCTTGATATGAGGATGCAGTCCTTTTTCTTGGATGTCACCAGCCAGCGATGTTTGAGTCTTGAAACCGATGGTGATTCAAGGAGAGGTTGGTAATACATATAGTGCTCATTTTATGTGCAGAACATTTCTGCGTGATGAATGCAGAGGATTTCTCCTCTTAGTTTGGCCAGTTGTCAAGAACAAGTACCAGGTAGGTTTCTTCACTGCAGCGGAGATGGCCACGATACTTGTAGCTACAGAAAGAAAAAGGAAGAAGAAGAAGCAATGGAGTTTGTAGTGGTGGTGGTGGCGGGCGTGTGAAGTGCTCAGCTCATGCGGTGTTTTTGCTGCCCCCCCCCCCCCCCCAAAACAGCTTGTCAGCATCCAGCTTGGGGTTGAGTACGACATCGATCTATGCAGCCAAACACAAATCTATGATACGTAAAAGGTATCCTTGACATCTCTGCACCCACCGTCTCTCTCTCTCTCTCTCTCTCACCACCTTATCATCATCACTCTCTCCGCAGGCTTGCCATCTCCATTTCTTGTTCATGTGCAAGCAGGTGGACTCATTTCCCTTCCATTTTTTTTTTTGGATTTCTGATAAATCAATCAACTCGTGCATCAAGTTTGCAGAATAAATGCAGATGTAAAGCGAATAAATGTAAAGGAATATATTCGGTCACTCACAAACCAAATCTTTTCCGCAAATACTTTTCTTCATCTTTCTTCCTCCATTAATCCAAGCTTGGATGATAGGACATGAGAGAAGCATTAGGGTACGCGTCTTCCCACACCGCACTAGGTGTTGGCATCCAGTTGCTTCCCCCCCCCCCCTCCTCCTCCTCCTCTAAAACGCAGGTGGCTAATTGGCAATGGAGGAATATGCATCTCATCACCTCCATAACGCCACTTGTTCCGGCATGGGTGTGTGTGTCAGGAAATCTGAGGACCACAATCGCCATGTCCATGTCGCACGATCCTCAAACTTGCACAAGGTGCTGCAGTTCCTCTCGAAAATGCTCGACTTCCACTGGAAGACCTTTGCATCCTTTTCCTCCTCTTGACATTTCCTTTCAGTTGTCCCAAGCTTTCTCCCGACTTTATCTTCTCGCACCAGATACCGGTTTTTGGCCCCTCCCTACTCATTCAGAAACAAAACCTCAGCTGAACAGTGATGGTTTGGAGCTGAATTCTGTGAGCTCGGCTGAGCTTAAACTTCAACCGGACAGATTAAGGATTCCCAGATATTTGAATGGTGGATGTTTCTTTTCCATTTTCTTCCTTTCTTTTTCCCTGCCAAGATCGACAACATATTCCCAGGCTTAGCAGCAGGCGGAAGGCTTGAGGAAGCTTCCTCTGCAGAATTCAGTGGCAAAGTCTTGACAACTACCGCGTAGTACCCCAAGTTGCCATTTGGGTCCTCCACGCTCTCAAGTGCCTCAACAGCCTTCAAATCTTTGAGCTCTCTTGGTTTGTTTCATCTGCTCCTCGTCTTCTTCTTCTTCTTCTTCTTCTTCTTCTTCTTCTTCCATTCATCGAGTAGGCATTTGACACTGCAACTCGACAGATCAAAGCTGCAGCCTATCTATCTATCTATCTATCGACCCTACGCACACTGAAATCCTCCTATCACACCACATCGCATGCACCCAGTTCCTGCAATGCCGAACACTCCAGCAATCTCCAAATGCCATCTTGATGAGTACTCGATTCACAGTGAACCAGAAATGATTTCCATCTTAGAAAAATGATTTCTACACATAGCATAATCCTTTATACATGAGTGCGTTAGATGGTTGAAAAGACTGTGAAGGATCTGATGCTTATATTGACCAAACTCATCAAATGGCTAGTGTTGTAAAGAATAAAGCTTTTGGTACCCGAGAATGTAAGAGCACCTCGAATGAGCAATAAAAAAGATAAAGATGGAATAGAAAGTTTTATTCCACATTGGACAAATAGTTAAAGCCAAATAGCTTAATATCCTCTATGGTTTACTGATTGCCTTTCCCTTTGCATCAGTCCAATTCAGCAGACATCAAATGTGATCGATCAAGGAACGAATGGGCTTTTCCATATGTTTCCAAACCATTTTTAATATGCTTTGTCACCTATTCACTCTTTTGTATCCAAATCTTACCCCTCGGAATAAAAAGGGTTCGACTCCCAACTCACAGCGTTAAATCATCTATGCTGGGATAAGAAAAGGATGAAATATATTTTTTCTATGTATAATTTATTCCCTGTATCCAATCAATGCCATGTTCACATCCATACATGCTTCAGATAGATCCCAGTCAAATAAAAAACCTTAGCATAATAATTTTTTTGTTGAATTCAGATTACCTTTTCCAAATGTGACAAACATCCTTGCATTTTTCATTTTTACCTTTGAAATTGTTTCTGTCAACTCCAAGAGAGACTTCAGGACATTTGTTTTGGATTATCAATCACTGATAGATCTAAAACCTCCTCTTGATCTGCACTTTTTTTTTTTTTTCTTATAGCAATGCAAGCAATGCTTTCTCTTTAACTAATACATGCATGGGTATATTATGACTGGCTGCTACTGCTACTGCTACCACTTCACTAGAAGTCTCATCTCAAAAGGCAAGATGATGAGGTTTGCTGAAGAGGCACCCAATTCCACACTATAGCAGAATGCATGGATGCCAGGGACCATAAGTATCTAATACTATCATGTCATCTTCTTGCTCTTAGGATTTGACATTGTGCCACCAGACTTGAACAGCTTTGGAATACAGCATGCTATATATTGCTTGGGATACATCATGGTGGGACCTCATTCATTCCCAGCCATCCATTTAAGATACCCCCCTTTGCAGAGCTCAAAGTTGAGCCCATGAACACAAACCTCCTTTTTCTAATTTATTATTTTCATTCACACATTACATAACATAACATTAGTTAGACATAGTTTTTTTTTTATCCAAAAAAAGCTTCTGTACATGCATAAATATATTACAAAAACTTAGAAATAGCATTTTTTATCGCATATATATATATATATATATATATATCCTTTTAATTATTAGGATATAAACATAAATAAATAACCAGTTTAGTCATGATTAACATTAGTTTTATTTACTTAAAATATTAAAATATCGACAAGTATCTCTAATGTTTTTAGTTTCATAAGGAGTGTTTTGAAAAAAAAAATATTCATGTAAAAGTAATGTTTCAACTAATTGTATACATAATATGATTTTATTTTATTGTTTAACTAAGAACACTTGTTTAATTAAAGATAAAACTATGTCAACGGATCCTTTATCCTAAAAAAATAATAAGGAACACTTGGATTGTGAAACAAATAGATGAAGCAAATAGTAGGGTATGAAGTTACAAGTTTGATTTCATATCCAAGGCATTTTACTCTACTTTGACAGCATGTTTGGGTGTGAGGAAGTGGTTAAAGAGGAATCCAGTTCTTGAGAAGGCAATCTTTTACTGGTGTTTGGTTTCGATGAAAGCTTGAAGTTTCTCCAAATCTAAAAAAGTGAAACTATAATAGAAAATAAAGAACAACACCAGCTTTATCTTTCCAATGGGCGGTTCTTGTTGCTCTACTAGTAAAGGCATCATTATGCTAATAATGAGGCATATCTATTTCTAAGAATGTGAATAAAGTGTAATTGAGATGATGTTTTTTTTTTTTTTCCGAAAGTAAGAGCTGAAGACGAAATTTGATCATAAGATCTTAGGATAAATTGTTGAGGTCTTTACCAACGAAACTAATAGATAACTTCAAAAAAAAAAAAAAAAATTTAGATGAGATTTCAAAACCTTAACCTTGGAGAAGAAGATCTGATACATCATTATTAGACTAATATTTAATGCTAATAAAAAAAATTCATATGCTAATTTCACACAATAAATTTGCAAACTTGTTGTGTGAACTTAACATAAAAAAATTACACTTTATAGTAAATATACAAACTAAATATGCTGATTAGTTTAGTTAGTAAAACTTTAACAGATTGTCTAGAGTTTTGATTCTTATCTTTACCACTTACTCTTTATCAAAAATAAATAAGTAAATTTATAAACTCTACAAATAATATTTTTATAATAATAAAATTTAGAATCTTTTTTTTTCTTGTAAATGACAAGACGAACTATATTTCGGATGTATGTGACACGAAAAAATAAATCAGATAAAATTTGTGTTTCTTGGACCGACGATCTCGATCTGACCTTATCAAACTATATATAGTGTAAAAGATAGTTGATCAAGTGGATGAATAATAAGCTAAGGAATGATTCCGAAAAAAACAAAAAATCCTTTTCAACAGGTCCCAAGAATTTTGTGGCCATGGTGGAGTTGGATTCCTGTGGAAGATGATGACCGGTACTCGCCCTCGCAGTTTCCTACGTTTCTCTGTTGGTTTCCCGCCCGCCTTTCCTCTTCTTCTTCTGCTATAAATCCCCCCCTGTCCGAGGAACTCTTCCCCTCCTACCCTTGTCCTTCTGGTCGTTGCTCACCTTCTTGCTTCCCATATCTGCCCTTTCCCTCTCCCTTCGGTAGTCTCTGCTGCTCTGTTCTGTTCTGTCCCCTGCTCGGCAGCTTCATCTTGCTTCGGCTTTGCTTCCTGAAGTGGAAAGGTCCCTCCTTTTGGCACTCCGAAGGAGTCGTTCGAGTTCTTCAGCTGCTCGGGTCTCTCTGGAGCTTTTCCGGCCAAGATCTCATATTTTATCCGCGACCAGCTTCAGGATCTCGTTTTCCTCTTTGTTTCTCACCAATCTTTGTCCGAAAGATCCCTCCTTTTAGCTTCTGCCGTCTGTTCTTTTGGTTTTCTTCCCTTCTTCCTCACATGCAGCTCCGTATCCTCCTTGCGTTTCTCATCCATGTCGCCAATACTGAGTGAAATCTTCCTCTCAGGGTTTATGATAAGTTCCACATTGAGGCGCAGGACACAAATGGTTCAGTCCTTCTCCGTGGTGTTCCTCTACTGGTTCTATGTTTTCTCATGAACTTGTTCTGATATCAGAGCCCCTATATTCCTACATACTCCCCTAGCCGCTTAAAATCTCTCTCTCTCTCTCTCTCTCTCTCTCTCTCTCTCTTATATACTTACGATCTGGAACAGGATCAGTAGTATTCATATATGATATAGCACCTTCTTGATCACTACTGCAGTTCGTATCTTTTGTGAACATGATGGCTTGTGCTAGTGTAGTTTCTTCTGGATCCAGCCAAGTAGCCAATTCTGGATCCGAGCAGGACGTGCAGGCTTTGATCAACCAGAGGAAGCTGAAGAGGATGCTGTCGAACAGGGAGTCGGCGCGGCGATCCCGGATGAGGAAGCAGAAGCATATGGACGATCTGAAGGCACAGGTGAGCCAGCTGCAGAAAGAGAACAGCCAGATCCTCATCGCCCTCAGCATCACCACCCAGCACTACGCGGGTGTGGAAGCTGAGAACTCCCTGCTGAGGACGCAGCTGATGGAGTTGAGCTCCAGGCTGGAGTCCCTGAGTGAGCTCGCGTACTGCATGGGTGGAAGCAGCTGCAACAGCTTGCAGACCTCCGACGGCTTCACGGCGCCATGGAGCTCGATGGCGGTGAACCAGCTGCCCATTATGGCCTCGGCCGACAGATTCCAGGACTGCTGCTACGCCAACCTGTGAATCGAATGGTCTGTTCTGGTGTTCAGGACATCATTCTCACCAGAGATGGACATGAACTGGTGGTACAAGTGGTAGTAGAGAGGGAGGTGGTGCCTCTTATCTAATGTAGATGTTGCTTCTGGTAATACTGCAAGCTTCGTGCGTGTCTGATGATAGAAATGGCATGTATGATTCGTATACGGTATATCATACTACGTGTTCAGGAGACGTCCACTGTCGCCGCAAGCTTCCTCTTCCTCCTCCTCCTCCTCTCTCTCTCTCTCTCTACATCGTAATTGGTTGTGCATAGAAGAGTAAGTAGTCGGTGACCTCAGTTCGAGTCAGTAGGTGAGGGCGCGTGCGTCCAGCTCCCCTTTCCATCCCTTTGCAAGCAAAGGATTGCCCTATTAATACCAGTAGGTTAACAAGGAGAAGAAGGCATTAAGGAAAAAGAGGAGAGGAAGGACAGAGAGGAACGATGGGAAGAAGCTAAAGGTGCCAAACGCACGCTACCTTCCTGTCTTCCACTAGCAAGTCAAAGAACAGAACTTGGAGTATGGATCCGATTTAGGAAGATTAACCAAACTACGCGAAGAAATGAAAGAAGAAAGATCGAGATTCGCGAAGGAGGAGGATAAAGCTTCTCAGCATTCAGCAGAAAACAGCGAGGAAGGAAGAAAGATGACGACGGGATGTTTTATTACTTGGAATGCCTCCAATCGTGGAGATCGATCCGCCGGAGCAGTTTGGACGCCGTGACGGCCCAACTCACCAACGCTTGGACTACTTAACGGAATCCGTCCGTCTAATGATCGACAAATTAGTAATCGGGCTCAACTTGTGACCCGCATCCATCGCGACTTTGGGTTTCGTTAGATTTGGTGGGCCATAGAAGTGAAACGGACGGGTACACTGTTATTGATGTGATTGCCCCCCAATACAATGGGATCCGATTTGGTATCTGCAACTCGTCTCTCTCTCCACGGAAGAAAAACCCTAGGAGGACGATGACGACGACAATGGAGCGACGGGAGGATGGAAGAGAAGAAAGGTGGATCTTTCTGCCATTTTCTGCTGCTTGATCGCGTTCGTGGCGGTGGCGGGAGTTGGATTCTCTCTTCGGCCGCATCTAGACGTCGCGATCCTTTCTATCTGGTATTCTTCCGTCTCGTATCGTTGATTCGCCGCCAATCTGTTGTCGGGTTTCGTTTGGTCGCCTCTGATTCGAAATTAAAGAGAAAATATCTGATTTTTAAGAAGGTGTGTCACTGATTTATCTTATCATAGATTCTGGGGGAAGGAGTTTGCCTAAATCTTGAAAGAAAGTTGTGCTATACCTGCCGGCGGACTAACGCAATCCATCTTTTAACGAGCATGGTCAGCAGCATCGTTCTCCTCCTCTCCGCATTTGAGAAAAAAAAAAAAGTAAAGACAAAGCATGAAAATACTGTGATATACATTGGGGACAAGTTGGATCTAAGGGCTGTGAAGTTGATGAGTGAATTGGACTTTGTTCAGACCTGAGCACCAAATCAAGGCAAGGGTCCATCCCACTTTAAAAGATGGGGGGCCATAGGAGCACTTCAAGATTCTTGTGATGTCAACCAACTTTAAGGAGTCTTAACCAAGGCCCATGTGTGTAGAAATCCCATTCAATAAAGAAAGCAGCCCAGATGAGATAGGAAATGATTCAATAGCCCTTCCTTACCTTAGCAAGACCAGGGCTGGTGATCTTTGCTCTGTCTGCATGCAAAAACCATTTGCATGGACTGTACAAAATAGCATTAGAGTCTTCAGGGTTCCTTCTCGGATTCGTCCCTATATAATGTAGAAACACGGCATGTTAGACCTATTTGATTATTATTTTCAGCTCCTTTATGTAACAGATGGGTTATTATGAAACAGCAGTACAGAAAGTCCATTTGTAAGTCCTAGGATTCCCTCTGGAATTCAATCCTAGATAATATAGGACGACGGAAGCATAACGTATTTGACATTTTTTATTATTGTTTTCAGCTACCTTGTGAATGATCTAGGTACTAGTAACCTACACATGGACATGCTTGTAAGCCCTTGAGGTTTATGTTGTGGATTGTTATTTTTCTATCGCAACATAATTATTGTTAAAAATTAGGTCTACCTCTTTTCATCTATGCGAGGCATATTCCCATTCGCAAACTAGAGAATACCCTTATAGGATGGCAGTGTCCTATCATAAACTAACTAATATACCTAATAATGCATGATATCTTAGGCGTTGATGATTTAGCTGTTTATGTTGAATCAAGTAAATCCATGTCGTGCTCTCTGAACGAAGATAATGACTATTAAGTTACCGTCAGTACTTGTCCATTGATGTTTTTGTTCTGCATGTAGTATTTCCCTTGACGTTTCTTTTTACATCTTATTCATATTTTGCATTTTGTTCATCTAGCAGATCAATCCAATGAAAGTGAAATGTCCGTAAAGTTAAGCTGGAAATTCATCTTACAATATATCTTTTAGTGAGGAGACTATTATTGCTTTCTTTGATTCCATTTACTTGCATAGTAATCATGCTTAGGAAGTGCTTCAGATGGCAGGCAGGCAGGCAGGTTTTTTGTGCCTTCAGCTCCATCTTCAGTTTTCAAAGGTCCCTCATCTTCAAGGAGCAGCTGCCCTGAAGGAAGATCTCTGACAGCATGGTTCCAGTTTTCAAAGGTCCTTGCATCTTCAGTTGTTTTTGTACCAACTCTCTAGGAAGATCACTGACAGTATGGTTCCAGTCTATCTCTAAACTCTTTGAACAAGATCAGCTTCCCTGAAGGAATGTAGTTCAGCAATGATTTATCCATGGGAGAATCTTGTGGTGGTTCTTCCGATGGGTGGGTGGTCCTTGTGCGTATTATGTTCAGAGCATGCTTCTTCTTAGAGGGAGAGATCAGTCGATAGTGAAAACCTCTGCTCCATCAACAACAAAATGAGGAAATTAATTCCACAGAAATCAACACCTGTCCTTCCTGATCAGCAAAAACAGCTGTTGAGCTAAAAATCTCAAGGGAGTTCCCAGAAACTTGTCGCTGACAGATGCAAATTTAACAGCCGAAACCAACAGATGCAAACCACATTGCCCTGTATGAAAAAATGGAGAATAACCCATCAGAAAACTATATGAAAAAGCTGAACTGAAAGCTCCAAACAAGATCTCTAGGATTGCTGTGGCTGTTACTACTCATTAGAATATAGAAAAATAACAAAGTTCATGGTCATGAATGATCGCGATCTAGGCGCTGTCTTTCTCTCATTTCACATTGAATCTATTGGAGATGAACTTGCCAATGTTTGGGTGTAGTTGTAGGCATGTAGCATGACAAAATGCATTTTATATGTTGTTGCATCATCAGAAGTCTGGTGAGGCTGTCACTGCCATATAAGCCAAATAAATTTGATGGATCTATTGTGTTGCTAGTGAGGCAACATGCTGTGTGTCACATGTTCTGTTCTATATTGGGTTTGCTGTGTCATGATCTTTCTGTGTTAGTGTCAGACTAATGCAAAGAGTACATTTGCAAAAACTCAGCTTCACTCCATTTGAGTGGTAAATAGAATGATGTGTAAATAGAACATATGAAATTTTGTGTAGTTTATACATTGGAGAACGCATCACATGTTCTTTTATGTTGTATCTTACAACCACAATGTTGAAGCATTAATGTCATCTTATGGATTCGTTGCAAGTTTATATTCCCTGTGTCTTTGACACGTATCTTCTTCACCTGATGAGGTGTGCATACCACGTGCCCATGCACATGCAAGCACACCCACGGGGCCCATGCAGGTTGGCAAATAATTGAGTGTGCGCGTATGCGTCATCATCCACCATGTCTTTCCCAATGCCAGCTCATCTGTACGACGCTTCTTATATTTCTCTCCGTAGTCTTTTTTTTTTTTTGGGGGGGGTGTTGGGAGGGGGCAATTTATCGAGAAAAACCACTTAATATAGGAAAAAGTTCTGTCAGAAGAGCCCCTCTTTTTTCTTTTTTTCCAAGAAATGATAGCTTCTTTTAGAGAAAAGATTAAAAAAAAAATCTTTTTTCCTTCATGAATATTTTTTGGTGCTTCCTCTGGCTCTTAATTTACTTCCCATTTGTGTTGGTTGTACCTTTCTTCACTTCCCACTAAATAATATTCTCCGAGCGCCATGCCAACTCCTCCTTTCTTCCGCTCGCATGATTGATCACGCGAGGGGGTGGCAGATGCTGACAATTTAGCTTTAGTCTGGTCGGTGCCCCAATCGATAGTTCTTTGGACTTATGCTTCTTGTTTGTTCTTTTTTTTTAATAATTATAATTGCCCAATTCTCTCTCTCTCCTTAAGTACGGGGATATATTTTTCTCATATTATTTGTATTTATTATTAATAATACAACAATACACTAATCAATAGAATATCTCAACGAACACAGACCCTCGTCGTCACCATTGCAGAGCGAGACGACAGGCCAAATTATTTTAGCCATCGTCGATCTCGAAAGAAATTTCGGTTTTAACATTCTCGATTATTTGAATTTTTTCTTGGTATTAAGTTGGGTATCGAAACAATAGATGTAGTTAAAATGGAGAGCATTCGGGGTCAACGTACGACACCTATCGATCGATCGATTAGTCCATCCACCGAAAGGAGAGAAGAAAAAGTAGAACACCGAGGAGGATTTGTCATGAGAGTTGCATAAGAATCCACTCACAAGAATTCTCGGCAGAGCTTTCAGTCTTCTAAATCCGCCGAGCGACGACAGAGACCACGTAGGATTCGGTCACGTCTGATAGCAACATGTGGCAGCCACTTATCGGCAATAGGAATCTGAGGTTGGATGCCAGCCGTGAAAATTTCACTGTTGAAAATTATCTGATTTGAATATTTCACAGATGAAATTACATCAATATCTCAGATGTAAAATAATAATAATAATAATAATAATAATAATAATAAAAACAACAACACTTAATCCTTCATAAAAGGATTTCATACAGAATAATGTTTTTGGTGTAAAATTACTCTTTTGATTACAAGCTCATAAACAATATGATTCTTTTATTTAGAATCAAACATGAATAAAACCGTCTAAATGGACATTAACGACAAATGCTTCATTCCGCCACTGACCGGTTGAAATAGACTGATACAAGATTATTCAACCCGGTTTCGTAGTCTTTTTTGCTTTAGTATATCGGTACCATCATCATTGTCATCGTTGTTATCCTCGGACACGGCTTCTCTCTCTTTTTGTATGAACTTACTCCAACCAAATTCTGGCGACAACTCTCAAGTTCAACCTTGCTGATTGAAATTTCTGACAAATGAAAACAACCTGACTCAAAATTCCATGAATTTAGTTAATGCATTTCCTAATTAATCCATATCGAGAGAGGTTTTTACTGAAAACCCGTCGAAAAACAATTTTGACGGTCTCATGCCAAAAGGATGTCTAATAATAGAGCAAGCATGAGCTGCTATAGCATTCAAGAAGAGTAGCTGTAGAGCCCACCACAGCAAGCATGCATTGTAAGCATCTCAAAGAACAATGACTTGGCTGACAGCAAGATATAGTTTTCATCTCATTGCTAATAAACTTTTGAAACATGGTAGTTTGCATTAAAAAAAAAAAAAGGCAACAATTACTTCTGCATGAACAGGAACTAAGTAGATGTTTTATACTGATGAACTGCAGCAGCATTATTAGATGTCACTGTTGCATTTGGAACCACAGCCAACAGAAATAGAAAAAGTCTGGAGGAGTATAAAAGCCTCTTACTTTTTGAGCCCCATCCATACTTTTCCCAAGAAGAAGCTCCCCTAGCCAAATTCCTCCTGAGCTGAAGCAATGGCAGCTGAAGCTGGAGTGGAGGAAGCCATCCTAGAAGAGGTAAGGAAAAGAAATCTTCAGCTTCAGCTCTGCATCCCATGTTCATGCATGCAACTACTCAAAACCTTAGAGAAGAAAATGAAAAGAATTATAAATGATGGGAACTTCTGATTCTACTTCAGATTTTTAGCACCACAGTATGCCAATAGTTAGTTCTTGATTCTAATATTTCAAGAAACTTCCATAGTGAAAAGTGATTTTTGATTTATGCATGGAGTCCAGATAGCAATCAGCTGTGTCCGATAGAAGTGAGATCTTGGCAAAAGAATACAGGAAATAAAAGAACCAGAATCTGAACTATATGCGGTTAACTTATAGGTTTTGTATAGCACTAAATTTACTGCAGATTCAATGGTCAATACCCATATTTGCGTAGTTCAAAAATGGTAAAACTATTTCTCTGAATTTCCGTAGTTCAAAAATTTGCTAAGAAAGGTTCATTTTGCATCTGTTGTTGACTTTTAAGCCTTCATTCAATTTTCCACGAGTAGTCAGATCATTTGTTGCAGTTATATTAGGATCACACAATATGTTTGAATATATTTGCTCTTGGTGCATAACACCACAACCAAGTCATAATTCTCTAATGTTTTGCATGTGCTTTTGCAAATAATTTATGCTGCTAATACAATATCATTAATAGAATAAACAGTAGCAAAGTTGGGCACATGAAAACAAATGTTACATGTGGTGGAACTAGAAATCTACAAAGTTGGATTGAAAGAGCAAGCAGTCAGTTCAAATTTTCTTTCCTTTTATTTTTCTACTTTCTGAAGTAGCAGGGATGGAGCTACAGAAAGGCATCACATGATTCAGATGAAAAGAAAAATAGTTCTACAATTCAAAGATTGTTGGTCCAGTAGTAGGATTCTTCTGCCATGAATCCCTGCCAGTGGATCATCAACAGAGAAATTAATTATATATGACAGTAGAATTGCATCATATGGATATTCTGCAATGTCAAACCCATCTGTGTGACTCCTCTATTAAGCTCCAAATTGCTATTTATTTCCCCCCAGTATGAGTGGTTCTCATATATCACTGCACTTGCACCTCTTTTTACAAGAATAGACAAGTATGTCAATCTTACTAACAGTCATGTAAGAAAAAAAACATTAGAAAATGATAAATCATCAGTTTCAGTTTTAATTCTTATGTTATAGTTTATCCAAATATCAAATAGTGAAAACAAAAGATGCCACTGTATATCAGTGATGTCTACATATAGCTTCCATGTTATTTTACCTAATTCTTAGTACCAACTGGAGCAACCTGATTTCATAGGTTACTTCCTGTCATTTAGCGCTTATTTTATGTAACTGCAACATTGCCATCCTTTTTTTTTTTTTGCAGAAGTTGCAACATCGATCAGGAGATTTAGGATATGTACAAAATCCAAGTTCATTCATAGAAAAGGAAGTAATCGATTCAAAGGAACATCAAAATCCAATTTCAGTTGTTTTTGATAACTCTCAAACAATTGGGCCAAGCCAAACTTATGGAGCTGAAGCAGCAACAGGTGAAGGCATTACCATCAACGAGAAGGCTAAAAATGAGAACTTGCACTCCATTGCTATTGGAATACTGGATAAGTCTGAGGGTGAAGTTTTTGTTGAAGCACCTTCCAGAGATCAGATTCCTTTCAGTAATGATGCAGATGTTGATTTACATGGTAATAACTCTGTTGAAGAGAGAAAGGAGGATTTAGAGAGTGCAATCTTAGTGAAGAAAGAGAAAGAAAATGAAGTGCAAGAGGGAAAAGAAGAAAGTGCTACTGAAAACAATCTTTCCTTGAGCGAGAAAAGGCATGAAATTGAAAATATGGAAAGTTCAGGGGCTGAACAACTTCAAAATTGTGCAACTTTGGAAAATCAAATTGAAAATAGAGAACAGGAAACTGCAGTTGCAATCACAAGCCCGGAAAAGATTGACACAAAAGAAATAACAGAAAATGAAAATGTAGCTAGAAAGGAAGGTAAAATTGAAGATTCACTAGGTGAGAAGTTGGAAGAATCCTGTAAAGTTCCAGAGTCAGAAAGTGTGAGACACAATGTACCTAGACCAGAGTCTGTAAATGAGCTTCATTCATCAACTGCAGATGACAAAACTGTTCAAGATCAAGAAAGCACACACACAAGCAATGAAAAGGAATCTGTGATTCAGAAGGAGGACAAAAATGATGCAAATAACTTTAGTGCTTCTCCTTATTCACAGTTACGAAATCAGATAGAGTCAATAACTGAAGAAAGAAAAGCTGAAGAACTTCAAGAGACATCTGATGTTGTGCAAAATAAGTATCAGTTGCCGGAAAGAGGAATTTCCCAGGAAGAAATGGAGCCGCACTGTGTAAATTCTGACATGCCATCGTCACAGACCCAAAATGAAGTAGTAGATGAACAAGATGAGGCAAAAATTACTCAGACGAATCAGAAGGAGAGTCATGATGTGGAAGTATCACTGGGGTTGTTAGGTCAAAAGTTTATACATGTAACAAAAGAGAAAATCAGAGACATGGAAATGATTGCTTCTGGAAGTGAAACCAATGAGGCAGAAGCAATAATGACAGATGAGGCGGAAGCCAGAATGAACGTGGGTGAGGGACAAAACAGAATGGAGGAACATAGCGAATTTGATGAAATGAAGCAAGAGAAGCAAATCTTTGAAGATAATATGCAGATTAAAACCTGTCATGGCACTTTAACCAAGCATACGCCAGATAATGTCCTGGAGGATGTTAAGTGCCAAGAAAATTTTGAAATTTCCAACAATGAGATCCCCGAGAAAACAATCGTGTCTGAAATAGGTGCTTCCATTGAAGAACCAGCTGCTGAACCACCAGAGAAAACACAAGTACCACAGGAAGAGGGTGAAGAAGTTGTAACAGCTGAGGAAACAATAGCCAGAATAATCACCAAAGATCCGAGCAGCATACCACATTGTGAAGATGAAAAGGTGAAAAAATAATTATGCAATACATAATTCTCATCATTCATACTAAACATGTGAAAGCAAATCGTGAAATACGTACAAGAAATACAAGCAAGAAAAGAAATAGAAAGGGAATAAATAGGAGAAAGAACCCCATTATAATGCTACTGCTAGTGTTTTTGTTGTATTATAACTTCTAGTTATGTCAAAAGACTCAAAACTGGCCCATGTGATTCAGAAAGACACATATATCTAGTAAGTAGTCTGTTCAGGGTTTATTTATAGAAGAATGATATGAGAAAAATGGATGCAAAATCAACAATTTTGATCACCTATTAAGATATATCACATAAACGAGTACATAATGACATATCATTTACACAAATATCAGCATTAGATAACTGTGCTTGATTTGACAAACAGTAGTAATCCTTTATGAGAGAGTTCCCTACCTGGTCAACCTGTTAACATTTTATTATGGATCATGAACTTAGACATTCATGAGTTATGGGATCGTGAGTCCTGGTAATTTTGTCTCTGTTCTCGTTCTTCTAGTCCAAACAGCTGTGGATTAGGGATATCCACTTTCAAGCATATATCATCTCTGCCTATAGTTGGACGGAAAGTGTTCCACCATGGTATATGTCTTTTTTAAGCTCCAACATCACTGGAGTCACTTGTGTAATTGTTGCTTGTTTTTATAGATGAATTATCTCTTCCTATCAAAAGAAGAAAAAGAAATCTCTTATAGTCAGTTTTATACTGTTTATTTTTGATATGCTGATGGCCTTAGAGATGACATATCTTGAATAAATAATAATACATGAAGATCACAGCATCCTTAATTTATTTTCAGTTGTTATAAGAGAAAACTGACATTGTACCAATATTTCCGAAGTGGTATTGGCTGAATCTTATGGTGACTGGCCGTAATTTTCCAAGTCTCAGATGACCTCAATAATGGCAGTTTAGGAAATGACTAGTGAAAAAATGATCATTAGCAACAATGATAACTCTATATCTAAGATAGTTGAACAACACAAACATGTTAAAGTTGCGAACGATCATAATTTCCAATCTTTCCATCTGACATACAAACCTACTAAACTATTGACATTTCAGAAGTTACACTTGGTTTCAGACAGTATTTGAGTAGAAAGAGTCAGAAAAATAAACAGTAAACAGAAACCTCCAAGATTTAGAACTCAGAAGGCAGTGATGATCTCGTATATTATTATTACTAAATACTACTGCTAGTCTACTAATACTACTATTTTGGTTCAACCTGATTCTTTATATAATCAACAGAAATGATGAACAATGTCATTTATCTTTCAATGACTTTAATCATAGATTCTTACAATTATCTGTTATCTCACTTTTAGCAGGTCCCTGAAATGGTCGATGCATATTACAACACTGAAACTGCACAAGAAGATAACCTGAAAAAGGGTGCAAAAGATACTCCCACTAATGATACCCCAAACTTGCATAAGGTATATGATCCAGCGGTCAGACAACTTGAAGAAACCCCAAGCCGTGTGGCTGAAGAACTAATTCAGCAAACAACTACCACCAAAGACAACGTAGACATACAGATGTACAAGGAAAGTACGGAGCCTGAGAACCTTGCAGTCATCTCAAACTCAATGAACGAAGACCAAAATGGTAAATCCGAAGAGCCTAGGTTAGACAACTCGAGAAAAGATGATAAACCTCAGGTAAAAGTTAGCTCTTTTCAAATCCATGGGTTTTAAACTCTGTAGTTTGGTTAATACAAAGCTCAAGCATTTAACATTAATGAAACTGCAACTTTGAAGGACGAGGGAGGTATAGACAAGACGGCAGGTGATATTCCTGTAACAGTTTGCAAGAAGCAAGAAGACTTCACAAATTCTGTTGCTGAAGAACAGAATAACCAAACTAAAGACTTTGACGACAGCAAAAAAGATGATGCCAACCGGGAAAAGATGGAGTCTGAGAATCTTGAGATTGCACCGGATTTGGTACATGAGGACAAGATCCAACAATCAGTGAATGAATTAGAAGTGGAAGGGACTCACAACCTCACAAATGATGTTAACCACAATGACATGGTTGGTTCTTGTCAACTTCCAAACATTTTCTATCTCCACAACAGAGTTAATTTAGAGAGTCACTCCCTTAATAATATAATTAGGATTCTTTAAACTTACATAATATTCATAAATCCTAACTATTAATTTGACCTTTTTATCAGGCTTCACAAATCCATGATGTGTTCCATGACCATGAAACTGCAAAAGCAAAGAATGATAGTATCTTAGATAATAAACTGGAAGAAAATTCCAGCAATTATGAATTGGTCTTGGACAATCTTATCGAGAAGAATGAACAGCCATTAAGTTCAGACAGAAAAACTGATACTTTACAAGTGTCCAGGGAAATACTTGAAGAAACTTTACAAATTATAAATGAGAAGCATGAGGATGATAAACAACAAGTGTGCAGAAACATGAATCTGATAGAACAAGATCCTATATCTGAGAATGTTGAAGAGATAGGCAGAATGTCTTCAGGAGAACAAATTCATGAGGCAATTGCTGATACAAATATTGTGAATTTTGCCAACTCACAGGGCATAGTATACATGAACAAGGAAGTTGGTTCTTCATCCTTCACACAAAATCCTCTGGAAGAAAATACTTTGGGAGCAGCCATTCTAGAAGAATCTGATAAGAATATTCATGATAAAAGATTTGTTGAGGTAGCTGTGGAAGATACACATGAAACAACAGAAGCTAACAAGAGGATAGAAGGTTTTGTTTCCACAGATGAATTGACATATAAGGTAAGAGGAGTTAGCTTTGGTGAGGAGCAAAAGGAAGGTGAAGAGCTCAATAAAAAAGATGAACTGAAAGGAGGAGAGGAAACCATTAAAGAAATAGGTAGTGTTACCTCTCTACCAAATACTATGGATGAATATTTAGATCATGTCCACCAGAATGGTAAGAGTGAAAAAGAGCATGAGAATACCAAGGCTGAGGTCCTTGAGACAACCATCCTTGCAGAAATAAATTCTTCCACTAGAGAACTTGTTGAGGAAAAGGATCTCCCCAACCAGCAAGAGGAAAGCTTTGAAGAAAAGGCTGAAATATGGACACCCCGAGAAGAAGCACTAGTCGGAAGCAATATTGTGAAAGCAAGCGATAGTAGAGAGAACGAAGATGCAAAGGTATCAAACATTGCACTTATTAGCCTTATATTCATATTTTGTTGTCTACTTTTGTCTTTCCTTGTCATCCCTCTAAGATGAATACAGCTCTTTGAGCAACGTACTATTTCCTCTAATTATGGTGGAATTTTAGAGGGTCTCCGACTCAACTTTTGAGTTAAACTTACCTACTGGTGAACTTGACTAGACTAAAAATTTCAGTACTATCTGACAACTAGTTGAGTCAATTGGCAAACTTGATTAAACCTTTCATGAATTGGATCATCTTCTATAGTCAACACCATACTGATGATCAACAGAATCAGAAATCAATGAGAAAATAAATCTGCAATTCTATCAGCTTTTATTTGTTAATGTTTCAATTCTCAATCCTGCATAAATTCTCGGCAGGTTTACATAAAAAACATGACAAAGGTGTTACCAACAAAAGGATTCACGAGATTCTTAGTATCATTTGGAGAGAAGAGTTTTATCTCTCTTTTTTGGACCAAAAGGTGGACAAAATCTTCCACCAGTTTGCACTAAAAAGAAAATAAAAATAAGCTCATTTTAGATGGCAAACTGAACTCACATCTTTCTCAATCTACAGATATTTTTCTTGCAATCTCTACCTCTTTGCCTGCATGTCCAACATTTTGCCCAGCACATTGCACCATATGCAAATTACATGAAAAGAGATAATTTGATATAGGCATAGTCTTTGGCTTAGTACTACCTTATTATACATAAATTTAGCTCAAAATGCTTTACTTGATAGGCTTTGGTCCGTACAGTTCACGTCATAATATTTAGCAACTCTTATAATCTAGAAACTCTAAACTACTGTTCTAGCTGCTTGAATAAGCATAAAATCCAGATTATTCCAGTGCTATCAAGTGTTAGATAGCACCGAATCTTCATTGAAGAAGTCAAATATTATGAACTTCACCTTTCTCTGTTAACACATAGATTGGCCATTAATAAGTATATTAAAATATGATTCCAACTGGACATTTTAGTAAAGTTATTTTCTTTTAAGCAGATATCTGATGTCATCCCTGAAAACATCGACAAGGAACTCACAAGAGACAATGACAAAGACATGAATGACCGCACTAGTGATGTATCTGACATAGACGACTTGGTTGGGCAACACATACAAGCTGTAAACAATAACCAAGAAATAGTCCTGGACTTCAAATGCAAAGAACAGATTGAAGAAGCCAGTCACACAAAAGAGAGCACAGTATCTGACAGCAACAATGAGGAGGCATGCCAGAAACTTGAATCAATCTCAGAATTAGTACACCAATCAAAGACTCTGGAGGGGACTAGAGAAGTGATGTCTCAGAACTCAAAAAATGATGCCAATCTTAGTGCTGACATAATTGATGCATGTGAAATCACAGAAAACGAAGAATTAAATAAACTGGAACAACCACAAGTCAGCCAGGGCAATGTTGACATATTGGCAAACACGGAGGCTTCAATCATTCAGAAGGACCAGATGATTAGCAAATACGATGGAAGAATTTGCAGTATGCAAGATCAAGAGGATAGCCTACCATCGGGATATGGCATTCAAGACACTAACCTGGATAAAGGTGAGGATAAGAAAGACACCAATGAAGTTTCACATGAAGAAGAGAACTTGGGAGGAGACTGCCACGTTGCAGAGTCAGTAAATACAAGAGATCACATACCTAGAGCAGTGTCTGTAGATGAATCTCATCCAACACCAACTGCTGAAGACAAAACTTTAGTGGATGAGAAAGACACCATTGAAGTTTCACATGAAGAAGAGAACTTGGGAGACTGCCACGTTGCAGAGTCAGTAAATACAAGAGATCACATACCTAGAGCAGTGTCTGTAGATGAATCTCATCCAATACCAACTGCTGAAGACAAAACTTTTCAGGAAGAGAAAGACACCATTGAAGTTTCACATGAAGAAGAGAACTTAGGAGGAGACTGCCACATTGGAGAGTCAGTAAATACAAGAGATCAGACACCTAGAGCAGTGTCTGTAGAAGAATCTCATCCAACACCAACTGCTGAAGAAAAAACCTTTCAGGATGAGAAAGACACCATTGAAGTTTCACATGAAGAAGAGAACCCGGGAGAAGACTGCGATGTTGCTGAGTCAGTAAATGCAAGATTACACATACGTAGAGCAGTGTATGTAGATGAATCTCATCCAACACCAACTGCTGAAGAAAAAACTTTTCAGGATGAGAAAGACACCATTGAAGTTTCACATGAAGAAGAGAACTTGGGAGGAGACTGCCATGTTGCAGAGTCAGTAAATGCAGGAGATCACATATCTAGAGCAGTGTCTGTAGATGAATCTCATCCAACACCAACTGCTGAAGACAAAACTTTTCTGAATGAGAAAGACACCATTGAAGTTTCACATGAAGAAGAGTACTTGGGAGGAGACTGCCACATTGCAGAGTCAGTAAATACAAGAGATGACATACCTACAGCAGTGTCTGGAGATGAATCTCATCCAACACCAACTGCTGAAGACAAAACTTTTCAGGATGAGAAAGACACCAATGAAGTTTCACATGAAGAAGAGAACTTGGGAGGAGACTGCCACGTTGCAGAGTCAGTAAATACAAAATATCACATACCTAGAGCAGTGTCTGTAGATGAATCTCATCCAACACCAACTGCTGAAGACAAAACTTTTCAGGATGAGAAAGACACCATTGAAGTTTCACATGAAGAAGAGAACTTGGGAGGAGGCTGCCACGTTGCAGAGTCAGTAAATACAAGAGATCACATACCTAGAGCAGTGTCTGTAGATGAATCTCATCCAACACCAACTGCTGAAGACAAAACTTTCCAGGATGAGAAAGACACCATTGAAGTTTCACATGAAGAAGAGAACTTGGGAGGAGACTGCCACGTTGCAGAGTCAGTAAATACAAGAGATCACATACCTAGGGTGGTGTCTGTGGATGAATCTCATCCAACACCAACTGCTGAAGAAAAAACTTTTCAGGATGAGAAAGACACCATTGAAGTTTCACATGAAGAAGAGAACTTGGGAGGAGACTGCCATGTTCCAGAGTCAGTAAATACAAGAGATCACATACCTAGAGCAGTGTCTGTAGATGAATCTCATCCAACACCAACTGCAGAAGACAAAAATTTTCAGGATGAGAAAGACACCAATGAAGTTTCACATGAAGAAGAGAACTTGGGAGGAGACTGCCACGTTGCAGAGTCAGTAAATACAAGAGATAACATACCTAGAGCAGTGTCTGTAGATGAATCTCATCCAACACCAACTGCTGAAGACAAAACTTTTCAGGTTGAGAAAGACACCATTGAAGTTTCACATGAAGAAGTGAACTTGGGAGGAGACTGCCATGTTGCGGAGTCAGTAAATACAAGAGATCACATACCTAGAGCGGTGTCTGTGGATGAATCTCATCCAACACCAACTGCTGAAGACAAAACTTTTCTGGATGAGAAAGACACCATTGAAGTTTCACATGAAGAAGAGAACTTGGGAGGAGACTGCCACGTTGCAGAGTCAGTAAATACAGGAGATCACATACCTAGAGCAGTGTCTGTAGATGAATCTCATCCAACACCAACTGCTGAAGACAAAACTTTTCTGGATGAGAAAGACACCATTGAAGTTTCACATGAAGAAGAGTCCTTAGGAGGTGACTGGCACGTTGCAGAGTCAGTAAATACAAGAGATGACATACCTACAACAGTGTCTGTAGATGAATCTCATCCAACACCAACTGCTGAAGATAAAACTTTTCAGGATGAGAAAGACACCAATGAAGTTTCACATGAAGAAGAGAACTTGGGAGGAGACTGCCATGCTGCAGAGTCAGTAAATACAAGAGATAACATACCTAGAGCAGTGTCTGTAGATGAATCTCATCCAACACCAACTGCTGAAGACAAAACTTTTCAGGTTGAGAAAGACACCATTGAAGTTTCACATGAAGAAGTGAACTTGGGAGGAGACTGCCATGTTGCGGAGTCAGTAAATACAAGAGATCACATACCTAGAGTGGTGTTTGTGGATGAATCTCATCCAACACCAACTGCTGAAGACAAAACTTTCCAGGATGAGAAAGACACCGTTGAAGTTTCACATGAAGAAGAGAACTTGGGAGGAGACTGCCACGTTGCAGAGTCAGTAAATACAAGAGATCACATACCTAGAGCGGTGTCTGTGGATGAATCTCATCCAACACCAACTGCTGAAGACAAAACTTTTCAGGATGAGAAAGACACCATTGAAGTTTCACATGAAGAAGAGAACTTGGGAGGAGACTGCCACGTTGCAGAGTCAGTAAATACAAGAGATGACATACCTAGAGCAGTGTCTGTAGATGAATCTCATCCAACACCAACTGCTGAAGACAAAACTTTTCAGGATGAGAAAGACACCAAGGAAGTTTCACATGAAGAAGAGAACTTGGGAGGAGACTGCCACGTTGCAGAGTCAGTAAATACAAGAGATAAGATACCTAGAGCAGTGTTTGTAGATGAATCTCATCCAACACCAACTGCTGAAGACAAAACTTTTCAGGTTGAGAAAGACACCATTGAAGTTTCACATGAAGAAGTGAACTTGGGAGGAGACTGCCATGTTGCGGAGTCAGTAAATACAAGAGATCACATACCTAGAGTGGTGTCTGTGGATGAATCTCATCCAACACCAACTGCTGAAGAGAAAACTTTTCTGGATGAGAAAGACACCATTGAAGTTTCACATGAAGAAGAGAACTTGGGAGGAGACTGCCATGTTGCAGAGTCAGTAAATGCAGGAGATCACATATCTAGAGCAGTGTCTGTAGATGAATCTCATCCAATACCAACTGCTGAAGACAAAACTTTTCTGAATGAGAAAGACACCATTGAAGTTTCACATGAAGAAGAGTACTTGGGAGGAGACTGCCACGTTGCAGAGTCAGTAAATACAAGAGATGACATACCTACAGCAGTGTCTGTAGATGAATCTCATCCAACACCAACTGCTGAAGACAAAACTTTTCAGGATGAGAAAGACACCATTGAAGTTTCACATGAAGAAGAGAACTTGGGAGGAGACTGCCACGTTGCAGAGTCAGTAAATACAAAAGATCACATACCTAGAGCAGTGTCCGTAGATGAATCTCATCCAACACCAACTGCTGAAGACAAAACTTTTCAGGATGAGAAAGACACCATTGAAGTTTCACATGAAGAAGAGAACCCGGGAGGAGACTGCTATGTTGCTGAGTCATTAAATGCAAGAGATCACATACCTAGAGCAGTGTCTGTCGATGAATCTCATCCAACACCAACTGCTGAAGACAAAACTTTTCAGGATGAGAAAGACACCATTGAAGTTTCACATGTAGAAGAGAACCCGGGAGGAGACTGCTATGTTGCTGAGTCAGTAAATGCAAGAGATCCCATACCTAGAGCAGTGTCTGTCAATGAATCTGATCCAACACCAACTGCTGAAGACAAAACTTTTCAGGATCAAGAAATCACAGACACAGAAAACAAAAAGGAAAATGTAATTTGGACAGAGGATGAGAGTGAAGATAGCAACTTTGATGCTTTTTATGCACAGTTACCAAGGCAGGAAGACTCAGGAGTTGAAGAAGAAAATCATGATAAGCTTGAAGTGACAGAAAAAACTAAGGATCAGCGCCTGGAAAGAGCTATTCTGGATGAAATGGGCCTTCATAATGTAGAGTCTGACATGCAAATATTCAATACTCAAAACGAGGAAGTAAATGACCAAGATGAAGCTGGTGACAATCATATGCAAATGAATCAGAATGAGTGCCATGCTGTGGAGGTATCATCTGAGGTGATAGTTCACAATGTTGTTTTGGAAGATAAAACAGATGAGGCGGAAGCAAGAATGAACCTGGATGAGGAGAACAAAAAATGCAATCAAGATAATGAACTAATACAGGGAAAGGAGGCTTCTGAAGACAATATGCAGGTTAATGTCTGTGATGGCGCTCCAATAAATCAAAGTCTAAATGACACCCTGGAGATAGACAAATGCAAAGAAAATATTGAAATTTCCTCCATTGAGATCACAGAGAAAATAATCAAGCATGAAATATATGCTTCTACTGAAGAAGATGCTGCTGCTGCAGAAAAAGAACATTCAGTTAAATCAAAACTACCTCAAGAAGAGAGTGAAGCAGTTCTAACAACTGAGAAAGCAGTAGCCAGAATAAGCATTGAAGATCCAAGCAGCATACCAGATAATGAAGACGAAAAGGTGAAGAAAAATCATTATTAAACACAATTCTTATCATGCATATTATATAGAAGCAAGCAATTTATGAAATACACATGGTAAATAAAAGAAAAGGAATTGTTAGAACAAATTCGATAAATTGCAGAAATTCCTCGTTATCGTGCAACTATTAACTCTAGTTTTTCAATCCTTATCCATGTAGTTCCGACAGAAATATTTGTGGCTTCTTGTGAGTAGTCTAGCCAGGGCTTGTTTACAGATTAATGTGAGAGAAATGGGCTCACAATATGGTAAATCTTATATCTGATTTTTACTTTTTCTGGTCAATGTGACCATGGTCTGGACTGGATAATCAATTTTGGGCAGATACCTTCGTTGCATTCTCCAGAATTTTTGTCTGTTTTGAGATTCCACATCCTAGAGTTATATTGTAGGCATTGATGTTTTTTGTTAACAAAGTTATTTTTTTTTCCTTTATAAGAATTCTCTTTTAGCTAGTATGACACAGTTCAATTTCTTTACATAAGACTTGGATGCAAATTAAGCTGAAAATCGTGGTAAGGACATGTTCTTGAAGCACTACCGAAAAGCGACAACACCCAAGGATCATATTAACCTCAATTTTTTTCAGAGTAGGAGCAGCAATAAGTGACATTGTGTCAATATCTTCATAGTGGCATTGGTTGAATCTTTTGTTGTCAGGTCCAAGGTTTTATGTACCAGTCCGTACCAGTGTACCAATATTTTGTTGGTACTGGTACAGTACTAGTATCGGGCAGTATGCACAGTGCATACCGCCCGATATATTAGATATTTTTTAATATAAATTATATAATATAATATTAAATAAATATTAAATATATTTAAAAAAATAAATAAAGGGGCGACGTCGCCTCGATCTCTCCCCGCGCAGGGAGAAAAGTCACCCACGAGCCCCGGGCGGGCGATCCGCGGGCGGCAAGGGCGCATGGGGAGAAAAGTCTCCCGCGGGCGGCGAGGGCACGCAGGCGAGGTAATTTTCCTCTTCTTCTTTCTTCTTCCTCTTCCCTTTTTATTTCGCAATCGACAGCCGACGGTCGATTTCTCCTTCAATCAACTGCCGATGGTCGAATTTTCCTTTAATCGATCGCCGACAGTCGAAACCGACCGCCAATGGTCGATTTTAACGGTACTGCCCGGTAGCGACCGGTCCGCATATCGGTCAGTTGCTGGACCGATATGTACCAGGCGGTACAGGCCTTACCGCTCGGTGACTCAGGTCATTTCTCAAGATAATAAGCATTGATATTAATAATGAAGCTGAGGTGTCAATGGTGAAGAAATGATCACTAGCAATAATGATATGCCCTATATCAACGAGATGATTGAGTGATACAAACCTGATAATATGGCCAATAATGATGAAGATCCTATCTGTTTGTCTGATATACAAACTAATAAGCCACTGGTACCTAGGACAAATAGAGGTTCATAACTTGAAAAGACATCTTAGAAGATTTACTCAGACTTAATATCAGCATTTGAAGATAAAAAATCAAAATACAACCAGTAAAATAGAAGGATCCAGGATTTAGAACTCAATGAAATGATGATCTCAGCATATGGTTTTCCTGATCAACCAAATTCTTTCTATTATATCCCCAGGAATATGATCATAAACATAATACAATAACAATTCCATGAATCTTCCAAAATTACATATTAATCAGAGCTTACTATGATTGTCTGATATATCTTTGTTTTCTGAAGCAGAACCCTGAAATGCTCAATGCTTATAACACCGAAACTGCAAAAGAGGTTCACTTGAAAAAGAGTCTAGAGGATACTTCCACTAACAATGCCCCAATTCTGGAGAAGGTATATGATCCAGTGGTCAGAGAACCTGAAGGAACTCCATGTAGTGTGGCTGAAGAACTATCTTATCAATCAACCACTACCAAGGACAATATGGACATACCAATGTACCAGGAAACTATGATGGCTGAGAAGATTGCTATCATCTCAAATTCAATGAGTGAAAATCAGAATGGTAAATCAGAAGATACTAGGTTTGACAATTCAAGACAAGATGATAAACCTCAGGTAAAGTTGAGCTCTTTGTCAATTCTATGGTTTTTAAACTCTAGAATTCGGTTAGTTTGAAAAGCTTAAGCATCAGATTACTTTAAGCTAACATGTAAATTTCGAGTTCCATCCCCGTTAGATAATGAGAAATGTTATTGCAATTGCAACTATGAAGGGTGAAGAAGGTTTGGAGAACATTGGTGAAGTTCCTGAAACCTGGATCACAAATGATGAAATCCTCAACATTATGGTTGATTTCTTTTCCACTGGCACAGATGCCTTGAACTTGCATCCTAAGACCTAACTCTTTGTTGATTTGACTTCTTTTATCAGGCTTCTGAAATTCACAATGTGAACAACGACCAAGAAACTGCAACTGCAATTCAAGAAGACTCCACCGGTTATGTTGCTAATGAACAGATTAACCAAACTAAAGACACTGATGACAATAAAAAGGATGAAGCCTACAAGGAAATGGTGGAATATGAAAAGCTTGAACTTACGACGGACATGGCGCATGAGAACCAGATGCAACAATCAGAGAGCAAATCAGAAGAGGAAGGGACATATAACTTCACTAATGATGACAACCTCAACAATATGGTTGATTTCTTTTCCACTGGCAAAGATTCCTTAAACTTGATCCAAGTCCTAACTCTTTATTAATTTGACCTCTTTTATCAGGAGGCCTCTGAAATCCATGATGTGAACAATGACCAAGAAACTGCAACAGCAAAGAATGATGGAATCCTAGAAGATAAAATGGATGAAAATACCAGTAAGCATGAATTTATAATGGACTGCTTTGTTGAGAAGAATGAACAAGCCTTAATCTCAGGCAACAATGCAGATACTTCACCAGTGCCCAGCAAAATGATTGAAGAAACATTACAGATTACAAATGAGATGCATGAAGGTACTAAAGATGCACTTTGCATGGAGACAGTTGAACAAGATCCTATATCTGAGAATGGTGAAGAGATTTGCAGAACAATTTTGGGAGAACATAATCATGAGGCAATTGCAGTTACTGAAAATCTGAATTTTGTTGACTTGCAAGACACTGTAAATTTGAGTGAAATAGTTGGTTCACCCTCTGCACAAGATCCTCTGGAAGAAAATTCTTGGAGAGCATCCAGACAAGAAGAATCTGAGGAAAACATTTATGATAAAGGAATTCTTGATGTAGATCTGAAGGATGCACATGAAACAACAGAAGCTAACAAAGGAGTCGAAGACATTATTTCTACAAACGAACAGAAAAATAAGGTAACAGTAGGAATTAGCTCCAATGAGGAGCAAAAGGCGGGTGAAGAATTCCAGAAAGAAAATGAATTGAAACAAGAAGAAGAAATTATTAAAGAAGATATGGATAGGATAATATCTCTACCAAATTTTACTGACGAGTCCTTAGATAATCCCCTTGAGGATGACAAGAGTAACAAAGAGTATGAAAATATCAAGGCTGATGTCCTTGAGGCGACCATTCTTGCTGAAGTAAATGCTTTCACTGGAGAACTTGTTGAAGGAAAGGATCTTTCTGAAGAGCAAGGAGAAAACTTTCAGAAAAATACTGAAATACCCCGAGAGGAAGCACCAGCTGGAACTAGTATTGCAGAAGCAAGTAGTGATACCAAGAATGAAGATGCAAAGGTATCAAAGTGCCATTATAAATAACCTTAAATTTATCTTTTGTAGTTTGTTTCTTTCCTACCATTCCTTTTAAGATGAATACAATTCCTTATGCAAGCTTGTCATTTCCCTCTTCTTTTAGTTGGATTTTGGAGGATCCCTTGCTCAATGTATGAGCTAAACCTACCTACAGCCATCTTATGCATCCCTCCATTGCCTAACTTGATCAGACTAAGAAATCAGAACCAAGGACATAGTTGAAGTTTACAGTCTGTCATATGACTTCATCAATCCTATCCATAAACACCTCTCAATTTTTCTTTGCCTTTTACAGGAAGTACCATAATGATAATTAAGAACCAGAAAGTAAACAACAGAATGAAAGTGTAATTCAAAAGCTTTTCTTTGTTAATTTTTTATTTTTGAATCCTTCGTTGATATTTATGCAGCCCCTATATATAAGCAGCATTCGTAGCAGAATTGGATCAGAAAATACAAGAAAGACATTATCAACAAGAAAACCCCATATTCTTGCAGGATTATGTATGCCACCAGTTTCAATTTAAGGAAAAATAGAAACAAGCTCATCAAAGATGACCAATTGACTTTTTATCTCTTAAGTCTCAATATATAGATATCTATCTGGTAGCCACTAGGCCCTCTATCTTTTTGCCCTGAATTTCTTACAATTGTGTAGCACATTGCAATCATTGACAAAATACATTTCTTACAAAGAAGTAATTTGGCATCAGTATAGTCATTGACTGCTTGGCTTTGAAATCTTATTCAAACTGACATGATGAATACTTGAAAGTCCTATCTCATAATTTGACCCTTTTTATCAGGAGGCTTCTGATATCCATGATGTGAACAATGACCAAGAAACTGCAACTGCAAACAATGACAGTATCCTAGAAGATAAAATGGATGGAAATTCCAGTAAGCATGAATTGATAATGGACTGCTTTATTGAGAAGAATGAACAAGCCTTAATCTCAGGCAACAATGCGGACACTTCACTAGTGCCAAGCAAAATGATTGAAGAAACTTTACAGATTACAAATGAGATGCATGAAGATAATAAAGATGAACTTTGCAAAATCATGGAGCCAGTTGAACAAGATCCTATATCTGAGAATGGTGAAGAGATTTGCAGAACATTTTTTGGAGAACATAATCATGAGGCAATTAAAGATACAGAAAATCTAAATTTCGTTGACTTGCAAGACACTGTAAACTTGAGCGAGATAGTAGATTCATCCTCTGCACAAGATCCTCTGGTAGAAAATTCTTGGAGAGCATCCAGACAAGAAGAATCTGAGGAAAACATTTATGATAAAGAAATTCTTGATGTAGATCTGAAGGATGCACATGAAACAACAGATGATAACAAAAGAGTCGAAGACATTATTTCTACAAACGAACAGAAAAATAAGGTAACAGTAGGAATTAGCTCTGATGAGATGCAAAAGGCAGGTGAAGAATTCAATAAAGAAAATGAATTGAAACAAGGAGAAGAAATTAGTAAGGAAGATATGGTTAGTGTAATATGTCTATCAAATTTTACTGAGAAATCCTTAGATAATCCCCTTGAGGATGACAAGAGCAACAAAAAGCATGAAAATATCAAGGCTGATGAACTTGAGGCAACCATTCTTGCTGAAGTAAATGCTTTAGATGGAGAACTTGTTGAAGGAAAGGATCTTTCTGAAGAGCAAGGAGAAAACTTTCAAAACAAAGCTGAAATACCCCGAGAGCAAGCACCAGCTGGAACTAGCATTGCAGAATCAAGTAGCGATACTGATACCAAGAATGAAGATGCAAAGGTACCAAAATGCCATTATAAATAACCTTAAATTTATCTTTTGTAGTTTGTTTCTTTCCTACCATTCCTTTTAAGATGAATACAGTTACTTATGCAAGTTTGTCATTTCCCTCTTCTTTTAGTTGGATTTTGGAGGGTCCCTTGCTCAATGTATGAGCTAAACTTACCTTACCTACAGCCATCTTATGCATCCCTCCATTGCCCAACTTGACCAGACTAAGAAATCGGAACTAAGGACAAAGTTGAAGTTTACACTCTGTCATATGACTTCATCAATCCTATCCATAAACACCTCTGAATTTTGCTTTGCCCTTTACAGGAAGTACCATAATGATAATTAAGAACCAGAAAGTAAACAACAGAATGAAAGTGTAATTCAAAAGCTTTTCTTTGTTAATTTTTTAATTTTGCATCCTTTGTTGACATTTATGAAGCCCCTATATGTAAGCAGCATTCTTAGCAGACTTGAATCAGAAAATACAAGAAAGAGATTATCAACAAGAGAACCCCACATTCTTGCAGGGATATGTCTGCCACCGGTTTCCACTTAAAGGAAAATAGAAACAAGCTCATCAAAAATGACCAATTGACTTTTTATCTCTCAATCTATAAATATCCATATGGCTTAGAAATCTTATTCAAACTGACATGATGAATACTTGAAAACAATGTTTGCAACACCATATCGTATCACGCTCGGTACATACCGATCTGATAGAGGACTGATATGCTCGGTACTTTAGTGTACCATATGTCAGTATGCTCCGTACAGTTCGGTACAGCTTGGTATGTACTGTACCGGTAGCTGATCGATATGCCGATATGTTATGAGATTGTGAATCTCGCTTGAAAGTACTATCACATGATACATAGATCGATTTTAAAATGATTTACTCATTGACCTTTGTCCCTTACAGTTCAGATCATACTATTTAGCAACTCTCATAGTCTAAACTAGATCTAGTTACTTGGACAAGCATTAAATTCAGCATATTCTAGTGCCATCAAGTGTTACATAACACTGATTTTTTATTAAAAAGGTCAAATATTATTAACTTCAAGTTTTCTCTCTGTTAAAGATTGGCCACTAATGAGCATATTAGAAATAGGACTTCCACTGGATTTTTTTAATAAAGTTATTATCTTTCAAGCAGATATCTGATGTCGTTCATGTAAATGACCACAAGGAACCCACAAACGAAAATGATGAAGATGTGAACAATAGCATTAGTGATGTACCTCACACAGATCAGTTGGTTGGGCAATGCATACAAGGTGCAAACAATAACCAAGAAATATTCCTGGACTCTGAATGCAAAGAACAGACTGAAGAAGCCAGTCCCATAAAAGACAGCACAGTAGCTGGCAAAAACATAGAAGAGTCGTGCCAGAAATTTGAATCAATCTCAGAACTAGTACATCAATCTATAACTCACGAGGGGACTAGCGAATTAATGTCTGAGAACTCAGAAAATGAAGAAAATCTTAGCCCTGAAATGGTTGATGCGAGTAAAATTATAGAAAACAAAGAATCTAGAATTGAACAACCACAAGTCAGCCAGGGAAATATCGACATCTTAGGAGACACAGAGGCTCCAATCATTCAGAAGGACCAGGTGATTACCAAATACGAAGAAGAAACTTGCAATATGCAGCATGAAGAGAATAGTCTTCCAACAGAAGGTGACATTGAAGACAGTGACCTGGATAAAGGTGAGGACGAGAAAGATACACTTGAAGTTTTACACAAAAAAGAGAACTTGGAAGGAGACTGCCAGGTCGCAGAATCAGTTAATACAAGAGACAACATAACTAGAGCAGTGTCTGTAGATGAGTCTCATCCAGTACTAACTGCGGAAGACAAAACTTTTCAGGATCAAGAAATCACATACACAGAAAACAAAAAGGAAAATGCGATTCAGAAAGTGGAGAAAAGTGATGTTAGCAACTCTGATGCTTCTTATTATTCGCAGTTACCAAAACAGGAAGATTCAACAATGGAAGAAAGAAATTTTGAAAAACTTCAGGAGATATTTGAACTGGTGCAGAAAACAGATCAGTACAAGGAAACAGTTGCTCTGAATGAAATGGAGCTTCATACTGTGAAGTCTGATGTGCAAATATTCCACACACAGAATGAGGAAGTAAATGACCAAGATGAGGCTGATGACAAATATACACAAAAGAATCAGAATGAGAATCACGCTACAAACGTATCTTCTTACATGATAGTTCAGAAGGTTATATATGAAGAAACAGAAAATAACAGAAGCAAGATAATGATTGCTTTGGAAGATGAAACAGATGAGAAAGGAGCAAGGACGAAATTGGATGAGGAGAAAAAGAAACATAATGAAGACAATGAACTGAAACAGGAGAAGCAAGCTTCCGAGGAAAATATGCAGATGAAGACCTGTGATGAAACTCCAACTAATCAAACCCTAGATGACATCCAAGAGAAAGAAGTGTGCAAAGCAAATGTTGAAGTTTCCTCCATTCAGATCCCAGATAAAATACTAAAGTATGAAATAGGTACATCCATTGTAGAAAATGCTGGTGCTGCTGAAAAGGAACATTCAGGGAAATCAGAGCTACCTCAAGTAGATGAAGCAGTTCTAATATCTGAGAGAGAAGTAACCAGGACAAACACTGAAGATCCAGGCAGCATACCAGATTTTGAAGATGAAAAGGTGAACAATGAATCATTTTGCAATATATAATTCTTCTCATGCATCTTTAACAAAAGCAAATAATTCATGAAATATGAAAAGGAAAAGAAAGAAAGAAAGAGAAATATGAACAAAATTCAATTCATAGAAGGATAACCCCATTATCATGGAACCACTAACTCTCTTTTTATTCAATCATAATCCATTTTATTCAGACATAAACATATATGAGATCTTATAATTAGCCTAGCCAGCTTGTTTACATCTGAATGATAAGAGAAATGGATGTCAATCGACAACATTTTGGTCATCATTAACACATATATAATCACATAATAATGTACCTGTTCTCTTGTACACAAATATGAATGATTAGTGTTTGAAAATGACTTAAACAGATTAGCAACCCCTGATGCGAAGTTGCAAATAATTTGAACTTTTAGCAGTAACATGAATGATATGGGCAATAATCATGAAGATCCCACCTGTCCATCTGAAATACAAACGAATAGGCCATCAACATCAAAGATAACTATGTGAAAGTGTAATCTTAGAAGCTTCACTCAGTTTATAAACCACGATTTGAAGATAAAGAGTCCAAACACAAACAGAAAAGTAGAAGCCTCCAGGATAGAGAATTCAAAAAATAAAGATGATTTAATTAATTTATTTGTTTTCTTTTCTCAACATAATTCTTTCTATTATATTCCAAGAAACAAGATTGTAAACAGATAAATAGACACTTCCATTTATCTTCCAGAATTAATTGTTGGAACCTTCTATGATTATCTGATGCCTCATTTTTTAAGCAGGTTCCGGAAATGGCAAGTATTTATCATGACAATGAAACTACAAAGGTGATAGATGGATGTAACCTGGAACAGAATGTAGAAGCAGCTCCAACTGGTGATATCCCAGTTTTGCAAAGCATACATGATCAAGTGGCTAAAGAAACTGAAGAAACACTAAACTGTGTGGCTGAAGAACTAATTCGTCAGACAACCACAACCCAGGAAAATATAGACGTTGACACATACAAGGGAAGTACAGAGGCTGAGAAGCTTGTCATTTCAAACACAATGAAGGAAGACTGCAAGTGTCAATCAGAAGAGACTGACCTAGACAACTTAAGAAAAGATGATACAACTCAGGTTAGCTCATGTCAAATTCACGGTTTTTAGCTTTACAAATTGTTTAGTATAAAGCAATAGAGCTTAAGCAGATTACTTTAAAACGATGACTGTCATGCCATCATGCATGTGTTCAATATATTGAATCTGTGTGCCAAAAGACATGCACACACCACACCATAATATGCCAGAGGTGTCAGCATATGGCTAGGCCAATTTTAGCATGTGTTGCCCTCTTTCATCATCAATTAATAATGCGATAAATGTCGAACTGCAATTATGAAGGATAAGGAAAGTACACAAAAGAAAATTGGTGATATTCCTGAAGAAGTTTGTGAAAAGCATGAAATCTCCAATATTTATTTATTTATTTTTCTGAAGAACAGTTTAACCAAACGGAAGACTAGAAACACTACAAGAAAGATTATGCCAACAAAGCAAAATTGGAGTGTGATAAGCCTGCATTTTTACCTGAATCAGTTCTTGAGGACCAGATTCAACAATCAGCTTGTAAATCAGAAGCGAGGAAGACCTTCTTTTAATTTAGAAAATTGGTCCGCTGTTCCTTATCTTCCCCCGGGCAAAATTGATCTCCATAATAAGTTTAATTTAGAAAATTGTTCAGTTGTTAATGTGAAACTGATTCCTTAAATATGCATCCTAACCTACTAGTAATCTGACCTTTTTTTATCAGGTCTATGAGATCCACGACATAGAGAATGACCAAGAAACTGCAAAAGCAAAGGATGACAACATTCTAGTAAATAACATGGAGGACGATTCCAATAAGTATGAAATGGTCATGGACAGCCTTATCCAGAAGAATGAACAAGCTGCAGACCTGGACAAGAACATTGGTACTTCACTAGTGCCTAAAACGTTTATAGAAGAAGCTGTGCAGATTAGAAATGAGATGCATGAGGATGATACTGATTCAGTAAGTGAAAACATGGATCTGAATGAACAAGAACAAGATATGGTGTCGAGGAGTGTGGAAGAGCTTCATAAAGCAATTTCAGGAGAACAGAATCATGAGGCGATTGCCGAAACAGAAATTACAGATGCTGTTAACTCACAAGACGATGTGAACATGGACAGGATAGTTGGTCCTTTCTGCTCCACACAAACCCCTTTGGAAAACACTACTGGGAAAGCATCCGATGGAAAAGTAGAAGCCAACAAGGGTATGGAATGCGTTGTTTCTAATGATGAACAGACAAATAAGTCGACGGTAGAAGGTACTTCTATCGAGGAGCCAAAGGAAGGTGAAGAGATCAATAAGAAAAATGAACTGAATCAACAGGAAGATTATTTAATGATGGTAGAAGGTACCTCTATCGAGGAGCAAAAGGAAGGTGAAGAGCTCACTAAGAAAAACGAATTGAATCAACAGGAAGAAACTATTAAAGATGATATGGATACTGAGATCTTTCTAAAAAATACAACTGAGCAATTTCCAGAAAATGTCGCCGAGACTGACAAGGCTGAAGTAAATGCTTCCACCGGAGAACTTGCGGAACAAAAGGACCCTCCGAAGGAGCAAGAGAATGGCCTTCAGGAAAAGGCTGGAGTATGTATACCCCAAGACGACGAAGCACATCTGAGAGATGAAAAAGATGCAAAGGTAACAACAATATGCAAAAATTTTCTCATACCTCACATAATGAATTTTAATAGTACAACTTCATTGTCAGTTGAATTGTTCAGCAATTGACTTTATATCTCTTTCAACATATTATTACTAAGTATCCTCTACCTGTTTACTCCTAGAAAGTAATAAACTTGAACAAATTAGATTTCCATGGTAAGTCAACATCAGTATAGTCTTTGGCCACTCTGCAAAAATTTTCTCATACCTCACATAATGAATTTTAATAGTACAACTTAACTGTATATAATGGTGAGCCTTGGCATCACTGGCAATGATGCTCTTAAAACTAGGTGACTAGGGTTTTAGGTTGTAGAAACAACCCCTCTGCCTGAAAAGGTGAGATGGTTTGCAACTTTACACTAACCTCATGATAGATAGATTGAGGTGATTTATTTTTTATTTTTTTTTTCTTTTTCACTACCTCATGATAGATAGATTGAGGTTTTGCAAATTAGTCTTTGTTTCTTGTGGCTCAAGTTGAATTGTTCAGCAATCACAAATTACTGTTCTAGTTACTTGTAAGCATAACATCCAGCTTGTTCAAAAGCATTGAATCTTTATTAAAAAGGCCAAGTTGAATTTTTTTACCTTGTTCCATATGCCTTCTCACTATATCATAATTGTCAAAGGGGAACTAGTATTAACAAAAGAGATTTTATCATCCAAACTGGTCCAAAGAGAGAGTTGTTTTCTTTTAGCACAAAATGGTCACTAATTCTGTTGCAAAATCTGAAAAATCATACTTCAGAAGCATGCGGATCATAGTGCGACCAATGACAACTGGGAGAGCATAAATGACATTTTAAGTGATCAACCTGCTAAGGGTAGGTTGACTGATGAAGAAGAGTCCAAAACCCTACAAGGCCAGAGAAAACCAGAGATCAAAATAGCAGTGGGGAATGAGGATCTAAAGCAGGAGGTTGCTCTGATAAGAACCTACAGATTAGTTCATTCTCTTCCTTTTAGTTCATCCTTTACCTTACCATTGTTTTCATGTTGACCTTGTTGCACAGGCTTCCTTCAGTTTAACTTCTGCACAGCAAAATTTGGAAGTCATAACTCCTGCCAAAGTTGTGATAGCAGCACAAGATGATGTAAGTGAAGCTAAAAATGTATGTAGTGGTAGCATTAAAATTGGACCAACTTAGGGCAAAGCAAAAGAATTATTCCAACATTTCCCTTTGTTATAGTATACCACTCTTGTAACAGTTAATATTTCCATGTAATGGGCAGGATTGCAGAATGGCACAGAAACTGGAGTTTGAAGCTGTGGAATCTGAGCTAGCTGCTACAAATCAGCATGTAGTAGGAAAGACTGCAAATGATCATGAGGCAGTCGAAGACACTGATGAAAAGGCCATTGTAGGCATCAGTTTTTGAGTGTTCCTACTCTTTACATTTCTGTCACATCACATTATTAACATCTCAAGTGGTATATATTTTTTTTAATGCAGTTTAAACACACTGAATCTTCAGCTCATGGTAAGTCAGAGACAACTGTGACAGGACTTGTTGAAGTCGAGCCATCTTGTGATGAAAACATTTCTGATGCAAGAGAAGAGTCTTTATGTGCAATGGAAGCTTCGGATATGAATACCATCGAAGCTCATAGAAATGTTCCAAGAGAAGATGATGAAACAAAAGAAACAGCTTTGTTGGAGAATCAAAACAGAAGAGAGCAGGAAGCTGGCAAGTGCTTGCTATCTGACAAAGCAAAAAACGAGGAAGAGGAGGAAAGAAATTATTTAAATCCTTCCGAGGTGAAAGTTCCTGGGAAAGTCTACACAAATGAGTGGATTGAGGACAGAACACAGGAGAAGAAAATTAAAGAAAGTGGTTCACTGGATGAAAGAGTGCAGGATGTGGAAACTGAAAATGACCTCAACATTTTTTGTGCAGTGGATGAGATCAACAAGGAAAATAGTGAGGACCAGGAAGATGAAACAAGATTAGAATCAGAGGAAGCTGAAGACAAAGAGGAAGATAATATAAAGCCAGACATGAAAGTTTATGAAGCAGCGACTGCCAGTGAGGAAAATATCAAAGAAAAAACCACTGTAGAAAGTGTTTCAGAGAGGCAGAAGTTGGAGGATGTGGAAGCCAAAACCCCCATTTTTATGGTTCCAGATGAGCTTGAAATAGCAGATAAAGATACATATACTGATGAAGAAAGACAAGGAGAACAACTAAATCGTGAAGAAAATTTCGAGAAAAATAAGGATAGGGCTCGTAAACCAGCTGAGAAAGTGGGGCCATTCAGTTCTAATGAGCAAGTTCATCCTTGCGATGCAACAGATAATTTAAGTCCTCAAGAACAGGTAACAACATCGAGCTTGTCTACAGTTCTATTAAACTTTTTTTTTTTTAATATTCAAAAGTCACGATGCTAAGCAAATTTCTAGAATTTATAAACATGCTAGAATTAGAGCTCCTACTAACTAAGTTTCTTAAAGCAGATCACGAAAATAGTGGTGGATTCAGAAATAACAATAGAAGACAATCACAGAAAGATGGTTGATGACTCATGCATCACTGCTAAATTTCTTCCACAAATGGAAACACTGGATCTTAAATCCCTCAATGAGACAGCAACTTCTGAAAATTTTGTCTCACAAGATGCGAGAGGTTTGACTTTTGAGGTTTATCCAAGAAAAGTCATGAAGCTTCAACAACAACCAAACCAGGTGGTTGATGGATTGAAGGTAGAAGATCCAAATGAGAGGATCGTAGCTGACGAGGATAATGTTTCAGACCCTGAAGTTTCTGATGTAAAAGATGCAGCTAATGAACATATTAAGGAAAACAAGGATGAATCAAATGATATGGAGGAGCCAAAGGATATGTTGGAGGCTAAGAGATCTGTGGCTATACCACAGCAGACACAGAAGAAAACGGTTAGATTTCGGCATACCGAAAAATAACACACTACTTTCTTTCTATTCACATACAAACTTTTAGAACTAATAAAGTTGTTTTCTTGCAGATCAACAACTCTGACAACATCTCATCAGATCAAGGTCCCATTATCATGGATCCATCTGAGAAGAGAGGAACCACATCATTACTAGATGAGGAAGAAAAGAATAGTTCATTCGTCATCATTGAGACAGATGGGGAAGCCATAAGATATGGAGACAAGGATCTTGATGAAGTTTCCGAGTTTTTGTTCAGAGAATCCACTGAGGGGAACACTAAGACCCAAGCAATGCATGTAGAAGAAGCTGCAAAAGGGGTTGCCATAAATGAGACAGGTGAAAAGTGTCATGATGAAACCTCCATCTCTCTGTTGCCATCTGAGGCTATTGTAACCAGAGACCAAGACGATAGGGTGAAACTAGAAGAAACATTGAAGTCAGAATGCGATGTAAGCATTGCCGAAAAGGATGACCATTCAGTGGAACTCAGAGAGAATAAGGAACTTTTAGGAAACTTATCCACCACACAAGCAACAGAAACAAGCATAGTAGAAGAAGAAAAGGATAGATTGGAAGAGGCAGAAGGACAAAGCTGTGAAGTTGCAGACTTGAATAGATCAAAAAGTGAGGAGTATGAACTGATCGACCATGATGATTTGCCTGTTTCACATTTGATGGAGGGAATCATGCAAGGTAAACATGCCAAACTTGGTGGTGTGGAGGCGGAAGCTAAGGTAGAAGAGAACATCTCTGTTCAGAACCATGACACCAGCATCCCAAAACAAGATTGCATTTTGGTCTCACGGTCAGCTGAACATGTCAGAGAAGATACAGATTCTTTACATCATGATGAGAAGATTCAGACAAGCATTACAGGAAAGACCAGAGGAATCCCGACGCACGAGGACAATGAGAACAAAAAGGATATTTTTTCAAAAGAAGGTGGAATAGAAGACATGAGGAAAATTGTCAAGGGAGTTGAAAAGATAGACCAAGAATCCAATGCACTGTTACATGAACAATTAGCTTTCACATCTGAACCAGTTGAGGATGCAAAGATTTCGGATAACGGTGAAGAAAGTCAACTGAATCTTCAAACCGATGAACTTGGGAAGTACGACTCTCTGATCATTGATAATACGGTAGAAGGTGCAAAGATTCAGTCCAAAGGTGTAAAAACTGAGTCAAGCAGAGGGAATCAAGATGCAATAAACGAACTACAAATTCAAAATGTGAAAAGTGATCTAAACGAACAATACATGACATTTGACGCGCATGAGGTCCAGAAATCAGAAACCTTTGTGAAAGCTACCGATAAAGTTGTCCAGGAGGGAAAGTTCATGGAGGAAACAAGCCCAAAAGTTGTGATGGATGAAAGGCAAACTAACAAGACAACAGATACCCATTTGGGTGATGATAAAACTGATGAAGAGAATGATGAGAAGGAAGATGAAGATGACCATAAAAAAATGGAGTCCAGTCATGATTCAGCAGTTCCTGTGGAACCCCGAGATGCAGAGTTGAAGCCAGCACATAAGAAATCTCATAACATTTTATCAGGTGTTGGATCAAAGGTCAAACGATCAATTGCAAAAGTTAAGAAAGCGATCACAGGCAAGTCTTCCCACTCAAAGACACTGCCACCACCATAAAACGAACGCATCAGCTGATGAACTCGGAGCAAGATGGATGTTCTTTAGACTGTACTATATGTTAGCATGGCAAATCTACTGGCTTTATCTGTTTAACTATGTACTTTACTATTTAAGTTCAACAAGTGCTCTTGGTGTTAAAAAGATAAGAGAACCTTCAAGTTTGAATAGTCCAAGTGTTGTACCTCCTTCAAGATGTTGAGCATTCAATATTGCTAAAATTCCTTCTCTGTCTTGATATTGTTGTTTTTTTGGCTGGATAGAACACTTGGATAGCTGCACATCATATACAAGTCACACTTCATTTTGCATTACAAGATTGTAGACCTTCAACTCATGTGCTTTTTTTTTGGAGTTTGCAAACTCAAGAATGATAGCCATACAAATATTTAAAGATAGAAAAATAAAGTCCACTGGAGTAATAGATTTATTAGATAACTCCCAAATGGTGTGAGTGGCTATGAAGTTAGAAACTTTGTGCCATAATGAACAACAAAGATGATCAACAATAGATGATTGTTAATCAAACATAAGACAGAAGTCTTGGAAGGAGAGCAAAAAGTTGGCTCTTCTTCTTTGGAAATAAGTTGCTCCGGTCAACAATATTCTTGACCAGAAACACTCCCTGTGGAAAGTATAACCAAAAAAAAAAGAATCAAGTTAACAAGCAATTTTTTTTTATAGTAAACAAAACCAAGCAGTACAACAACAATAAAAGTTCAGGTGAGACATCAAGAAGGCAGTCAGTAAAGATCAACAAAACTTCTGTTGATGAAGTTTGCTCCATGTTTATAACCAGAGAAAACATATGAATGCTGAGATATAGCAGCTTCTCTTCTTTTAAAGCCTTTTCTTGTTTGATTACTATCTGATGATCTATGTAGTCAGTAAAGTTACCGAGCTATAGTAATGATATCAACCGAATAAAAAAAACATGACATCCAAAGTGTAAGCACCTTCTCCGAGTCCAACACATTCGAAAACATTTCAAGCTATCTTAACAAAATTAATACATCGATTATCCTTATCCCATTAGATCTAATCGTGACAATTAGCATAAGAGTCATCTTAATACTGAGGCATGGTGAATGACTCGAGTAGAAAATAATTACATGTGAATGAGATGATATATTACGGTGTGGAGCCATCTCTAGGTTATGCTAATTTCTAAGTCTATATTATGTAATGACTTGACGAAAATATTAAGCCCTTAAAGTTTGATTTAATCTCACATCAAAAGTGGGTTAAGACTAAGATTGATTTGTAAGGATTTGATAGAAGACTAATTTTAGTTTTAAGTAATTTAGGCTCAATGAAGGTGACAAGCCAATTATCCAATTAGGTAAGATCATGACAATTGATATTTGGGCAACTCTAGTATTGGTGTAATATGAGAGATTCACTTAAGAAAGAGAGGCGATAAGTCTCACATGCAATGATTTGATTTTGGGTTATAATAGACCTTGACGAGGATATCAAGTCGTAGTAGGGGAGATTATAACACTTTGATTACTAATTGACGAGTGTATTGCTATTAACTTCAATTTAAACATTTTAAATCAATGATTTTTTAGGCTCAACAAAGTTAATGGGTCAATTATCTCATTAAGTCATGTTGTTATACATATAACTCTACTATCATCATAATGACCCAAAATCATATTTTTCCATTGTGCTACCTATTAACATTTTTATTTAGCATCAAAGACAAATACCCTTAGAGGTTGCATCCCATTGATCAAGATCATCATAGTGGCCTATTGCTAGAGAATCAGAATAGATACAAAGGTGCAGGACAAGGCTGTAGTTGCATAAGGAGTCTAACACCAAACATGTGATGTGCAATATACCAACCATCAAAATCATGTCAAAAAGTAACTCCATCGAAACCAGAATTTACATGAAGGGTGCTCAACTAGTTACAACAAAGAGAATTTTCACATCGAAACATGTAACACTCTCACACACAATTCTTCCAACCTTGAAGGGCAAGATATCCATAAGACTGACTAAAACAAGACAAACACCATCATTGCAACTTAGCAAGTTAAATTAGTTTCACCAAATTATATGGACTACATCGAAAGCAAATGTAAATGGGTCAAACCTTATCACCCTAGTTTGGGTCAATCTGTATTTGTCTATACCTCATACATAACTAAGTCTCATCATCATATGGGCTCTATCATTATATTTCTATGATATATATATATATATATATATGATTTTTAGATAGAATTTTAATTTTAAAAATTTCTATAGAGTACCTTTTATTATTAGCTCCATATGTCTCTTACCTTACATCCTTACCTTCGTCAAATCCATCATGCCCCTATACTACACTCTTTGTTGAACCTAGAGGCATGACATAATAAGCATAAGCACCCATGTCGTTCGTGGTCGCACTTATCGAACCCCAAGGGTGTCGTGTGCACAAAGGAAGGGCAATCGATTGGGTCAATCGACTCACAAAAAGGTACAATCATAACTAGTGGAGGGCTAGCCTACACATGGAAAGCTACAATTCGACGAGACCAACCCACGTGTGACGGCATAGGCGAATAGAGGAGAGGAGAGGGGACAGAGGCACAAACAATAAAGAGAGGATAATCAACGAGATAAAAGAGATGATTGGTAAGACAGAGGAACGCGAAGAGTGGTGGTGGTTAGGATAATCAATTTTTTTAAAATGATATTTATTTAAAAAATTTAAAAGTTAAGGTGTTTTATAAAAAAATAGATTTTTTTTTAGAATTGACCCTTATTTATTTATATTTACTTATATATATATATATACTTATTTAGATTTTTGCGGAAGAATTACTCGAATAAGTATTTTTTTCTGGCATTTGTGTCAATATAAACATTTAAATTAGGAATAGATTACAATAAATCTCGACATATGTTGACTATAAGTCGTATATCATTGATGGAAATGAACGGGCTCAGCGTGACAGCGTGGCGCATGAGGCGAGCGGGCCTCGTCCAAATCGACCGCGCTCAACCCTACACCTGACTTCGCCGCCCCGCCGCGAGAGCCGCAACCGGAACCGGAGTTGACCGATGGCGATTACAGCGGCGGCGTCGGCAGCGGTTTCCTCCCCCAACCCATACTGCCGCCCTAACAACCCTCGCCTACCACATCAACAGGAAACAGCGGCTTCGGCGACACTAATCGTCAAGCCCAAATCGGCCATATTCGGGAGACGAGCATTGTCTTCTTTCCTCTATTATTCCCAGCCGAATGATGGCGGAAGGATGGGGGCACTTCCTATTCGGTCAGAGATGACGACGGCGTCGGCGACGAGCCACGATCCAGGGTATGCCGATAGAGGCGCGGGTCTCCACCACATCCCACGGAGCTCCCCTTTTATGGCGGCGTCCCCGGCGGTTGCCTCCTCCGTTGCGCAGCCTCCCAAGAGGTACAAGAAGAGCGTTTGCCTCTTCTACTGCGAGGAGATGAAGGAGATCGCCGAGCGCGTTGCCTTGGAGAGCGATTCCATCGATCTGCGTAGCATCTCTTGGAGGTGCGCTCGCTCTCTCTTCTTTGTTTGTGGTCGAATCGAAATGTCCATGTGGCGAAGGAGAAAATTTAGATTTAGTCCCCTGATAGCGAATCAATTAAAGTTATTTTCTTCGGTGTTTCTTCTTCCTGGAATCAATTTATTTCCAGGATGGTTGATTTGCGTGCGAAAGGAAAGAATGGGATTGCATATCTTCTTTTATCTTCTGTTGAATTTTAAAATAATGGATGGTTGTTTTCTTTTATTCGTCTGCAAGATGTGCCAAGGGTACATCTATAGTACGATATCGAGAAGGTTAGTTCTTCATTTGAGGTAATAACACGGGTAGCCGCTTACAATTACTCAAAACTAGCTACAACCTTGTTGCATTATCTTGGTCATCCAAATCGGGGACAAAGTGGACCTCAAGGAGGGAATTTTTACAATGTTCCTCAACCTTGGACCCTTCCCTCAGCCAGGACATAGTTAAATTGTGCCTCAAATGTGATATGCATTTTGATATAGAAGCAGAAAGTGCCTCAAATGTTTGTATGATATTTATGATTCATTTTGACATTTTCAACTGGTTGACAAAGTTGAATTTATTTGTTTGTGTTGATAGAGTCTAGTAATTTCCATGTTTCAGGAAATTTGAGGACGGTTTCCCAAATTTATTTATCCCAAATGCTCATGGCATTCGTGGGCAACATGTAGCATTCTTGGCCTCATTTAGCTCTCCTGGAGTAATTTTTGAGCAGCTGTCTGTCATCTTTGCGTTGCCAAGGTTGTTTATCTCCTCATTTACACTTGTTCTTCCATTTTTTCCAACTGGATCTTATGAACGTATGGAAGATGAAGGGGATGTTGCAACAGCGTTTACCCTTGCTAGAACTTTGTCAAACATCCCAATATCAAGAGGTGGACCAACTAGTTTGGTCATTTTTGACATTCATGCGCTGCAGGTTTGTAGTCTACCCTCTTATACTTGTTTGTGATTTGTTCTCCATATTTGTTGGGTTAAACTTCATGCTTTTTCTCTAAATCTTGTATGGTAGGAGAGATTCTACTTTGGAGACTCTGTCTTGCCATGCTTTGAGAGTGGGGTGCCTTTGCTAAAGAATAGACTTCAGCAACTACCGGATTCTGAAAATGTGAGTGATCAATTTCTCTAGCGAATTATCTACTGTGAACCCTGATCTTCGTTTATTTATTATTTGGATGAGAGTCAATTCAGACTGCAGTTGGTTCTAACGGATTCTGGGCAGATTGTGACTCGGTTCATTTCTCTATCAGAATCAGGCTGTAATTTTTGAAACTTCCTCTGTTGTAAGATAAATGGTTCACAGTTGTAGTAAGTGTTCTTTTTTTTCTGCTTGAGTCACTCATATCTTAAAATGGAGATTTCTTATTAGTTTTGCTCTCTGTTGTTGTAGATTCCTTGGTTGATGTACCCTCTGCTGAAATAGCAAAATAAGTTGTTTCTTATTGAAGTTTTGCAAGACATCAGTTGGGAGTGCCACATGTAAAATTTCTGTTATGTCCCTTTCAGATATCTATTGCTTTTCCAGATGATGGTGCATGGAAGCGATTTCATAAGCAACTTCAACATTTTCCAATGGTAATGTGTAATGATCACCATATTGCACTAGTGTCTCATGTCATATTCAGTTGATTAGTGGCTTAATACTTCAAATCCAGATTATTTGCAACAAAGTTAGGGAAGGTGATCGACGAATTGTACGTCTAAAAGAGGGTGATCCTAGAGGCCGTCATGTTGTTATAGTTGATGACTTGGTGCAATCAGGTGGTACTCTGATTGAATGCCAGGTGTGGAAGATCTTTCCTTTTCTAGTTAAAGTTTATTCATTTCTTCTCTTGTTTCTATTAGCTAGTATAACTCCCTAAGGCTTTTTTTTTATTAAATAATGAACTGCATGTTATTATCTTTGTTTAATGATTCTTGGAGTCATAGTTCATGTGTTCCTCATCATTTCTTAGAAAGTATTGGCTGCTCATGGGGCAGAGAGAGTCAGTGCCTATGTGACCCATGGTATCTTCCCTAATAGGTCATGGGAGCGATTCAATTATGACAATGGAGGTATGCATCTACTTCTTTGTTGCCTGATTTTTTTTCTTTAATTGTGATAACTTGATACTGTAACCGTATCTAACTGTTGCTATCAAAGCTTGTTCATATTTTCCATAGCTAATTAACTTGGAAGACTTGCAATTTAATAGATGTCATGTATGTACTAGTCACCGTCTTATTTTGACCACTTGACTTTTATGGTAGTTGGCGAAACCAAGATGGAATGTTGGAAGGAAGTCAGAAAAACTGGGGTGCAATTTACTTTACTACCATTGTTATTCTTAATCATCATTTTTCTAGATTATTCTGGTGCTGAAGGTCTTTTGGGAAGCCAGGATCAAGTCTTTGTGAAAACACCCAGTTCTCTGTTTGGTATTATTGTTTTCTCAGCTGCCTCCCACCCGTGTGGAGGATACTGCAGCAGTATTTATCCAGATTATAAAGTTTTAATATCTCAAGCCATTTACACCAATCAAAACAAAAAGAATAACTAAGGCCAACAAGAAATAGTTGTACAGTCGTGATTGTGACTAAAATTCCACTCATTCTCGTTTGAACTTAAGTACGATTTATACAAACTAAACTGAAGTTAGATAAAGTTTTTTGTTAGAAGCCACATATTCTGTATTGGCTTGTGCTACATTTCTCTCACATGAAAAAGGTATTGTGAATAGACTATCAGAAAACAAGAAAAATGACAGATCTTGGACACAAGACAAGACTTTATTGTGTGTGGGAACTGATTGTGACATTAATGGAGCTTGGGCACCATTAAGCATAAATTCCACCCAGAATGGGTTTTAGACAATTTTTGGCAAAAGGAAGAGCATGTTGGATGCCATATGTTCAGGTGCTTCTATGACGTGCCTAGTTTATATAAATTTATATTAGTAGAGCATTAGTCAACTTCTATATCGAGCTTAAACTATCTGTATTTTTTTTCCAGATGGAACACAGTGTTAGATGATCTTTTTCCTTAAATGATATTAAAAAGCACTATTAGAAATCATGCACTGGCGGTTGTCAATGTGAATGTTCCTTGCATCGTTTTGTTTTCACGGTTCATTTTGTTTCTCCCTTCCATGCTTAAGATGGTGAACTAACTGGAATGCACTTTGTTGGCCCTCTCAGTGGGTCCAGAGAATGGATTGAGCTACTTCTGGATAACTGATTCCTGCCCGCTCACAGTAAAGGATGTAAAGAACCAACCTCCCTTTGAAATTTTAAGCCTTGCTGGTGAAATTGCTGCTGCTCTTCAAATATAGATCCATTGGGAACAATGGTGCTGGTGCTATTACCGAGTTGTGACATAAATGAATCAAGTGGGAGAGTGGGATCATTCCCGTTTCTCTCATGTAATTTATTTTTTTTGTTTATATTTGTACTTGTAAGTAGCTAAGGTACTCTTTTGGATGCGCTAAAAACCTTGTTTGGTTTGGCTTGGAATGGTAAGGGCCTCTTGGTTTAGTTAATATGACTTCATGGAACATTGGTGCAATTATGACATTGTTTTATAGCTTTTGGTTAATAATTGAGCCATGACAGTAAGTGTGTTTCTTACCATTAACCGGTAAATTCCTCGAGAATTTTTTAAAGTAAACTGAGCCTTCTTTTTTTTTTTTGTAAAATAAATCAAACTAGATCGAGATATTACATAATTTAACTTAAAATTTTTAATTGGCTGTGCCACAGGTAGATAAAAACTATTTAATCGAACATCATCAAACATATAATTTCAAATAGCAGCCTACTTTGATGGACAACGTTTCTTGCATATGCTTGCGGATGGAGCTTTATATACTCAAAAACCAACACTTGGAATAAATTTCCTAGCCTGTTTACTGGAGTTTTGACTGCAAAATTTATGTACATTTCTTTTAATCCAAAGAACGTAACTAATCAATCACAAAGAAAAGCTATAGCTACGAAAAATAAATCACTCTTGTATAATATGTAAATGATTGCTTCACTCACTCAGATCACGGGGAAGCATTGTGCGTAGTTGTGATTGCAACATTGAACCGGGTAACGATAGAATGAACTGCAAAAGATGTATTGGTTGAACAAGAAACACCGTCTCAATGTGGCATGGATATCACCATGGTTGGTTGAACTGCAAAATTCACTGCCGATGAGTACAACCGCTAAGAGCAGTTGAAGATTCCTTCGAGACAAGATTAATCTATATAAAAGTCATCATGGGGGCCTCCACAGATTCAATAAAAGGAAACATGCAATCCAATAAAAGCAATAGAATCTGAGTCTTCTCAAACCACTTAATCTGGTGACACAAGGATGGAGACAAGAAGGTTCACAAATATGAAGATTTGGCAAACAGTCACCGACCAAACCAACCTTTCTGAGGCTGAATCACTCCATCATTCATGAGTTTGTCAAGCACCACGTTTAGATCAACTGACTGTCCATTCTCGGTCAACTTCCTTACGGTTGCCCTGACTTGATCTTTCGAGAACCCCATGGTGGCAACTTTCTCCACCACATCATCAATTGGCACTCTAGTCCCTGAAGAACCACCTGAACCAGGGCTAGTTGGTGCAGCCTGTGGTAAGATCTGGGCAGTTGGGAGTCGTGGATAATTGCTGCTGCTTCCACCAGATGAGACTGAGGAAGCAATAGGCAAAGGTTTCGATGCAGAGCTGCTTTGACCGGAAGGCAATCCATATGAATCACGGTAACTAGGACCTACTGGTGGTCTGTAGCCAGAAGAAAAAGGTGGCAGCCCTGAGCTTGGTTTGCTTGCCGGTGGTTCATACATATTGGACACGGGGCCATAAAACTGTTGAGGGGGTGAAGTTAGTGGCTGAGGAAAGGGGGCAGGTTGGCGGACGCTTGGAGCATAGCTAGAAGGTGGCGCCATATATGGTACAGGTTCTTCAGGGTGCTGGGACATTGCAGGAGGCAGCTGTGGCAAGGGACTTACAGGTTGCTGCGACTGGGGTGGCTGTGAATATTGTGGCTGCTGCAAGGAGGGCTGATAATGCTGCAGTTGGGGCGGCAGAGGAGGTGGTGCCACCTGGGGCTGTGGAATGTGGACTTGGAATTGTTGGCGTGGAGCCTCTGCCTGCTGAGATGCTGAGGGGACACGAGATTCTTGTGGTACAGATGGAAGAGAAGGAATTTGAGATTGAGGCGGTTGGGGTATCTGAGGAGGTGGGATTTGTTGTGGTAAAGGTGGTGCAGCAGGAAGCATAGTTGGTTGTGCCTGCGGAACAGGGTGTTGATAGGGTTGTTGGACGAGCTGTTGTGGTGGAGGTAACTCGTGTTGTCGAGAATCTGAATGTCCAGTCTTTGAGTTTTCTGGGAGCTGCTGATCTCCCTCAGAAGTTTTTAGCTGTGCCACGTGCAACTGTGCCTCTATCACCTGTTGCTTATCCTGCAGTATTTGCAGACCGGAGTGTACCTGAAAGAAGTGTAATAACATGCCTCATCAACAGAAACTTGCATTACTTCACACTCTTACCACCTTTAACTAGATGAACATTTTCATCAATATAACCTGATAACATGCCATAATTGTTCTGATAAATTTACCAGCAAATGAAAATAACAGGAAACTACCAGATGATTGTCTCAAGTTCAAGTTTTGCACAAACAACACAATCATGTTTCTAGTGAAGCTAATAGAAAATTTAGCAGTCAATTTGAATCACTATGCCAAAGTAAATGGTTTATCTCAAATACTAGGAAAAACTTCCTAAGAGCTTCTTCATCAAAGAGAACAAATTTCATTTGCAAATCCGTCATTTATGGGATACACTTCATTTCTAGAAGAACCAAATGTGAAGCACCAAGATGAGATTTAAAGTTATCACTAACTTTGCCAAAGCAACAACTATAAAATCAGTGATGACAAGCAACTTCCGTACATCAGTATACAAAAGCTAAGCTCTTTGAGGCCAAATAAGCACAGTATGCAGACAAAATGACTACATTCTAGTATTAAGAGAAGTCAAATTCTTCAGAGGTTAGTCTTCTTCATAATTACATCATCAGAGACAATGCCGTTTATAGCAAGATCAGGCAAAAAAAAATGTTAAAGGTCTTTGCCATTTTTGCCTCATTACAAACTGTTATTGGGAAAGAACATCAACATGTTCCTAGCTCAACGAAAACATCTACAAGATAAGGAACCAAAGTCCATCTCCAAATCCAAGTTTCCAAACCGACAACGGCCAAGGGTGTGACAGCTTGAAATTGTGTCTCTTTTTGCCTCAACCCTCGAGATCTACCAGATTGCTGAATCTCAATTTTAATAGTCCTCGATTTAGAGAGTAGAAATTCAGATTCCAGTAGCATGAGGAATTAATTCAAATTAAAAAACCTCCCACGACACCTCTAATGTGGAAAAGGGATTACAAAAATGTTATAGAGATGTCATTTTATTAATTAAATTATCTTGTAATGCCAAAAGAGAACTTTAACAGGGATTAATAGGGTTTCATAGAGGATTGAGAACAAGAACCATGGAAGTCTACTTTTAGGATGTCAAAGAGGGCTGTACTAGAACAACTGAATTACGTAAACCAGCATCACTTCTATTCAGTTGAAACAATTATGCACCTAAATTGATAGATTTATAAGCCAACCATATAATTCTTTAGGCAACACCTCTAAATTTGTCGTCCGGGAAGAACTGTGAAGGTCTAAAATTCTGAAGTATCATAACATGCTATTGTCCATACAAGCCCTTTGCTTCTAGGCTTTTAGGTCCCGCAACAATGATGATGATACAAACCATTCTGCAACCAGAATATATTATCAAATAGCATATACAATCAGCATTAACTACACTAACTTATTTAACAAAGAATTATATATATGCATGATTTAATTAAGTTTCATGGTCATCGAAGATACTAGAAATTCATATAACAATCACATAGATCGATTGCACACCATCAACATTTTAGATTGGTTATAAAAATAAAAGGCATGTTTAAAGTAAGAACTGCACTAAAATCTATAAAAGAACAATGGGAAATAATTAGATAACAAGGCTATGAAAGTAACAACCAAAAAATAAAGACCAACAACAAAATTGCATAAAACCAACTAAAAGCAGCAGCAACAAATCAATGAAGAGCATTGATAGTCATCATTAGCATACATCTTCACGAGATGATAGAATGGTTGACATGTATGCATCATGATGAGACAAGGACATACATGCTGACTAGCTACTATAATTCCTTTCTGACAAATGACCTAGTTGATTAGCTGGTCCTTGAAGACAAACATAAATGATAAACATGGTGAGAACAAACATAGTTTATACATGGAGACATTTAAATTGATCAAGCATAATAATCAAGAAGCCACACCTCTTTAAGAACATTCTCAATTTGCTTTAGTTTTCCATCTGTGCCTCCGTTATTATTTCCAATAGCCACCTTAAGCTCATCCACAGAATTTTCCATGTGGTGAGTTCTACTCTCGATTTTGGACAGCCTTGAACTAAGACCGTCCAAGGCGTTCATCAAATTATCAGCATATCTTTTCACAGTGTGATCGATCTCAGCAACAAAAGAAATATCATGAGAGCTCTTCTCTTTCCCATGGCTAGTTTTTGTTAATTCATGGGACTCCAGAACACCAGCATTCTGTATTGATGAACAGAAATTAAGAAACAACAGCTTATGCGGCACATATTATAAAACAGTCACAATAGATTCGAAATATAGCACAATATAATCTGGAGCAAAGCATGTCCAACAAAATTACTTAAATGAATAGATCGTAGTCAAACTAAAGTACATCCGACAAATATAATAACAAAAAGCATGCTCCAAAGGCTACAGACTGATAAGATTGCCCGTGATGTATCACAAACATAACTACTTGATATCACGAATGATAAAACCTTACAACTCAACTCTTCTTAATCTTATAATAATACAAGGTTGCCATTAGGAAAAGTCAAGTCAGATATGAGTTAAGTTGAGATTAGGTTTCATAGATACATATGGCCAACATGAACTTGAACCAACCATCAATTATGAAAGTTCCAACAGATGGGTTTTCCGCACCCAGCAAGATGAAATTACACCGACGAATGAGAAAACCTGGTACAGTTGGATACTGTTGGTTCTCATGATTAAGGGACACTATGCTTGAACCAACAAACAAACCCACCAAATGGTTTGCTTAATCTCGCCATAATTCCAGTCCATATAGTTGCCAGTTTTAACAGCATATCAGCAGAAAAATTTCCATCTACTGATTGTATCTACAGCAGCATATATAGGAATTAGATTCTCCAAATTCAACTGCCGTAAGTTACTTTCGAAAATATAGAAAATTTCCACAAAGCATATCTGATAGGGTGATCGTCTAATGGTCATTCAGATTATGTCACTCAAATTTGATCAAAGGGTGTACTACTTTTTAGGCAAGCAACTTGACCTCAAGGAACATACACACTAAGAAAAAGATGTTTGACCCACTTGGGGAGTTTGATCCATCCCTCACAAAATGGAGGAAATTCTCCAAGACTAGGTTACAAAAAACACGTGTTAAGAGTCAACAAGAAGCAACAATTCTCTTTTCCACGATGACACCTGCGATTTTCATTTTACACTTTAAATATTAAAAGAGGGTGAGCCCTAAAGCCATGTCAAGGTTGCTTCTTTGCAACGTCTAGAACCAGGGTAAAAGTCGCATAAGAAAAGAATTTTGCTTGTATGGATAAGCTGCATGCGTTGATCCTTCCCATTCTGTATTGATGAGAGTCTCATACACCGAACCACCTGTTTTTCCCTTGAGTTTGAATCATAATATCATTTTCCTTCATCGAAACCACATAAGATTAATCATAAAGTACATAACTCTATTATGTATATAAATAAATTCGAATAATGAAAAACCAAAACTAGGAAAAACCTAAATTCAAGTGATGGTCAATTGGCTGTAGTATTGATAGTTTTATTTATCATTGCAATCAAAGATTCTCAGTTTCTAACAGACAAATAAAACTTGTTTCCAAAGAAAAGATTTATTCAACCATATTGGCATTTTGGAGCTCATCTTTGATAGAATTTCCACTTATTATTCTGTTGTTTCTCTAACCAAATGAAGATTAACATAACGTTGTTCGCATTCTACTTCATTTGTTAGAATTGAGCCTCCATTTGTACAACTTGTTGAGCTCATTATGCACCAAAGCTTGGTACATTTCATGGAAGGCAAAGTAATCTTTTCGAACTAGTTACCAGATCTACACAAATAATTCAAAAGATCTCTACATCTTAACAAAAACAAATTGCACTGGTTACCTTAACACTAAACGGTAACTATAAAGCAATAAGTTCCAAGAAAATGTAATTCTCACAACAATAAAGATTCTCTCAAAACAAATATAACAAATTATCGATGAGCGATGATTAAAGTATCCAGATTAAGCAAGCATCTGCTAAAATCCATAAAGTGCATAAATTTTGCATCTTTTCTTCTCCAATATACACAAAGACAAAGGCCGGAGACAAGACACCTCATCAGTCCCCATCAAAACCAATCTAAAGTTCTAAAATCGTGACCAATGTTCAACCCTAATCAACAAAGTACCATGAAAAAAAATTAAAAAAAAATAGAGGGCACGTACGTTGAGATTGGAGGAGGCCAACTTGGAGTCGATGGAGCCCAAGGAGGGCCATGAGTCACTGGGACTGCCGCCGCCGGCGGCGACGGAAAACGAGGAGGATCCTACGGCCCGAATGGGATGAAAGTCATAGCTCGGGAGGATCTCGGACTCCAGCTGCTGCTCCTGCTTGACACTTCCTCCTCCAGCGACGCCGTTGACCCGGCGGTCCTCCTGAGAATTGACGAAGTCGAAGAACTCGCCGGCCGCCTGCGATGTCCCGGACAGCTCCATGACTTGCTTGTCCATGAACTTGGTCGCGTTCATAGGATCCACCAAGGCACGAAAGCGGCGACCACGACGCAGATCTGTTAAGAAGCTAGGCGGGCCTCGAACACGGAAAAGAAATTCTAGGGTTGGGGCTTTCTTCTTGATCACCGAGGAAGACGAAGAAAGGAAGCATAGAAGCGAAGACGCGAGGGATAATAAACGAGACCGTCGGGTGAGGCTCGATGGGAAGCGTTAATTACATATCTACCCCTGTAATTACCTCCTTTTTCTGAGCTTTTAGAAGTCACATTTGGATCGCAAGGTTTCGAAAATAATATAAAAATTAATCCATTGTTGACGGAGCGATTACCTGAAGGACAAAATGATCATTTCGGCTCTTTGGATCTCGAGAGCCCTCCTTCCTCGGAGTTAAACGAGTCCACGAAGAAGACGAGCGTGGGTGAGATTGTGGAGCTGCTCGTCTGGTAAGCCTTCCTCTACTCTCCGATCATCTATTTTTCTTGAAATCTCGCTTTCTCATCGATCTTGCGAGAAGGGAACAGCGAGGAGATCCATAGAGCTGGCTCTTTTGGTCGTTCCCGTTGTTTCTCGATAGAAACATCAGATCTTGGAGGGGGAGAAGGGCGTTTTGCGGTTGTGTCTTTTGCTTGAGACTAACAGGAGGGTTGTTTTGTGCAGATGGTGAAGAAATCGAAGGAGCAAAACGGTGGCCTTCGAGAGTGGCTCCTCTGAAGCCCGACTTCGCCTGGTGGTGGGGGAGCCGCAAGCGCTTGCACTACTTCAATCGTTGCGTCGTCACCGGAGGCGATAAGGACGACCCCCCTACCCTGCGGTTTCACCGCCCTGCCCTAACTCCCGTGGCAAGGAAATGAACTAATAAATGCCCGAATTAATACCAAGAATTAAAATCAAATAATAATAAATTAAGATCAAAATTACTTATCTTGTGATATCATTTATAAAAAAACCTATTCCATAATCCGTAATTCCGTAAAAAGAAAATATTAGATTTTTTTTATGGCATGTTGAGTCTCTGGGAAGTCTCTTTAGGACGAATAACTTGGAAAGTTTTTTATTAAGAAATTTTATAATAATTATATATCTTATTGATTGATAATTATAATCAAAATTCAATAAGATCTATAATATATCTTACTCAAATAAATATGATCATATTGTTTAACATATATTTCTCGATAGACGATTGAAATCTATTGGGAGCAAAAACTAGAGGTCGTGCTTTGTGTCATTGTGGTCGAAGGAGGAACACTAACACAAATGAGGGGTTTGATGGGTCGTGATTGTGAGGAAGACAATGAGGCGGGCAATGACAGAGCAATCGAGGGTTAGAGAGTTATTATGGTACTATCCTTCTATCGATAGAAGTTATAAAATGGCTATTGTATCCTTTAGTTCATAACAACTTATATTATTTTTTTAAAAAACAAAAGAATTAGAAGGTTAGGGAATTCAAATATAACTTATAAAAGGTTAAGGAACATGATATTATTATAAAAAGTTAAATATCGAGGAAATATGTAATTAGTTTCGATAGAAATAGATATATATTTATATGTATAATATGATGAAATAAATCATATGGTGATATGCTGTTAGGATCAATTGACGGTGAATGTAAATATTCTTTATAAATGAAATTTTTTTGATTAAAATAAGATAAAATTGAAGCTTTTCATGCTTAGTGAAATGAAAGTTGCTAAGTAGATAATTAAACCGGGAAGATAAGCAACGTTTAAAGTAAATAAATTATCGTGAAAACATTACTTTCTAAAACATGAGTTAAATTGGAAGTTTTAATATAATAAATATGAAATCAATGAAATAAAAAAACCACTCACAAGTGGTTTGGTGTCAAAAGCCTACGTCCACTCTCAAGTCCTCCTTCTTGAGGTATACTGACATCCACTACTAATTTTCTTTGGGTGAAGATCAAACTCTTACATTTAAGCTCACAAGGGAGACTAGATTTACAACTCTAAGCTCTCTCCCTTACCAATTTTGTTTTTATTACAATTTTCACACAATATTTTCTCATAATATAATCTCCAAAAATTATTGTCTTGAATGTAAGAAAACTCGAGATATTTATAAGCCCCAAATTAACTTCAAAACCAGAGTCAAAATTCAACATACTCGAAAAAACCGAGTACGGGCGGTTTACCGACCGTTAGCTGCTGGTCGTTGCCCAGATTTTATGGTACGGGCGGTTTACTCGCCAACTAGATGATTTACCCGCTGAAAGTTGTTGGCTGCCGCCCGGATTTTGTGGTACGGGCGATCCAACCGTGGTTCACTAATAGTTTACCCATCGAAATATCCATAAAAGTGGTTCCCTCCACTTTTTAAATTCTGGCTTGAACCATCAATTGTCGATTATCTTGGTCAACTAATTGAGCTCAACTAAACTTTATAATAGATCTGGTTACCTTATTGAGTTGATTTGGATTCCTTTCAAATCCAACTCAATTAGGACTCTGACTTTAACTATAACTTAATGATTACAATACTTAATGATCAATTAAGCCTAATTAAGACCTAACTCCCTCATAATTCGATAGCCTCTGGTAATTTTACGACAAGTCCTCCGATCTTTTTTCCGACGATTTCCCTTCGTATTCCCAACAAGCTTCCTGATTCCTTCGGTGAATCTCCTAATGAACTTTCGATAAGATCTCATCGCATCGTCTGAACTCGGCCCGATGCCTAGGCTTTATCTTGATCCATCACCTGGTCATAACTCCGTTAATCTTGTCATAGTTAGTCCAGCATAATGTTAATAATGATTTAATTAAATATAATCATAATTGTCAAACATCTATTATAAGACTATGCTAAATCTCGGTAAGCTTTTCGGCTACCCCTAATAATCTTCTGATGAGTCTCGGTTTTCTTTTGGCAAACTCCCCTGCGCCATCCTGACAAGCTCCCGATACCCTCGGTGAGCTTCCGACGCACTCTTGGTGAGTTTCCAACCGCATCGACTCGATGCATGAATTTGACTTTGGCCAATCCTAATTGTAATAATTCTTCTATCATAATTAATCATGCATCAATCAACTTCTAATAATCTTATTAGATCAATAATTCATTAATTGATTTCATAATTAAAATCCGAGATCGTAACATATGTAATATTTTTTTACTAAATAATCAAAGATTTAGTATTTATCCCTTGTGCCTCCACTTGGTCATGATCGTCACCCCAATAAATCTTCACCATCGTCTCAACGATAAGCCTTTCTACCTACTAACAAACTTTCAACGAGATCCCACCGCGTCGTTTGAACTCGGCCCGATGCCCAGGCTTTATCTTGGCCCATTATCTGGTTGTAACTCCATTGATCCTGTCATAGTTAGTCCAGCACAATACTAATAATGACTTAATTAAATATAATCATAATTGTTAAATACCCATTATAAGACCATCCTAACTCTCGGTAAGCTTTTCGGCTATCCGTAATAATCTTCCGATGAGTCTCAATCTTGCAAACTCTATTACACCATCCTAACAAGCTCCCGATATCTTAAATGAGCTTCCGACGCACTCCTGATGAGTTTACAAACCGCATTGACTCGATACATGAACTTAACTTTGGCCAATCCTAATTGTAATAATTATTCTATCATAATTAATCATGCATCAATCAACTTATAATAATCTTATTAGATCAATAATCTATTAATTGATTTCATTATCAAAATTTAAAATTCTAACATATGTTATTTATCCTTGTGTCTCCACTTGATCGTGATTGTCACCCTAATAAATCTTGACCATCGTCTCAACGACAAGCCTTTCTACCTACTACTAGGTAAGTTCTGTTTTTCGCTCTTTCTACTCTATTTTATCCTATTATCTCTTTTATCCTAACTCCATCTCCCAAAGTAATATCCTTCTCCTGTTTATCAATTCTCATCGTACGTAAAATTTGTTTAAAGATTATGCTTAAATCATTCAAATTTTCTTTGAATCATCATCAGAATTTTATTTGTCATATAATTTTTGATAAATGTTGTGCGGATACATTGGACCCTCATGTTGTGTGAAACATGATGAAAAATGATTAATTAAATTGCATTACTTCTCGATGAAAAGATAATTCTTAAATTATATATCTTGATTTCCTCCGACGTCGACTACTGATGCTTCTATTTGTTTCGACCAGCGACTAATAATTCACTCTTGATATAAGATCCTAACAATAGACTTCAACCCACGCATGACATGATCTTTTATCCAGTGAAACCATTCTTGTTTCTCTATTAAGCTGTCAAACATTGACGACAGCCAAAGAAGAAGCCAAGCTCGAGTTGGAAACCATTCTTGTTTCTCTATTAAGCTGTCAAACATTGACGACAGGCAATGAAGAAGCCAAGCTCGAGTTGAACACCGAATGAACGAAGCTTTCAGCTGTTCATGATCGAACTTACAAAGTATAAACTCAACTCTTTCCGGCAAAGGTGACAAAAAGCTGAGAGCTGTCGTCAACTCAGAAGACAAAGAAAGAGGACCAAAAGTTGCAGCAGAATTGGAAAAGGTCAGTTCAGACATCAACGAGCAAGGAAGAACCTTTGTTTTTATTGATCCAACCAGAGACCTTGATAGAGAATCTGAATGAAAGCTGAGCAGCTTTTTCCTACTCCAAACGATCAAGAAAGATTCCATCAACCGAGTTCTTCAGGAAATGTTGGAGCTGATGATGATGGATGGGTGCGTATTATTTGTTGACTTATATACGCCAGAGTTGGTCAACCTTCCATTTCTTTTAACTCGAAGCGTCACATCCACCGGTGTGGGCCACGTCACTGCCCAAAAAATTGGACCATATCCGAACAGGCCAACTCGTCCGACTCATCCTGCATTCGAGGCAATTGATAAAGACTCCGATAAAAGCCTCGCGATTCGTGCACATCCACCAGAGTTGCCAATCGATCTCGAATGAACCTGACCGCATTCCCGGCCAGGGTAATGGAAGAAACCAAGCAGTGCGGTCCAAAGGCGGCCGCCACATCCGTCAACCAAATGGACTCGCTCTGCTGACCCCACCCTGCCTCGACCAATGAAAACTCCATGCGAGATTCACAAAGATCTGTCCGCATTTTTATCATATATTGCGTTTATTATATTCCTAATTTCTCATCCACCTTTCTTTTTGCCTCTCCTTTCTTGCATCGTAGTTTGGATTCGTTCTTCTCCCCCTCCATTTATGGCTAAAATAAAAGGGGGATCGACTTGTAAATAAGACGATGGCAGAGACTAATTCGTAGAAGCCCTGTCGTATAGAATATGAGAGCGTTGTCTCTGTTTCAAACGAGAGGAAGGATGCATTTGCAGAGCGCATCCTTCTCTGCCGCTCGGCCTCTGCTGCCGATGCCGAGGGCCGGCAGCAAGCAGCCTGATGGTGGTCATTGTAGTGTACTACCCATATCCTCTTCTTCTTCTTCTTCTTCTTCTTCTTTGTCGAGTTATCCGCCACCGTTTCTCCCGCGGATCCGTCCCCTATCCTGCCGACCGACGCGTTTCTTCCTCACGCCTTGCTTGGCCAACCGGAAATCCTCGCTCGGTCTGACCACTGTGGTGAAGGCTGCAGAAGACGCCGCCGGGGCCGCGGCCGGGGGCACGGAGAACCATGGCGAGGCTGCAGCCTCCTCATATGGTTCGAGTTCCACGAGCGGGATGGTGAAGAAGCTGCAGCTGGGGTTCCTATTCGGCCTCTGGTACCTTTTCAACATCTATTTCAACATCTACGACAAACAGGTTTGTCTTCGTCACAACTACCACCTCAATCTATGTATCTAATTTCGTTCCATACATCCTGATCAAGATACCCTTTTCGCCTCATCGATGAAAGATGGATTCTTCCTAGCACGAGGAAAAATGGCAATTAACGAGAGACCAATATGTTTGTTTGGAAATGAAATTTCAACTGCATCTTAGATCCATATGCCTGGATTACTTTTTATACTGTTATGCCTCTTTCTCCACTAATCTACGATCTACTGCACGAGAAATTAACTAGCTTGAACGGATTAATCAGAACCATCAAGGCGAATCAAAGCTCTGTTTCTGTTGAGAGAAATTGTTATGTTTTGTTCTCATCCTGGAGAGAAAAGCATGCTTGTCAAATTTCTGAGAGAAATTTGCACTGTTGGATTCCATTTGTGAACCAGAAACTTCAGATTATAATTTTAGGCAGCAGCTTCTGGTTCCATCATGAACCACAGTAAGATTCGTGTTTTGCATAAACCATTATATGGTCATTGTTTATTAATCTCCTGATGTTTGAAAAACATATGAAACTATAAACAAGAGTCAACAAGTATAATTTTAAGCTAGTTTTTTTTTCTTTCAATTTTAATCAGAGAATTTGGTTCCATCCTTTGTGCAATTATATCCGATAATACTATGATGAAGCATAAACCAGTCCTCCATTGCTCATCCATATAGACAAAAGAATTCTGTTCTTCCACCATTTTAAGTGGCATCGCATAATTTTAGATGGTTTCTTATCATTTGTTTTGGTGTGTTTATTCAAAAGTTTACTTTTCACATAATCTTTTGTTAAACACAACACCTTGACCTCTCCTTAATTAAGATAAATGGATATCACTATAAATTTATCATTCTTATGTAATTTTATAAGAAGAAATTGGTGAAAGCTGATTCTTGTTTGAAAAAGGTTTTATCGATATATACTAAAACATAATATATCAACTGTTCAGTATGGTTTTTTGAATGGCAGAGTAGAAGCTCTAACGATATTGTTGCAGGTTCTGAAGGTATATCCATTCCCAATAACCATCACGACATTCCACTTCGCCATAGGGACTGTGCTTATTTGGTTGATGTGGATGACTAATCTATACAAGAGACCTAGGATCTCTTCTAAACAGGTGCTCAATGGTGGCATTTATGATTCTTGGATTATTGTGGTCTATATCCTTTAACGTATGATTATGTATGGGCAGCTTGTGGCAATTCTTCCTTTGGCTGTCGTGCACACTTTGGCAAACCTTTTCACAAACATGAGTCTTGGAAAAGTTGCTGTTTCATTCACTCACACAATAAAGGCACTGGAGCCATTTTTCACAGTAATTCTTTCTGCCATGTTCCTTGGAGAGGTAATTTTCTTGTCTAATCATTCTTGTTTGCATCTACTTGAAGTCCTAGAGGAGTCACTAAGCTTTGGACCTCTTTTTACCTGATCGTGTGAGGTTCCTCATAAGTGGTACATCTTATATGAACTTATATATTTCTTTTTGGGACTTAATGTCTTCTGAAAAAAGATTGTCTTGGAACCCTCATTGTGAAACCATAGAAACACTTACCCACCATTTTAGATGTTTGACCTTATATTTTCTCTTTTTCAGTATGCTCAATATTTGATCCAATTTGTATTTGATCATTATATGAAAAATATATCTTTTTTAAATTGGGATATATTTTCATTATATTAAATGGCATACATAAAGCTCACATGTGGATTCGAACCTGAGACCCATCACGTTGTGTAACAATGTACTAACCAATCCGGATGTCTCAACAAAGACCATTATATGAAAATATATTGAGATCTGTTTTCGTGTGCTCCATGGTTGTCATCACGATGCATGTAATTTTGGTTATTATGACCCTCCCTAGACCTCGCATTGGCGGAGTCTCGCGCATCGCGTACACTCTCCCTTTTTTTAATGAATTCTGGATGGAAATAAAATTGAAGCATTTGATTATAAATTTTATCTGCAGCTGCCTAATCTATGGGTTTTGATTTCTCTTATGCCAATTGTTGGTGGTGTTGCTATGGCATCTCTAACTGAAGCTTCATTCAACTGGTAAGCAGCAATTTTTTTCTTAGTTTCATGTTGTCCCTCAAATTTGGCTATCTCATTTCCTAGTTGAAAATGCAACAAACCTAGATCCTTTATTTAATCTAGCAGTCAAACTTATAATCCCCTCATTTCTTGGAAAATAGGGCTGGATTTTGGAGCGCAATGGCATCCAACCTTACCAATCAATCTCGTAATGTTCTCAGCAAAAAGATCATGGATAAAGATGAGGTACTCTAAGAATCTGTCACTTAGTCCATGGATCTCTTATGTGAGCCAGTCGGCACTGACTTTGGAATTGGTTCAGATAGGCCAGGATTGGCTAAACTCTGTTAAATGGCCGAATATGAAAGCCTGCAACATTAATCTGTTGGTTTTGCTAATTTATATTTTGTGCATGTGGTGTGTGTGTGTGTACATAGTGGAAGAGAGAAGGGGGAACTATAGTGAAAAATAAAAATCTTAATTTGCACATGCAAATTTGGTGATTGCTACCTCAATTCTTCAGCTAACACCCTCAAATTTTCTGATTGTTGAATGGATTTCAACCAGTTCAAATAATACTGAATAATACTGTTGAAGACATGACACAAGTTGAGTTTTCTATTTCATATTTTCGTCAAAGCAATTCTGATCTTGACTATTAATTTTCAATTAAACAGGAAACGATGGACAACATTACTCTGTTCTCGTTAATTACAGTTATGTCATTTTTCCTGCTAGTGCCTGTATCCCTATTGGTTGAAGGAATCAAATTTACTCCATCATATATGCGGTTTGCTGTAAGTAAATATACCGAGAACAGCTATCTATTTGTAACAACTATTTTGAGATGTTCCAAAATTTTGATGATTAGTTCTATTACCTCTTCCGTCTGTAGGGTCTGAATCTCAAAGAGGTATATGTGAGATCATTCCTTGCTGGTGTTTGCTTTCATGCTTATCAACAGGTCAGATATCCTTGAGCGATTTTGAAGTTTGAACAATTATTTTTTTTTTTGCTTTATTCATTAACTCAATTCTAAAGCACATTAAGATGGGCTATAGATAACTTTCTTGTAAATATTTTGTTTGCAAGTGATTAATTTGATTGTCCTACATTGTGAGATAATGAAGGGATGGACTTATTATTGGCAATCTACTATTAATGGGTTCAAACCCTCCCTTTGCCTCTTACCATTTGCAAAAAATAAAAAAATCTGCTATTGATGTTCCGGACTTGAGCATTGGGGCCATGTTGGTTAGACCCACACCACAGAAGCTATTGTACTAGCAGGTTGCTTGGATTATTGTAAACATTATTAGCAGCTTCAAAAGTCCATCTATAAGGGCTCATAGGAGTTCTACTGAGATAGGTGTTATCATAAGTTAATCTAGCATCAGCGGCCAAGGAGGATTTTAAATTATTTGTAATGGTGCAATGAAGACGGAAAGTAACTAGAAATAGAATTGTGCCTTGCTGAGATAGGTGTTATCATAGATGGCTTACTAATAAATAACTTGTGTTGAGTACTTTGGATCACCCAGTTATGCTTGTTGCACACGAAAATGATTTAGCGTATCACTTGTGCCATTAAAATTGGCATCAAAGCACCTCTGTGGTCCCTATATGTCAGCTAAGATATGCCCTCATGTGCTTTAAGATGGTGTTTACCTCAGAATCATCTCATACTGAAATCTTAAAGCAGAATTATTGGCTATGCTTGTTGCACCTAAAGGTATGTCGAAAGTTTGATTGGGAAGTGTAATAGTTTTGTATTGAGTAAGAATCAGAAGATGCATATATATGTAGACTAGTTGACCTGTTAGTAGTAACCTGGGACTTGAGTATCTTGTTCCATGTTAGCCACCATACACAGATAACTGGGATATTAGATTACCAATTTGTTACATCATTCAGCTCCTAAATGTCAATAAAATACTCTTTGATTTCGTATTGTTGAGTCTCAAGGTATTAAGAAAAAACCATCAGAAGTCCACGTGGAAGAAAAAGAAATCCTTGAGATATGCAGGGCTAGGTTTAGCCCTCCTATTGTGGGTTCCAGTCATAATATAGCTCTTTTAAGAGGCCATTTCAATAGAAATGTGATCTCTACTGGCCTTATGTAACCACTTGGCTCTTTGCAGTGGTGTGACCACTACGAAATCTGATATCTGAAATAAGATCAGTCTTGTTGCTTGAGGTAATTGTCTCAGAGCACTAAAGATCACAAGAATATTTCAGGGGTGAAAAGTGGCAGTGGATGTACTAAAAGACTAGTAAGGAGTAGACTAATAGCAATGTGAAGGAAACATGAGCTGATTAGTCGATAGTGCAGAATCTTTAACTCGCCATCTAATTAGGCAACAAGCAACAAGAATGCTTGAACAAATGAGTAACATTTACCTGTTAGCAAAATTTGTTTTAGGGCCATACTTCACAAAAATTTAAATAAAGATTCTTACAAATAATATATTGGGTGCTTCAGAGCTTTGCTTAATCGATCATCTCTAACATTTCTTTCTGTTGCTTGGATTATGCAATCAGCACATTCTCGTTTCTTGCACTTCGGACTCATTATGGCTTCTCTGTCGCAGGCTTCATATATGATATTAGCCGAAGTATCACCTGTTACACACTCCGTCGGAAACTGTGTTAAACGCGTGGTGGTTATAATCTCGTCGGTTCTCTTTTTCAGGACACCAGTGTCACCTATTAATTCTATTGGTAACTCTTGCCCTTCATGACCGTCGATCAACTGCTTCCTGGATCAATTTCCAAATCCTTTCTTGGGTTTTCTTTGCAGGAACTGGAGTGGCACTAATTGGTGTCTTCCTATACTCGAGGGTGAAGAGAACCAAGTCCAAATCCGCTTGAGACATTGTTCTGGTGTTCCTGGTGATGCCATCATCTTTCCACCTTGAACAGTTTAGGAACGCAGCAGGATTTTGTGTTCTTTTCTGCTGCCTCCATTGCCAAAGGTCAGAGGCAAATTATGCTAATTGCCATTTGCCTATAAGATCAATACACACTTTTGTATCAGTACCATGTTTTTTATTTGTCACAGTGATGTTTTGGATTTTAAAGATTTTCCAGTTGGGGTTGTAATTTGATCTTCTTCATTGTACTAATATTTCCTTTTATGTTGTTACAAAAAAAAATAATTATGTTAATTGTCATTTGCCTATAAGATTAATACACACTTTTGTATCAGTACCAAGTTTTTTGTTTGTCAGTGATGTTCTAGATTTTAAAGATTTTTCGATCGGGTTTGTAATTTGATCTTCTTCATTGTACTAATATTTCTTTTTTAGGTTGTTACAAAAAAAAAAAACTATTCTAATTGCCATTTGCCTATAAGATTAATACACACTTTTGTATCAGTACCAAGTTTTTTATTTGTCACAGTAATGTTTTGGATTTTAAAGATTTTTCGGTCCGGTTTGTAATTTGATCTTCTTCATTGTACAAATATTTCTTTTTAGGTTGTCACAAACCATGTTAGAAATAGGGCTTCATAAAACAATTCTATTTTAGCGAACAAAATATTAAATTTCCACTTTAAAAATGCCTCCCATTTATATTTCTCCAAAAATAGCTATTTAATTTTTCATTAAATGACTTGCCAACAACACGTGATAGACAACTCCCTCCGCGGATATTTATTTAAAGCAAAATCAAATTAACTTTTTATTTTTTAGCTATTGATCTGATTGGTATTGTATCCGTACGTTGGTTGGATCGTTCGTTGACATGTATCTTTCGGTTAAAGAAAGGGTGTGAATTATGACCTTTATTTTTAATGAGATCGGTAAATGTTATCTATAAATATGATTAAAATTATTTATTTATTTGTGCTTTGCTCTCTCATGTGACCCTTTTTTTCACTTCCCTTTGTCTTGAATCGAACGCAACAAATACTTCTTCGACGAGAGAGGTATAATATAAGCTACTGATTCGCCGGACGAAACTTGACGAGAACTCTCGAAGTTGGATCAGATTCCACGAACTATGAGGTTGTTAGCTCGTTTCGTTTCGAGAGTTGGAGGCGATCCGTGATGACCTGAAATGATTTCATCTGGTGGAGGCAGCCATTAGCGTTGGTTGGTGATCGGATCTTTCTCCTTCTCGTCACCGATAATGGTCTGCGGGTAGAGAGGTGGGATAGAGACTTCGAGGGGGCAAGCGAGATCTGCTGGTCCCAAATTAACCATGGAAGTAATGTGAAGAGGGGGGGAGAGTGAAGGAGAGAGGGAGGAGGGGAGCAGATGAAGCGGCGGAGCTTTTTACAGCAGCAACGCAGCAGCAGGTGGAGAATCAAGGCGCTGGTGGTGGTGCTCCTCTTGACCTCCTGCTTCTTGCTGATACTTAACCAGTACCACTACAGCCGAATTTTCAAGTTTGGTGCGCCGGAAGCACCGCCTCTCGTGGTTGTCCAGAAGCCCAAGATCGCCTTTCTCTTCATAGCTCGCAATCGGCTTCCTTTGGACTTCGTCTGGGATGCGTTTTTCCAGGTCTTGGTCCCTGATCTTTCTTTTCGTCAGCCCCTAATGTTTGTTTCTGTTCACGCAACAACTTCTTCGTTCCTATGAATTGTAGGGAGCGAAAGAGGGTAAATTTTCAATCTTCGTTCACTCGAGGCCTGGGTTTCTCCTCAATGAGGTGACCACACGATCTGCTTACTTTTCTGGCCGTCAGGTCAATAACAGTATTCAGGTATAGTGCTTTCTCTTTGCCGGTGAACTTACATCTGGTCGATGAATCATTCTCTTGTTCCTAAGGGATGCTCATGTTTATATCATTCCTTCTATGTTGCATAAATTACTGATAGCAACCTTCATTACATGAATTTTTTTTAATTTTCTGCTACATCTTGTACTTCAAATTATGTATATGTTTTGAAATCCGTGGAAAACTGGACTTCTATCACGAGTCATTCAAAAACCGGAAGAATTGGCATGTCTTCGACTGAATTCTAAAGTTGTGTTGCACATATTTCCGAATTGATGGGAAATGTCTGTCTACAATTTTATTTTATTTTTAATATATTTGCTTACAATGATCATACTGGTGATCTTATTATAACCACTTTGGAAAATACAGAATTTTCCATCCTCTAGTCATGTAATTTAGGATTCTTATTAGTCAATCTCCATGAGATATTTTGGATGTTTCTTCAAAAGGCTTCAAGCTTTAGCAATCGAATGATCATAAATAAAATGCAATTGCACATCAAGATTAGCGGTTGTGTAGCAGTTAATCAGTGCTATACAGGAGCTTGTGTTTGAAATTTGGACCATGCTTTCCTCTGATGTGATCTATAAGTTGAAGCATAGTCCATTCTTGGCAATGCTGGGAACTGTTTAGGAGTTCATCTAATATTTTGCTTGTATGTTGGCATTATACCAATGAACCATCATTAGCCTTTGTGACCATCATGGTACCGGTCTTAACCCTGACCAGTACACTACTGATACATGAAATTGCAAACTTTGTTTCAAGTTGCTCGTGTTCTAGATCATAGAGTTTATAACATTGCAGCTAAGTTGAGTTATCTTCTCATCGTTGAAAGTATAATTTGCATATATTGGATGGTTGTTTATTCAGCCCTTTAGCTGATAAAGACCACCAACAACATCTACAAAATCTGCTCTCCTGTTCGTGATTAAGACTGCTACAGGCAAAAGGGTTGAAGGATAATATAGATCACTTTGTCTTCATTATTGGCACTGTTCATTAGCAACAGTCTTCAAATACAGTTGAGGAAGAATATAATCTTCTGTTGTCTGGAATGTGAATACTGGCCACTGAGAAATATTTTGTCAATTTGACCTTTCATTAAGTTTGATCTTTAAGCGCTATTGTGCAAGAAACAACTAGCATACTTTTTTATGTTGTAGTAAGATTTTGTTTCTCTTGAATAGCTATTATTACTCTTAAAGAACATTGGTTTAATGAGTTGGTGGTGTTTAGTTGCATTTCTTGTTTCTTGACACAGCTTTCTTTTCATTTTGGGTACCGTTTAGCTGTATAACCATTGCTGTCTTCCTCAGGCTTCTTTTTAATTTTTTTCTTATAGACATCAGAAAGCGGCATAAGTTCTTTTGGTTTCAATTTTGCAATAATTGTTGTTCCCTGTTTTCAGGTAGAATGGGGAGAGGCTAGTATGATTGAAGCAGAGCGTATTTTGCTTAGAAATGCACTCAAGGATTCTTCCAATAATCGGTTTCTTTTTCTCTCTGACAGGTGCATTAACTTTTTTAAATGTACTTGTTTGATGCTTATGAATGCTTGTGCGGAGTGCAGACTACAATCATTATATCAATTAGTTGGTTGTTCCATAATCATCAATCAGTATACATGATTTGCTGGTAATGAATATGACTAGAACCTAGTGATGTTAGGTTCATCAACATATTCAGAGTTATAGTTAAGTTCTACTTAGAATACATGTTACATGTTATGCACATGTAGGGAGCTTAAGTGAAGAATCCATTTTGCTTCTATGTTTCTTGATTATTACATAAGAGAGTCATAATTACTTCATGGTATGAACCATTGTGAAACTTTACCCCACTCTCTCTCAAATATTACTATATTTCTGGATTTCTTCATCATAGATTTCTCATTTCTGTATTACTAATGTTTTAAGAATGTTGGCCTTTTGACAAAATAGGATAGAAGTTTGACTTTAGATTTTATGACAATCATTCCATTCATATTGAACATTGGATAATGGTCAGAGATTATAAGGGTGTACCTTTCCGCCTCCATCTTAAGTTCATTTAAGCTTGTGCGTATTTTTGGCTAATATTTTACAATAATCCAAATAAATGTTAAGCTCTGTTGTAAGGACATTAATATTAAAATAATATTATAGGCTTGTATGATTTTATCTATTCCATATATTATACTTCTTCATGATCTTACTGCCCACGTGTTTTCCTCATGATCTTTATATCTGTATCCTTGCATCATATCAAAGTTCTAATGAGACATCTAATGGGTGGATCTAATGATTCATTTATGGTGAAGGGAAACTGTAACTTTTCAAGTGACGTCCAACTTCAGAGCCCATGTTGTTATTCTTAACAAGTCCCATGCCTTTAGGTTTCATGGAATGGTGCATTTCAAATTCTAATAAGCCAGTATTTATCATTTTCTAACTTTAGATTTGGTAAACATTACATTGTGCACATAATGTTGACTAAAAGTGATCAATACTCTTAAAATAAGATATTTTTCAACTTGGTACTATTAGTGGATTACTTGTTAGCCTTTCTCATCTTCCATTATTAATATAGTAGTTTCTTGACCCCTGCATGTATTGGTGCAGCTAACTGTTAACTACTCTCTTTATGCATTGCAGCTGCATTCCATTATATAACTTCAGTTACACATACCACTATATAATGTCTACGTCAACTAGCTTTATAGACAGGTACGTTTCATTGGTCCTGCTTGTCATGGACAAGTTATAATATATTTCTTGTATTTCTTCATTGTTCTGCATTCTCAGCTATGCATGAATATTAATCCCTATTTTTCTTCAACAATTCAAAAGTTCCCTAATCACAAAATGTACTGTAACATGTTTTTCATTGTGATTTACATATTTAAATTGTAAGGCAAGTGTACATCTTATATCCATCTCTCCAATTTTGTAGCAATTCTTCAAATGTTCATCAATACAGCAAGCCCACCCCATAATCAGTTCTCTCTTATTCCGACTTTACAAAACCTCTGGTAGGCATAGCCGAGATAGCAATAAGGTTTATGTTCGTGCGAGGATGAAAATGAGTGCAACCTCACATTTAGTTGCCACCATTGAGTTGGGAATCCTGAATAGACTGCCAGTGATAAGTCATAGTTAGAGAGCAACTTAATTTTTAGCTAAGTGAGCCTTTAAATTTTAGAAATTTAAGGTAGAAAAAACCTACTATCTCTTTCATCCCAATTATTCCAAATTGAAGCACATACAAGTAAACTCGACACACTAAGAACAATTTAATTGATGATAAAAGACTTTGTATAACTTCACTAGCATGCTCTTCAGTTTAGGCAGATGGCACATTCAACATCTTAACATCATTACCTACCAAAGCCAAGAGCTGTGCTGGCACTTCAAAGAAAGTGATAGGTTCACTCTTTCCACAAAAGCATACATAAACATGAAATAAATACGCCACATTTGCAATTATAAATTGCGAAATGAAGCACTGGATATCTGTCTTGTGACCACTAAACTATAAATATAGCATCTGACTGTTTAATGCTGGAGGCAGTTTTGCAGACACAAAGCAGGGTCGTTACAATCCAAAAATGAACCCAGTTATTCCAGTGTATAATTGGAGGAAAGGATCCCAGGTATAAGATTGTGCTCCCTGAATTTGGTACACCACTAAAATGTTTGCTTTTTTGTTATTATACTAAAATTGGCATTTTTAGTGGGTTGTGTTAACTAGAAAACATGCTGAAGTGATGGTCAATGATGATACAGTCTTCCCAGAGTTTGAGAGGCACTGCAGAGTAAGATTGCTTTCTCAACATAGATAAGTACTTCATTCTACTTTAAGGGTGGCACCAAAGGAATAAAAATCATATTTGGCTTTCTTTTCATGCCTTTTAGATTGAAGTGAAATTACTGTGCTTTGATCATTTGACCTTGGCAATAATGCTGAAATTTCACTTCTTAAGTCTATTGAGCAAGTGTCAACAAATTTACATCTAAGCCAATTCTACTAATTTTACATAATGGTCGTTATGAATTGTATCTTGGATGGCCTCTGATATTATTTCTACACTTAGACCAGTCATATCCAGTGTTTATAGGAATAGAGATTGGATCTTTTCACTTTCTACTCATGATAAAATAATTGTGTTACCCAAATTGGTAATGATATTTTATTCACACATTTCTATTTCAGTGGTGGACCATATATTTGCTACTTAAATACCCTTAGCACATGGATAGATAGATCAATTTTAATACTCAGGAGACGATGCATTTATTTTCTTTAAATTTAAATTAGTATAATGTCTTAGTACAAATATTGGTGAAGAAAAATTTCATATAAATGCCAACCAAGTAGTCAGGACTAAATGCTATTGTCTGTGATGATGTTTTTTTGTGCCAATGTGCTTTAAAGATTCAGCCCATCAGCTGTTTTTTTTTTTGGTTCGAGATTTTACTAATCGTTGCACTGTATTAAATATACACATTCATCTTTTTTCTGAATATTTTGTTGTAAATGTTTCCAGAGAAGGTCACTACCTGAGTTTTGGAGGGATCATCCTCTTGTAAGTTATTTTTACCCATTTGACATGTCCTTTTAATTTTATTGGATAATTACACCATGGGACAGTTTGCTTAGACTGTAAGTGCCTATTCCATAATAAGTTGCTGACCTATCCTAACTTTGTTATTTGTTAATGAAACTCTGATCGTTTTATTTGTATTTTACCTTAAACAAAACAGAAATGGTACAAGTAGTGACTCTTGTAGTTTATTGCAAACCATTTATTTGGTCCTTGGTACTCGAATGAAATAGCTTGAATCTCTAACTGGAGACCACAACTCAAAAATTATCAGACCAAGCATTATGAATGATGGATGCATATGAAGTTGATAAGAAATGTATGTCATACAGTTGTTCCATTGAAGTGATGATCTTGACAAAAAAATGTTCTTTTCATTTTATGTGAACAGTGACAGCAACTTTTGAGATAAATGTTACTGTCAACTGTCCAAAATTAGTTAATCTGCTCCACAATGAGGGGCCAGGTGAAACATGGCAGTATCTTGTAACATAAGAACTTGTTAAATAAAGTTGTTACCCTGCTTTGACAATATATCATAGCTGTAAGTGGTTGCTGTTTATTGATGTTAAAGAATGATAAATAGTTTTCTTAAGCATGTCTATTTAACAAATGGCTTAGATCATGCTTGATAAGTTTAATATTACTTCTTACAACTAACTGCACGTTGGAAGAAACACCTATAATATTAAAATATCCTATTGGAAGCAGCACATTGGAGGAACTAGATTGACACTGTACAAACTGACTGTTAGAAATGGTTGTGCAACCAAATATGTCAAGAAGCGTTCACATTCATATTGAATGACCTTTTACAATTTCAAATGCTAATATAACCCCAATTCAAGAATTTGCTATTGTCAAATTAAGAGGCAACTTGTTTGTTATTATGCTGCTTTCAGCTTACAAGTTCTCTATAAGATTTTTGAGTAGTTATAAGTTTGAATCTTAAGCAGTATGAATTAGCTTCAAGATATAGTGAAGTTGTTTGTCCAACCCAAGCTGACTTTTAAGGTTCTGTCTCTAATAATTTGACATGGGTTTGTTTGAAGTGGCTATTTACAGTCATTAACTTATGCAGCCTACAGATGGTTCCAAGGAGCACAACTGTATCCCGGATGAACATTATGTTCAGACATTGATTGCAGTAAGTCCCTTGTGCACATGGTTTCTTGAAATTCAGAGTTGTTATGCTGGTATGGTCTCTAAAAGTGTAAGGTCCATGTGAAGCAAACATTCTTGAAAATTTTGTTTGGACATTGGTACCATTCAATGGTTGCTCTTTACTTCTCACTAATGGGAAAAATATCATTTTGTCTTCAGTGTGTACACGTCCTTTATCCTCATAAAGAAATATTGGCCAAGATTTACAAAGAATAATCTATATAGGTATTAAGTGCTCTAGTTTTATGTCAACTAAGATGAAATTGAGTATAAATCCATAATAAGCATACTTCTCCTTTTCAATAAAGAAAGCTGTGTCATTTGCAGTTTGGTTTATGTCGTTGGAAAACATTAGTTCTTAAATTTGTTGACAGAATTGTCAAGTATAATTCCTTTTCTTTCGACTACAAAATGTCAAGCAAAAAAATTAACACATTCGACCTAAATGATGTCTTATACTGTTTGATAGTCCTTGCTCTGAGGTCTTTGGGTCACATGTTAATATTTCATTTCCATCGGAGCTTATTTTGTTCAACAACTTTAAACCTGTTAATAGTCCTCCCATTTCATTATCCAGCATAAGGGCCTTGAAGGAGAAATTACACGGAGAACATTGACACATACATTATGGGATCTTTCTTCATCCAGAGATCGTGAAAGGCGAGGATGGCATCCAGTCACATACAAGCTTTCGGATGCTACACCTACTCTTATCCAAAATATAAAGGTATGTGCTATACTAGCCTCTTTCAGATTTTCATTGATTGTCACTCGTGTTTTTCATCTAGGCAGTTAGTACCAAAGCAAATACTAGATTGCTTGAAGAGTGACCATAGGTAGCAATATCTAGTTGCATATATTATATTATGTGTTTTAATGTATAAGGGCCCAGGATTGAAAAAGTTCTTACTAGAAACTATAAACAAAAATTTAAATACTCTTAACTATGGCTTCTTATAGATCTTAATGACAACAAAGGATCCATGTAATCAACCCCAACATAACTATTTGAGACTTGATGTTTTCTTGATATTGTCGTTGTTGTCGTGGCCCAAGACTTGTGAAGTTTCCAAGAGGAAAGGCTAAAATGACATATCTAGTCTCTGAATGAATAATAATTTTTTGGATTCATTACGGGTAGACTAAATAAGTGGTGTTTCTTGAATTATATATAAATTATTTTTCTTTGAATCTAATTTGAAATTTAACAAATCTAATTGGCCTTGTACGTCTCAGATTAAGGTTGTTTCTGACTGTAATGCCTCCATTATCAACTGGAATGATATCACTTTCTACGAGCGGTGGACAGGTGACTTTAATCTGGATCATAAGAGACTGGGTGGTTTGTTCATATCCTAATTATATAAACAACCTTGATAGACCAGTAATGTTGCCTAGTCATGGAGTGAGGCAAGCATGCGATGACAGGAACGGAAGGTATTAGTTGCATAATTTCCTTCGATGAAATGTGTTCAGCAAAGACAAAATGGGGAGTCCAAGAATTATCTGGAAGGAGGAAAGTTATCGGGGATGTTTATGTGATAAAAATTATCAAACCTTGAGACCTATCTCCCAGAAACACACGCAACTCGTCAAATATTCTGATGCATGTCTTGGATGTGGGAGCACAGTGATCTTAAATGGAATATGAAGTTTGACCATAAACACACTGGAAAATAAACAACATGGAAACTGTAGTATCCTACATGGAGTAAAATCTGTTCAACCTTACTAGAGAAATATTTTCCTTAAGTCAGCTGCTAAGCTAATGGAAGTTGCTACAAGCCCTAACAGTTTGTTTATTGACATGTCTTATGAATCCCTGAAATCTCAAATCTGCCTTTCAAGTGCAGGGCATAGACAATGTGTATTATGAGACCGAATACAGGAGGGAATGGTGCAGAAGCAAGGGGCGGCCATCCACATGCTTTCTCTTTGCCAGGAAGTTCACACGTGCTGCTGTCATGAGGCTTCTTAATACGGTACTGCATAACTCACCATATACTTACCCAGTTCGTTCAACTTATTTACCTAGTAATGGCTCTGTCCCCGTGGATGCATGAGCATGCGTGTGGCTATAGCATGATCGATCAAATTCGTTCAACTTATTTACCTAGTAATGGCTGGTCTCCGTGGATGCCTGAGCATGTGTGTGGTGGCTATAGCATGATCGATCAAAATTCCACGGTTGTGTTTGTTTCTCAAATGCTGAGTCTGTATTTTCCTTGGCAGTCGGCAATAGTTCTAAATTGACAAAAATGACAAAGACCAGAGGCATTATACAACAAATTCATCTGCTGCTACGTGGGCAAAGAACCGGACATGTCGTGGGTGTATATGATAGCAAATGAGAATTGCCTCTTGGTAGCAGTCTTTACATAATAATAAATTAGTTAGCAGCCCTACAGAAGGGATGAAATATGAGATTCACAATGTAGATTGGTTTTTGAATTGTTGTAGCTTACCCTTCTTGTGACCCTTTTAGCAAACTCGTGCTTTGTTGTATATTTAATCTCTTCCTTGTTCTTTCTTGTGCCATTCTGGGTTGTCGGAATACTCCCTTCATAACTTCTTTACAAGTGTATCATCAGCTAATGCTTCTAGCAAGTAATTTTGTAGATCTTGTGATGGCTGGAACATGTTTGACTTAACTATTTTTTCGCTTATTGTTCCTTTCATCTGAGGGTCTTTTATTTATTTATCAATCATTATTCACTCTGTGGCAGTGAATGAGCGAGCATATGGATGTAGTGAATGCGCTTTTGTTGTATGTTACGGAAAAGTAGGGATGAAAAATGGTGTACGGCGGCACTCCACATATGGATGTTCGATAATGTCAACTGTATCTTTGACCGTACAACGAATGTAACGGACCGGACCGTATCTATCTATCTTGGTCACCATGGGACCGTATCCAACATTAAATTCCTTGGTAGAAACTGCATTTTTGAATTAATTGTCCATCATTTCACCAACAAAAGGAGAACATCATTTCACCAACAAAAGGAGAACATAGCAAGGACATAAGATATAAGAACTCACCCGATGCTCAAGATCAATTCAAAGAGAGCCGACATAGTAGTCAAGCTAATCCCATTAGCTGCTATCACAAAAGGGACTTTTCTGCAATATATAATGTAAAGTAATTAAAAAAAAACTAATGTGATTATGCAGCCGTGGTAAAAACCCGAAGCGAACAACATGTTAATTTAAGGTCATTGACGAAGATTAAGAAAGTGATGCTTCTAGGCATGCTAGCATATTCGGCCATTAAGCTTCATCACAGGCAAAGGGTTTGCGATCCAAATTCCCGTGGAGTTCCACGTAAAGCAGGTTTCGGAATCCATCAAACATATATATGACCATGCAATGGCTGTGGCAGCTTTACTTGGTTTCTGGTAAATTCATTCCATGTCTCTTGAAAAATTCTCGAAACCCATACACACTTACGTCGTAGTTAAACTGCACAGATAAAGAGAAAATTTAAGTGATTGGATGATATGATATGGTTTATCCTAGTAAAATGCAATCAGTAATACACAATGGAACTTTTCCATAATTATTTTTCCTAAGGCATTTCTGTACAAATAGATGAAGCAAACAGGACCAAATGCTCACCTGATGCTCGGATCTGACTTTTCGGCTCAGAGACGAAGACCTAACTATTATGGGAAGGTTCAAACAAACCACCAACAGAAAGATACTAGAGAGCCAAAAAAAGCTTCAAAATGGGAGGATGACCCTTTGAGTCAACTTTCAACCTAGGTGGGCCTTTCAAACAAAAGTGACTCTTAAATAATGCCAAATTTCGTCATTGTTTCTAGCATGGTTTGACAAACTGGTCCGTACCGGTATACCGAAATTATCTTAGTACCAGTACCAGGCGGTACACACAGACATACCATCTGATAATATTAAAATATATTATAATATTTTTATAATATAATATAATATATTAATATATTTAAAAAAAAGGGGCGACGTCACCTCAATCTTTCTCCTCGTGCAGGAGAAAAATCACCCGTGGGATAGGGCCGCGACGGCGTGCGGGCGAGGATGGCACGAGGAGAGGACGTACTTCTTTCTTCTTCTCCTCTTATTCTTCTTCCTTCTTTTCCTCTTCTTATTCTTCTTCCCTTTTTCTCCCTCAATCGACCGACGTCGGTCGATTTCTCCCTCAATCAGCTGCTAACGATCGATTTTAACGATACCGGACGGTTTGCGTACCGGTAACATGGCAGACCGGTGTATACTGTCCGTACCGGGCAGTACAGATCGAAATTACAAACCTTAGTTTCTAATATATCCAACTGCAATATAAAAACCAGAAACCATCTATATGTTTATTGTAAAGGTGAAAAAAAAAATATTTTATATGTTTTCTGTAAAATTGAACAATTTGACCTTCTGACTGCAACAGATTAAGATGCAATTCTCCTATAATTGTCAAGAAAGAAAAATGGGACGATACAACCTGTGTTCTGTAACAAGGTCAAATTCCAGCTTATATGGCACCAGCATCTTTAGAGCACATCTTGCAAGTCTGAAACAATTTAAGCTTTTGAACTACATCAGGAAAGTTGATAGAATCAACCTGTGGCTCTTCCTAAACGAAAAAACAAAAAAAACAAAACCTTTGAAGGATTGAGATGAGTCCAACATCTAATATGCTCAATTGGTAACCAAAAGTTCAGACTTTGGAACGAGTACCAAAAACGGTGATGCTACGAGAACTACAAGTCTAGTAGAATTCTCAAGAAGGAAATCTATCCATCCATGAAGGAGAAGAGACTATCTTCCTCTGAGATGTTGATCAGTCTCACAGTGCCATTTTACTACAGTGAGTAAGCATATAGGAGTTCAGTTCAGTTTTGGTAGGGATTCAGAGAGCATCTTCGCTTTAGGAGTTCCTTCGTAGATCTTAAAGTCAAATTTCATAATTTACAAAGTCTACCTAATGGCAATTAAAACATGCCTTAGAATACCAGTAACAGTACCCATACCAGAATCAGCTCGGGCTGGAACCTAGATCATTGTGTTGGTACTGGTTGGCACAATGCCAAAAAGCATAATAAAAAGAGCATTTACCACTAAGACCTGAGGTGTAGTACGCCAGAATACCCAGACCTGGCTCAGGCTGGTGCATATCGGGTCTACCAGGTAGTAAACGGTGTCAAAACCTTGATGAGAACTTTCAGAAGCAGCATTTGAGGGTAAGAAGTAAGAACTACATTAATCACACTAACAAGATCGCAGCTTAAAAGTAGGAGGCATCTCAAATTAGGATTTCATGATAAATAAAACCACGTCGGAGGGGGAAAAATATATCAAAATGGTCATGTGGTATATGGTTTGGAACAGAGTCAGAGAAACATTAAGCTTTAAATGAATAAGTAAATGATGACATAACACAAAATTAGAGACTTACTGGTAAGACCTTCACTGAATACTTTGTGATGTTAGAATCTACCACTTTTCCCTGGTTAGTTGCCTAGTAAATCATAATAAGAGATTAGTGAAAAAGACAACATAGAACAACAAAAAATCTCATTTATGGTAATCCAAATCCGTGAACAAATAGTTAACACCACTAATGTATTCATCCCATAACTGACAGCATGATAAAACTGCCAGATTCAGTTACAAATTGTTAGTGTGTTATTACAAGTCAAGAGGATTTGATTAGAATATACATTAAAGAAGAAAGAAAAAGGTGAAAAGATTACTTGTTCTGGACTGTAAAATATTTCAATGAATGGATACTCATTCTTTTGTCTTGTTAAGCAAAATGCTGGATATTTTGGGCATTCCACCTGTATAAACCACAGTAAGCAACAACATATATATATTACTAATTTGACATAATGAATGACAAAATGATAATAATTCTAAAAGTTCATCAATATTGGTACAGAACTCGACATTCACACTAGATACCAACAGTGACAACCATTAATAGGTTCCAATAGACCACTCATCAAAAAGAATTTTGGTTACAGTTTCATGATAAGCTGAATTTGCAGAAATGAAGATCTGATAAGGTTATTTTACCAACTTTATTTGATACAGCATTGTCTAACATGTGATATTTCTTTTTCATATTTATGCTTATATGAACTAATACAAGTACCAAGGCTTGACATACCGGTGTACCGAGATTATCTCGATACTGGTATGGTACCAATACTGGGTGGTACGCACAGTGTATACTGCCTGGTACATTAAAATATTTTTTATAATATTATATAATATTATATAATATAATATTACATAATATAATATTAATATATTAAAATATTAAAAAGAAAAAGAGGTGATGTCGCCGATCTTTCTCCTCGACGGAGAAAAATCGCGAGCGGCAACAACGCACGGGCAAGGATGGCACGGAGAAAAGAGGTACTTCTTTCTTCTTCTCCTCTTCTTCTTATTTCTTCTTTTCCTCTTCTTTTTCTTTCTTCCTTTCCCTCAATCGACTGTCGACGATCGATTTCTCCCTCAATCGGTTGACGACGGTTGAATTTGACCACCAACGATCGATTTTGGTGGTATCGCCCGTACCAGGCAGTATAGATCGAAATTGCATTCCTTGACAAGTACTATTCCAAAACTAAGCTAATGAGATTTTTAAAGAAATTGTATGGAAAGATCAAAAAGTACTTGAAAAGGAAACACACAGTGTGATGCTTGCTGAAATTAGTTACCCTGAAAGGACGAAGTTTGAAAAGGTAGAGGAAAAAGAGAAGAAAAAAGGAACGAGAGGCGATTGTTCAAGGGTGGTTTCAGGAGAAATGGAAAGGCATTGGGCCCCCCAGAGAAAATATAGATCTGCCAATGCTCAAGGGACTAGATTCTTGTATCAAGTAGATCAACAAGAAATATTGTCCAGCTTCTTCCATGCTAGAACCTATCATAATGAATATAATTGTCCTCTTCTGTTGACTTTGCACAATGGTCTTGCTTATTACAATCAATTATTAAGTAGCAAGAGAAATGTTGACTTATAGAACCAGACAAGGATATGTATCCATGCATGCATCAAATTTATTAGATGTATGTGTATCTACAGATACATCCATGCATGAGTATGCTTAAAAACAGAAAACTGTATACACATATATACTGTAAAAACAGAAGCATTATACACAAAACTTCTCGTGGTTGAAGCAAGCACCAAAACCAGCACCAGAAAGTTTTAATTTTAAGGTTCATCTTTGTGATGTAAGGCATGAATCACAATAAGGATGGATTCACAAAGGTGAAACCCAACATCCAGATATCTTGGACAATAATAAACTGCCTAACAGATAAATAACCAAAGTTCATATGAAGCGAAATTCTGTCATACACATGCTGATTTAGTCTTAGCCGATGAGTTTAGCATTGAAAGAAAGAAAATAGAGGAACTAGGCAAAAAAGAAGAGAACAAAGTGAGGTGGGAGAGAGAACAGAAGAAAAGTAACACGAGGTGTAGCGACAGCCCAAATATAACAATTGTAACCTGTCATCTGCCTCTCAATACAGAAATTAACTAAAAAACGACAACATGGATAAATCCATTGAAAATTAGGTAAAGAAGTCCCCGTGACCATCTTGCAGGTCCCTGGGTTCAATCAACATGAAACAACTAGAAATGCAGAAAGTTAATTATGCAGAAGTCATAGGATGATAATGGCCAAGAAGCATGTATACTATGATTAACGAGATATCTCTAAATAACAACTGAGATAATTAGGTAACTCATGTGATTAATGACAATGAAATGTGCTTAAGCTGTTTACTCAGCAAAAATAATAATAATAATAATCAACAAAATATACAAGTACATGGAAACTCCTGAATAAGGATACTAACTAAACATATATAAGCAATGGCACAAAGTGAAATAGACATACGCGCACAAATTTGAAGTGAGGGTAAAACTCAGCAGCAGCTTCCTCCAACACTTGATCAAGATGCTTTGTGTAAGGACCCCTACAATTATACATCAAGCTACTTAAATATGTTCAGTGGTACACTAACATAGGCTATGCATGTATTCAAACTAATCTCCAAGTAATTTACCAAATGTGTTAAACTGCTTTTTCAATCCAATCTACAGATGTATTAAGGATCATTATGTTAATAACAAACACTTGAGCAAAACTAGGAGAGAAAACAACCATTAACTACAGATTTCTACTTATGGATCATCCTTCGGACAAGTGATTATAAAGAAATAAATTGAGCACCAAACTATGCATTGGATTTGAGTACACTAGAAAAAATGGTTTTGGACATGCAAAAACAGTGCGACATTTATTTTTTAATAGAGCTTTACCAATAGAAGCCAATGAAAATCAATTGGTAAAGTAAAATAATTAGCAACACCTAATAGTAAATGCAACAACTACAGGACTGCCTTCATGTAGGAGCTGAACAAAATGACGCTCGGAGGTGAAGTGAATAATTCGTGAAGGTCCAAGATCTTTTGGATATCCAGTGTAATACCTGAAATTGAAAATAATACAACAATATAAAATCAGAATACCAAAGGAAAATGACATGTTGGACAAAGCCCAAAATATTTTCTCCAAGAATACTTTTATTATGCGTTAGAAAACTTCAATCCTTAATTAGAAATCAGATTAGTTTACCAATTATATCACATGATACACTTTCATGGTGGGTTCCTGGTATTGTTGTATCACATGATACATTTTGTTGCAGCAAAGAAATTCAAGATCACAGAGCAACTAAATAAAGCACTATGAAAGTGAGAAATTTACTCCAAATGATAATGAATGCAACAAGCAGTAAGCAAGAACAAGCTACGCTAAATGAATTACAGCATCTTGAAAGTAAAAAAGAAACATGAAGCATCCTGAACTGAAATCTTGAGCAAGTCCAAAAGCGACCAAACCAGGACATCTGAGGCTGATGCATCAAAGTCACTTTGAATATTGAACTTAACATTAACAGATCACTCAACAGTGGCAAAAGTTTCTAACTGTAATTAACTCATGAAAAATAGAGATCAGATGCCAACCGAGTAGTCGTTACAACAGCCTACTTGATATGTGGCTAAGCAATTCAAACTAACTGAACAAAGAAAGAGTGGACCAGGATTCCCTTAACCCAAATCCACATGACAAGCATAAAGAAGAAATACCAATAGTTTGGAAACACAAATAATGGGTTTTAGAGTCAAATCCAAGCAAAATACATAACTACTCACTAAAATATAGGTCTTAAATGTAAGAGAAGTAAATTTACATATTGCAGAGAACATTTAGGAGGTACAATATATATTGTGTACCTTCTTCATTGTATGATAAGATGTTATCAAGCACACTCATCTATGTATTATTATTTAACAGTGATTAAGGGAAGTGACACCTGCTATTTACCAACAACAAAAATAAAATTCTTTCTTGATGCTTTTTAAAAGAAGATCGATTTTAGTACTGACCCGTGTTCATTGAAAACATGTTCCCCCACGTGAAGCATATGTACCAGTTTATGTATGGACCAACTGATCGATACATCTGATAAGTTATACTGCAGCCTAAATAGATTAGGTTTACATTGAACTTATCAGATTTATCTATGACTCAAGTTATCTTTAGAATTAATCGCATGAACATTTGGAGTTGCTTCTCAACTCTTTTGAAAATTTTTTTTTACCATAGATAAGGGAGCCTTTAGATTAGCTTTAAAGCCTCGTTTTGAGCAGAATTGATGCATACAAGTCATATTGTTCCATACAGGTTTTGGGAGTGATTAAGATTCAATTTGAACTAGATCTATTTGTTTCTAAATTGGATGTTGTAGGTGTAAAAATAGTTGACATGGGATTTCTAGGAGCCGTAATATTAGTGAAAGTCCTACAATATGAGTTCTACCTAAAGTCGGTCACTTGGGTAAGAAAGCTACATCTAAGAGGATACAAATCTTTACACTATGAGACTTTGCCTCTCCTGTTGGCCATGCTATCAACTTTGATTCCATTCTTCTATTTATTCTTATATTGTTTTTTCCTTTATTCAGCATATGCTTTCTTCTAAAGTATAGTTCAACTACTGATATATACAATCACTATGATAAAATGTTCAAACACACATAATTTGATCTCAACATTAGGTTGTTCCAGGTTCCAAATCTCAAGACATTACATGTATGTACAGAAGCTTGTCAATGGATTTGTAATGTAAAACAAGACAACTGAGCTCAGACTTACCATTTTTTCCTAGTACCATAAAGTAGTAAATAGAAGGTCTAAAACTGTGACCAGTATGTAAAACAATGTTAATAGCAAGGTTTTACGTACCAGTCCATACCGCTACCGACAATGTTATAAATATTTTATAATATTTTTATAATATAACATTATATTATATTATATTAAAATATTAAATATATTAAAAAAAACAAATAAAGAGGCGACGTCACCTCGATCTCTCTCCCTGCACGGGGAAAAAAGTCACCCGTGCGCGGCGAGGACGCACGGGCGACCCGCAGGCGGCGAGGGCACGCGAGCAAGGTATTTTTTCTTCTCCTCTTCTTCTTCTTTCTTCTTTTCCTCTTCTTCTTCTTCCTCTTCCCTTTTTCTTCCTCAATCAACCGCCGACGATCGATTTTAACGGTACCGCCCGATAGTGGCCAGTCCGCATACCGGTCAGATGCCGACCGGTATGTACCAGGTGGTACTGGCCTTACCACTCGATAAGGAAGACCTTGGTTAATAGAACATTTAAAAGAATGTGACATAGCATTCAATATAAAGCTCCTCCTTTCTGTAACATGCCATGCATGATACTTGCACAAAATCAACACTATATGCATGTAGTACTGATTTTTTTTTTGTAAATTTTTGCAGCTTACAAGAAGAAACCCAAATAACAGTAAAAAAGAATCATCAGCAACTTCTAGTTAATTCATGGATGATCTCCTTAATTTTGTGGTGTGGTATGTGGATTACACATGACGTATAACTCTATAAAGGAATACAACGAGTAAACAAATTATGATGCGGTTTGTACGAAAAAAGCATAACATAACAAATTTGTGCAGCAAAATCATTCGCAGAGTGAACGAAGCAAAGAAGAAACTTTGTTTGCCTATGGATGTCTAATTATGCAAAACCTTAACAAAAAAGGAATGGAGGTTAGCAAAAACTCATCCACCATATACATCAATAAGATTGTTCTCTGTTTTCCTCTTCTTCTTTTTTTTTCTGAATCCAGGAGAGCATCAAATTGAACATGTAAAAATAATAGAAATAAGCCATCCCATACTTGCTGGTGGAGCGTAGATGGGAAAGCATACGATCAAGAAATGACTTGTCCCCCTCTCCGGCTGTCATCTCCTCTCTTTTCCTGCAACAAAATATGAAAAGAAATGATCTTTGAAACGAATCTTACTATTAGGTGCAAATGCAATGCGATATAGCCAGTCCTGGGCCTCAGTAATCAGTAAGGCCTATAAGTCCTCAATTAGTTTTAAAAAATAAAGCTCAAGCATGCTCCTTTGGGGCTTATCTATCCTCAGCCAAGGAAATTGTGGGTAGGATTAAGCACCTCTAAGTACCAATTTAATCAAGGACTAAACTCATTGTTTGATGAACCTATATCGACTAGAGTACACTTTGGGTCATTGGTCGAGATGGTAAGTCAATCAATTGGACCAAAGATAATAAAAACCAATAGATATTTATTTGTAAAATATCAAAAACTTCGTAAATTAGTCCTGATTGGTAAGTATTTCTAGTCACATTGCAGAGCACGGTCCCAAACTTCACAGAAAACTAATCATATTGTACCTATCCAATCGACTATCAATGTGATGCTACTACGGTCTGCCTGTCATATACTAATAGAGGAAGGAGAGAGAGACAGGGAGAGGGGGCGAAGGATGACTGAGAACGGAAAAGGAGGGGTGACGGTGGGAGATGCACCGGGGAAGAGAAGGAAGTCGGGGAGGCTCGGCAGGGTGGAGGCGGCTCTGATGGGGGGAAGCAGAGAGCGGAGGGGATGAGGCTATACTAACGGCCGACGAGAGAGAGAGGAGAAAAGATAACCTTATGGGGAGATTGAGTTATGAGAGCGAGAGGGGAAGGAGGTGACGAGAGGAGCAAGAAGGGAAGCCGAAGTAACCTGGTAGTATGGAATGCTCGTCGCCAAGACGGCGGCGGCGGCGGACGACTGCTGATGTGTTGTTGAGCTGTGACCGGGATCGAGTGGGGGTAGGCAGGGAATTAAGCCAGTTGAGAAGAAACATATACTATCGGATAAATCTTAAATCTCGACCGTTCATTAATGAGATGGCGCCCATCACCGCCCGAATCGTTCGATCGAACGGGCGATCGGCACCTGCGTGCATCGTACGCAGTGTTCCCTCACTAGAAGGTCTCTTCCTTGTCGTCTCTCCCTTTGCTTCTCTTCCTCATCTTCCTTAGTGATCAAGTATAAAACCCTAGAATTTCTTATCGCCACCCGAGGCCGGACAAGCTTCTTAACAGATCTCTCCCGCGGTCGCCGCCTTAGTGCTTCGACGGACGCTATGAACTCGTCCAAGTTCATGGACAAGCAAATCATGGAGGATCAACAGCAGAAACCCCATATCGATCGACTCCCGATCAAGGAATCGAGAAACTATGGGCACCTGGTAGTACTTGGTCCGCCTCCTCCCCGTCAGCGATTTCGACGATGATAATGCACGAGGTCGAGAGGACGTCTGTGAGCCCGGCGTCGTGTTACCACCGCAGCCGCTACGGTAGGTGAGGAGGTGGCGTGAGATCAACTCCAGCGAGCAGACATGCTCTCGGCCGTCTCTAAGTGGTGGCACCCGTTCGGACGCCGGTCGATCCTTTCACCGGTTCCGGCCCTCGTCCTCAGTTCACTCCGACCACCTTTTGCCCTCTTCTGACACCCACACCATTTGCCCCTCCTCATTTTTCTCTCGACAACGGAGATGGCAGGGCGAAAACAGGACCTTAGCGGCGCTGCGGTAGTTGACGGACAAGGACGAGGGTGATGGACAGAGGCAGCAGCGACCACAACAGGGTGGAGGCAGGGCAAAGGTTGTGGCCGGCGGGACAGAGTCCAAAGTGATCTTTTCGGGGCTCTATCTGAGAATAAATAAAATATATATCTTATTAAAAAATAAAATAATATAAATTTAGGTTTATTTTAGAAAATTTGTCATAGGTTAATCGATCATGAGTCGACGGCCCAAAAATTATTGATTCGAATCGAATCCGACTAAATAGCCAAACATCTCGACTTAGCTCAGACTCGTGCACTCATGAGACAAATTATACAACCCATACTCGAATTAGACCATGTTTGATGGATTTGAATTATATTTGAGAAGTTTACAATGACAAAAAGACCGTAATTTTATTTTTTTTTTAGGATCGGTTATGCAGGTATATTATCACCTTTTTAAGGTTGGCTCGTATATTATAATGTCAAATATTTTATAAATCTTAAATTTCTTTTATATGTATTCATACATTCTATATAATGTGTGTGCAATACAGTCAGTATCGTTGATATCCATTGTGAAAGCTCTTTTTAATTGTTCGGTGATATATTTTATTTCAGTTAAATGACTATATAAAACAGCAAAATGGCTATATAACTGATATTTGTATAGTAATATTTATTATAGGTTCGAGTGGGCCAACACACAACCGAGTTAAGATATATAAATAAATTTACCGACTAATTTAATTGATACTTTCGTCACTTAACATTTATAAAATAAAATTTAGTTAAGATATATAAACTGATATTTTTTATCAATCGAGACTTCACAAATAAAGAGCAATGAGTCATATCAGCATAGGTTTAAAGAATATTTCGTTATTTACATTACGTAAGTCTTGCATGTATACTTGTTCTGAATTCTTGCTTGGCACCTCCTATCGACTAAATAAATATTATCGAACATACCTCTGATACTAATTTTATAAATGACATTCGATTAATAAGTAATCGATTGTAAAGTGCTAACTTGAGACTCATTTCAAAATTTTTATTATTAATATACAAAAATATTTTGGAAACGAACAGAGAGGTAAACATCTTAACAACGAGTTAATTCTCTTAGTATTTCAGTTTTTATACTTTAAAAAATTTATATTAATATTTTTTATATAATTATAAAAAAAATTTAATCTCATTTACTATAAATCATTAATCTTATTAATAAGAAATATAACATATCAATGTTACAAGCATCGATTTTGCTAATGATAGTACCACCTAGATTTGCCTTCTATCACCTTAGGAAATTTGTCAATCTTGCTCAGTCCGCAACCTATCTCTCCTTAGTTGTAACTCTATTTGTCTTCCTAGTTTTGCATCTCTCATTGTTCAAGCTAGCCACTTATGCCCTAATGTTGCTGCCACCAATCTAAGTCACTCTCATGACTTCTCACTCTCTAGGTGCCCATTATGGGAAAGGAGGTGGTGGCGGTCAACGTATTCAACCGCCGAACACTCTTTGACCTTCACCAATGACATCTATGTTTATGACATAGAATCTCGAGTCTAATACCATGAGATCTCATGCTCTGATTGTGACGCTCCTCCTTTATATGTGCAAGTCAGATGATGTTTATGATTGATAGATATGATGAGAAAAAGAATTCACTATAATCCATGCTAGCCAATAATGTGACGAGTGAGCATGAGTCCACTTGCCTGAAATGACATGGGTGCATGATGAGTGTCATGTGTTCTCGTGTGATATATTTTTGTATCCTTGATGGCTTTCCTATGATGACACAAACACATTTCTCACGTATCATAGAAACCTTCAACATGACCATTTATTTGAAAGTGGAGCGACATGGAGGGAAAGCTGATAGAAGCAAATTACCAATGCATGTGTAGTCGATAAAAATAAGAGGATAGGTATGCGTCGACATAAGGAGTAAACGAAGGTGTTATTGGAGGAGGGCGATGGGGTGTGACAATGATTGACAAAGTGACATAAAAGCATTACATATAACACAATCGATAATGTTTGAAATGATTATTTTGCAATCAACAAAATCAATATTTTTATATGTATTTGTTAGTTATTTTATATCTATCATCAATAAATAAGAATAAATATTTTTTTATATTTTTTTTAAAATTTAATTTATTAAATTATTTAAAAAAGAATCTAATTATATACGGTAATATAGGTTAATATGCAATTAGCCCGTTCCATTGCCCTCGATGAGACGCTCCTTAGCAGCACGAAATCAGAAAAGATCGGACCCGTCTTTCAGTTAGATTTCAAGTAGTAAATAACCTAATTTTTTCGTCTTTCTTCGTCAAGATAACATTACAGGAAGATGAAGCACTCTAGGGAGACGAGGGGGTTCTCCAGCGATTCCTTCGCCTCCGCTTCGGATCCGGCCACGCCGCCGTCCACCGTGCCCACATCCTGCATGCACAATCTCCTTCCTCCCTCATCCGCTGGCATCTGCTGCCTCATTCCGTTTGCCTTCGCTGCCGCTGCTGCCGACTCTCTGCGTCGTCCCGCGTTCTGCCGCAGCTCCTGTGCCGCTCGATTCTTTTCTGGGGACACCGACCGCTTGCCCGAGCTCCCCACCGTCCTTCCGGCGGCCGCGTGGTCGGATCTCTTTGGCGTCGGCGATGGGGAGGATCTCCCGGCCGCCACGCTCCGATCCCGCGTGCAGGCCAACTCGCCAGAGACGGAGCGCTTCCTCAGGTACTTGGCCGGCGACCGTTCCTCCCTCGCTGCCCCCTTTCTGGCCTCCGCCGCATTTCTTCGTGGCTTCTCCGCCGGGGCGGTGGAGGCCGAACGGGTCTCGCTCTTCGCGCTGGCGCTCCGGGCTTCGGAGGCGCCCTCGGATCTGGTGTCGCAGCCATTGCTGCTATCGACTTGGAGGGGAGCCTTGTCGATGATCTCGACCTCCTTCGGCCTAGCCGCCTGATCTGCCGCTGTTCTCGTGGTTGGTGGCGGCGGTCTTGGCGTCTCCGAGAGGACCTCTTTCACCGTCTCCTCCACATCGGGCTCCGCCAGCGGTGGATCTCTCGCCCCCGCTGAGCAGCGAGGAGAGGTGGTGGAGCGTGCCGCCTTCGCCGTGGAAGGAGTACCGAAGCAGCCGCCCATCCTCCTCCTCGGCCACAGATGGCTATCAGATTTTTGGCTGGGAATGGGGTCCTCGGCCCTCGGACTTCTACGCCGGTGAGCTAGCACCGTTCCTTATTATGTTCTCTTTCTTCCTTTTTATTATTTTTGCGCTTATCAGTGGCTGAGCGAGTAGTGGTTGACAGTAGTACACTACAATGGCAGATGGCAATTGGGGAAAAATAAAACTACCGTTAGTGACCCGAAGAAGAAGACGGAGAGAGCCGGGCGGGAGACGGCTGGTAAATATTAAAATTAGTTGACCAGTAATTTTAAGAGCTTTAAACAGTTACATAATGATTATTATATCAATCGATAAAAATTATGGTACGTAACAATTGGGCAGGTAAGTATCCAACGGGCATTACACGATTCGTGACCGCATCGCCGGCAGCAGTGAATGGTAAAGTTTATGATGATCAGATGGATTAATGATAACGGTCTCAACTAACGTATGTGACGATCAGATGAGGAGATGACATCGAAGTTTTTAGTATTTTGCAGCATTTAAAAAGAATTAAATTATGAGAGGATATAAAAAGTAATATCATCATATTTTGGTTAAGAATCTAATTGTAACATTTCCTTAACTGATACTTTCAATCTTGATCTTTTTCTAATTGTGTATTAGTAATCCAATGATATATCTTAAGTTTCTAACCAGAAAAAAAATAAGTGGTTATGTTGTAATTTAAACATTGTTGGCCAATTAATTGGGTTCAGGAGGTAAACCCAAACTTGACCCATTCAGCACCTGAACGAGACTGCTTCGAATCAAACAATTGAGAGTTCCCGTGACGTGGAGGTGCCAAACACGTGTCTGGGCCCCATGTGATGAATGGAGACGCTGGATATAAGTATTCATCGTAAGACTCGGGCCCCTTCTACCTGCGACCGCGGGCGCTTCCGCAAAAGGCCTTCGCCCTGGAGGCCATTGCCCTTCCGGGGGTCAGATCTCCTCTCCTCTCCTCTACCCTCTCTCTTCTCCTCCTTCCAGTCTGTCAATTCTCCTCCGGGATCGTCCAATTCTTTCTATTTTCTCTGATCGAATTCTCGTCTGATCCGTAGATCTGGACGGCTTTTTTGGCCTTGCATTCCGGGATCGAGCTCTGAAGGGCGTCGTCGTCGGGGTGGATCTCCGTGACATTCTTCGTCATGGCGGGCGCCGCCGCGGCAGGGTTCATCATTCGCTCCTTGGAGGCCATGCTCAAGGAGTGCGCGGGGAAGAAGTACCCAGCCCTGCAGAGTTCCGTGCAGACTTGTCTAGGTTGGTGCAACCCTAACATCTTGCCTTTAGATCTCGAGTTTGTGGATTTTCCTTTTCATTTATTTCTTTGGTTGTTCTTCCTTCTACGAGGCAACATTGCATTATGCCGAAGCTGTTACTTGTAGGCCTGATCCGTCTGTCCTTCAGTACCGGAAATGTTTTCTTGAATTCGCATCTGAAAAGAACCCATCTCCAACAAGTTGATCATTTGAGTAATGTAATGTTGCTAAATATATAGAGCATTGAGCGAGGCTTGTGAATTCATTAAAAGAGGAAGACTGACTAGGCAAGATAGATCACTCCACATGTTTAAGGAAAAGGAAGCATCAATAGAATTTGAAAAGAAAATTAATGCAATATAAAAATTCTGGCAAAAGGAACTTTTGAAGAATCCAAAGGTATTGTAGGATGTCTTGGAGGTGATTTAGCAGTCAATGTAGAGCATTCGGAGCTAGTCAAAGGCAAAGGAGAATACTGTATGAAACTTGAGGAACTTTACAGGAAACCATAGTCTTTAGAGATAAAAAGTGGCTGGAACAGAAGAATAAAAAAACTATCAGTTATATGAATGCTTATGGCAGTTTTACAATATCATAAATGCTGAAGATAGAGAGTAAACACCCTAGGACTTGGTAAAGAAGGGAAAGAAAGACTGGATCTATGTGGTGTTAAATGCATAAAGGATTAAAGTTAGTGATATTAAAAGAAATACCAGAAAAAATATTTGGTTCTTAAATTCAAATTGATATTTTATTTGATTCAATCCTGATCCATTCACTTTACACACCTTATCAGGCTAATGCTAAGCCAAGCAAACATATGCTTGTTTTAGTCTAATATAAACAAAAGTTCACTTGATCATGTTCAGTCTGTCTACTGTTCTCCATTTATTTTTTTTATTTATATTCCTCCTATATTTTTTTATTTTTATTGCACTTTTTTCTGGCCGTAGAAATCCTCCTAGCAGCAGATGACTCTTTAGTACTTGATCTTTGTCAGTTTTACATTATAGATATTGCAGGACATGTGGTCGGTTAATATGCCCTAATTTGTATTTCGATACATATGCATAGGGGTAGCGACATACAAAGCTAAGCAACATGAAAGAAAAATCAGAGGAAAGGGGTTGGTGTTGTTATAAGCGAAGAGCACTAGTTGAGAAAGTGGAGAAAAGATAAAGGAGCTAATGAAAATGACCAACAATCATCTAAATGAATCATGTCATGGGTTCAAATCATTGCTTTGAGTAAAACTAACTGAAAACTATTTTTATGCATGTGCCACTGGGCTAAGTAAATCAATGGATAGTAGAAAATTGAATTGGACATACTAGGAGAAGTGAACAAAAATTGGACTTTTAAAGACCCTAAATAAAAATAGTCGGTGACAATCATTTATTAACCAGATTGAGTTTTGATCTCAGAATATTATATGCTGTTAGTGTTCTCTTAGAAAGCAGCCCTTTTAGAATTCTTCGACTAGGAAACATATCTTGCCATAATTCTTTGAACTTAAAAGGCCTTTTCAGTTTTTTTAGGAAATGTATCTTGCTAGATTCTTTGAATTTAAACAATATTCAGTCAGTAGCCCAGGAATTAGGATTGATTGGCAACTAATTATTAGGTAAATTTATTCTGATCACATCATGCTGGACTTTATAAAATAAAACGAAAAAAGGTAATAGAAAAGACTAATGGAAAACAATGACTTGACTGTGGCCCTATTACTGACTTAAATAAAAAAATGGTCTTGCATTCAAATTGAATTAAATTTTCACACTCCAGTCTTGATTAGATCACTTTATTAAGCTTCCACAATGACCAATCATTCTATGGTTATTTATCATTGGGATGTCTTGAATCTTCCGTTTGGCTATTATAATTTAATGGTGAAGTCTAATTTTCAACTGTAGCTCTCTGACTATTCAACAAAGTTGTTTTATCACAATGAGTTGTTTACATGTTGTGATTACCTACCTTCAAGCATTAGAAGACCAAATTAACAAGTGACTGAGCATTAGACGACCAAAGTTACCTTCATGCGTTTGTTACATTGTGACTGAGTGCACCATAGTAAAAGGATATCAGTGATTACAAGACCAAAGTTACAGGTAGAATGAGAATTGATAGGACATCACTGCCAAGTGCTACAACCATCACCATAAACGTGTACACTGAATGAGGATGAGGACAAGGAGTGAGTACGAGACAGAGAAAGAGTGGGGTGGGAAGGGAATAATAATTAAGAAACTCTCCAATTACGTTACCTTTTGCAAGAACTTTGGTTTCCTTGAGTGTCGATCTTTTAGTTACAAATGAGATAGATATGCTTTGTGAAGTTAGAATAATGGTTTTTCTTATGTCATTCACCATAATTTTGCTATATCTTCAAGTGCTATGTATTAAAAAAGGAAGAATATTTATGATTAACAGTTGGAAACTCTAGATAACTATTATTTGTCAAGATATAACTACATATTCGAACACTATCAGTGTCAAGCTTCATCATCTATGATATTTTTTATAGCTCTATCTGTGCAGATATATATGTATCATGTCATTTCAATGTCTTATATCTATATACATAGTTCCATACTTCATTGGTTAATAGAGGATATAGTAGATGACATAAATTTATCCATCTAGCTGACCTGGTAAGTTAGAGATCTGTTTTTTATTGTTGTTGACATTCTTTATCATTAATTATCTAAAAGATTTATCAAAGTTCAATAGTCAAGTTTTGCATAGATTAGCTTTAGTTACTTGTTATGTATAAATTGATTGTTATGTTTGAGGTGTGGTCATTTATTAACAAAATATATTTTTCTGTTGGTTTTGTTTAACCTTTAAAGTTTAAACTATAGTATGAGCTGAGAATTTCTATGTTCATTTTGCCTTCCACTTTCAGACAACATGAAAGAGACCAAGCAAGAGTTGACTTCTGATGAGCATAACAATGCTGCAACTTTGGCAGCGAATGAGAGGTTTCTTACTAATTTTTTTGTGCTTTAGGTTTTACAATAGCATATTGTGATTGTAGTTGCTCTCAGTTCCTGCTATAAATAATTATCTAGTAGTTATTGATAAGTTTTAGTAGGTTCCTGGTTTCTCATGATACCTTCACGGCTGTGTTAGCATCAACAAGTCCATAAGGGTCTTGTTGTGAATCTTTAGTGTTTGATCATGCCTTTTCAACTCATGTGCTTCACCAAAATTTTGCATAACTTTGACCAGCTACTGTTGTTGCATAGCATCAGATCTGATGGTGATGTATCAGCAAAAGAAGGGGAGGTTCTGGCTTCAGATGTTGAAAAGGATGTTGTTATCATCAGGAAGTCCCAAGAGACCAGCGAACCTATTATAGCAGCTTTAGCAAGTGCTGGCCACACCTTAGATGCAGCCCAAACTGAAGTTGTTTTAAAGCCGCTGAGACTTGCATTTGAGACAAAGAATTTAAAACTTTTGGAGCCTGCCCTTGACTGTCTTCATGTATGTTTCTCTTGTTGACTAAAGACTGCAGTATCTTTTCTTTCCTCAAAGTTATGTTACACATTTATTGCAGAAACAAGTATGATTATTTGGCTCAACATATATAGCTGGCTTCTTGATGCACATGTATGTATGTGTGTTTAGTGCCCATGAGTTCTATTTCTTATTACTTGATTTTGTGGTCATTTCTGGTGTAGTAAAATATCTCTTCATCTATTTTTCATATCTTGCTTGAAAAAAAAACGTTACTTTTCTTGATCTTTAATGTTGAATGATCTTTCATTTTGAAGTTAATTTTTTGTTTCTGCTAATGATTTGTCTACTTTAGATGATTTGGAGAACTACTTCCTCATGCATTAGAATCTGACTGCTAAAATGGCGAGTGTGGTTAGAAATAGCATTTATTATGTTATTGATGAACATGCTTATGTGATCAATCTCTGTCGTATTTGTTGTCTGAAAATGCATGCCTTACTAGTTAGTCTCATTAATTTTCCACATTTGCTATACGGTATGGCTGGTATGTACCAGTCCAGGTGTGGTTCGATATGCAGATCATCCCATTTCGGGCGATCCAATTAAATTAATAAAAATTCAAAGAAATGGTGGGGCCCCTATCCAAATCAGCATTAAAGAAAAAAAGAGATTATGGCTCGCAAACGCAAGCACCCTCTTCTCGCGTAATATGTCATCGCCTTGCCGTTGCTGCTTCACCACTGCTGCCGCTGTCGCTTTGCTGTTGTGTACGATGCCGCCGCCTTGTTGTCACAAACACTAGCCCTCTTCATTTTAGATGGCGTCACCTTGCCGTTGCTGCTGCCGCTTCCACTTTGATGATGCCGTTGCCTCGTTTCTGCCACTGCTCTTTTCCTCCTTTTCCTTCTTCTTCCTCCACTTCTTCCTCTTCTTCACTCTTCCTTCCTCCTTTGTTCTTCCACCTCCCCTTCCACTTGTTCCTCTTTTCTTACTCGCTGAACCATTGGTTTGCACCGGTGTACCATGTGTTGGCACACTGTTACAGATCGGTAGGTACCATTTCATCAAATTGCCTAAACGGATCTGGTACCCGAAAAGACAATCCCTGATAATTTTAACCTGACTTACAGCTGATAAGTAATTTTTTCCATGCAAGTGCTTATCTCTCTAGTGCACAAATTAAAATACACCAATTCACAACTCCAGAATTGTCTTTTTATTGTCTTTTTGTTTGATAGTGAATATTCTGTTACAAGGACTATGGGTTTTTAAATTTTTAGTTCACAATGCCTATAATTGTTGATCTATACCTTTATGACTGGATTGCTGCATTCAAAGCTAGTTGCTCTTGCAAAAAAAGGTTAAAGGGTTTGATAACTTCTTGGCTCCTAAAAATATATCACTTGATTTATTTGACTAATTTGTAACTTTTTGATGTGCATGGGGAAACATCTTATGTAAAGACTTCTATAAAATATTGCAAAAGAACTTAGATCTAAATCTCACTATACGATCTTCAGCAAAATGGCAGCAAACCATCCTAGAGGCAATATCTGAATATCTCAGATTAACTGTAGACATCTTGAAGAAAAAAATGTAAATGGAACTTAAAAAGTTTTTGTTCTTGATCAAATAAGTTTTAAAACCTGAAAGGCGTCTGAAGGTTCAAGTTTTGAGCAAAATGTTAGTTTGCTGAAAATCTCATTCCAACAAGGGAATGACTAATAAAATCACGTGGAGGGAGGAAAGAGAGTTGTTTCTTGGTTGGAATGGTTGTAGGAATGTTGAGCTGGAACACTTTGTTCTGGTTCATGCTTTCATAGGATTCTATTGGCTTTTTTTTACCAAATGACTAAGGTTTCACTCTCTCAGAATACTATATGGTCTTGTGAAGAAGTGAAGAGAAAAAAATGAGAACAAGCAGTGGATATATATTGTTATAGTGTTGATTGTTGAGTGGTGTATCAATTTCTTTTGCCTTTTTGTGTTCTTCTTCTCGAAGGTACATCTGCCATTTGCTCACGATATGGCATAATATCCCTGCACATGCCACTATGGCAGCAAGTCAAATCCCCTGTATTTAGATCATCGATCTTCTAATGAAATAATTATAAGGCTTTCTAGCAAAATTGGTCATGATCTGGCCTGTTGGAAGAGCTGACCGACTTGATAGGGCTAGAACTACATAGTCAAAAATGCTTAAGCACAAATTAATAGTGGTAGATTCCTCTATTGGTTTATCCTTGTAAACCATGTCAATTCTCCTTACTTGGCTTAACTTGTGGTGTCAGCCACAGAACTACTTCATCAATATAATTCCAAAGAGCCACCATCCTTCCTGTCTTGTTAATTCACTTTTTCGTACTCCATACCTTTCCTTTATTTCATCTAGTTTTGTTATTGTTCCTTCCCTCTAACTTTTTATCCCATTTGTTTCTTTCGGAACTATTTTTTTCTATTCTTCGGGAGAACATGTTGAACCTCTTTTTAAGTTTTCCTTAGTTATCCGCTTAAACATTGGACATTAGTTGTTACTGAACAAGGGTTCAGATAGCCTTGTCATCATCGACATTAGTATCTCATGATGAACCAAGCTGAGGTTAACAATCAATAAGATTTAAATGCCTGTTGGATCATTATATTACTGGTATGCTAAATGGTATACCAGCATGTACCCTTTGGTATCAATGAAAAATGGAAAAACAAAGAAGTACCAAAGTATATGTACTCTTACCAGTGTCTAATTGGACTGGTAAATATTGGGGTGGTACATAGCAATACAACAGGGTATACCAATCCTGGACAAACAACATTCCTACTTCCTAGGACTTAAAATTTCAAAAGATTGCTGTCTTAAAAAGCAACTATAAAGAGTCAATGACCTCATTTACAAAGACTATAAGATTCCTTGGAGGAAGCAATATGAAGTAATGCTCGTGAAGGTCATCCATGACAAACATTAAGATAATAGGTTGTCTTTTTCCTTTTTTAACTATAGGGTTGATTTTTACTGGGGCCTGCATTACAGGAAGCTTGGTTCTTGGCCATTTCTCTTTATTACGTTTAGTTTACAACTTTACATAATGTAAAGCTCAGGATGTTCCTCTACATGCTGGTAGTTTGTGATGAATTCTGTCCTCCACATTTGACTCACAGTGGTAACGTTGTAATTGGATGTTTGCATACTATCATGTTATTTTCCTTTTGTTTCTTCTTTGACTACTTCATTTTCCTCATGCTATTGTCAGAAATTTTTGACCATTATGCCTTTGATGCTTATAGTACTAGGAAGGCATCTGATTCAATTGGCCTGTTGGCAGAAACTTATAGCTTATGATCATTTAGAGGGTGATCCTGGACTGGAAGGTGGTAAAAATGCTTCACTATTTACTGATATTCTCAATATGGTCTGTGGCTGTGTTGATAACTCTTCATCTGACAGGTGGTTAATTTTTTAAATTTGCTTCTGATATGTAGATATATCTTTCATATGATATCTTTTATTCTTTTTTTGTTGACACATGGAATTTTGCAGTACTATATTACAAGTTTTAAAGGTGCTTCTCACAGCAGTATCATCAACAAGGTTCAGAGGTACTTTTAATAAGATTGTTTTTTCTGCTTCTGTTTTTCCAAGGAGGGAGTTATTTACTATCAGAACCATCTTTTGAAACATGCTTGAATAGTTAAAAGATAAAATTAATTCTTTGCTCATAATATTTGTTGTTCAGGTTGGTATGTATCATTCTCTTGGGTTTACATTCTAGATATGTGTGTTACATGGCCAACTTAAATAGTTTTTAAGCATTTGTTGCTTGACTGAATTATTCACCTCTGCCAGAACCCAGGAGTTTAGTGCCATCCTTCCTACTTATCATTCCAAATGATAAGCTCAATATGTTGCATGACTACTCTTTCATCTTCATCTCATCAACATACAGTTTGGGAGTAAACATACTTTTTGGGAGTATGTATAGGAATTCACAACATTAGCAAGTTTGCCCCTTGTATTTTTCTCACATCTCGATTTCTCTCTTAATGGAAGGTGAAGCTATCTTGCTCAGTTTTATACAATTTCAAATTCGACGGCAACATTCTGGTTTTAGTCACTTAGGCACATTTAGAGGTCTATGTTCCTGTCTTGGAGTTAGAGAGGTTTCTTATCAGGATTTTTGGTAGTTATTGCAAAAAGTTGCAGAGAGTTGTTGCTGCCAAATGTCAACTTTCAAGTACCAGTTGGCCGAGTGTATTGACTGGTATTAACTGTATCTGACCAGGCACTGGTATCTGACCATATAACTTGGTACCTGTTTTTCTTTTAATTTTTTAATTTTTCCTTAGTGATACAGGATGGTACAAGTTGATATACTGCCCAGATGCTGGTATCGTATTTTTCCAACAAGATGATGAAATGGGTATTGGACCGAGATTTTAAATCTTGTTTGTGGCAGCTAGATCTGATTTCTTGTTAAATTTAGGTGAATCATCAAAAGTAGTAGTCATGAGTGGTTATGAGAAAATCTCTTTGTAATGTATCTGAAATGCAAGGGTTGAATAAAATGATCGGATCAAACTAATTGGCTGTATGCACCATAGCATTTATGTCTATTGGATTTTTTTGCATCTAGACTTGAGATGTATGTTTTTCTCATTTTATTTTGAGGAATGTACATCTTCATTAATCTTACTCAATTTAATGAATATGCCTTGCATCAATATGGTTATGAGAAAACAGACTGTTGTCTTTGATTGAATTAGGTGATAAGAGAATATTTTGTTCTACCAGAGGATAACATTTAAGGGGTAATCAGGCTTTGGTGATGGGATTACACAATTAGTTTTCTTTCTTCATGAAGAGGTGGGATGAAGTCAGTCCAATATCTCATGGTCACCATTCTTGAGATTACCGCTAGCATAAGTATTGCAGATAATATGCAAATCTTGACCAGGACTCAGTAATGTTGTGAGTAGCATTTATGCATGAATATATACATGCACGTAGATTACTTGATCAAAATGAAATATAATATATTGTCATCGCTAGAGGGAATTATAGCTTCTTGTAAAGCTTCTGATTCATTTCTTATTTTGATATAAGATGCTTAATTAAAGCCATTAAGCTTGGATTAGTTGTTTTATCCATCTTGTTTTGCTTTTTAGATAATGCACAAGTGTCTGTCATACAGATAATTGATTTTTTAAAAACTTATAAATAAAGCTTTTTCTCAGAGGATTTCGCTGGTCTTTTGTAGCTTGAAATCTCTTTTCGAGTCGATAGATTTGTCTGATTCAGTGTTGCAAAATGTTTGTTTGAATTATTAATGTGCCTTAGCCTGGATCTTTTTCTTTTATTTGCTGAAGTGATAGGCTATATGCAGGAATGGTTTATGTCTGTAGTTGCTTATACTATATCTTTGTTGTAGCTCTGCTGCTTATCCTTTTTGCTAAATAAGTCTTTTTTTTCTAACACAGTGCATGGAGAACCTTTGCTGGGAGTGATTAGAGTATGTTATAACATTGCTCTGAATAGGTACTCGAGTCATTTTTTCCCCTATACTGTCCATTTAGTAACTCTTAGCTAATGTTATGGTCTATAAATATCTGGTACAGCAAGAGTCCAATAAATCAGGCAACGTCAAAAGCAATGTTGACCCAAATGATCAGTATTGTGTTTAGGCGAATGGAAGTAGATCAGGTTGGACTTATCGTGTTATTTAGGTTTAGTAAGTATGTAGAAGATGCCAAAAAAGTTCAACTATTTTCTGTGGGTGTTTAGGTTTCTGTACCATCCAATAGCTATGTGCATGGTGAAGTTCCATCAGCTAGCTCCACAAATTCTGATAATGAGGAAATGCTTAGAGATGACCAAGATGAGAAGACAATTACTCTAGCAGATGCATTAACCATGAATCGTGCAAATGAGACATCTCCATCTTTTGAGCAACTCCAGAATTTGGCTGGTGGTGCAGACATCAAGGTTCTCTCTCTCTTAGGACTATTTTCTATGAAAGTATTGGTGATTGTTTCTGCAGATTACTTTTGAACGTATCTGCATCAGGGTTTCAACTTATTTTAAGTTACAATCTGTAGGGTCTAGAGGCTGTTCTTGATCAGGCTGTTCAACTTGAGGATGGCAAGAAAATCTCACGGTATAAAAATGTTTGTATATGTAATTAGAACAAGTCTTATTTGTTTTATTTGATGTAACAAATTTATCTTATAATCTTATTTCAGAGGGATTGATCTTGAGAGCACTGTCATGCAACATGATGCACTATTGCTCTTTCGAACACTTTGCAAGGTCTAAATTTGTGACGATGATCTCATATCACATTCAATCAGTATGGTCTATCTTAACATGCTGAGGTATATATTTGCAGATGGGGATGAAAGAAGAGGGAGATGAAGTTACTACAAAGACAAGGCTTTTGTCTCTTGAGCTTTTGCAGGTTAGTTTGTTTTGGATTATGTGGAGACAAGAAGGTTTCATCTGCCAAAACTCTCTAACTTTTTCTTATTTTTTAGTCAATGCATTATGCTCCTCGACCTTTTGAGTTTAATAGTGTTCTTGATATTACTTATGAATTTTTAATTGCAGGGTTTACTGGAAGGAGTGAGCGAATCCTTTACGAAAAATTTCCATTTTATTGACTCTGTCAAGGCTTATCTTTCTTATGCTTTATTACGGGCTTCTGTTTCTCCTTCTCCAGTTGTCTTTCAGGTTATCATTTCTTCCTATTTGTTGCTGCAGTGTTGCTTGTCCTGTTGTTTAATTTTGTTGCTTGATTATTTGCTATTTGCTGGGCAGTTGCTAAAACTATTCTTCACATTTCATAGCAACTGACACATGGCCATTTATTTGCTAAAGATAAAACTTTTATGTTAATCTTCTTGTGCAGTATGCAACTGGAATATTTGCAGTTCTGTTGCTTCGTTTTAGGGAAAGTCTTAAGGTATCTTATTATTATGTGGTTATATAATTTCCCCTTTAGACTGTCTTGGAGACACCAGTCTCCTTGGATCGGATGTTGCTAATGTATATCTATATTTTCAGGGAGAAATTGGTGTCTTTTTTCCCTTGATAATCTTAAAAAAATATGTGCTGTTTTTGCCTTTCCTTCACACCTCTATCTTCAGTTGATAGGAATACTGTCTCATATATTCCATTGTTGGCCTTGTGGCATTTACTCGTGCTGTAAGCTATTCTATATTGCTGATGGGAACTTGTAATTGGATTCTCTGTTAGGATGCTTGAGAAAGTGTGTAAGGATTCACAAATGCTTGCGGACATATTTGTTAACTACGATTGTGATCTTCAGGCACCAAACCTTTTTGAGCGTATGGTAAGATCCAAGCAAATTGTGGTGATAACTTGGGGTTGAAATGTGCCACTTTTTAAAGAATCTACTTGTTTCCACTGATCTAAATAGGTAAATGCCTTGTCAAGGATATCACAAGGGACTCAAACTACAGATCCCAACTCAGCTTCTTCGACACAGGTTGCATCTGCTAAAGGCTCATCGCTTCAGGTCTTTGTCTTTTCTTTAAAAGAGAAACCATTATTTTTGTGTGGCTGTGCTAATATATTCAGTCAGTCTTTATTTCTATCTTCAAATTATAACAATTTATTTACTTTATGCAGTGCTTGGTGAGTGTGCTGAAATCATTGGTTGATTGGGAGAAGCTAAGGAAAGAAACTGATAAACATGGTAACATTATTCGGTCCCTTGAAGAGGAAGTTTTAGCTAGAGAACCTAGGACAGTTAGTGAGCTCCATGATGATGGACTAAACCAATTTGAGAAGGCAAAAGCTCATAAATCCACAATGGAAGCAGCCATCTTAGAGGTAACTTCGATGGTTGTTGGTTATGAGTCTTTTGTTCTAGTTTCAGAAAGTTTTTATCTTATTGTTATATCTAGTTGACTAGTTTTATGGTTAATAACCCGTTTCTTTGTTTTTAGTTCAATCGTAAACCAGCAAAAGGGATAGAATTTCTGTTGTCGAATAAGTTGGTCGAGAATAAGGCTTCTGCAATAGCCCAATTCCTGAAGGCCACTCCAAGTTTGGATAAGGTGTCTCCTATGACTATTCCTTTTGTTTTTGATAAAACATAATGTCTCAATTTTTTGATATGTCAGGCCATGATCGGAGAATATTTGGGCCAGCATGAGGAACTTCCTCTTTCTGTTATGCATGCTTACGTTGATTCCATGAAGTTCTCAGGGTTAGAGTTTGATACTGCAATTCGTGAGTTTCTAAAAGGATTTCGACTTCCTGGAGAAGCACAGAAAATTGATCGGATCATGGAAAAGTTTGCTGAGCGGTATAGTAGCTGACAACTTGAGATGCTGCTTCAGCGGTTTAGCCTCCCCTCATTTTTCTTTTGCATTTGATTGTTTACCTGAGCCATGTTTGTTTTGCAGTTATTGTGCTGATAATCCAGGACTTTTCAAGAATGCAGATACTGCTTATGTTCTTGCCTATGCTGTTATAATGTTGAATACTGATGCACACAATCCAATGGTTTGGCCAAAAATGTCGAAATCTGATTTCATACGCATGAATTCTATGAATGATATAGAAGAGTGTGCTCCAAAGGAGCTCCTAGAGAAGATATACGATTCAATTGTTAGAGAAGAGATAAAGATGAAGAACGATACATCTGATGCATCTGTAAGCAGTAAACTGCGGCCAGAAACAGAAGAGAGAGGACGTCTTGTTAATATTTTAAATTTAGCTCTTCCGAAAAAGAAGTCAGGGATTGATACTAAGACAGAGAGTGAAAAGATTAAAAAGCAAATTCAGGCACTTTTCAAAAATAAAGGTGAGAAAAGGGGTGTTTTCTATACGGCTCAGCAGATTGACCTTGTAAGACCCATGCTCGAAGCCGTGGGCTGGCCTTTGCTTGCTACATTTTCTGTCACATTGGAGGAAGGAGACAATAAGCCAAGGGTTATTCTTTGCATGGAAGGCTTCAGAGCTGGCATACATCTAACACGTGTTCTTGGGATGGATACAATGCGATATGCTTTCCTAACATCCTTAGTACGGTATGCTTTTCCTTAGGATCTTTTGCACTGTTATGTTATAATATACTATAATGAATTTAACATCATTTTGTTCCATCTACTTAATATCAATAATGAAGTATGCAAAAAGTGTGATTTGATGTTTTGCCAAACTGTGTGTAGATTTACATTTTTGCATGCTCCAAAGGAGATGCGAAGTAAAAATGTGGAAGCATTACGTGCCCTGCTTGTCTTATGTGATATGGAGACTGATTCACTACAAGACACCTGGAATGCTGTCTTGGAATGTGTCTCCAGGTTAGAATATATCACTTCGACCCCATCCATTGCTGCAACTGTGATGCAAGGATCCAATCAAATATCCAGGGATGCAGTTCTTCAGTCTCTTAGAGACGTAGCTGGAAAGCCAGCTGAGCAAGTTTTTGTAAATAGTGTGAAATTGCCTAGTGATGCAATTGTGGAGTTCTTCACAGCTCTCTGTGGGGTTTCTGCCGAAGAATTGAAACAAACACCTGCTCGTGTCTTCAGCCTACAGAAGCTTGTTGAGATAAGCTACTATAATATGGCTCGTATTCGTCTGGTACGCCATTTTCCATTAATGCTTTAATTTTTCTGTTGTTCTTAATTTTTTCCTACATGCCTGCATTATGCTAATATGTGGAATTTTGGTGGTCTTAATGCTATTATGATTATATCTTTCAATATTGGCTGCCAAACTGGAAGATATGACAACATATAGAGACTCCAAAATATCTCTTAGTTCATGTTCATGTTTGTAACAGGTTAATGCAGCATATATATAGACTTTCTTTTTGAAGTCTCATCCTGTCCTCGGTGGCATTAACACAGTCATTGCTTAATCTAGATGAGCAAAAGAGTGCACCGTTTGTTTTTTTTTTTTTTTTGGTGCATGATGCTGACAAATGCATGTTAAAATTAGATGTCTTTAACTTCATTATGAAATTATGTTCGTTACTTTTATGATATATTCCATTCTTAGGTATGGGCTAGAATATGGTCTGTCTTGGCCCAGCATTTCATTGCTGCTGGTAGCCACCATGAGGAAAAAGTTGCTATGTATGCCATTGATTCACTGAGACAACTTGGTATGAAGTATTTGGAGCGTGCTGAACTCACCAACTTCACCTTCCAGAATGACATTTTGAAACCTTTTGTCATTCTTATGCGGAATAGCCGCAATGAAAAAATACGCAGCCTGATTGTGGATTGCATTGTTCAGGTAAATCTTGTTCCAATAATTTTGCACATTAAAATTTTCCATTATGCTGCTTCTTATACTCATCTTTGTTCATGATGAGACACATAGCAATTAACTGCTGGTGATGGCATTGCAGATGATTAAATCGAAGGTTGGTAGCATTAAATCAGGTTGGCGGAGTGTGTTCATGATCTTCACTGCAGCTGCTGATGATGAGTTGGAATCAATTGTCGAAAGTGCATTTGAGAATGTTGAACAGGGTGAGAAAACAGATAGTTTAGCCCACTATCTTGAGGTCAAATCTTTTATATTTTCGATGAATCTAATACTGTAAGTCTTGCAGTTATCTTGGAGCACTTTGATCAGGTTGTTGGTGACTGCTTTATGGATTGTGTCAATTGCCTCATTCGTTTTGCTAATAACAAAATTTCTCCACGGATTAGCTTGAAGGCTATTGCTCTCCTCCGTATATGTGAAGATCGTCTTGCAGAGGTTTGCAGCAACATACCTGCTTATTCAGACATGATCTAAAGTCTAAACTATCGATGACATTTAAAAAAACATTGTTTGGCAAGAGTTTTTTGTTGATAGCTTGTTCTTCTCAATATATTTATGGAGTATGCAACTTCATTCATTGAGGTGCTTGACAGTTTGTATATCTCTATCTTGTCTGCCAATGTGATGTCACTTTGAAGAACTTGCAGTTTTTCTTTCTTTCTGGTTATCGGAATTTGTTGATTCCACTCTTTATCACACTTTTTTGTGGACTTTATTGAAAACTATGCAATAAACTTCTCATAATATTTATACGGGCATGAGGAATACAACTTTTGTAGTTAAAACTGTTAAACTGCTAACCTGCTCATATATAGCCAGGTTCTCAACACAGCCCAATGAACATTAAGTCACATAGGTATTTAGTTCACCTGAAACTAGATGCTTTTATTTCATTCTTGTCAGACAACATACAAAATGTGTACTTATTTCACATCAACACGACCACAAAATTTAAAAATAACTGCTAAGTTAGGAGACAGTGTATTCTCCTCTCAACAAACATGATGTTTAGAATAATTGATCAAAGGGCTTGCAATTGGTATGGCAGGGTAAGATGGACGAAAAAGGTTAGACAAATACTTCATTTTCTACTACTATTAAGAAGGGCCCCTTGTTATGAGTGAGTGACTATGTTCAAGTTAAATTCAAGCAGTAATACTTTATGGTTTGTGTCATTAGTTACTGATTAGTCATGAAGGGCTAGTTTTTGACATGTGATATTTCAGAAGCCTTCGGTATTTGATGTGTCCATGGTCCAGTTGGTTTTCAAGTTATCTTTGTGCTCATAACATAAAACTGCATTGTTGGACTTAATTAATTATCTTAAAAAACTTATTGTTAATGTGACACTGTTTCATGAATCCTTAAGTTCGAGAAGTTGATAGAACTCTAGGATAGAGTTAATGGCATCACATGGTCAACTAGCTCGGGAGGATGCTTGATCAGGTTGTCAGTTGTGAGCTTCTTAGCTCTCAATATCTGCCTTGTTCTTAGTTGAATCTAAAAAGGCAGTTCTGGCTTACTTTGATAACTATATATGTATGAAGCAGCAAAATAGGTAGAAAGTGGATTATCTTGAAGTTTGTGACTTGTCAGTCATTTTGAAGTGTTTTAGCAGAAAGGTTTGTTTCGGTGTTCATGAAATTGGTTTTTTGTGTATTTGTCTAGTGATATGCAACATCCTAATTTGTACTTGTTAATGTGCAAGACAAGGTTTGCAATTTCGGCTTGTACCGCTTGCTATGGGTGGTACATACCGGTCCGCCAGGTTACCGGTACGTGGACCACCCACTACCGGGTGGTACTGCCAAAAATTGATCATTAACGATCGATTTCGGTCGTCGGCGGTCGATTGAGGGAGAGATTGACCATCGGTAGTCGATTGAGGGAATCGATCGTCGGCGGTCAATTGAGGAAGAAAAAGAAAAGGAAAAGAAGAAAAAAGAAGAGGAGAAGAAATAATACCGCCCCGTCCTCGCCTGCGTGCCTCCTTTACAGATGACAACTATAAATCTTTCACTTTATTAATCCAGATTACATATCTGTAAAGGTTTTATATCTGCTCAAATGTATCATCTTACAGATTTGAAGTGTTAAATGCATGCCTTAAAATCTGGCTAATTAATGGTAATAGCCACTGTAGAGTTTTGTTGTTCTTCATGATTGCTTAAAAATTAGCATTATCATCATGCTCCATGAAAAGTTGGAAACTAAGTAGGTACCTTTTTCTTAATATATTTTACATTCAGAATCTTAATATTTCATGCTTGCTAAATCTTTTGGCTTTTTAGTTTGTTTCTCTTATCCCTTTTGTATCTGCAGGGCCTTATACCTGGTGGAGCCCTGAAACCAGTGGATGGTGGGCTAGAGACAAACTTTGATATAACCGAGCATTACTGGTTTCCCATGTTGGCTGGTTTATCTGATTTAACATTGGATTCTAGATTGGAAGTTCGGAACTGTGCACTGGAAGTGCTATTTGATTTGCTGAATGAGAGAGGGAGGAAATTCTCTTCTGCTTTCTGGGAGGGCATTTTTCACCGAGTCCTTTTTCCTATATTTGACCATGTACGAAATGCTGGAAGAGATGGCCTTGTCTCCTCAGGTGATGAGTGGCTTCGAGAAACTAGCATCCATTCACTTCAGTTGCTCTGCAACCTTTTTAATACTTTCTATAAGGTATCTATCTTTGATTTCCTTCACTGAGCCATGCGAACCATTTCATGTATATCTGCATGTGTTTTTCATGTTATAAACTTCAGCAATTATCCTTATGCCCCTTACTCCTTTGAGCTACAATTTCAATTTACTTTTTCTTTAATAAAAGGATCTTACTATGTATTGCTTATGATATTTATATGCTCTTTTGTTCTGGCTCTCTTCAGGAAGTATCTTTCATGCTTCCACCACTCCTGAGTTTTCTGCTTGATTGTGCCAAGAAAACAGACCAAAGTGTGGTTTCCATCTCTCTTGGAGCCTTAGTACATCTTATAGAAGTTGGGGGCCATCAGTTCAGTGATAGTGACTGGGATACTTTATTGAAAGGCATTAGGTATGCTGTTGGTGAACTATTCTCTCGTAGCATTACTTTTTATGTTCTGATTTTTCCTTCTTTTCTTGTATAAATGTGGAATTGCAGAGATGTATCATACACAACGCAACCTCTCGAACTTCTCAATTCTTTGGGATTTGAGAACTCAAGAAAACAAAAACTTTTATCCAAAGATTCTAAAGATTCAGATGCCAAAGATGGTAGCAGTCCATTTAGGAACAATCACAAAATGGAAGGGGGAAGAGCTATGGATCATGAATCCTTATCTGCTGATGGTGGCGCTTTTGGAAATACAATCAGCACAACTAACTCTAAGGATGATTATGAAGAAAACAATCTCCAAACAAACTTTGAGGAATCTGATGGTATGTTACTATTTAGTGATTCTTCCAATAGATGTACCTACAAGATGCATAAGAGTTGTGGGACTATACTAGAGTGCTATGTTGTGCCTGCATAGATATTCTCATTGCCTTTCTTTCAGAATAAGCATTTACCTCTTCTGTAGGACATCCATCACCATCAGGTAATAACATGAATAAGCCTGCTGAAGCTGCAAACTATCAGCGTAGTCAAACATTTGGCCAAAGGATCATGGGTAATATGATGGACAACCTTTTGCTTAGAAGTCTTACTTCCAAATCAAAGAACCGCACAAGTGATCTCACTCCAGTTTCAGCTTCACCTGTAAAGGTAAAGGTGTATTTTCATTCTTTTACCTGGAAATAATCTAGTTTGTGCACTGTTCCGGTTGGTCGGGATTCATTGTGTTTTCATAAATTTATGGGATGTTTGCTAGATTGCTTATTGATTTATCACATGAATTATAAAGAGATTGAAATATAATAGCTAGTTAGAAAAACAATGTCTATAAAATATGAGATATAGTTCCATTTCCAACCGTGATAAAAAGTTTAATAGTGAAGCTAAAAATTACTAAGCTATATTTAGTTTTTAATAAGTTACATATTTATGAAAATACATCTTTGTGATCAGATGAGAACTTAGATGTGTTAGGTGACTAATTTTAGTTTATTTGCAAAGAACCCAAAGTTGTGGCTGATTTACCATGTTTATGTGGGACGCACATATGGAGATATCCATCTCTGAAGAAAATAAAAGCAAAGAAAGTATATACTTCTTTCCTGCTTGTAGAATGTTTGATTACAGATTTGATTAATTGTTTGAATCAAGGTTTGCTATACCGTTCCGTACCGGCATATTGAGTTTATCTCGGTACGTTATGATACCCGGTACCGAGTGGTACATACAATGTGTACCACTAAGTATAATATAATATAATATAATATAATATAATATAATATAATATAATATTTTATAATATAAATATAAATATAATATATATCAAAAAAACAAAAAGGGGGCGACATCGCCTCACTCCTTCTCCCCGCGTTTCGTCTCCTTGTGCGAGGAGAAGGAATCGCTCGCCGGTGAAGAATCGCCCGTGGGCGATGGATCACACGGGTGATTCTTCGCCCGCAGGTGACGGACTGCGCAAGGGAATCGAGGAAGAGCAGTGTGCGTGAGGTATTTTTCTCCTTTTTCTTCTCCATCTTCTTCTTCTCCTTCTTTCTCCCTCAATCAATCGTCGACGACCGATTTTGGCATTACCGCCCGGTAGCGGCGATCCCCAATTGATTGGTCCATATCGCCAGGTATGCCAGGTACAGGGCCTTACCGAGCGGTAAGGCAATTCTTGGTTTGAATTAAGCACTGTTGTAGATGGGGAATAATAAAACACCTTCTGTTGTACATTATTTGATATTAATTGTTCAATATATTTTCTTTTAGCAGAAGAGTAAATCCATGTTCAACTAAAGAAGACCCTTACCTTTCACACGGAAGGGATGAATATACTTGGTGTATTCCAGATAAACTTCTAAGTTATATGTTGTTTGCAGATAAAATTATTTCAATTAAATTTAAACTTGAGCGATGCAGACAAACTTTTGAAACTATGGTTTTTAGATTGCAAAGGATAAAGACCAAAATATAAAGTGATTTTTCAGCAATATTAATAGAAGAATTTATATGACATATAATAGATGAATAAATTTTTTTTAAAGTTTTTATAAATTGTGGATCCATCATTGAATGAAGCTATTGCTTATAGAGTTCAAGTGCGATGGTAAAGTTAAAGGAGAGTATCGGAAGTGTTCTTTTTTCCAATTGTTGTGTGCCTTTTAGTTAGAAAGGAAAATTGTATAAAGCAGTTGTTAGCTAGCTATAATTTGTGAATCGTAATACTGGGTAGTTAGAAAATAACATAAATAAAGAGTCAAGGATTTTGAGATCAGAAAGTTGAAATTATTGTATGGAGTGCATGAGGTTTCTGTCGATGTGGGGTTCGGGTGGAGGTATTAAATGTATTTTTAGCCTTTGTAAGATTGGGAAATTGTTTTCCGATTTAAACCTTGATTATCTAGATCATATAGAAATAATTTAAAATAATTTATTATTGATAAGAAAATAAGAAATCATTTAAAACAACAGATATATGTCTAAAATAAGACCATTAGATAATCAAATAATCGAGGAAAGCCAAATCGGATTAGTGGGGCAAGATGAGGGGGAGAGACTAAAGACTTTATTTAAAACAATGTTAAAACGATTTGATAGCTCCAACTTTGAAATTTGAATAGTGATATTTCTTAAGTGGAGCTTTCTGACAGTGACGGAAAAAAATGTGTGGCTGACTGACTAGTGTGTTCTAATTTTGTTGAATAGATTTGCATGCCAGTCCAAGAGATGTAGGCACTGCGTTTGAATTCTCTCAATTTTTATGCTTAACATGGGATTCATCTCTGCATAAATTTTGTTCCATTTTGATATGCCATCAGCTATTTGATTTTGTGTCTGGAATGTCTGCAGATCCCTGATGCTGCAGAACCTGTTGTGGGTGATAACGATGAAGAGAATTCCATGATGGCAACCATCAAAGGAAAATGCATTACACAACTTTTACTATTAGGCGCTATTGATAGCATACAGGTAAAGATAAACTTCAAACAGGAGGCATCATCTTGCTTAATATTTTGTTAATGATTAGTCTCTTAGATGATGTGTTTGAACATTGCAGAAGAGATACTGGAGTAAATTAAAGGTCCCTCATAAAATTGCAATAATGGATATCTTATTGTCCCTGGTAGAGTTTGCTGCTTCATATAATTCTTCGTCAAACCTTATATTGCGAATTCAATATATACCTTCTGAAAGGTATTGAAGCCAGAGTCTTAGAGATATCTTGATTAATTTGATAACCAGAGTCTTAATTCCATTTATGGTTGATGTTGCACAGGCTTCCTCTAAATCTTCTTCGCCAGGAAATAACAGGAACCTCCATTTATTTAGAAATCTTACACAAGTCAACTGCGACACAGAATGGTAGCAGTCATGAACAAGGGATTTCTAATGGTCCATTTGTCCAGACCTCATCAGTCAATGATTCATGCTATGCTGGATCTTTAGATTCAGAAGAGAAGCTCAAAGGCATAGCAGAAGAGAAGCTAGTTTCTTTCTGTGGTCAGATTTTGGAAGAGGCTTCTGAGCTCAAACCAATTACAGGGGAGACTGGTAGCGCGGAGTTACATCGTGTACTTGACATGAGGGCTCCGGTCATTGTTAAGGTAAGGAGAGGCTGTTAACGTGTATTTTCTACTGTCTATACATGCTAGTATGTCATCATTATGTTTGTTTGTTGTGTTAGAACTTTTGCTGCTCTGATTGTTGCTTATGGAGAAGGGTTGATGATTCATTATTTTTGCAGTAATATTTAGTCTTCCATCCTTGAACAAATGCTTCAGTACATATAAGGCATGTAACTCCTCTATATGATTCTAGCTTCAGATGCTGATTAGTTAAATCTGTTGTTTTGGAAATGTATAGGTGGTGATCTTGCAATATTCCGTGTATAGTGAGTAGTCAGTCTATTTATGACTGGTCAACCTCAATATATATAGAAATGGTTCAGCTACAGTAAAATTTGAGCCTAGCACATGGTTAGTTCAGCTTGTAACAGGTCTAGTTTCACTTTCTTATATTTTTTGGGTATTTATTAACTCTGAAATCATGATTTATGTTGCCACTTAATGGTTTCAACAACATTGTTCTTAGAACTTATTTTATTTTTATCCTGGAAAGTTTCAAGTTTCAGCCGGTATGAAGAGTCTTATGCTCAGCTGGTTTTGGCCATGCTGGTACTGGCTATCTTATGCTAGCTTCGGGTATGCTGGTAGTGTCATGCTTAGAGTGTAATGGGACCCTCCAGTGTCTAAAACGTTGTCTCTAGATGATTGGAAATTAGTTTATTAGGGAGTCTAAAGATTTATAATGAATAAGGTTTAAAGTTTGGCTTTTAGGACTGATTGGGCTTCTCACATGATGGAACCCTATCTCACCATTGCACTAATTCATCGAAGTCCCTTCTCATATAAACATAAAGTAGAACATTGGTTTGCTGGGTCAACTGATTTGCTGCTTCTGGTGTCAGTGGCCTAACCGAACAGGTCTGGGCTCAAATTTGGTAGTAACGATTTAATGGAATTGCTGCCAAGCAGCTTGTAGTATCTTCCTTGCATCTAATAGCTCTTTTGTCTTATAATCTCCGACTCAATCAGAACTGGTTTTCTGTGTTTCTTCTGACAAATCTGATCTATTGCTGCTTTCAAGTGTATGTTCACTTCACTTGTCTATAGCTAGAAATTGGCCTGAACAGACTTCGCGATGTTTATTGAATTCTAATTTTCCCTATATCAACATCAAGTGGAAATAAGTGGTATCGGAGCTTCGTCATCAGCAAGATTTCACTTCGCTAGTTTTGGTTTTATCTTTACCACCAGGGTCCAATATAGGTGGTGGAGCCTCTTGACCGGAAATGTTTCACATTTTTTGTTAAATTATTAGATGATTATCGTTGATGAGGATGAGAATTTCATTATTTAAACAATATTTGAAAGTGAGAAAGATTCAAAGGAACATAAATATTTAGAGGCTTCTAGATACAGAAAGAGTAAAAAGTATCAATGAAAAAAGTAAACAAGAAGAAAAATAAGTTGATACATATTCAAGGAGTGACCAATCAGAGTTTAAACAAAATTTGAAGCTTAGCACAAAGCCCTGTATCAAGCTCGCAGATTATTCATCGCCAAAGTCCTTTTATTTGTCGAACCAACTAATCAGGAAGCAGCAAATAAAATCCTATTCCAGACAAAGCCTCTGATGTTTTGCATCCTGAAGTTTCGCAGTTGAAGCAAATTAACTAACAAATTCTGTGAGCATATACCATGAGATAATACACAGAATTGCAATTGTCGCAATAATGTCTAGCCAAAGGTTGAGCATGAAGTCATATGATACTTTTAGGTCCTTTTCTCTCTATTTTTTTAAATTTGCCAAACAAGTCAATATTTTTGCTGTTATGTAAGGCCAAAAGTATTGTATTCAAGAGGCATTTTTGAGTCGAGTAAGTGGCAATGGTCTAGTTAGAGGTTCACTGTGAACCACCTTAGATTAGGCCATTAATGAACAGACTAAAGAACTGCTTTTTGGTTTTAGTAGAACAGAAGAATGCAATAATAAAGAGGACATTAAGTTGAAATTTCTGCTAAGCGGTTACAAATTGTTTAGTCTATTGGGATACATCCTGTTTTCTTTCTTGTCAAATATTGTATCCTATGTCTTATCTGTTAATGAAATTCCTTAGGTTTGACAGTTTTTTGGAGTAAAATTCGATCTCTAGCATTTTCTGCTGTAACATCACCACATTTTGCTGTTATAGCCAAGAATTTGCCCCAAGGGCTCTTTCGCTATTCCAGCGATTGCAAAAGGCGCTCGGGCACTCGCCTAAGTGCTTGGGCGAGGCGAGGCGAGGCCCGAGCACCTCGCTCGATCTCTAAGCGGTGCACTTCAAAGAGGCGCCTGGGCGCTCGCTTGAGACCAGGCGCTGGGCGCCGAGTTAAACCGAGGCGAACCGTCTTTAGCTGGTTTCGGTCGCGTTAGTGGTTCAATCGAACCAATTAACGATCGATAATTGCTTCCTCAACCCTAATCTCACTCGTGAATCGCGATTATGCCGCCGCCGCTATTCGCCGTCGCTCTTCTCTGCCGTCCGCTCTCCGTCATCACTACGTTGTTGTCCGCCGCTACTATTGCCACTTTTCTTTCCGTTGTCATTCTTTTCGCCATCACTTTTGTTGCTCTCGATGACTTTCTCAAGTCGACCACCTCGCCTATTTACTATTAACAATATACTGTATATTAACAATATATTGTTAATGTACTGTTAACAGTAACGGTATACTGATAATAATATTTTTTATTTATTAGATTAATATTATTATTTTGATTTAAATTTTAATAATACTAATATTTATTTCTTTAATATCATGTTTCTAGATTTTCTTAATTTAATATCATATTTCTATTTAAATAATTATATTTACTAATTGTATTATATGTTTTTTATATTTTAGCGCCTCGCTTCGCTCGGGCAAGCGCCTGGGCGAGCGCTTATCGCCTCGGGCGTTTTGGGACCTTGGCGCCTGTTGGCGCTTAGCGCTTTTTAAATCACTGCGATGTTCAGATCTCAATTATAGTTCTGCATTTGTGACCTTTCATAAACTTATCACTGCAATGGGAACTAGTTATACCTACTAACTGACAGTGTCATTACCTTTTTAAAATTTTAGATTGCTAAAAGCATAAATTTTGCTACTCTATGTTCTCGTTTGACTCATGGTTTACAAAATGTATTACTTCTGGTTGGCCTTTCAGGTACTCAAAGGAATGTGCTGTATGGATAATTTAATATTCAGAAAGCATATAAGAGAGTTCTATCCACTAATTACCAAACTTGTATGCTGTGATCAGGTAAGTTCTCATTTTATAGTATTCTGAATGTATCATCCCAAATAAGTTGATGCACTGGGCTCACTTATCGATGTTTGTTGCTTGCAAAGTATGTACAAGTTTCTTGCATATGTACTCCTGCTTGACATTGCAAGCGGTTGCTTCCTACTGTGGATTTTTGAAGAAATACTGGATGGTCAGGTTGGCTGAATGCATGTACTTGTGGAAACACATTTACATGAACCTCGTGTGCATGCTCGAGTGCACGTGCACTCTCTTGCATATGGGTGTATGTGTTGTTGTCATGGACTAGATCATTCATCACCTAATATGCTTAGTTACCTAATTAGTTATTGGTCATTTTGTTGGTTTTTTACATAAGATCTGCATTTAGAGGTTCAATTGGCAAGAAATGTTGTGCTTATCATTTACTTATTATTTCAGATGGAAGTTCGTGGAGCTCTTGGTGATCTCTTCAGCACACAGCTCACCCCCCTTCTACCATAATCGTTATTGGTGCTGTTCATGCTTCTTTTTTCGTTGCAATTGAGATTCTCCAGCCAACTTTGATGCAGAAACTTTTACAAATGTCTTATGCCATGAAGACCTGCACCTGTGGGTTCTTAGCAAACCTGTTCCACGGCTGCTATGAACAAGAATGGATAGAGATATAATAGAGATTTTTTGAGGTATTGCTTGCTAATAGAGAGCTACCAAAATATGACTTGTCAGGATGTGCGGCATATCTTCTCAGTTGTCTGAGTTCAGTATTTTGGAATGGCCTACTTCTTCCTTGCTTAGGTCCGCAATCTCTACAAATGAGGTTTTGACGACTTGATATTTGTTACTCTCTTACCCACATTCTATCTTCAGTGTTGGTTTTTTACTGGTCATCTGTGTATATTGAATTATTCAGCAACATCCACTAATTATTTTATGCGTCTGACAAGTTTATGCATTAATGTTCGATCATCTTTTTAATTTGATTAGTCATGTTTCTTTCGAAGACATTAGTTGATTGGCCCTGAATCTGATTGGATTTTCTATTAAAAGAATTGTTGATCACAAATTTTTATTAATGATTGCGTCGTTTAACTATTGACGTCGGCTTAGAATTCTACTTAGCTTCATCTCTCATCGAAATAGGATCTCTTGTCCACAATTCACATCCAAATCATCCTAGAATTTGAGATTCATGTCATACGAATTCTTTTATAGATAACCAAAAGCCCCATAAAATTGCAAGAATATTGATCGGAGTTTTCAGATTCGTCAAACGCGATCTGATCATCCAATGGAGTTGGGAAAGAGAAATCATTCATTCCTAGATAGAATCTATCAACCTAGTTTGCCTTGTGTTATATTAAATATTAGAAAAATATCTATATTTGGACCCCTTTTTCTAAAATAAATATGATCAAAGGTACCAGAACATTCTCAGTTGTGCGTTTACATATATGTATGTATACAAAGTGATCGGCTTGCAGGATGATGCAACGGCAAAATCGACTTTGTTTCATCCATCTCCATGTTCTTTTTGCGTCTTGTAGAGAGGTCGGCCCGTGGGCGGATGAGCTCATGGCGAGGCGACGTGATAGCAACCCCTTCCACGAGGAAGATGAGGAGGAGGAGGTTGATCCCTTCTAGGTGATCATTCCCCATCTTAATTTCTCCCGGTTTGAGTTGTCGATGGATCTGAGATTCTTCCTATCCTTCTCTGTTCTCTTTTGTTAGCTGCACGATAGGTTTATTGTCTAAGGATTTTGTTAGGTCCGATGCTGTGCGGTTAATTTATACCCTAAACTAGGTTTAGAAGATGTCTTCTTCACTCGCTTTTATTACGATAATTCTTTAATTCCATCATTTGGTTGATTTGAAATGTTTGATTCTATTATGAATCTTAATTATGATCGTCCAGATCACGTTTATAAAAAATATATATCCCCAATTAATGTCCACATGTTTGGTTGAGTAATCTAATAAATTAAGATCGTCCCGTATCTAACTATTTAAACTTTTAGATGCATTGTCATTGATAAAATTTTTTTTTAAGAGATTCCAATTAAATGCACTAGTGATCTTATTTAAATGGCATTCGGTAGATGAGCTGCTATCTTTGATCATATACAGGCAGAGGACACCAGCCCCATTAAAAAATTAGCTGAAGCAACTGGGTCTGCATTTTAATTTTCTTGAGAGAAGGGGTTCGCAGCTGTTGATAGTTGATGAATTCCCTGTGCAGTCTAATCTTCAAACTCATTCGAAAGTATAATTGAACTGCACATGGAGGAACCTTAATGGGTCCACCGAGTACAGCTGCTAATATATCGCATTGATCAATGATCCGCAGCATCAGTTGTTGGAGAAAATCTTTTACTAGGATGAAGTTTCACCCTGCTACATTTGGCAATATTGTTAAGGTCACCATGGCAATTGTTTCTTATGTCTGTCCACAAATTTAGCAATGGTTTGTTAATTGCTAACATCTTAAGCATTTTAGCTAAGCCAAGAATGTTTTGAATTCGTGCACTTATCTATCTTTCCAAAGCTGATATTTTTGACTGCTAGTTTAGCGTGTTGGTCTCTTGAAACCAATGTTCAACTTTCCTGCTCAGGTGATTTTCCCGACTCTGATGTTTATTTCATATTAATTTGGTACAGTAAGCTGTAATCAAGTTTTCCTGCATTTTCTCTTGTACACTTTTCCTCGTCTCCAAAAGAAATGTTCTATTGATCTCTCATTGTCACTCCATTTTGAAGGATGAGTTTCTTGTTTCGTTTAAGCAGTATTCTCTTTTTCCACTCACTGAATGGAGCAGATCAGCACGGCTGCACTGACTTGAAGCATATATGTACCAATCACATATGATGAGTTTCTTTTCTCATTACAGTGGTAGTCATTTTATTCCAGTGCATATCTTTTCATGAATCCTTGTTCTATTGACATCAAATGTTCTCTAGAAACACCATTCTCCAAAGCATCTGAGAAAATCACTGTTAAATTCCTTTTTTTTTTTTTTTTGAACTCCTATCTTGCAACTGATTTCTCAACTTAAGCAACTTTTTTATTACTCTATCCATTTACTAGTTAACTATGTATCTGCGCCTCATCATCATATCTCTCTACATGGGATCTTAGAAATAAATGCATATTATCCGTGATTGGTGATGAACATATGCGAGACTTACTCCCTGACCAATGAAACTATGGATGAAGCTCTTGGTCTTGTTGTAAAGATATGCGATAAAGTATGAAGTCTTGCTATTTCAGGATTCTTGGCTGATCGTCCCTTTTGAGTATAGTCTATTTGGGTATCTACAGTAAAAATCTTGAACTCTTTCAGTGGCTTTTTCTGGTAGCAATGACAGAGGCATGCAATGGAAGGTTTCCCTAAGTTGCAAGGATTTGCCCTATTGATAATAGCTATTGTCTAGGGAGATGTTTTGTACTCGCCCATGGATGGTCATCAAGTTCAAAGTACTGTTCCTTCTCCTTCCTGACTGACTTTTATATTATAGATGTTTCGGGCTTTAATTTTAAGAAGGCTTCTCTATTTCATAGGTGGATTAATTGCCAGGATGTTGGGTAATTCCTATTATCTGAGCTATTAGTGTTATCTAATTTAGCTTCCTGTTAAATAGTCCAGTAGATCTGAAAGAAATTTGCTAACTGAAGCGGAAACAATTTTGTAGTCATCACCTTGATGCTGGAGCACTGTCTGTAACATTTATGAGGTCGGATAAGTAGGAAAATTGTGGTGCTTCAATGGGACTCCCATCTTATGGTGTGGCAGTCTTCAGTTAGTTTAGAACAACACCTGCTATAAATGATCAATTTGTGAAATTCTAGTACTAACAAATGTGTATTTGGAAGTGTTATTTTCACATCGTTGGGGGTGCCACAGATTGATGTTTGCCATTAATTCAGGTTGTGAACTTTTAACCTAGGCAGATATGAAATGTCTCTGCAGACGTTCTTGCAAACTAGTGTGTTCAAAAAATGATCGATTTCTGCCTTTTGTTATGTTGGAAATACTCTCACGTTCTTGGGGTTCTCTTTGTTCATTCTTGTAGGTTTCTGCAGAGGGTGACTCAGTTGTGCAAGTAGAACATGCGGGACTGAGACAAAATGTAATTTTCACAACAATTTCTCTCTCATCCATCAATTGCCAAATTACTATGAGCTCAGAAGATAAAAGGGAAGAGCTTATGCCTTCACTGCCTCCATAGCTACCAACAGGCTTGTGTCAGCCTCAGGAGCCGCTGCACCCCTGAAGAGCAAGATTGCTAGGCTTCCTATGTTGAAGTAGATGAAACAACCACAATGGTGGGTGACAAAGGAACCAAAATCTGTTCCCACAATGCATTGCCACCCTGGACCATATAACCTGTCAAACTCCTGCAGTTTAACAAATTCCATTGTAAGAGGAAGAGGAAACAAGAGGATGAACGGATGAGTCTTTGTTAGTTAGCCAAGATACTCGGAGTTACCTTCTTGATGAAACAGGCTATCTCAGTGGAGTCTGTGACATCAAATTCATCTAGTGCCTTCCCAGCCAAACGGAGAGCATCCTGCTGCTTGGTTAGCAGCATATCGGTCTCTCCAATGACTGCCTGGTTTTCCAGCATAGTTGGGTGTTTGCTCTGTAGGTTTGAGGAGAATGGTGGAGCTGAGATCTCTAACGCTAATGGTAGGTTTTTCAGGGAGAAGGATTGTTAGTTGTGGGGGAAGGAGAAGCGGTGGTCTCAATTATATCGTACTGGGATATGGAGGTAACATTGGTGGGTGCTGGTGGACGGGCCACATCTGTTGAAGATGGAGCTTGTGGCCAGTAGTTGACATGCCGGAATATACCAATCAGCCCTTTGTAAGACGAAGGAATATGAGGCCTTGGCATCAGGAATCTAAGATATTCTTTTGACAATGGCCATTGGATTTGTGCGGCCAGATTATGCACAGAGGTCCATGGCTGATTCTTCTTCTTCTGGTGATTTTGTCTCTTTGTTTGCAGCAATCCCTTCGTTCATTCAGTTTTTCTATGGTATGTATGATATAAGCAGTTGGTAAGTTGCATTCTGTCTAACGAAGTTTACGTTGATCATGCAACAACCGTTGTTGATTCTTAAAAGGAAACCGGCGTATTATGCTTTAGTCTTTTGTTACAAATATAAATGATTGTTTCAACCTTGTTTTCCTCATGTTATTGTCTGTGTTCTTTTTATTTCAGAAAGTGTCTCTTGGTTGACGCGAATCATATGAATTCTTTTGTTCTGATTGATATGTAGAACATTGGCATGCACGATCGAAGTGGTGTCATCGATTTCATTGAGAAACCTGTCTAATTGACTAATCCTCTTTTTTCAGGGTGATGAGAGACAATGGATTTTCCAAGGAAGGAACCTGTGCTTCTAAAGGTATGGGGTCTAGAAACTGAGCACAAGCTTCTGCTTCATAGATGTAACTTGTGGTTAGAACTGTCTTAAGGGGGGACCTGTGGAATAGTATGTATGTATAGATTAAGAGTGACGATGCTGGAAATCCGTGGAAGCAGGAAGCCCACTACTTTTTGCTCACTTTTCCAAGTGGCTTGAAATGACAACATGCAACTGGTTTGATTCTTCTATTCCTTTGATTTCATTCTTTTTGTTCAAGCATTATAAGCTCTTATTTTGTACGTGCAACTGATATTTATTTTCTCTCTTTCGATAATTCTTGTGTTACTTTGTTTAGGTGTACTGCATCATCTGATATTTATGGACATACCTTAACAGTATTTATTCATCAATATTGTCCCCCATATTTCCTGCAAAATGGCGACTGATGAACAGGTGGAGAAGACTGCAAACGCATTCAGAGCTGATCGACCATATATTGCAGGCTATATTATATAAAAGTGAGTCCCTTCTACGAAGCGAATTATATGTGTGTATGGTATTCTGTCATAATCCCACTGTCAAATCTCCATCAATTCTTGAGTTGTATCAGTCTTTGATGACGACGCCATTGTCATTCTCTCGGTGTAAGCTCATCTAAGCAAGCAGAACAGTAGTATCCCATTAGAATATATCCTAAGAAACGGTGTAACCGAGACTAACAGTCGTGAGTGAGCCTCGCCCAGGAGAATTAGTCGATCAAACAAACATGAACCCATTATTTATTTTGCATGAGAGGGTGGACCGTGGCGATGCTCACCAACTATTTGATTCAATTGCTTCCATGATTTAGCGACCGAAGCCAAAGAGAACCGACGACGGCAGGCCACAGCTGTGCTCTCTTTCTATCGCATGGGAACAGTTTCTAATGGGTGACGCAGACGCCGACTTGCGTGCTTCTCTCCCCTGCATAAAAGTCAAGCTGTATCCTCCTCGGTGGACCGATGCCATCTCCGTCGGCTTGCTTTGGAATTTGTAGGCTACTGCTGCCGATGTCCCAAATTGACCGCAGTGAGGGTTGACTACCTGCGGTCGATGGCACTCCGCTGGCAATCCAATAGCTGGAATGGACTGGGCGCCTCCACATCAAGAACTGTCATCATTCGACAACCGCACCTCTCTCTTTACTGTCTTAAATCCAGCGAATGGACTAGTTTTGATCCGAGAACTGATGCCCCTCATCTCTCATGCAATAAGCAGCTAATAGATGTCAACAAGTGTTCATGGATTCCCCACAATGTTTTCGGCGCACCTATGATGACACAAGTGGCGGGATGGAAGACCACCCGGTCTCTCCGGGAATGGGAACACAGAGGGCCCTCGGTCAAAAGAGAAAGAAGCATATCCATGCAGTAGTAACAAAGCCAGAGGTTTCGGTGATTGACTTCTTGACTTGTATCGTAGCTCTTACCCGTATTTTATACGAAGCTGATAGATACCCTCTGCTGTTTCCCTGTTCTATGGCGTCTCACCCGTCCATATATGACATGGTAGACTTTTGGTGGCGAGCCTCAAAGAGTCAAGCATCTCATTCCGATCCGCTTTCTTCCACATATAATTGTAGTCTTGAAAGCTACGTGATGAGTAGGATATGTATCCTCTCAAGTTAGAACTCATCTAAAACCTTTGGATCGACATCATGTGCAACTCTCTAACCCTTCATACTTGTTCACATTACTTTGATCTCTCGTGCATCGCCTCAAAATTGTGGTCAACGCGTCGATACTTGCAATGTTAGCAAGTGGCGTTGCGTATTGCCTGTTTACCACATGAATAAAACACGCATTGTGGGGCCCATTCATGTGACTGTGAGTATATAATTGCCGTGCCAACTGTAAGTAAATATCGCATCTAATATTCAATCGTGTTTATACATGTCTATATATATATATATATATATATATATAAGCTGTCTGAGAATTAATAAAAGGAGAAACCAAGATTAATATCTCTACCATGTCAGCCAAACCTACTCGCACAACACCTATAAAACCACCTCCCCCGTCTCTCCAACGCCATCTCTCTCTCTCTCTCTCTCTCTCTCTCTTGGAGGGGACTGTGCAGTCGAAAATGGCGGGGGGTGCCATCGTGAATACCGGGGGAGAGAAGGAGTACCCCGGGAAGCTCACCCTCTTCGTGTTCATCACCTGCCTCGTCGCCGCCACCGGTGGGCTCATCTTCGGCTACGATATCGGCATCTCAGGTGTATATTGCGTCCTTAACGTCTTCTTCCTCTCCTTCTGGCTAAACTCTTGTTGTTCTCTTCTTTGACTCTGTGTGTGTGTGTGTGTGTGTGTATAGGTGGAGTGACGTCGATGGACCCGTTCCTGAGGAAGTTCTTCCCGGAGGTGTTTCGGAAGAAGGAGGACGACAAGAGCACCAACCAGTACTGCAAGTTCGACAGCCAGCTGCTGACCACCTTCACCTCCTCCCTCTACCTGGCCGCCCTCGTCGCCTCCTTCTTCGCGTCCTGGGTCACCAGGGTGTTCGGCCGCAAGTGGTCCATGCTCGGCGGCGGCCTCACCTTCCTCGTCGGCGCCGCCCTCAACGGCGCCGCCCAGAACGTCCTCATGCTCATCCTCGGCCGCATCCTCCTCGGCATCGGCGTCGGCTTCGCCAACCAGGTACTCCCTTCGCTCGGTGGGTCCCGCTGTCACTCCCAGTCGACCAAATGCTGCTCCACAATGTTGACTAATTTGAATTGCATGCAGTAAATAAATCCATTTTGGCATAGAATAAAAGACGGAGTGGTTGAATCTTTCTTTGTTCGTCTTTCTCACGGACTTTTTAGCCACTCATCGCTCATACGTAACATCTCTCTTACCTCACTTGTCGTCTCGTTACGGTCACTGTGTTCTGGATATAACCGAGCTTTCTTTCTTCTTTTCTTTTTGGCTTATGGGGTGGAGGAGTAAAAGTCAAAATTAGATATCTCCTCCGTATGTAATTGGCCACAAGAGGAGGATAAGTGTAAGATAAGACAAGAGGGAAACCTGTGGACCATAACTGTTCTTATTGCATGCCATCCTGCGATATGAGGCTTCCCTCCCATGTTCTTGCTTCTCGCATCACCATCTCTGTGCTTCCTTTTTATCTCTCTTCCTCTCCTGAAGCGACCATTCAATTACTGTGAACCATCAGATTTTTGTTACTATAATATCTTTTATATACGGAGTGGAAATTTTATGTTCATTTATACAATAGATTTATTTGAGCGATCGAATTGTGTCACGGTGGGGATGTGACGTTTGATGCTAACAAGATGGTCTTATGGGTTTGGTGTGGATTCAAAAAAATGATGCAGTCGGTGCCGGTGTACCTGTCGGAGATGGCGCCGGCGAAGCTCCGTGGCATGCTCAACATCGGCTTCCAGCTCATGATCACGGTGGGCATCCTGGCCGCCAACCTCATCAACTACGGCACCGACAAGATCAAGGCCGGGTGGGGGTGGCGCGTCAGCCTCGCCCTCGCCGCCGTCCCCGCCGCCATCATCACCGTCGGCTCCGTGTTCCTCCCCGACACCCCCAACTCCCTGATCGAACGCGGGTACCCGGAGGAGGCGCAGCGCATGCTCCGCCGCATCCGCGGCACCGATGACATCCACGACGAGTACGGCGACCTGGTGGCCGCCAGCGAGGAGTCGAAACTGGTGCGGCACCCCTGGGCCAACATCGTCGAGCGCAAGTACCGCCCCCAGCTCACCATGGCCATCCTCATCCCCTTCTTCCAGCAGCTGACCGGCATCAACGTCATCATGTTCTACGCCCCCGTCCTCTTCCAGACCATCGGCTTCGGCAGCAACGCCTCCCTCATGTCCGCCGTAATCACCGGCCTCGTCAACGTCTTCGCCACCTTCGTCTCCATCTTCACCGTCGATAAGCTCGGCCGACGCAAGCTCTTCTTGGAGGGCGGCGCCCAGATGATCGTCTGTCAGGTACCTTCTTCTTCTTCTTCTTCTTCTTCTTCTTCTTCTTCTTCTTCTTCCACGCCATGCAATCTATCTAGAAACCCAGTGCACTCAGCGCATCCTCTTCCTCCTTCCTCGGTAGATCATCGTCGGGACGCTGATCGCGATCAAATTCGGTACCAGCGGAGAGGGGCACCTGTCCAAGGCCTACGCGGCCTTCGTGGTGCTCTTCATCTGCATCTACGTCGCCGGGTTCGCCTGGTCATGGGGTCCCCTGGGCTGGTTGGTTCCCAGCGAGATATTTCCGCTGGAGATCCGGTCGGCAGGGCAGAGCATCAACGTGTCCGTCAACATGTTCTTCACCTTCGCCATCGCCCAGGCCTTCCTCACCATGCTCTGCCACATGAAGTTTGGCCTCTTCTACTTCTTCGCCGGGTGGGTGCTCATCATGACCACCTTCATCTCCCTCTTCCTGCCCGAGACCAAGAACGTGCCCATCGAGGAGATGGTCCTGGTCTGGAAGTCCCACTGGTTCTGGGGCAAGTTCATCGCCGACGAGGACGTCCATGTGGGCAAGGCGGAGACGGAGATGAGCAACTGGAAGCCCAAATCCGACGCCATATAATAGGTGTTCGTTGTTGTGTCTCAGAAAAGATACAGAACAGTTTAGATTTAGTCGTCTCCGTAGCCATGTTTACTTCTTCTCCGTCTTCCAACTTCTTCATGCTGCGTGTAAAGAAAGATCTGGTAGTCGGTTCATCTTCTTCCTCCTCCTCCTCCTTCTGGCTGAAGCATCGAAACCTTTGATCTAATCGTTGTCCGACCCACTTGTTGAATATGTCTACGTAGTAAGCTCACTATTCTCAGATGCTGTCTCTCTCGCTCTCTGACATCCCCCATGTTCGTATGATCTCATCGTGCAATCCGCAGACAGATCCCACGTCTTCTGCAGCCGAATCCGTCCATGTATTGACAGGAGATCAACACCTGGATGATCCGACGTCATCGTGCTCATCGCTTATTTATCTGACGATCTCATCACGGATGCATGCATCAACCCTAACTCGATGCCATCGGATGTAACTGTAACGCTCGACTGTTATTTATCTGACGCTTCGACGAACACATAAATCTTCTTATCTCCGGGCATTAAACTTGTAATAGTAAAACTGGACAATTGATTCAAGTTGGCTTCGAACTCTTACAGCATCTTAGCCGGGAAAAATTAGCATGTAATGTAATCTTTAGAAATTGGGTGGATGACACATGCGGACTGGGTTGGGGGATGGATAAGATAGATAAGATAGATGATGTGAAGGACTCATCCATGAACACTTTTATCCAGAAAGAACGCCGTCGTCCTTGTAAAGAAGAGAATCCAATTCCCATGTCTCAGGTGAAGCCTCTTTCTCTTTCTTTTGCTTTTTTCTGCATCTTTCTTTCTCGCGGAATCCGATCCAAAGTGGATGGATGATTGGGTGGGGAAGGAAGGAGCAGCTCGTGACGGCTCCCTCCCTACTTTTCCTGGTCATTAATGGTGGCTTTGGACTCTGTTTCTCGTGTCACCCAAAAGGCATGCATTAATACCACTTCATGGGAAAGATATGATTCATGACGTAGCTTTTCTTTGCCGCTCTTCTTACGTAGCTTTATCCACTTCGATCACTGTTGTTGTTGTTTTCTTTCCTGTGCTACACATCTTCGACTGGTTTGATTGCTTGCAAGTAGGGAAGTAGGTGTTGTTCCAACTGAATCAATCGAATATGAATCGAACTATTCGATTTATCGATTGATATATTTTTATTTGAATCCATCAGGTCGAATCAAATTAAACTAATTTTAATTTTAAAATATCTAATTCACTTATTTAACCTTAAAATTGATCCAAATCGATTAACGTACGTCTAAAATTTTAAAATCACTGATATCAAAACACAATAGCAATATATATATTTTTTTATTTAAAAATGTTAAATTTATTAATCAATTTTGAACTTGTTTGAATCTATTTTACCTTAGCCTAAACGAACTAAGTCGATCCGATCTTTAATAATTTGGTTCAAACCTATTTGAATCCCCTTAATCATCAATTTAGTGTTTTATATATATATATATATATATATATATATATATATATATATATATATATATATATATATATTAATCATAAACTCCACATTAGTCGTGGAGTTGAAGAGTATTTCGAAGCTTCTCATGATTCTTAGGTTTATAAAAAAGATATAAATAATATTTATTTATGGAAAAAAATAATGAAAAAATTAGAAGAAGGTGGTAGTAATTTTAATCTATAAGAAACCATTAACAAAAAAAAATAGTTTAAAAGACAAAATACGATAAACATAGATCGAACACGCGATCTTCAGATCTTCAATCTGACACTCTCCAAACTAAACTATCCCCGGATTGTATTTATTTTTGCATGTTTAATTTATATATACTTAAATAATTAGGTTGGAAGGGTTCATGCTTCTTTTCCCACTATTGACTTTTTACAATCGTCGGTTCGACCAATGGTAAAAAAAAAAACACACTTTCGGCCTGAACATGATGTATGTGGCCATTTTTATGGCTGGTTCAATTGATTAATAAATTTAAACGACACTTTTCATTGCATCTCTTCTACATCGGTGTTAACATAATTATCAAACAATGAAAAACCATCGATACAGATGTAAAACGATACTTTCGTTGCTCAACAATTATGGTGACACTAATACAAATGAAAAGTGACGAAAGGGTTGCTCATTTTGTTGGCATCGTACCAAAAAAGTCACTATTAACGTTGGAATCTCCTAAACGAACTAAGTCGATCCAATCTTTAATAATTTGGTTCAAACCAATTTGAATCTTCTTAATCATATATATATATATATATACTCGGAAGAGAAAAGATAATATGTAAAATTACATTGATGTAGGATAAGGACAAATATATTTGGATGTAAAACAACATCAGTTGTGAAGTTGAAGAGTGTTGCAAAGGTTATCATGATTGTTAGGTTTATAGGAAAGATATAAATAACATTTATTTATGGGAAAGAAATAATAAAAAATTATAAGAAGGTGGTAGTAATTATAATCTATAAGAAACCATTAAAAAAATAATTTAAAAGAAAAAATACGGTGAGCGTGGATCGAACACATGACACTCTCCCAACTGAACTATTCTAGTATTTTTTATGATTAATATTTTTATAAATCTAGAATTAAATAACTTTTTTAGAAAGAATAAACAGTTTGGGCAATGAAAATTTCATGTAGAAGAGATGATTATTTTCCCACTATTGACTTTTTACAATCGTCTATATATATGTCTATAACTATAAAATGAAAATATATTGGTCCATTTAGCATGACGTTATCAATTTTATTGATAAAAATATGAAAATAATAGACAAAAAAAGAAATTTTCAATATTCTCAGTTGGTGGTGACGAACGATATTGGTGGTGATAGATGATGATGTCGATGGGGGCGGTTGCTGATGAGATATAAGGGCTATTTTACATCTACATTAATACCGACATAGTTGTCAAGCAACCTTTTAATCACTTTATATCTGTATCGATGCTAACATAATATGTAAAATTACATTGATGTAGGATAAGGACAAATATATTTGGATGTAAAACAACATCACTTTTGGAGTTGAAGAGTGTTGCGAAGGTTATCATGATTGTTAGGTTTATAGAAAAGATATAAATAATATTTATTTATGAGAAAAATATAATAAAAAATTATAAGAAGGTGGTAGTAATTATAATCTATAAGAAACCATTACCAAATAAAAATAATCTGAAAGACAAAAGGAGGTGAGCGTGGATCGAACACACGACCTTCAGATATTCAGTCTGACGCTCTCCCAACTGAGCTATCCCCACGTTATATTTATATTTACATGTTTAATATATATATAAGGTAATAATTAAATAATATATTTTAGAAAAAATAAACAGTTTGGGCAATGAAAATTTCATGTATAACAGATGATTCTTTTCCCACTATGGACTTTTTCCGTTCGGCCTATGGTAAAAAAAAAAAAAAACAGGGCCTGAACATGATGTATGTGGCCATTTTTATGGGCTGGTTCAATTGATTAATAAATTTAAACGACACTTTTCATTGCATCTCTTCTACATCGGTGTTAATATAATTATCAAACAATGAAATACCACCAATGCAGATGTAAAACAACACTTTCGTTGCTCAATAATTTTGGTGACACTAATACAGATGTAAAGTGACGAAAGGGTTGCTCATTTTGTTGGCATCGTACCAAAAAAGTCACTCGACATCTATATTAACGTCGGTCACAAATGTCGATCACAAATATTAACGTTGAAATCTCCTAAACGAACTAAGTCGATCCAATCTTTAATAATTTGGTTCAAACCAATTTGAATCTCCTTAATCATATATATATATATATATATACTCGGAAGAGAAAAGATAATATGTAAAATTCCATTGATGTAGGATAAGGACAAATATATTTGGATGTAAAACAACATAGTTGTGGAGTTGAAGAGTGTTGCGAAGCTTATCATGATTGTTAGGTTTATAGGAAAGATATAAATAATATTTATTTATGAGAAAAAGATAATAAAAAATTATAAGAAGGTGGTAGTAATTATAATCTATAAGAAACCATTACCAAATAAAAATAATCTGAAAGACAAAATGCGGTGAGCGTGGATCGAACACACGACCTTCAGATCTTCAGTCTGACGCTATCCCCGCATTATATTTATATTTACATGTTTAATATATATATAAGGTAATAATTAAATAATATATTTTAGAAAAAGTAAACAGTTTGGGTAATGAAAATTTCATGTAGAACAGATGATTCTTTTCCCACTATGGACTTTTTACAATCCTCCGTTCGGCCAATGGTAAAAAAAAAAAAAAAACAGGGCCTGAACATGATGTATGTGGCCATTTTTATGGGCTGGTTCAATTGATTAATAAATTTAAACGACACTTTTCATTGCATCTCTTCTACATCTTTGTTAATATAATTATCAAACAATGAAAGACCACCAATGCAGATGTAAAACAACACTTTCGTTGCTCAATAATTTTGGTGACACTAATACAGATGTAAAGTGACGAAAGGGTTGCTCATTTTGTTGGCATCGTACCAAAAAAGTCACTCGACATCTATATTAACGTCGGTCACAAATGTCGATCACAAATATTAACGTTGAAATCTCCTAAATGAACTAAGTCGATCCAATCTTTAATAATTTAGTTCAAACCAATTTGAATCTCCTTAATCATATATATATATATATATATATATATATATATATATATATATATATAGAGAAAAGATAATATGTAAAATTACATTGATGTAGGATAAGGACAAATATATTTGGATGTAAAACAACATCACTTTTGGAGTTGAAGAGTGTTGCGAAGGTTATCATGATTGTTAGGTTTATAGGAAAGATATAAATAATATTTATTTATGAGAAAAAGATAATAAAAAATTATAAGAAGGTGGTAGTAATTATAATCTATAAGAAACCATTACCAAATAAAAATAATCTGAAAGATAAAATGCGGTGAGCGTGGATCGAACACGCGACCTTCAGATCTTCAGTCTGACGCTCTCCCAACTGAGCTATCCCCGCATTATATTTATATTTACATGTTTAATATATATATAAGGTAATAATTAAATAATATATTTTAGAAAAAATAAACAGTTTGGGCAATGAAAATTTCATGTAGAACAGATGATTCTTTTCCCACTATGGACTTTTTACAATCCTCCGTTCGGCCAATGGTAAAAAAAAAAAAAAACAGGGCCTGAACATGATGTATGTGGCCATTTTTATGGGCTGGTTCAATTGATTAATAAATTTAAATGACACTTTTCATTGCATCTCTTCTACATCGTTGTTAATATAATTATCAAACAATGAAAGACCACCAATGCAGATGTAAAACAACACTTTCGTTGCTCAATAATTTTGGTGACACTAATACAGATGTAAAGTGACGAAAGGTTTGCTCATTTTGTTGGCATCGTACCAAAAAAGTCACTCGACATCTATATTAACGTCGGTCACAAATGTCGATCACTAATATTAACGTTGAAATCTCCTAAATGAACTAAGTCGATCCAATCTTTAATAATTTGGTTCAAACCAATTTGAATCTCCTTAATCATATATATATATATATATATATATATATATACTCGGAAGAGAAAAGATAATATGTAAAATTACATTGATGTAGGATAAGGACAAATATATTTGGATGTAAAACAACATCACTTTTGGAGTTGAAGAATGTTGCGAAGCTTATCATGATTGTTATGTTTATAGGAAAGATATAAATAATATTTATTTATGAGAAAAAGATAATAAAAAATTATAAGAAGGTGGTAGTAATTATAATCTATAAGAAAGCGGTTACCAAATAAAAATAATCTGAAAGACAAAATGCGATGAGCGTGGATCGAACACGCGACCTTCAGATCTTCAGTCTGACGCTCTCCCAACTGAGCTATCCCCGCAATATATTTATATTTACATGTTTAATATATATATAAGGTAATAAGTAAATAATATATTTTAGAAAAAATAAACAGTTTGGGCAATGAAAATTTCATGTAGAACAGATGATTCTTTTCCCACTATGGACTTTTTACAATCCTCCGTTCGGCCAATGGTAAAAAAAAAAAAAAACAGGGCCTGAACATGATGTATGTGGCCATTTTTATGGGCTGGTTCAATTGATTAATAAATTTAAATGACACTTTTCATTGCATCTCTTCTACATCGTTGTTAATATAATTATCAAACAATGAAAGACCACCAATGCAGATGTAAAACAACACTTTCGTTGCTCAATAATTTTGGTGACACTAATACAGATGTAAAGTGACGAAAGGTTTGCTCATTTTGTTGGCATCGTACCAAAAAAGTCACTCGACATCTATATTAACGTCGGTCACAAATGTCGATCACTAATATTAACGTTGAAATCTCCTAAATGAACTAAGTCGATCCAATCTTTAATAATTTGGTTCAAACCAATTTGAATCTCCTTAATCATATATATATATATATATATATATATATATATATATACTCGGAAGAGAAAAGATAATATGTAAAATTACATTGATGTAGGATAAGGACAAATATATTTGGATGTAAAACAACATCACTTTTGGAGTTGAAGAATGTTGCGAAGCTTATCATGATTGTTATGTTTATAGGAAAGATATAAATAATATTTATTTATGAGAAAAAGATAATAAAAAATTATAAGAAGGTGGTAGTAATTATAATCTATAAGAAAGCGGTTACCAAATAAAAATAATCTGAAAGACAAAATGCGATGAGCGTGGATCGAACACGCGACCTTCAGATCTTCAGTCTGACGCTCTCCCAACTGAGCTATCCCCGCAATATATTTATATTTACATGTTTAATATATATATAAGGTAATAAGTAAATAATATATTTTAGAAAAAATAAACAGTTTGGGCAATGAAAATTTCATGTAGAACAGATGATTCTTTTCCCACTATGGACTTTTTACAATCCTCCGTTCGGCCAATGGTAAAAAAAAAAAAAAACAGGGCCTGAACATGATGTATGTGGCCATTTTTATGGGCTGGTTCAATTGATTAATAAATTTAAACGACACTTTTCATTGCATCTCTTCTACATCGTTGTTAATATAATTATCAAACAATGAAAGACCACCAATGCAGATGTAAAACAACACTTTCGTTGCTCAATAATTTTGGTGACACTAATACAGATGTAAAGTGACGAAAGGGTTACTCATTTTGTTGGCATCGTACCAAAAAAGTCACTCGACATCTATATTAACGTCGGTCACAAATGTCGATCACAAATATTAACGTTGAAATCTCCTAAATGAACTAAGTCGATCCAATCTTTAATAATATATATATATATATATATATATATATATATATATATACTAAGAGAAAAGATAATATGTAAAATTACATTGATGTAGGATAAGGACAAATATATTTGGATGTAAAACAACATAGTTGTGGAGTTGAAGAGTGTTGCGAAGCTTATCATGATTGTTAGGTTTATAGGAAAGATATAAATAATATTTATTTATGAGAAAAAATAATAAAAAATTATAAGAAGGTGATAGTAATTATAATCTATAAGAAACCATTAACAAATAAAAATAATTTGAAAGACAAAATACGATAAACGTAGATCGAACACACGACCTTTAAATCTTCAATGTGACACTCTCCTAACTAAGCTATCCCCGCACTACTCTTATATTTGCATGTTTAATATATATATATGGTAATAATTAAATAATAAATTTTAAAAGAATAAACAGTTTGGGCAATGAAAATTTCATGCAGAAGAGATGCTTCTTTTTCCACTATTGACTTTTTACAATCGTCCGTTCGGCCTATGGTAAAAAAAAAAAACACACACACACAGACTTTCGACCTGAACACGATGTATGTGGCCTTTTCCATGGGCTAGTTCATTTTACATATCTGACATTGTTTATTGATCGATTTTGTTACGTATTGGCCCCGTAGTTACCTACTAATTACATATTATCTTTTATGATGATAACTTGTTAGTGTTAGACTTTATATATATATATATATATATATTGTATAACTATAAAAGTAAAATATCTTGATCCATTTACCCTGACGTTATCAATTTTATTGATAAAAGTATGAAAATAATAGATAAAAAAAAGAAGTTTCAATATTCTGGTGGTGAAGAACGATGTTGGTGGTGATAGATGATGATGTCGATGGGGGTTACGAGTGGCTTTTGCTAATGAGGAGAGTGATGATGAGATATAAGGGATGTTTTACATCTACATTATACCGACATAGTTGTCAAGCAACCCTTTAATCACTTTACGTCTGTATCGGTGCTAACATAATTATCGAACGATAACGACTATCAATAGATACAAATGTCAAATGACACTTTTGCTGCTCAATAATTGTGCTGACACTAATGAAGATATAGAGTGATGAAAGGGTCACTTATTTTGTTAGCATCGTAAATGTAGCTGTCGAGTACCAAAAAAGTCACTCGACAATTACACTGACGTCGATCACAAATATCGAGTGTGCATATAGCTCTGCATCTATATCGATATTAATGTAGTTGTCGAGCAATGAGAATGCCACTCGATATCAATACCGATGCAAATGCAAATACAAAGCAGTATCGCTCGATAACTGCATTGACGCCAAACAGTAAGCAATGCTTTTATTGCTTTGCATCGACTTATATATCGAGCGACATTGCTTTTGCTCATCCACAATAGCCATCGACTTATATAACTGTATTATCACCACTAATTAAAATATTAAAATTATATTTTTAACTAATATTTTTAGATTTTTATTAATAAAAATAATGATGTTAGGATAAATGAACATAAATATTCTAATTTTATATTTATAAAAATCTAATATAAGCTTTTTTTTTCTTCTTTTGAGTCTAACAATCATAATGTTAAGAAAGAGAAACCACAAGGCTTATATATGATTAATTGGCTGCATAGTTGTGGGTCGATTCTTATGCACGAACTGGTTGGACTACGTGACGTCGACAAAACCCGACGCGAAGCACCGATCGAATCGAAGCACGAGACGGATAGATCCCCCACGTGCGGGCGAGATTGAGGCCCCAAATTTATCCGTGGATTCCGTTAGATGGAATTCCATTCCCATATAAGATTCAGAAATCTAGGCATTTTGGCAGGGGAAACGGCTCCCATTTGTGGTCTGCTGTTTCCAGTTGACCGATAAAGCCGCGTGATACGATCCTAATTCCTCTTTCCCCCACCAAATACCAAATCCAGCAATTGATTGAATTCTCGATCATCATCAGCCCCCCAATTGTTAATGATGCCTTCAGCGTAAAAGCCAGCCTGCTTTGGACGAACGTTTCCTATACTTCAAAGCTCCCCTTCTCCTCGTTGTTCTGTTCTCTTTTATCGTTCTCCTTCCCGGGGGCGCAACGGTCGAAACCGGAGGAAAGAGATAGAGAGAGAAGCAAAGAAACCATAGAAAAACCAGCTTTTGATCTGGTGAGAGCAAATGAGAAGCAGGAATAGGAAGGAGACGCCGACCCTAAGCGTGCGATTTGGTTCTCGACGGCAGAGGAAGGGGAGTCGAGGAAGAGATCGAGTATAAAAGGATCGAGCAGCTGGTAGGAGTGGTGGCATTTCTTTGTCGGGTTCCTTTTTTCTTGAAAGGATTTGAGGAAAGAGGGGAAGGGGACAAAAGGGAAAGATGGTGGTGGATGACTGCTGCTTTTTCAACAAGGTGCGGCATTTCGTCTTCTTCTTCTTCTTCTCCTTTTCCCTTTGCTTTTCACCTGTTCAATCATGATACCGGATCGGGCAGTAAAACGAAATATTCTATCTTGAGAAGAAAGTTGGGATCTTTTATGGGCCTTTGATATAGTTCGGTGAAGAAATATGTTCTTTGATATAAAGATTTTATTTTGTTAGGCTTTTCAGCTTCTCTTTTGTTTGTAGCAATATGACCATCCTTTTGTTTTTGTTATTTTTTATTGTCATGATCTCCTTTCGATGTGGAGCTTCTTGGAGCTATGTCATCTCATATTTTGGCTAGTTTCCATTCGGTACATTTTTAAGCACTCTAGAATAATAAACGAAGAAAGGTTAGATGAAAGGTAGGTAAGTGATTTTATGAGCTTTGATAGATTTCACAGCTTGATTTTGTATAATGCAGGATTCACTGGTCATAAAGCCTCCAAAGAAATATCCACTTGTGCTGTGGATGGCAATATTGGGGTTGATCATGATCAGTGGCGTCTATATATGCTCCCTATGTCTAAAACTAAGAGTGTTTGTAGTAACACCAAATCAGTTGAAGATGAACAAGCAAACTTGTCATGATCCTCGCATCCCACAGTCTGAGCTTCGTTATATGCATTATCCAGAGCCGACTACTTATAGTAGGTAATGGAATTATATTGACTAGGAAAGGTTTTTTCCATTTGGTTCATGCATGGTGGATGGTGAACATATGATTTATGTTGTAGGAAAGAATGCACTTGCACACCAGTTCGGTTCTTTGCTATTCTATCGATGCAGAGGTCTGGGAGTGGATGGTTTGAAACATTGCTAAACAGTCATGTTAATGTCAGCTCCAACGGCGAAATTTTCTCTGTAAAAGAAAGGAGGGCTAACATTTCATCCATCACGGAGACACTGGACAAAGTCTACAACTTGGATTGGTATACTAGTGCTTCTAAAAATGAATGCACTGCAGCTGTTGGCCTCAAGTGGATGCTTAATCAGGTAAAAACTCTCTTTTCTAAATAGAAGATTAATTTCATTTATGTTTGAAGTGGTCTTTTTCTATTTATTACTTTTTTGTATTAATATAATTTTTCTGAAACTCCATTCTGGAAGTTTCAGATATGAAATTAGGGCCTTTTCAGACTGCAAAATATATTATGGAGATTTCTTTTGTTGCCTTCTTGCCCTTTCATTATCTGCGCTTATTCGACCATCACATTGATTCTTCTGAAGGGAAATGCTACCGATGGTAGAATCATAAAAATGAGGGATGTAGATTTATAGTTATGCATTATACGATTACCTTTTCCATGATAGAGCTTGAAAAGAAGTGGGATTTATCTTTATGCAATAAGCAGTGAGATTCATGCTAACCTCACATGCATTCCGGCTTATGGAATATGCCATAGCGGTTATTGGTAATCATGGTTAGTGCTATAGCAGACTCCATGGAATCCAGGCTGCGATATAACTCAGTTTTCTTTTGCTGGTACGGTTTGTGCTTAGAATTGTGCTCAACCTTTTCCCTTGTGTATGTCTGATGAGTTGAAGGCCTTTGTTCTTCTCGTCCATGCTAGAAATATATACACAATATTGTAAAAATATATTATAAATTTTTCAGAGAAATATTATAATGATGAGGTACCTGATTATGACCCATGGTGTGTGTTGTTCTCTACTTTGTGCACTATCTTCTGCTTCCGGTGGCTCACCAACACATGGAATATCTCCCTCTAACCCTCTTCTGATTCCTTTCCCTTTCTTTCTTACCTACCTCAGTGCCATGACTATGTTTTATTCTTGGTGGGTTTTGTGCTAGTTGATCTTGTTTTCATTCTTCATGACAAAGTGCATATGCATTGGAAATGGAGGAGAGAAAGAGAAGGGTTTGTGGCTTAAATAGCATAATATAAGTCGCTATAGTCACATCAGGCATGGGGCCTTGTTGCCTTCCAATGCCTTGAACACCCTTGGTTGCAATGTGCCTATCCTGCAAAAATAGTATGATGGTTCTATATCTGGCTGTATAAGTGGATTAAATATATCAATCCAAGGCCTGTTGAATTTTAATCTGTAAAAAGTTGAGCAGTTCTGATTATTTTACCTCATGGCGGCAATGGTACCCCGCTGTGAAGTGATTTCTGCTTCAAGATAAATTACATGTATTGATTGTAAGATTTGTATTATCTTTAATATCCATTGGGTATTTGATTCTTTTATCAGATTTGGGTTTTGATTCTTGGTGGCCACCGACTAATAACTCGCCTACTTATGCCTTTGAAATTTCTCAGTAATTTTGTAATTAGATTTGTATTATCTTTAATATCCATTGTTCATCATGTCTCTTATTCTTTGGGTATTTGATTCTTTTATCAGATTTGGGTTTTGATTCTTGGTGGCACCAAGTGATAACTCGCCTACTCATGCCTATGAAATTTCTCAGTAATTTGGTAATTAGATTTAATTCTTGTGTCTCTGTTGTATAGGGTCTCATGCAACACCAAAAAGAGATAATTGAATACTTCAACAAGAGGGGAGTTTCCGCAATACTTCTGTTCAGAAGAAATCTACTTTGTCGTTTAGTTTCAGTACTCGCAAATTCTCACGATCGGAATGCCAAGCAACTAAATGGGACCCATAAAGCTCATGTACATTCCAAAGATGAGGTCATGTACTTCTATACTTGTTACACTCGTGAGACATTCTTACATAAAACCATGAGACCACCGAGACAAGACTGTAACCTCGCTTAGTGGGATACATCTACATGCAAGATCTTGAAACTTTGTTATTTTCATGCCTTGCAGGCTGATGTGCTCGCAAGATATAAGCCTACGATCAACACAACATTGTTGATCCCGGAACTGAAGCATACAGATAAATGGGGTGCTGATGCGCTGGAACACTTCAAGGGCACCCGCCATATTCTGCTCTACTATGAGGATCTTGTCCATAACAGCACCGTGAGTTCTCTATGGTTTCATCATATAAACCATAAGTTGCTTGTTGCAGTTCGAACTTATTAATCGTAATAGGGTTCGGTTTCTGCAGAAGCTGATGGATGTCCTAGATTTTCTAAGATTGCCTCAACAGATGCTTTCCAGCCGTCAGGTTAAGATCCACAGTAAGCTATTGTCTGATCAGATTGAGAACTGGGATGCTGTCTACACTGCTCTGAAGGGAACAGAATACGAGAGCTTCCTGAATGCCGATTATCAAATTTAGCAAGGTATTATGAGCAGCTCTGTTGTTGTAAATAACTCCTTTTTTTTTTCTTTTCTTTTCTTCTTATACAAGTGGCTTTGACACCGGCACAGGTGTGGTTAGGCAAATTTTTGTCCTTCCATTCTAACAGATTTCTTTCAAAGGTTTCTCAAGCTGTGAGGTTTACTAATCTGTAAATCATTCCAATTCACGTTCAAAGATAATGAAGATTGGTATCAGATTTAGGTGCATATTAACTTCTTTGCTTTCAGGATGTTTCCTTCAAACTGCGATGATTACTTGTTTGTACAACATTTATTATTGAATTTTGTGTCATCGATAAGCATTAGTAATGGGCTCTTTAATCTGTGAGTTTGTTTGAGGAAACACAAGGTGTGCTGTTTCTTTGTTATCACTTCTTGGTCTTGGATTTTAGGGGTACTATTATTATGTCTTGTGCATTGTTCCATCAGCTCAATGATGACTATTTATCCATCAATTCACCAACTCATTTCACTTCAAACTCATGGCAAATCCAGTGGGCACTTCTGCTTGTTTGTTGGTGAATGAGTTGCCCCTCCATTTAAGCATATTGGCCTCATCACCTTCTTGCTCATCACTGTAATCAATCAACTTCATGATCTTGGCATGCAGCAGTACTGTAACACTCTTCTGTTTTGGTCAATACCTTTATCTTCTTTCTTTCAGCAAAAGCTCAGTGGAAGTGGGACAAGGTCACCATGACAAAGTGAGGAGAAGTGAACCATTACACGATGGACTCACTGACTCACTCCCATGTTGTGCCTCCTAACACATCATGGTTATGTTTTCTTGTCTGGAGTTCTGCAAGAGTCAACTGCACACTGACCATGGTCTGCTATGATAATGTGTTGCAAGCATTGAGCAAGCTACACATGCTTCAAAATCCCCACATCCAAGAAGATGATACTTAGAGAATTCTTCTACAGTCATCATAAGGTAGCTCCACGCCCAAAATAAAATATCAACCTAAAATATCTGCTTGGTACAATCTGCTTAAGAAGAAATATGAATGCAGTAAAAGCTTAGTTGAAGGTCATTTGTACACAGAAGAAGCTAGCTACATGCTTTTTCCAGGCTCTCATTTGTGCATTTAGGGATCATACTTCAGTCTCCAGTGAGGCACATATGAAGTGATGGTAGCAAGAACAATTATGATAAAAGAAGAGCCAAACTAATCAGAACTCTCGAGGCAACAATCCAACATCATTCATTTTCATCTGCACAAAGGCATTGCTCTCAATCAACTTTAGGTGTGTAGGAAAGGAGACGATCATAGTCTTCTTGCACTGGGGAACCAACATATTGTTCATGATCTGTACAAGAGTATGTGGAGTTCAACCCTATGGGATTAGTCGGGAACAAAGCATGGGAAGTGATCTGGAACCACTTGGATTTGATATTGTGTTCTTCATGACTTCTCCCATTTGTGTTTGCATCTTCTTACAGATCTTTTCCAGTTCTGTGACTCTCCATTGCATCTCATGCAATTGGGTGCTGAGTTTCTCTGTGTCCATGGAGCAATCAAGCTTGTTGTTATCAAATCGATTCTTCCTGTGTTTACTATCCTTTGGAAGTAGACTCTTGAGCTTTGATTGCTGAGAAATGAGTGCTTGCACTGCTGTTCTTGATGGAAATTTCGGGTTCCCAGCAAGATGCATGCAGGATTCCGATGAGAGCTTATCATGGTTTATGGCACAGCAAATCTTCATCCTCTCTTCCTCTGATAGTTCACCATGAACCTGACAAAAGAATTACTCCTGAGAATTCAAATGAACTGACTGATATGAAGTGATTGTGCCATGGATCATGTCGAACATATACCTCAAGATACAAGTCAACGGCTCGGTAAATTGCATCATGGGAATCCCTTGCATCATCAGGTAGAATTGTGATCAGCGCAGCAAACTTGGAGGGTTCCAAGGAAGGATCTGGGGCAACTTCAGCCAAGTATGAGTCGATCAAGCACCCCACCCGATTCATTCGAGGCATCGATGCCTCACCGACACTAGCAAGGAAAGATTTCAAGAACCTTAGAACAAGACTGACATCATAAAGGCTGCTGCCAATTCCGATCGGGGCAGGGATCAGTAAACTGTCCAGTGTTGCTTGGTCGATCTGGCTGCCGATCATGTTCTCCAGTCTGCCATGGCAAGACTTGCTCAGTCTCAGGGACGAAGCAACTCGGAGGATGTTGAACAAGCCCTTGCAAGAAACACAGCTTCTATCGAGGGAATGGAGCAGGTCGATGGCAGTCTCAGTGGCCTTCCTCTTCTCGGATGGAGAACCGTGAGCTCCGCATTTGAGGTAGTAGAACAGGAACCTACTGATCATGCCATTGTCTACCTTCTGAAGAACCATGCTCGCGATGACTTGCTGAATCATGTCAGTGTTCAAGAGTGCAAGATCATCGAACCACCATGCCCGGTGGATGCCGCTTCTTGTGCTTATAGAACTTCTCGTGTCACAGGAGAATCGGAAAGCCGAGCTCTCAGGAGAGGAGCCTGACGGTGTTGCATCACCAACACCAGCTGTGGTGATCCTCCCTGCTATGGAGTCTACAATCCTGTCGAGGATGCCTGAGGACATGGCTGATGGAAGGAAGTCTTGGCATCGTCTCAAGGCACTCATGATCTCAGACCATGACCAACATGGTATTCCCAGTAGATAAACTTCAGTCAGCTTGATCAAGCTTGGGAAGGAAGAGGCATCCTCTGTCATCTCCATGTAGTCTGCAACACAATGTAGAAGGCAGGCATCGGAAGGGGTTATTTGGATTCTGCCATTGTTGTAGCAGAATCTTGCCATGAGCTCGAATCCACGGACGCTTCCCGGGAAGTCGTGGAATACAACTCTCAAGGTTTCTGCGGTCGATGAGAGTGATGGCTTGCTGAAGAGCTTCCTCAGCCTACCAGAGAAGGATGAGAGGATACCCTGCAAGTCGTCAACATCACCAACAATATGACAATCCAATGAAGCTCTACAACAAAACATAGAAACTTTGCGCTGAGAGTCAGAGAAAAAATTAGTGATAGCAATTAAATAAGGTGCGGAAACACACATCGGCTCCACTATTTCATCGGTATACAGCTACAGTATGAGGTTTTCCTTGCTGAAAACATACTTTAGCTCTTGTAGTGAGGATGGAACCTCTGAGACAACCGCCAAAAGCATTAAGTTTATGAAAAGCAGCAAGAAAAAGAGAGGATTTTGTTAGGAGAAGTTGATGGGAAAGGAGCTGCAGAGAAAGAGATCATAAATGAATGAATAGAAAAACTAAGAAGTAGTAGCAAAAAAATTAGATGGATCAGCTGCAAAAAAAATTATGTAGAAGACGGCCAAATATATACTGGTAATAGAGGAGCAAACACAAAGTGAAATCGATCAACTTTCACTTGGCAACATCAAATTTCTTGGAAGATACCAAAGTTCTACAGATTTCAGCTGCACAGAGTTGATTCAAACTCCCCCATTGAATTGCACAAGATAAGAGAGCTTGCCTTGGACACCAGGAAAGCCTCTTCGCCATTAACGGCCACTTCGAGATCACAAATCGCCACCATTGCTTAGATTCGGAAAAGGAAGGTCAGGAGCACTAAACCAAAGATTCCCAGCTTGTCAGAGTTGATCACTTGGACAAGCAAGGACTACAATCAATGATGAAGGTGGGAAAGGAGGTGGAATGCAAACAGGAATCCACAAGGCCATGCTCTCAGGTGAAGAGTATCTGGAGAAAGAGAGAGAGAGTCTCTTTGGATGGTCAATGAAGAGTAAGGTAAGGAAAGAAAAAGATGGTAGGAAAAAGGAGTCAGACTTGGAAGGCACCAAGGCCCAGAATACAGATGTAAAGGGGGGATAGAAGTGTTGAACAAGCGACCCAAAACGTTGGTGGTGAGACCATGATAGCAGCAGCTCACAAAGTCTCTTCTCCTACTGTTTCCCTGCCAGTGTGTGCCATGCTGGTGGTACCTCCATCAACCTTTTGAGCTCAAGTTGCTGTGTTATTATCCTTGAGCTTCCCCTCTAGGATTGCAAATATTTTTAGAATTATAATATAATTTAAATTACTTTGAAATTAAAATTGTTTCGCAAATGGTAAATTTAAGTATGGAAAGAAACTTTTCAAAATCATGATTTGATTATTTAGTAAATCTAAAGAGGATGCAGAACAAGTGAAAAAGAAAGTTTTAGTGATTTGTATGTGAGGATATATATAAGAGGATTTGTGGTTGTGTTGAGATTAATATAAAATATTATTATTTAATCTGATACAATAATATATATATATTTTTTTTCCTCATATCGATATATGAATGTAATATTATTATTTAATCTCATACAAATTCTAGATCAAACTTTTGAATGGCCAAACCAGGCTAAGGTGTAGAACAAGGTCAACAGAGATGGACCCCATTCATTCTCCTCTCTTGGAGGCTTGATTGAGTCCATCAACCCATGTGGTTGTAACATGACTATGTGTCATCAATCAGTCTCCTGAAGTCAAAGGGACCATTGTCATGCATGGGGGAGGGGGTTGTGACTGCATTCTCTTCTCTGTCTGATGCTTTTTGAGTAGGAAGCTTGAGCTGATGATGCACCTACTCAAGTTGACTTGTTTTGGATCTTCATATGGTATATGAAGATTGTTGATCAATCATCATTCTTGATCTTCTTATGATATTTATATTAGAAATAAAAAAATAAAATAAGGATTCAAGGTAGGCAGATGATTACAGACTTTTTTTTTTTTTGCACATGTAAAAAAAAAAACTAATGAGAAATTGTTAGAGATTTGAACTATGAGAATAAAAATTGGGTCTTTTTCACATATGCGCTGTTTCGGTATTATCTTGCAACTTTATATTATGATCGAAATGTCAATATGGTTTAGAGTCTTTAAGATCACCAACATGGCATATGAATCGGAGCGGATTGACTCGAATACGAGTTGGGAGGACGTGTACTCAATCCTCCATGGTCAGACTAGAGATATCTCCTTTGTCAAAACATAAGGTATCTGTACACAAGTTATCGGGAGAGAGGGGATCTCCCGACTCGATCCCTTCCAAGTTTAAGTTAGCAAGAGTTGGAGTTGGAGAGTTGTAGTGTATGGGTGTGAGAGAGCTATCCCTAGTAGTGTTTCGGGAGGTAATTTTTATGCTTATTATCAAGCGTGACCATACACGACAAGGGGGTTAATGATCGTCTATACCATAGGTGGTCAACTAGTACGCTTGGGTGCAAGCATAATCTAGCCTATCCGACGACACTTCTCTACACTTCCTGAGTGGCTTAGTACAAGACTGCGCCACTCTGTACAACTTCGTCGGTACAGTGAATTGACAACGTGGATGACATGTGAAAATCTTATTTCATATTTAGGTATTGAGCTGGCTCGATACATCACTTCGACTTCAAAAATGTCAGGAATCTATGCTAGAATATGTTATATAACAATAAACCTAAAGTCAATTTCAAATAATCGTAAGAATTGCCACCTTGGTACGATAACATGCCCTGAATTGGTTAGCCCAAACAGATGCAAATCTCTGAGCACAGCTTTGGCCTCGACCCTCTGAATTGGTTAGCCCACAATAAACCACACTGCAACCATTTTAAAGGTTGTAGTCTCACTTGCATCGATCTGAGATAAAGAATTGATAAATAACCATTAATCCGCCTTTAAACAGGCCCAGAACGGAAACTGGCCGAGCCCCCCTTCACTGGAGAAACCCGCTGCGTTCCCCTTCCTTCGCCTCAGGATACATTGGAGATCCCTTGCCCTATCCGTATAAGATCCCCATTACGGTGCTCCCTGACTTCCGCGTGGACGACCGCTCACTACACCGATCTCGGCCTCTCTTTCAGGGTTCCGATCTGTGTCATCCACAAGCCGTACTTGTCTCTCGAAGCCTACGCTCCATGCCTTCCGTAATTTTGTCGGATCTGACGAGACCTTCTCGGCAGCGCTGGCCTCGACCACATTGCGGTGGGCAATAGGAGCAGAGCCGAAGCTGCTAGAGGGGGTCGGAGGAGGGGGTCAGGGGCGGGGGCACCATCGGGCTCGAGATGGGGCGGCGCTCAGCGTCAGATCTGGCGGAGGCGAGCGGAGGGTGTTATCGGGCGAACGGCTTTCGCTCGTCCTCATCGAAGTGACGGCCGATGTGCGCCGCGTGAGGTAGGAAAGAGGAGGCCGCGCCTGTCCGGTCCGGGCGGGGGCGGGGGAGGGAGCGGTCGTAGTGGTCGGGCTCGCTGGGTCGATCGGACGGCCTGAGGCTAAAGAGGAAGAACAGGAGAAAAATTAGGGTTCCGATGAATGTGAAAAGAGTGTAAAGGGAAGAATATGGTGCTGAGGAGAGGGAAGAAGTGTGCAGCGAGCGGTACGTCGCGGCGAAAGCAGGATCGGACGAGAGGTGAAGAGCCGCGGACGAGAGGTGAAGAGGGGAAGGGGATGGATCGGCCATGGAAGTCCATGAGCGTAATCGTCGTCGCCTTCTTCTTCCACATCTTCTGCTTCTCCTTGCTTCCTGCCTCCTTTTGCTCGCGTCTCTGTCGCGCGTGGTATTTAAAGGGAAGGAGAGGCGGGAGGGGGTGACGGATGATCTCTTCCCTAATGATGGTGGACGGTGACGATGAGGGGATGGAGCGCGAGAGAGAGGAGGGTCCCACGCTTTTGATAGGCTTCAAATGCGGAGGTTAGCCATTTTTAACAGGTCGTTTTGTTATTCTTTTTATTTCCTTCTCATTTCTTTGGAATTAAATTTAAATATCCTGCTTGAGTTTTTTCCTTTTTTTGTAACGCTCTAAAGAAAAAAAAAACGTTTTAAGAAAAAAAACATATTTTAAATTTTCTGTCTTTGAATACAATTGAGGTTGTTTGCTTCTTAAAGTATACATTTCATGTAATTTTATTTTTCAAAGTAAACACAATTCAATTGGTGTATTTTTTTATATATTCACACTATTGCTAGTAGATCAATTTAATTACAGGAAGTACAGGATAAATGATAAAGTAATAAATTTTATCTAAATTAGTTGAAGGTTTAGGAGTGTTATCATCCAATGTGATCAATGATCAACTCGAATTGGTCCCTTCTTTTTTATAACCTTTATTAGAAGAGTCAATCTCACCCAAAGATCCTTATGATTCATCTTTATCTTGCACAAAAATCACTGTCGATAGGAATCCTCAATATGTTCTTAGTTAATAATCTCTAAATGGACAAGGAGTAAGATAGTCTTGTGTCAAAAAAAAATCATGCATGCATACATCTTTTATAATTGGTGCCTCCTAATTATTTAATATTTTCGTTATCACAAAAAAGTAAAATATATTTATAAAAAATATCTAGATTAGTAATCTAAAATATATTTCTATTCTAATTGTAATTGACATAGTGCATTTGTTTGTTGGGTCCTTGTCTTTTTTTTTTTAGGGTGACTATCATATGAGTAACTTTCGGTAAAAGTGAATATTCTTAGAAAATAATAATTTAATAAAAATTATAAAATTACTTTTCAAGATATTTTGTTTATTTCATCAATACAAATTGTTATTTGCAGTTATTTGGCTTTCAGCTTATGGTCAATAACAGTTTTTTATTTTTAATTGTATAAAATAAGCCAAAAATGTTGTCTAGGCAGCAGAAAGAGGGCTAACAAATGTGTTTTTTTTACCTTTTATAATATAATACCTTCTCTAATAAGAAGTGGATAATTTGAATAAAGATGAGTTGTCATCAACACAAAGGAGAGAAATGGAAAAAGAAAAGTCATATTTTGTTGTCTATTGTTTGTAATCATTGCTTGTAATATAAATGAGTTGTCACGTCACACCTGTTGGGGTTCCATTCCCTCTCGAGAGGTTTCCATATGGGAGAAAAGTCTCGATTTTGCCAACAAAAGCGACGCCCTTTCAATTCCCCTCTCACGCGGCTTCCGCCCGCTTTGGTCGCCTTCGGCCCTCCTCCCTCCTCCCGACGTCCACAGGCGACATTTAGGAGGAAGAGATTGTTCTTCGCGAACTTCCTTTCGTCGTTTCCGATCCCAAAGGAGCTCCCTTTCCCCTTCGTCAGCTGCCATTAGGACATAATTTTCTTCCCCCGTGGCCGCTTGTTTGGAACAATAGCTCGTTTGTGTCGATTTAGTCGAAAGGGGAGGGCATCGTAGGCGATTCGAGGTTCCTCTTGCCGGCGTTGGGGCTTTTCTCTTCCGTAACTCCTTCGTTGGCATGATTTGCTCCATCTCCTGGCGCGATGCTCGGTGGCATTCCTCCTGTTTGGCAACTCAAAGGCGGTGATCTTTGGCGCGGTTTGATCCGTTTCTTGGTTTCTCGGAGAGAAAAGTGGACATTTTTTAGCATTGTAATTCGGAGGTCCGATTCTTTTTTGAATTCAACAAGGGAAAGGATCGATTTTTGAGCATCCTCTGGATTCTCAGCAAGGCATTGAGGCACGTGTAGTCCCGAGGCGCGGGTCTTGGTTTGCACCCTTCGTTAAGGTGGCTGCTTTCCGATTTTAGCTTTCTGGAATTCATCTGGTTAAGGAGCAATAGGTCGCAAAAAATTGAAGGATTTTTCGCCTTTTCCGCTTCTGCTGATTCTTGTCATCGAAGATAAGCATTTTCTTTCAGGCAACCTCATCTGGGCACTTGGTTCTGGAGACAAAGGAAAAGATGCCACTGTTTTCTTATTTCTGAGCGAGGAAAAAAGTGCAACGTCTTGAGCTAATTACCATGATGTTATGGGAGGTGATTGGGATAACATATTTATGACATGAGAAGATTAGTCTTTGCCTCTACATTTATCAGAGATATTATGGCTCTAAGCAGGAAAGCTTCGGCCGTTGCATGTATGGTCTTGTTTTCTGTTCTCGTGACAGAAGTTTGGACGGGAAGACAGAGCCAATTCTTCAATTTGGCTGATTCTTTTGTTCCCAATATGGTGAGAAGAATGATTTATTGTACTTTTGATCTTCGTTTCTTCCGGATTGTGATTGGAATTATATCCCATAACTAGGTTAAACAAATACGCTTTCCTAGTGAGTGGACTAGCACAACTGCCTCTAATGGAATTTTAGCTTGATTTGTTTGGAAAACTCTTTTTGGATGATTCATCATACTTTCTAATCTTCACTGCAATACAACTGGAGGGGTGCACAATTTTTCCATCGAATTAATTTCTTGATTTGGACTGTCTCTTCATATTCAATGCATCATATTCTGTTGCATAAAATGGTAATTAGCTGAAAGAAAATTCTGCAAACAGGGTAAGAATTAGTCAGATGAGATGAAGTGTGCATCTGCAATTGATAATCAAATGCCAATATGATTAGTAGATACGAAACGTTGAAGCACATCTTTAGGTTTTAGATTTATGCCTTGGCATTTCCCACAGTTTAGTTCATTGAAGAAATCTATAATCTTCTTGTTTGAACATAACACAATAAATGTAATCTGCTGCGGAGATTTTTGTCATTCCTGTATCAATTTTGTTATGTAAAACTATTGCTCCATGTTCTTCAGTTGTTGTGACATAGGTCAAACATATCAAGCAATCTTCAGGATTCCAAACTACTGATGTCAATTCGTAATAATGTTGCAAGTGCTAACATTTGTTGCCTAATTCTGTTAATGTTATTGATTTCTTGTCACTCTAAACAGCGAAGTGCAGTATCTTTGTGCTTTCATCTCTTTGGCTAAAGAGTATGGGCTGCAAGCATCACTTATCATTTTATCCTGCTCTCTGGAAAGAAAAAACAAAGTTACTTGATATCAGCACTGAACAAAAAGATAAGAGAGAACAAGCAAAACTGATAATTGTGCCCTGGCTTTCAGTGGACTACAAATTATTAGTAGATGTTATGGATAACCATGAAATCTATGCTGAAACTGACTGCTAGATTTTCTTTTGTACTTTGCAAAAGTTCACCTGGCACTAGCAAATATTAAGTTTATTGGGTCCCCTAACTTGTCTCCTCTCTCTCAATATTTGGTTTTCTTTTTTTTTTTTTTGTTACTTCAAGCTTCTTCCTATTGATCATTTTTATGTCATCTATTCATGATTCACATCTTTAGCTATTTTAATTCATAAAAATCTTTATATTTGTCATGTGTATGTCCTTGTGAGGCATGGCAAAAAATGAACACACAAGCATCATTAACATTGAGTATAAATGCCAACAGCAGTCAAAGTTGTGTGCAAGTTATGAACTTTGGTGGTATAATGCAAAAAGGTGTCAATATTTTGCCCCTAAATATTCTTCCTATATTGTGACCACGATTTATGCTAGAACATCAGAATTCAAATGAAAACTTTTACTTTGTGCTTGAACTTACAAAAACAAATTATATTTACTTAAAATTGCACAAACCATCCATGTCAATGCATATTAACATGTGTACTTGTCATATTATTTTCTGCCATTTTAGATGCTTCATCAATTTAGATACCATTTTAGATTCTAACATGTGTATCATGACTACGATTGCATGGTATAAATCCAAAGTAATTTGTGGCTGCTGATGAGATGCAAAATTTACAGGTGGAAAAGATGTTGCTTGATTGTGGTCTACATCCAAAAGATGTAAAAGAAATTATGAAAAAATTAGACTTTTCCCTTTTGGATGACATGATCAAAGATTCAAGACAAAACCAAGTAAAAGTGGGGTTGCTTGCAAAAGACAGTGAAGAAAAAGGTGTGGCTGCACTATCTTCACGCCTCAAGTATTACTTTCTTATATGTTTGGGTAAACAGATTCATCTTGCTCATGCAGGAGAGAAGAACTCTATGAGAAATTGGTACTATAATCTTGAACCATTAATCAGACGTTATCCTGCTTCAAGGAGGCATCTGTCTGATCACCCTTCACCAACCATGGTCCCTACCCATGCACCACCGCCATTTTGTTCCCCTGCTCATGCTTCAGCTTCATTTCCATATGTTGCATCTGGCCGTCCTAAGTCTAGTCTGGCACCTCCCTCTATCCTAAGACCTGCACGTACGCTAACCCATGCTTCCAGTAAATTTGTTCCACCAGCGTTCGATGAAATGAGCCCAGATGAAACTGCAGATTTTCTAGCTAAGGAGCAAGAGGAAACCAACAAAACAATTGCTGTTGCAGTTGCTATAAGTGTAACAGGAACCTCTTTTGTTGCAGCAATTCTGTTTATTCTATATATTAATTGCCGTAGAAAAAAAGTTTACTCAAGTAATGACTTGAAGGATGACAAGCCACTCCTAAGTTTGAGTTTGAGTGACTTCTCTGGTATGTAAAGTTTCTATGCTTGTTCCTTTAAGTATGAGTATTACTTCAGAGACTGATTGTGAATGTGTTTTCAGATTCTTCACAAAACTCTGGCATAGCAACTTCGAGTGAGAAGAATAAGTCAGGAGTATTGTCTCTCAAATCTGAATCAATCCAAGTTGGTGATGCTTCACTGCTGAGTGTTGGCTCAGCTGAGGTTCCATCATCTAAATTACACTCTGGACATTTCAGTTCATCTATGGAGCTATCTGGTGCACCAACCAATGGACCAGCAGAAAAGCCCACTTCCAAATCTCCACCTCCACCACCACCTCCACCTCTACCTCGATATCCACCTTCACCTCCACCTCCATCTCCACCTCCACCTCCACCTCCACCTCCACCTCCACCTCCACCTCCACCTCCACCTCCACCTCCATCTCCACCTCCATCTCCATCTCCATCTCCATCTCCATCTCCATCTCCATCTTCATCACCATCTCCGCCTCCACCTCCACCTCCACAATCTCCACCACCACCACCTGTAATGGCTCCTCCAGTTCCAAATGCTGTTCCTTCTGCTCCTGTTCCACCCCCTCCTCCACCCATCAAAAGATCTGGTAGTCCCCCTCCACCTCCACCAAAATCTGCTTCCATTCCTCGTGCACCAAAAATAAACCTGGGTCCATCAAAAGTGCCTCCGCCATCCCCTCTTGGGCCCCAACATTCTGTATCAAATGGGGCACCAAAAACAAAGCTCAAACCATTATTTTGGGATAAGGTTCTTGCAAACCCTGATCAATCTATGGTGTGGAATCAGATTAAGTCGGGTTCATTCCAGTAAGCTCTCCAGTGTCTCATCTTTTGGATCTTCTCCATGGTCTTATGTTGAACATAATAACTTCTGTCTGTAGGTTTGATGAGGAGATGATTGAAAGTCTTTTTGGTTACACTTCTGCTAATAAACCCAAAAATTGTGGGAAGGGCTTATCATCAAAGGTTCCTGTTGAATATGTTAGGATTCTTGATGCCAAGAAGTCCCAAAATTTGGCTATTTCATTAAAGGCACTGAATGTGAAAATAGAAGAAGTTCGTGATGCTCTTATGGAAGGTAGGTTTTTTCACTATATTCCAAAACTTTTCTTTGTGAGGAAGATTCTTTTAGAAATTAGAAAAGAATAAATTTGGTGAATTTTTCATGACAACTCAAACTGTTCAATTTATTTTCTTTCTGGATCAGTCCTTTACCTATATGTTGTTGGTGGTGGCACCTAATTTATTGTCATCCTTATGAGACAAGTATGCTCCCTGATTTGATTTTGATACTTAATGTTTCAACTTGTATTACCCTATTGCTTGCTACGGAATATTGGATAATATCCATGAAAAAGAATGGTGAAAAAAAGGATTTCTTTTGTGTACTCACCAGTAGAAAATTGAAGGAAACTCGTCTGTAATGCTTTTTATGTTTCTTGTCCCGCTGATTTGCCAAATCTTAGAATCCAGTTGTTCCTTCTCTTTTTTATTTTTTGGTAAGCTCCACTTAATGCAGATCATGATACATGCCGTGGTCTCCTGATTCTGCTTGTTGCCATTACATTCTAAATAATTTTGTATACTTTCTTTTGAGTCTCAATATTTATCCTTTAGGTTGTAGCTATGTTTAATTTGTGTTGTAATACTTGACTGATTTTTCTGAACAAGGAAAAAAGCTACCAGTGGAGTTACTACAAGCGTTGTTTCTGTTACATACTAAATTATCTTGTCTACTTTCTTTTGAGTCACAATGTAAATCCTTTAAGTTGTAGCTATGCATAATTTGTGTGTTGTAATACTTGATTGATTTTTCTGAACAAGGAAAAAAGCTTCCAGTGGAGTTTCTACAAACATTGATAAAGATGGCTCCTACAACTGATGAAGAGCTGAAGCTTCGATTGTATACTGGTGATCATTCTGAACTTGGCTTAGCAGAAAGGTTTTTGAAGGCATTGTTGGATATTCCTTTTGCTTTTCAAAGACTAGATGCACTTCTTTTCATGGTTTCCATGCCAGAAGAAGTTTCAACTGCCACGGAATCGTTTTCGACGCTAGAGGTAAGATCTGGTCAGCATTTAAATTTTCGATCATGGTTTGTTTTGTTTTTCTAATCATACAACTAGTTTAGTATTGCATTTCAACATCTACTTATTAAACTGTAGTTTAGAGCAAAGAGAAAAGGTTAAACATAGAGAAACCGAAACATTTACAAACATCTAGTATGGGTTAATAGAGAAGCATTTTGACAAGGACAATTTTCTTTTATTTGAACTTTCTTCTTTATTGTCCTCTGATGAGTGGGAAGATCAATATGTAGAAAGCGAATGTATCTATGGTTGTACCCATGTTGGTCATAGACATTTTGATGCTTCCAGAACATGTGTTACGACCTTCAATGCATGCTTAGGGAAAAAGGATAACTCACCTAAAACATGTTGGACAATCCATTCACTAGCATTTTACTTTATCTATGCGGACCATGAAAAACTACAATATCTATGAAATTATGCACGTACAGTATGCATGTGGCATACAAGTAAATCAATTTTAAAAGCTTCTGAGTATACGTTTTATACTGGCAAGACTAATGTAATTTAACACTATGATTTACTCTGGATGTGAATGATGTCCATAACATTATCCATCCATAACTGGATGCTAAGTTGTATATCATGATAATCACAGGTCAACCAAATTGTACAAATTTGTTTCTTGTGTGTTACTATATATTTATTGCAATACATGAACATTATTTTTTACTTGCCAGTTGCCATGTATACCACATGGCATTTCATATTTTTCCAAATTTTGCTGTGTTGACATGTCAGTGGAGTGGGTTTTTTTTCCCAATGCCTGTATTCATTGCAAAGCTAAAGTTTAAAATCCCTGTCAGTTTTTCATGGATTTTTCTTGTCAGTGAAGGAAGGTGTCAACCATGATAATTTGAGAGGATATGTAATAGTACTTTTTCTAAGTGCAGTGCTGTATGTTCTGTTTTCATCAGTGAGGTTCATAATCATCAAAAAACTTGAAAGATGTTTTTCTCAAGGCACCATATCTGTGAGGGCATTACCGGTCTCATATTTGATATGATTGACCATAGGAAGCAAAGCTTTTCCAGAACCAGTTCCACTAACACGGATGTTTCTAAATAATTATCTTTTTATGCATTATTCTTATCAGGTGGCCTGTGAAGAACTAACAAGATGCCGTCTGTTCTTGAAGCTATTAGAAGCTGTCCTTAAAACTGGCAATCGCATGAATGATGGTACCTTCCGTGGAGGAGCACAAGCATTCAAGCTTGATACACTCCTGAAGTTGTCTGATGTTAAAGGAGCCGATGGGAAGACAACATTATTACATTTTGTTGTTCAAGAGATAATTCGATCTGAAGGTGTGCGTGCCGTACGAATAGCCAGGGAACGAAGTGGGAGCATCTCTAGCCTGATCTCCGATGATATTAGCGATGATTCACTCCATGAATCTGAAGACTACTTCCGAAAACTTGGTCTTAAAATTGTTTCAGGTCTTGGAGATGAACTTCAAAATGTCAAGAAAGCAGCATCTTTGGATGCTGATGCCTTGGCAACTTTGGTGGCACAGCTTAACCACAGGTCGGTGAGGACGAAGGAGTTCCTAAATACAAGCATGAAAAGTCATGAGGAGGAAAGTGGGTTTCATCACACACTCAATAGTTTCATGGAGCAAGCTGAACCTGGAATCAGTTTCTTATTAAACGAAGAAAAGAGACTAAGATTGTTGGTAAAGAAAACCACAGACTTTTTCCATGGAAATGCTGGGAAGGATGAGGGCTTGCGATTGTTTGTAATTGTACGGGACTTTCTTGTGATGTTAGATAAGGCCTGTAAAGAAGTGAGAGAAGCACCAAGAAAAGTTAAACAAGCACCCAGAAATAGAGAAACATCATCACCACTACCTGTGCCAGATCCGAAGCAGCTACTTTTTCCGGCTATAAGGGATCGGCGGGTCGATAGTTCTAGCTCGGATGATGAGAGCTGACTTTGGTTGGAGCAGGTACTGTTGCAATTTTGCTAATTGGCTAATATTTCTCCTTATTTTCTAGTCCATGGGGATGCCTTCTTACCATTCTGCACAATATGGACCACATCCCAGAGGATTTACTAGACATCATTATACTAAAATATACAAGTAAACCTTTGTGATATGCTAAGATTCCTCCTTTGAATCTTTTCTGGCAACTAAGATCTAAGTTACGAAAACAGTCTCTGCATGCAGGGGTTTGGTTTTATTCATCAATCCTGAGTTTCATTGAAGATTGATCGTTGGGCCAGTCCTGGGATCTGGCTAAAGTACATATTCTGTGAACAGGTTGTGTATTCTTTGTCAATGAAACTATTTCAGTAGCTGAGAGGGGACAACAATTTGCTGTGGAACTTCAATAATATTTAGATATATCTTCAAGTGCATACTTATTTGATTATTACATCTTCACCTCACTTGCAGCAATAGAGTTTATTTCTTATTTCTAGTATATAATGAAGAACTAAGCCACAATGATTCTGTTCAAACATGAAACCTGACTTGATATCTCACTAATAAGCAACTGTTTACTTGCAACTCAGTTTGATTCCATCACATCTTCAAAAGAAATGCAACATTTTTAAATTCTAATCGAAAAATTTTATACAATCTTTTTTTTTTTTTTGGAGTGAGAAAGCTGTACTATATGGAAAAGTGGTTGATGATTCCAACTTGCCTTTTCTTTGCAGTTGCCACAAAGCTATCCTTTTGCAAATTGTGTTTCTGTAGCAGTACAAAATGTTATGGATTTATTTTATTATATCTGTTGCAGATGTCAGTTCTGTCCAGTGCAGATTTGTTCTGATTTTTCTGGTGGTGTTGCCACAGGACTCATAAGGTGCTGAAAACTATGACTCCAAAGGCCCATTGGTGATTGGCTCGCCGTTGAGCATGGTTTAATGATCTGAATCTGATTGATTATGCTCTGGGAATCACGGACTTGAAAGCCTGGTTCTCAGAAGCTCGAACAACCACATCTGCACCTGATGCCCACGCCACCGGCCAAGGCTGCATCATAGAATCATATGATGCTTTCAACACATTTGGATTCAGGTCCTCGCCGCCTGCATCAGGAAATCAGACTAGTTTTGTTATACTAGCAGATTGTGCCTAGTGAACAGCTTTAGAGCAATAAATTTTGATTCATAAGATAATTCTTTCATTATACCTTGATGTCTTGGAAGTAAAAGATGGGAGCAGTTCATGCCTTGTTTCCTCCTTGGCCACAGCATTGGTCTGTAAACTATGAATCTGTACATGCTATTCAAACTGTTATATGGACAATTAGACTACAATTACTGTGATTACTATATCAAAGAACATCATTTCAGTTACTGAAACAATAAACTCAAAGTTACTGTCTGCTGTTAGATTAAAATCTTTAATTTTTTTTTATGGCTAGATTAAAGTGAGTCTGAATCTTGTATCGGTTTCTTTTTTAATAGTGTTTAATTAAAAATATTTGTGAAATCCAGATTCATCATCTCGGACTACATCATATGTTTAGATTTTATTAGCATGTTAAATCTAAATCTATTTGCTCATAAAAGAATATTAAAGTATATATATATTAAGCTCTTTATTTGAGATTTATGTTCTATCGGTTAGGTTGACCTTCGGTTCCAAAATCGATGATTTTATTTAATTTATCAAAACTAGGAATCGAACTCCCAATGGGGTCAGCTCTGGAATTGGGAATTGTCGATTTTAGTATATTTAGTTTATTAGAAACTGTCAATTTTGAAATTCTAAAATATAGAAACTATAATAGAACTGTTTAAATCTAATTTTGAATTATCAAATCGATTCAGTTTTGGTTTGGTTCATATTTTTATATCTATAATTCTAAAATATAGAAATTATAATAGAACTGTTATAGAAAAATATCGTTGATATCTTGATCCGTCAAAAAAAAATATTCATGATATTTTTAAATTTAAAATATTATACCCTCAAGATGACAATATTATATTTATTTTTTAATTATTCAAATTCATATTTGAGGATCTCATATGATTAACTAAAGCATCTTATTTCTATCTTAAAGTTATTTCAAATACTTATATGTATAAGAGTTTAGATTACGATTAAGACGTCCGTCACGTTTACCCCAAAAACAGGTTGGAATCTAACGTCGGCTATCGTGTACTCCATCGAGCCATCGTCCTTTCGTCATCAAAGTGCTTATTTGGCTTCGAGCGCCGCCACACACTCTCATAAGTTGTCATGAAAGCTTGTGTTCCTCTGAGCTCCACCAAGTCTTTGAGCAGATTCCTGCAGTTATCGTCGACCCTCACCCCTCTCCATATACATAGCTTGGATTGGCATTCGGTGGCGGGAGGAGCAGGCAGCGAACCCCTCGCCTCCCTCCAATGTGGGCGGCTCTTGCAGTCACTGACCAACTCCAGGTCGTTGGGCCAAGGCCGACGGCTCCACGCCCACATGGTCGCCTCCGGCGTCCTCCTCGACAACACCTACCTCAGCACCAAGCTCTGCGCTATGTACGCCGCCTGCGGTTGCGTGCGCGAAGCCCGGGTCATCTTCGACGGAATCGTCCTCAAGAGCTCGTTCCTATGGAACGTGATGATCCGGGGCTGCGCCTGCGGTGGGTCGCCGCTCGAGTCGCTTCTCTTGTACCGTAGGATGCTGAAGTTAGGCAGAAGGGCGGATAACTTCACGTTCCCGTTTGTGCTGATGGCATGTGGTGATCTATGCCTTGTTGAGGTCGGAAGAAGGGTGCATTCTGAAATAATTGCTTGTGGGTATGAGTCCGACGTCTTCGTGGCCAATTCACTTCTGTCGATGTACTCCAAGTTCGGACAGATGACGATCGCTCACAAGTTGTTCGACAGAATGCCTGTTAAAGATTTAACTTCTTGGAACACGATGATTTCGGGTTATGCAAGGAATAATGATCCGGCGACGTCTCTATGGCTCTTTGCTGATATGCCTCTCACCGGAAGTCAGCTGGATGAGGCGACTCTTTTGGGTGTACTGCCTGCTTGTGCGGATTTGATGGCCTTGAAGCAAGGGATGGAGATTCATGCCTACATTCTACGTAGTGGCATGGAATCCAATGGATTTTTGGTTAATGCTCTGATCGATGTCTATGCCAACTCCAAATTCATCGTAGGTGCCTGGCGTTTGTTCAAGAACATGTGCAGGAAAGATACTGTCTCATGGAACTCCATGATTTCTGGTTGTGCTAGACGTGGTGATGCTGCTGAAAGCCTGAGTCTTTTTCGTCGAATGAACTTAGAGGGCGTAGTCCCTGATGCAGTAACTCTTATAGCAGTGCTCGGAGCATGTGATCGAGTAGGAGCCATGCGATTTGGAACAAGCCTTCATGCTTATCTCATTGGAAAAGGGTTCGAAAACACGGTCACTGTGGGGACTGCACTTATAGACATGTACGCCAAGTGCGGTAGCCTGGAGTGTTCTCGTCAAGTTTTCGACGAAATGCCAATGAAAAATCTTGTTTCCTGGAGTGCAATGATTTCAGGGTATGGACTCCATGGAAGGGGAAGGGAGGCAATTGCTTGCTTTGATGAGATGAAGGCAAAGGGTATCAGACCAGATGAGATCACCTTCGCATCGGCTTTGTCAGCATGTAGTCACACAGGACTGGTCTGTGAGGGTAGGGAGATCTTCTACCAAATGTCAAAGGTGTACTGCTTGAAGCCTAAGGTTGATCACTATTCCTGTGTGGTGGATATTCTTGGAAGGGCTGGGGACTTGGAAGAAGCATACAAGTTCATCATGAACATGGATGCAAAGCTGATAGCTGATGTTTGGGAAGCACTTCTTTCTGCTTGCAGGGTTCATCACAATGTTGAGCTGGCTGAGATTGCTGCTACGAATGTTATCAGTCTAAAACCTGAACACATTGGTCCTTATGTCATCCTCTCTAGTATGTATGCTGTCGATAGAAGGTGGAGTGATGTGGAAAGGATCAGAGATTTGGCAAGACTAAATGGACTGAAGAAACCACCAGGTTGCAGCTTTTTTTTGTCGAGTCAGATATCATGATCTACAGGTCTCTAGTAGGGGACAATTCACATCCCTAATCCAAGCGCACATATCAAGTTACATGAATCAAGACGACTGCTGAAAGAAGCTGGTATGTCCCAGATACCTATATACTGGTTACTTGGAAGTTGGAACCACTACTTGCATGATGAAGAACATCTGTGTTTCTGGTGATTCACAATGCTAAAGAACTAATTTCCTGACTTGTTTGCAAATAAATTATTATGAGAGGTACCTGTCAATTTCAACATTTCAACAATTGCTCTTCATCCAGTGGTGCTAATTAGTGAGTTTCTTTATGATACACAGATCACAAAACTCAAAATGATACATAAACATTTATGCCAACCCCTTCAAATCCTTATTAAAAGTTTATGTCATCAGCTTACCTTATAGAAACTTACTGTTGCTACCATGCAATCTTTTGTTGGCTTCATTGTTTTGATGTTATAAAAATCTTTGTTACCAAAACCTGGAAATTGTATTGTACTCTGACTTGGCTGTTATCTTAATTAGGAAAAACTTAGAAGAATGTCACGTACCTCTTTGAAATTAGTTTACCCTCCAAATTGTAAGTCTCAACCTTCAAATAATCTGTATACCAATTAGTTCTTTTGGTTTGGTTTACTTTATCATCTTTTTTCATATTTATGAAAATAGTGGGCAACACCTCAGAAATATTTGGCAAGAAAATCTGCAGAATCTCGTAAGAGAGTCTCACATCACAAAGCAAATATTAGGATCCTAATTATCATCATTTTAGGGATGCTAAACCAACATAAAGTTCCCGAAACTTTTTTCTTGATAGCATTTTTCTAGTAGTATTATGCATACATTATGACACACAACATGGAATAGAAACATTATTTATGTCACAACCTCTTACTTATTGTATGTAGTTCACAAGCTCATAACTAGGTTGATGTTCGTCACTGATCCACCGTAGGAAGGATCTTATTTATCTTATCTTCTTGATTGCTCAACCTAGGAAGTCTCAGAGGTCTCCCCATCGAACATATCTGTGACTGGATCAAATGGATATGGCTCCAAAGGCTCTGTTGCTTCAAGGATCTTCTAGATCGGTATCTCTGGCTTCGATCTTTCCATAGGTCCGATGGGCTTGAAGAAATTCTGTGAATCCGGGCAGTAATCCTGAAACAAGCAACAGTGGGTTTATGATGCAAGACACATGAAGAACATGCATCTGGCTGCAGGAGGAGAAGAACCTCAAATTACCTGATCAGCATGCATTTGCTTACGTTGTATGCGCCGTCATGTCATACCGATTCAGCGCATTCTCGCAGGCTACTTCGATCCCCTCCCTCCATGTCGCACTCAGCACCTGGCAATGTCCCTCGGGTAAGTCCCAACTCCTGTGCCCTGTTGCATTATTCCAAGGAATGTTATGCTTCGTGGCTTACCTGCTGCACGAGCTCCTCAGGCCCACTCTTGGCTTCTTCAGGTTGCTCGGAGTCTCTCATCTCGACGCAGGTAAAGGTCAGAATGGCATCGTGCCTCGTTAGCTGCCGTGCAATGGTTCTGTACCCATCTCGCACCTTCAAGTTGTAGTAGCCCGCGGTGAGCTCTGCTGCATGGCTATCGTCTTTGTACCACCAGTGAACACCAGACACCTGATATGGATTGGTACAGCAGCAGGTATCACTCTAAACAATGGCGAATCTGTTCAGTCATATATCTATCGACACATACTTTGATGGCAAGCTTCAGTTCGCATCCCAGGAAAGCCTGGTTGGCCCGATCATTGATATGGTCTGCGTGCTTCAGCAACTTGTTGGAGTACCAAGTCAGGAAGAACTTCCCCTTCTCTGTGAGGTACGTCCCGTCCTCTTGCAAAGAACTTTGTCTTCTCGGGGGTGTCATTGTACTCAGGATGCCCTGCCTCGGCTACAGCTCGACGGAAATCTGCCGTGAGATACTTGTCGTAGCACTGCAACATCACTTCCCGACGCCCGGAGAACTCCATCCCTCTATGTCCGTGATGAGACAGGCGTGCAGGAAGTCCGTCATGTTCTCTCTGAAGCTTTTCCTGAAGTCACTGTAGAGCTGTCATGGAAGAAGACCGAAGATTGTGTTATAGATGCAGCAACGTTCTCAGTGTTCCATTGTTTTCACGTGTACGTCCAATGTTCTTTATATCTTAGTGCCGATTAGATCAGAGATGGAGACAGTTTACGTGTTCCCTGGGTTTTGCCTGTTAGTTCCATGCTCAAGTTCTGCACTTTGCTCGATGCCATCACTTTGGATTGGCATTTTGTTAAAAGAATGAATGATTAGTGATTAGTAGTGTTGATCAGGTCGAACCTCGACGGAGAGGTACTCCGGGTTCCCGGTGCCCGCTCTTGTCGGTGTAGAAGATGTCCGGGTTGGCGGCGGCGACGTCGCGCACCCACTGCGGTATGGGGATGTAGACGGCGTCGCCGACGTTGCCGCCGCACTGGTGGAAGGACATGATGGCCTGCAGCTGGAGCCCCTCCTCCTGCACCATCTTGAACAGCTCTCTGTAGGCGGATCCATCGAGGAGGGTGGACGAGGGACTTACAGGGAGCATGACGTAGACGGGGACGTAGTTGGCAAGCAGCGCGTCGTTGGTGGAGGCCGGCGCCATGGCTTGAAGGTGGTGGAAGGCACTCGAGGAGCTTCCTCTTGTTTGGCTCGCTACGGGGAGGGACGAGTGCATGCCTCTCCGTTTATACTGGTACAAATGGTCCCATGTATTGGCACATAGCGTTTCCACGCCGCATGCTTTAAATTGGTGGTCTAATAATTGTCCTCAAGATTTTTGTATTTGTTTTACGTTCTCCATTCATTTCTATTTTTCCTGCTTTAGAGAAGTTTATAGTTCTTTTCTTCTCTCACTTCGTCTTGCCAATCTTTACCGTCGCTCTTTCTTTCTTTCTTTCTTTTTTTTCTTCAACTCAGCTCATCGATACCTATGCCATGTCAATAATCTACGGTGGTACCGAGATCCAACAGGCGACCCAACTAACGTAATTCAGGCCGAGGTGAAAAAGTGACGACCTGACTACCACGACAATCAAAGCCGCACTGAGGTGTATTTATCAGGGATGTTGCATCGAGCCTCTGCACCACTCCATTCAAACAAAGAGTAACTTACCACTCTGGTCAGACGGACAACAACCGACCACACGAATCGATCATGCCTGATGTGTCGTCGGAGATAAGGTCGAGGGTACGATCGACTACCCACCTAGTATGTATAAGACCCCCACCTGAGGGTAGGAGAAGGGAGTTAGAACTCTTCTACTATGTTTAAACCAAACTAACTTGAGGATCTGACTTGAATGTCGAAAGGATCACGTCGGACACTCCCACCTCGATGAGACCTCCGTGCAAGACCCTCTCCGTGGATGCCAACTCAAGAGGAGCCCGAGCTATCGATCCACCTCGAAATTCCGAACCGGATGAACTTATATACATGGGACTAACCAACCGTGTTGACTCCTCGGTCACGGTATCAAATACCACTACACTTGTTATCATGAATGCAACTCTTGCCAGCCCCCAGGTGCTGGCAATGAACCACGACATGGGCGATCTTTTCCAGGATGTCTGTAACTGCAGTGCTGCAGTCAATCCACAGCACTCCACCTTCTTCGTAGATCCATCACACAAAGGCAGTACCTAAATCAGGGATAAGACTTGAGAATGCACTCAATTCAAGCCCTGTTTCCTTTTGCTATGGTTGATCACAGATGAGAAGAATACTCTACGTTGATCCACAACGATGAACATGATGCAATGCAGTCACCGAGAAGGTGATCATCTTCCTCCGCCATCTTCGCCGGGATGCAGCCCTTCCAGAAACGATGATCACGTGCGGACATAATATGCAGAGAAGTCCGCCGAGAGGATTTGTGCTAGTGATGAACAGGGAGAGGGCTCGTCTGATGGGAAAGGAGGAGCAAGGAAACGATAAAACAAAATACTACGATCTAATTAACGAAAACGATTTCATTCAAGAAAACGATGTAGTATTAAATAGGAGTTAAAAGAACAAGAACACTTACAAGATTATCTCAAAATGCACACACTCTCTTCTCTGCACTACTGTTTCATTTACTAAGGTCCTATTTATAGGACATAATAGTAACTACCTCACACTACTACCTTCATCCTACTATCTCACTATCTCACCCATGATTAATAACTACCCGCACTAACTCCTAAACTACCTCCACAACTCCTAAACATGAGCCACTACTCCTAAACATTTTAACTACCTATGTAACTACTATGAATCAATTTTCAACACTCCCCCTTGATTCATAATTAAATACACTACTTTGAGACATAAAATAAACTTGTTTCTGAACTGAAAGTGACTTGGTGAGAATATCTGTAACTTGTTCATCCGTGTCATAAATACTTTATGTTATGGCTCCACTTGCTACAAACCGAGTCTTATGCTTTTGGATATTTTCATCTGCATTATACTTTGTTTTGAACACTCATTTTGATCCAAAGGTTTTCTTTTCTTTTGGTTGATCCATTAGCTCCCAGATTTCATTCTTCTTAATTGATTTAATTTTCTTCTTCATTGCTTTTCGACATTCTTCAACTGCTTCTTCAAAACTTATAGAATAAAGCAAATGTTGAATCATAAATATCTGTTAGTGATCTAAACTTATAGAATAATAATTCATCTGAGGAATCATTTGCTGGATTTGAACTGCTACCGGGTGAGGTTAACGTTGAACTTGTTGGAGCAAGATCTATCACTTGATTCAATGGAGTAACTAGTTCTGCTAGAACATGAATTTTTGATTTACCTTCATTGATCTCCCAATTCCAACTTGTCGTTTCATCAAATATAACATTTCTGTTAATAATAATTTTGCCACTTGTAGAATTATATAATCGATATGATTTTGATTATGTAGAATCTCCAATTAAGATATATTTTTCTGATTTTTCATTAAACTTACGATGATTTTGTGAATTTACCAAATTATAAGCAATACAACCAAAAATTCTTAGATGGCTTACAGTTGGCTTTATATCATACCAAGCTTCAAAAGGAGTTCGATTCATAACAGCCTTTATCGGTAAAATATTCAACAAATAAACAGCTATTGTAACTACTTCTACCCAAAACTGAATGAGAAGATGCTTTCCTTTAAGCAAACTTATTACTATTTCGACAACAGTTCTATTTTTACGTTCAGCTACACCATTTTGCTCCGGTGTATATGGTGCTGTCAATTCCCTGCGAATATCATTTTCTTCACAAAAGGAATTAAACTCATTAGAGATAAATTCATCACCTCTATCTGTTCGAAGTGTCTTTATGCATCTACCACTTTGCCTTTCTACAAGTGCCTTGAATTTTCGAAAGTTATCAAATGCTTCAGATTTAAATTTCAGAAAATATACCCAACTCATGCGGCTATAATCATCAGTAAATAATAGAAAATATCGACTTCCCCCAAATGATTTTATATTCATAGGTCCACATAAATCAGTATCAATTAATTCAAGATAATTAGATGTTTTCCATGCTTTTCCAACAGGAAATAGTTTCTTACTTTGTTTGTCATAAATACATCGTTCACATATATCAAGTGTATTAATTTTAGGCAATTCATAAATAATTTTTTTATATTTAACAACATTAAACCTTTAGTATTAAGGTGTCTATTATCTCAAATGCCATAAATTTGTCTCATTCTTTTGATTTGCCATAAATAATTTTTTTTTATTTAACAACCTTAAACCTTATTCTTGAGATTGTCGTTGTTGCAATTCTTGAGAAGATTGTCTCATGCACAACTTGTTGAATGAAGAACAATGTCTTTGAGTCCTTCTTTCTATTCTCTCTCAACATTGTTTCTTCATTTGGATCTGCATATTCATTCTCTATCAAGTCCCAAAGATCCTGAGACTTCATCTTGATACTCCAAAATTCGTACGATTTGCCCGAGAAGATGGGAATAAGGGATTGAGACATAGAATTGCCGTTAAAAGACATAATGTCCGGTTCAGATTGAAACAAGGCTCTGATACTATAAATGTTGGGAAAGGAGGAGCAAGGAAACGATAAAACAGAATACTACGATCCAATTAACGAAAATGCTTTCAATCAAGAAAACGACGTAGTATTAAACAGGAGGTAAAAGAACAAGAACACTTACAAGATTATATTAAAATGCACACACTATCTTCTCTACACTCATGCTTCATTCACTAAGATCCTATTTATAGGACATAATAGTAACTACCTCAGACCACTTCCTTCATCTCACTATCTCATCATCTCACCCATGATTAATAACTACCCCTACTAACTCTTAAACTACCTCCACAACTCCTAAACATGTTAATTACCTATGTAACTACTATGAATCAATTCTCAACACCGTCGTAGATTCTCCATCATAGAGAGTCATAGAGAAATCACAAGTGAGATATGGACGCAACAAATGTGATGGGGAACGATCGACACTTGTGGATGATGGAGCGACCACAGGTAGGTCTCGTCCACCGGCTGCTAACATAAACAAGTTGCCCTCAACAACTTAGGTAATATGCTAAAATTGTTATAGTAATCTTATCACTTAACACCTGTCGTTCTTTGTGCTCCATTTCTTCTGCCAGTGGGAGGAAGGGAGGTTTGCTGCTCGCTGCGGCCTCCTACTGGGGGATGTTATTAGTCTCATATTGAACATAAGATCGACGAAAGTGATCGATCATAAAAGTGCTGTCCAAAGTTTGGGATTGCAACCCAACCCGCTTAATGTCAAGCTGCCGATTCAGGTGTCTTGCTCCTTTCCTCCTCTCGGTAGGGACTCTGCTGGAAAGTGTCGATGCTGCATTTAGAGCGAGTTCGAGGTTTGAATGTGAGTATTGTCGAGACAGATTCCTTGTCCCATCAGATCAAATCCTCACAATCATAATAGCTCCTGTGTGCGCGCAGGAAACAACGGTAATCGAAGCAGCACAGAGCTCGGATTTGGAAGCATGCGAGTCTCCAACGTTGAACGAGAGAGGAGAGAGGGGTGGACAGAGAAAAGGGAGCCTGGAAGCATGCGAGCCTCCGACGTCGAAGAGAGCAGAGATAAGTGGCCGGAGAAAAGGACGAGGGAGTATTGGAAGGAAGCATGGCGGAAGGCGACGAGGCGGCAATATGTGTCACTCATTTGTCCACTCTCGCAGCGGAGTCGGGCGACCGTCGGACGAAGTGTAGATGAGGAAGCAGCAGAGATTGATACGTAGAATGGGTGGAGGAGACAAAAATTGAAGAATTAGATCTGAATTCGATTAGCTCTAACATACATCTACACATAGAATAATCGAACTCTATGTTACGAAGAATCATTAAAATTTGATGTTAAAGTAGCAAATATTGTTAGTCTATTTTAATGGGATCAGAGTATTCAAACATCAAAGTGATCGCCATGTCCATTATATATATAGTAATACACTATATCTCCCTCTAAAACAGGTAATATTTATTGATCTTTCAAGTTTAGGCCCAGCATAAATACGTATCTACCAATTTATGATTAATTATAATTTTAAAATGATATTAACATATTTACAACCTCATCATAATCATAAGAATGTCGAGACCGGTTTAGATACACACATAATTCGTACTATTAATTGTATATGATAAACCTAACTTTTCAGGATGTTAATGAAAAGAAAGGGAATATTTATTCTCTGACGATTTTATAAGAATAGATATCCTATTTTAAAGCTATTCTGAAACTTTGCAACTAAGAACAAAAAATAAACCCTACAATGTCAATAGCGAACGTGGGACGAAGACAACACAACGGTGACCAACGGGATGAAGGTCAGGGATAATTTTATTTTTTAAAAATAAAAGATGAAACTAAAAAATAATATTATATTAGAAAAATTAAAGGGATAACTTTGGGTTTTTTTTGGAAATTTGTCCAATAAAATAAATAAAGAAAATAAAAGACGTAGGGCGCTCATGAACTGCGTTGCAGGAACGCAGACGTGTGGGGGCCACCGCACAACCTGTGAACGTGATGAAGAAGAAAGGGAAGCGACAAAACGGGAAACGGGATCGATTAAGACGATCAGGGCCGTCCAAATCGAGATCATCCGTCCACGTTCCGCCAGCTCAGAAAACTTCCACTGGAGAAACCCGGACGGCGGTCCGCTAAAGAAGGACGCCATCATCCGCGCACGATCACGTGACATCCTGCACGTCCATTCCGCTTCGGAATTCGCGAAATCCCATCGATCAGCGATCTAGCGGTAAAATTAAAGGAAAAAAATAGCCTTCCAACACTAATTTAATGCCTCTCGCCCTCTCTTTCTCCCTCTATAAATAATAAACGAGAGCGGCCAGAGGGAGCTATCGGCCATAAAGTCTCTTCCTCTTCTTCTTCGCCTATCCGTGATCGCTGCGAGAGGCGTACATCTCGTCCTCAGTGCGGTAAAAAATTAGGATACTTGTTTTCCTTCCTTTGTACAACGAGATCTCTTCTTTCATGCGCTTTATTGATTCTTTTGGCTTGATTCTGTTGATCGGGAAGTTAAGGCCTCCGGTTTTCTTTTGTGGCATCTGTTATGTTGGATCTGCTGCTTGATGGGCTCCCATGTTGTCCAGGGATTACCGGTTCGCAGTGTTAGAATCTTGACCTAAGGACGAATAGTTTTTGTCCCATTTTCTCCTTTTCTTTCTTAGCATTTACCTGGACAAAAAGACATTGGGAAAAAGAAAATGTGTTTTCCTGCTATTTGTACCATGTTGCATCTGAAACAGCTTGTCGGTATGCTGTCGATCAGATAATTCGAAAAATATATATACTTTTTGATGCCGTTGGTCTGCTCTACGTCGCATCACTTTGATCCTTTTGTTTTTGTTTTTATTGAGTGATTATTGGTGCGATTAAGCTGTGCCCTAATTATTGTATGTAGATCAATCGAGCAGTCAGGCTGGTGTTTATTAATGGTCAAATCTCCAATATGATAAGTGGAATAGGATGAATCTGACTTGATGGTATTAAGATCAGGGGTTATGTTGGTACCTTTTGTACTTTGTGTTTTTCCCTAGAAAAAGGATGGTTTGTCTCCCTAAAAAGGTGAAAAATAATCTTGTCTTCAGATTTCAACCAAGATCAAGTGAAAAATTCATCAATTCTCAAGGAGCTAAATGATTTCTATTAAAGAAATTGACATGGCTAATCATTTATATACTCTCCTTTAGCAATTTGCAACTGTCGAACAAACCATTAATTCTAACTTTTTGAGGTATGGCTGAATGATTCTTTTCCAACCTTTAAGCTTTTCTGACAAATTACAAACCACTTCATGACATAGTTAGCTCATAGTCATGTGGTAGACACATTCTCATGCATAGCATCTCCTCCCCATCTGTGAGAACAATGCCTGGATGGGTCTAACTTTGTTTATTGTTTAATGTTTTGTGCAACTGATTAGGGTTCATGCAACTGTATATGTGATTTTGTCATCCCTGCCAAGGTGCTATTGTTGATTTTCCTTGGGAAGTACGGTTAAATTTTGTATATACTATCTCTTCTACTTTGATGATGCTGGTCATTTGATTGCCCCAATAAAAAATATGAGCTAAATGACACATCAAGAGGCCTTCTGAAATATAATTGTGGTAATTTGTTGTTGCTATCACTTAGTTTCCATCTGATTTTTTCATCCTGTTCTTGATCAAGTATTTTTCTCCTCTGATTGTTTGTTAAGCATGTAGGACATCTATGTGCATGTTATTTAATGTGGCCTTGAATTCAATGTACTTGGGTTTACACTTAATTATCCTCTTTCATGAAATAATGATTTTCTTTCTCGAAGAAATAAACCTGGTAATTTATGAGTTTGTTTCGCGTCTTACCAATGTGCCTTGCTACTACATAGCTGAGCAATCGTCATATTGAATGATTGTCTCAATCTCAGCTGAATGCTAACAGTGTCCATATTGTGTGGTTTAAATTTGATGCAGCTCTAGAAGCCAGTGAACCTTTGTTCAGTCTTTCCCTTCGGTAGTTCCAGTGTTCATGTCTGATCTCGACGTTCAGATCCCAACTACTTTTGGTATGTTCACAAAATCTCATTGTTTGCAATTTTGGACAGTTATACCTGGTTTTGTGGTTGCTTGGAGTGTTTTCAACAGCTTAACTTTAGAGAAGCTTACATATACCGGGGAATTTATTATATTGGTAATTCCTTCTCTTTTGCTTTAGATCCATTTGCTGATGCCAGTGCTGATGACTCTGGTGCTGGTTCAAAGGAGTATGTGCACATCCGCATACAGCAGCGGAACGGCAGGAAGAGTCTAACTACAGTGCAGGGATTAAAAAAAGAATTCAGCTATAACAAGATCTTGAAAGATCTGAAAAGGGAATTCTGCTGTAATGGTACTGTGGTTCAGGACCCAGAGTTGGGGCAGGTATTGCATCGTGGTCTTTCTTTTAGCTAGATGCATGCAGTTATTGTTGCTAGTGTCGGTATTGACCAGTGGAATGAAACGTTTTTTTGTAGGTCATTCAACTGCAAGGCGATCAACGGAAGAATGTCTCCAATTTCTTGGTTCAGGTGCCATTTTTTTCTCCTATCTTCTTCTATAGATAATTCTTGCTTATATACTTGTAATCAGGGAATGTACAAGAATAAATCTTGTTATTTTATTTAATCTGATGGTGCATGAAGATATCTCTCTCTCACTTGCTTCTCATGGTGCAGGCTGGAATCGTGAAGAAGGAACATATCAAAATTCATGGTTTTTGAGAAGCTGTTCGTGAGGCTCTCACTGACTTCCATTAAAAATATATGTCCATCATCCAACTAGCTTCTTGTTGCTGGTCTGCCCGGCGACTATAGGGGAACCCATTCTCGGACGGCATATCTCTTCGAACCTACTTACGTTAAGAACATGTGATGTTTGGATGTTTGTATTGTGACCTTTACTTCAATGGTTTCTCGTTGGTGTTTGAATGATTTTGCTGGAATTATGTTAATGGTCTTAGAACTTTCTTCATCTTGCCTCGGGCTGGAATGTTCTATTACATAATCTTTGGGTGACTCTTTTTCCTTGTTCCTTTTTTTTTAAAAAAAAATTGCATTGAAAGGAAGTGACATGTTGTTATATATCTCAACGCCTCTAGGGATCATTTGATCCTGGTGTATGCTTTTTTTCTGATACCATCAATCTTGCATCATCCATCCATTAGACCTGTACCTTCTTAATGTCTCAGGTTATCTTGTATGAAGAGATCTAAACTTTGCAAGCATCTCGTCGTCCAAAAAAATGAAATGATGTGGTGGTGGTATGCATGGAGTTCCCGTGATCAACTTAATTGTCACAGCCAACATTTGCTTTTTATGTTCTTGTGATTGCCAAAAAATGCAAAAAATCAAGAAGAAAAAAGCTAGCACAAAAAAAAAAAAAATGCTAAAATGCTGTCTAATGTTCCAAGAAGAAGGTACTCAGATGCAAACACATAAGAGTTAAAGGGATTAATGTGCAAAATAGCCTCCAGTCTAGCTAGATATTTTGACGTTCATCTATCCCTATTTATAGCCGTCACTCCCCCCAACTCTCTGTTCTTATCCTCGTTAAACCTCTCCAACACCCCCAACCCGACCCATACCCCGTCCCAATCTCCCCTCCCATGGCCGCGTCCTTGGCGACCTCCTCCCTCCTCTCCAACCCTAAGTCCCTCTTCGCCGGAAACCACCACCTCCGCTCCTCTTTCGGTGGCCTCCGCCTGGCGGCTACCCCCCTCCCGTCCCACCCGGGCAGCGGCAAGGCCGCCCTGTCCGTCACCTCCGCCTTGGCCGCCCCCAAGTATGACCTCGGCTCCTTCTCCTTCCAGCCCATACAGGAGTCCGTCGTCTCCCGGGAGATGACCCGCCGCTACATGACCGACATGATCAGCTATGCGGACACCGACGTGGTGGTCATCGGCGCCGGCTCTGCGGGGCTGTCCTGCGCGTACGAGATCTCCAAGGACCCGTCCGTGCGCGTGGCCATCGTGGAGCAGTCCGTCTCCCCCGGAGGCGGCGCGTGGCTCGGCGGCCAGCTCTTCTCTGCCATGGTCGTCCGCAAGCCCGCCCACCTCTTCCTCGACGAGCTCGGCGTCCCGTACGACGAGGCCGACAGCTACGTCGTGGTCCGCCACGCCGCACTCTTCACCTCCACCATCATGAGCCGCCTCATCGCCCGCCCTAACGTCAAGCTCTTCAACGCCGTCGCCGCCGAGGACCTCATCGTCAAGGAGGGCCGCGTCGCCGGTGTGGTGACCAACTGGGCGCTGGTGTCCATGAACCACGGCACCCAGTCCTGCATGGACCCCAACGTGATGGAGGCCAGGGTCGTGGTGAGCTCCTGCGGCCACGACGGGCCCTTCGGCGCCACCGGCGTTAAGCGGCTGAAGAGCATCGGGATGATCGACTCGGTGCCCGGGATGAAGGCCCTGGATATGAACGCAGCGGAGGACGCCATCGTCCGACTCACCAGGGAGGTCGTCCCGGGCATGATCGTCACCGGCATGGAGGTCGCCGAGATCGATGGCGCTCCAAGAATGGTATCTAAATCCCATCTTTCTTGGCATCTCTGTTCTTACCATAGTTTTTTATCATAAAGATTCAATCTTTATAGCTTATGTTGCACTAAAATTTCTCATTTCTATGATTTTGAGAAATACTCGTGGATTCTAGGGGAAAAACACTCCAAAAAGTTCGGTCTTTGTGAATATTGTACTTGCAGATATAACATAAAGCAATGTTCTTTGTATTGCTTTCTTCTCTCAGGTTGTTCATGGCAAAAAATTGCATCTTTTTTTCTCACTTATTTACTTCAAACAGAGCTCATCGAGAACATTCAATGAGTTGACATCAGTCCTTACGAAGATTTGATCCGTGTGTGTGGTGGTGGGTTCTGTTTGGTTTTGGTTTCAGGGGCCGACGTTTGGGGCGATGATGATCTCCGGGCAAAAGGCGGCGCATCTGACGCTGAAGGCCCTGGGGCGGCCCAACGCTCTCGACGGCACAACCCGAGCCGAGCCGCTGCACCCGGAGCTCGTGCTGGCGTCGGCCGATGGCGGCGGCGAGACTGTCGATGCTTAAGACTGCCTGCAAGAAGTAGCTTTGCCATGGAATAAAGATTGGGGCTGTGTATGAGTTGACGGTTACTGGAGGGGGTGAGAGACTCAGAGATCTGTGTCTTTGAATGCTTTCAAGAAAGAATCCCTTTTATCTCCTACCTTATCTGTAGTTGGAGCTGTGTCTGTAGTTTCTGCTGTTCCATGTAACCTTGTTGTTGTACTGTAAGAACACATGGTTTATCCCCTTTCCCGTCTCCTCTTTCTGGTTTCACGCTGTAAGCTTGTTTTAGGGTGCCTGTATCGTTCGAAGGTTGAACATGATCTGTGTGAAGTGAGTTGGTACAGTGAGAATGGCAAATCTAGTCAACGATGTCATGTTCTTTGTCAACACAGAGCAAAAATGTAGCCATTTGAGCTCTTCAACCTTCCCCCGAGTTTTCTCAAAGAAAGAGGGGGAAAAGACAAGAAGCCATACAATAATATTAAGAGTAACTTTTGGGAGAAGAATTCCTAATCGCAGCACTCGCAAACATTTCCGCTGCCACAGCTTCAACAAAGGAAAACGTAAAAGGTGGACATGTGCATCTACATAAAAAGAGAGGAGGAAGCGAAGAAGGGTGAACAACGACTCTCTGGGCCGTCAGGCTAGGCAAGGAAAGGAGCTTGGGCGACGGAAACGGAGCCGGGCGGGCTGAGGAGCGGCGGGGCAGACGTGGTGGTGGCCGCCGGAACCGGCTGAGGGCGGGCGGGTCGGCAGGCGTCACTGTCGCAGGACCCGCGGGTGTTGCCGCCACGCGACCCGTGGCGGAAGAACCCAAAGCCCAGAACGAGGCCCACCACCAGCAGCACCGCCAGCACGAAGAAGAAGATCCTGGTAGCTTTCCCCACGTAGCAGCACCACATCTCTCCTCCTCTCTCTGCCCAGCAGCACAAATTTTTCTCGAGGCAAACGTAGAGGCGTGAGAACGAGATATTACCAGAGATGGTTCCGAAGAGCTCAGTGCTTGTTTGGTTGTGTAGATAGAGAAAGAGTGCGTGTGGGGAGGGTGGTTTTACTTGAATGGACACTACAATCCTCGATTACACTCGGAAGGTAGTGCTGTACGAGAGGTGGGTTTCGGAAGGAAGCAGGAGTGACAGATGCAGATGTCCGCCACTCGTTGTCAATGGCTCAGCGCGCGAGAGAGAGAGAGAGAGAGAGAGCCATGGGACCATCACCATGTTGCTCTGTCCGAGTGGCGTCTGTCGGAGGTGGTACAGAGCGAGCTTTTTGCTGTGAGCATCTGTCATTTCTCTGCCTCTGGGCGATCGCCATGTTTCTCTCTCATCATGCACCCGTCTCTTGGTGTGATGCCGGCGGAGGGGCAGCTTTTTGCTGTGCGCCTCTGTTGTTATCGTGTCATCGGTCGGGCCATCATCGTGTTGCTCTCTCTTCTCGCAGGCTTATTTAGCAGTGCCGGAATGGGTCAATCCATGATCTCCTCGCCATGGCTTTTCTCATCAGATACGTAAGAGATGGGGTATCACACACCCCTCCCTCGTCGATATCGTCAAATGCAAACACCACCCCGTGTTTGTTGTCAGAGAAGACGTCAAAGGATTTCATCATCGTCTCGTGGCATCCCCAAAGTCCAGATGTGATCCTCCATCCAAATGATGAGGAGTTAAATTAGCTAAGTTGAAGTCTGACAATATATTTTTTTTAATGATTCTAACTCTAATAAAAAAATTAATACACACTATATAACTATAGAAATTACAATCACATTACCTAACAAATTAATTTGCACAAAAATAAAAAATATTACATCATCAAAATAACACATAATTATTTAATATATTCAAATCATATGTGTTATTTACAAATAATTATTTTTAATAAAATTTTAACATTTAATCCTTTCTGACACATGCAGAGTACCAAAATTAATATATTTTCAACCCAAGATTTAATCGTATGTTCTTCCATAAATTATCCATAAAATCGAATCGGAGAGGGGGATAAATGTTTACAACCAATACTCACAGTATACCATGCCTCCCTCGAAGGGTGGATAAGCAAGAGTATAAACACATTATAACTATTTATATTATATCATGAAAAATAATTAATTGTGTAAGATTTTGTAGATTTTTATTAATTGAATAAGATATATTATGGGTTATTTAGATTATGATAAAAGATATTAGTCAATATTAAATAAAGTCATATTATATTGAGATATTTTAGGGGATGTCCTTGATGGAATGAACTCTCCTAATAACTTACCTTAGACCCTCTGCTCTCGCCTATAAATAGACATGACCTACTCTAAACCCAATGCACGAAACGGCACAGAAAGTGCAAAGGGATAAATAGATCAAGAGATAGGAAGAGAGGAGAAAGGGTCTGCATCTATTATAGTTCCTCTTACAGATTGATACCTCGACGTTATTTAGATCTGACGGGCGATGCTCTTGAAGATCTAATTGGATCTCAATCAGATGACATCTAAAGGTACGCATCGTAAACAGATCTAGTATTATTTGATTTCAATCCTGACATAATAGTTTTTTCCGCATAATAGTTTGCATGATTATAGTTTTTATGCCAACAATTAGTATCAGAGCCTAGGTTTTAGATCAAAAATATTAGATCTATTATTTTTATTTACGATGCATTGATCTGAATATTTTATTGATCTGTTTTTCTATTTGTTAATTTTAATCGTTTGCTTGCGAACGATTCTTGATTGTTGTTGTGTGTTAAAGACGCAGTAATCTTACCGTGTTTTGCGGATTCGCTGGCAGCGCGACATACATAATCGCCCGCTGACCGCCGAGCAGGGGTCGCAGGCTGCAGAGGTCTGACAGTTATGGCCTCGACGCCGAGTACGGAGGCATGCAATCGCTTTAGCGACAAGCGACGGCAAACGAGGAGGCTAGGGTTTTTCTTAACAAAATTACAATTTTACCATTGAATTAGAAAATTATAATTTTGCCATTATGCTCAAATTACAGTTTTGCCATTCATCGAAATTATAGTTTTACCCTTCGGCTGAATAGGATTATTTATATTTTTACCCTTATGATTTATGAATCCTATAATCTTAAAAAAAATCTATAATTCTTATATATATATATATACCCCTTCTCCTCTCTTCCTATCATTTCATAGGACCACCTTAATTGATGATTTTGGGAGATCAAGAGGATAACCGTAATCTCTTAATTTAGATCAAGAAGATAACTGTACTCTCTTGATCTATTCACCCTTTTGTCATTCTTTGTTATGTCGTGCATTGGGTTTATAGTAGGTCCTATCTATTTATAGGCGAGAGCATGGGGTCTAGGGTAAGTTATTAGGAGAGTTTCTTCCATCAAGGGCATCCCCTAAAATATCCCAATATAATATAGACTTTATTTAATATTAGCTAATATCTTTTATCAGAATCCAAATAATCCATAATATATCTTATTCAATTAATAAAGGGCCACATAATCTTACACACCCATGAGACTGTTTGATGTCGACGCTGATAGCGGGTTAGATGCGATCGATCGCTCCGAAGGTGATCCCTGGTGGAGCAAGGAGATACGCCCATTGGGTTCCTACATATAGATCGGAGTTAGGAATTTTCCAACCTGACACCTCTGAAGATTAAGTGAGAAAAGAGAAGCGAAATTTTTTTTTTTCCTCCCTCCTTAGCACTGGTCATAGGGTTAGCTTTATACGTGCAAACGAAGGTTGGTCACATGTAACTTATTAATGGCCTCCAACTCATCGAGTAACTGACTTGTGTGTGTCGTATAGGCATCAATCGACCTACATGGGTTGGCATCACTCCGAGCTTTCCAGAGCGACCTTGTACGACCCGACGTTGTCTGATTTTGGACATTTCGAGGAGTGATCATTCGTAAGTTCGAGGTGCTACATCGACGTGACTTGCCATGTTAGTCCCCGAAGCTTCTTATTGACGTTTTTGTATTTGATGACTATCGCCATAGGAGTAATACCATAATATATCATATCATTAACATATGTATTTTATATGGGCAAAACAATAACTACAAAAATAAGTAACAATTTTAATTAATCACATTATGTATTTGAATTCATGTGTTGATGTATCTTTTTATTTTTCTTCTCTTCATAGCATAAATATATTATATGTCATATATTTTTTATTATCTCTTTAGAAAATATAATAACTAGATCGTCAGACACATAATAAGAATTAATATTATACCTTAAATACCATATCACTCATCCTATCTCGTTGCCTCCCTCTTGATGGTCGTAAATGTCATCCTTTCATTGGTCCAAATGTTTACCATCGTTAAAATTTGCATTGAGATATAAACCTTTATAGTTGAATTAATGAGAACTAACTTGAAAAATATATAAATTTATACAACAACAATGTGAATAACTAACGAATTCTTTTTTGGATTTAGGCAATGAAAATACATGACAATTAATTTTTGTTAATTTTTAAACTAAACAATATCTATTTAAGAATTATAAAAAATATCATTCGAGAGAAACCTTAAAAAACATTTTTTTTTCAAATAATCGCTCAAAAGAAATCATGATCAATTATTTTTTATGGATTTTTAATTATATATTGTTTAGGAAAAATCATATTATCACTATAAATTCATAAAAATAATAAAAATAGATTATTTAATCATTGTTAGATGATTTTGATGGGGCATCAAAATGATGCAAGATCTTATGTTCGACAAAAATATCAAAGATCATGTATTCGATTCGAACATTAGAAATAATTTGTGGAGATTTTGTTTGATGTAATTTGGAATATTAGCTATCTATGTTCAGCAATTCAGTAACTTTAGACTTACTTAATAATAAGAGAGCTAATTATAGATTATATTGATATATATAATTTTAAAAGTTATATCGATATCTTTATAGTAAAACATCAAACCCTACGGTTCCAATAAAATCTTTTTCTTTCTTATTTTTAATCATATAAATTATTCTTTTAATCCTGTATAGAGATTTCAATATTTTACTTTTGTAATTATAGAGATGTTACTAATGTAACTTTTAAAAGGTTTATGGAGATCGAGATGCTAAGGATAACTAATTATACGAGACGAAAATAAATAGAATGTGCTTGAATCGGAAACTTGTTAACATCTAATTTTGGCCTAACTATTATTAATAATATTAAAGTTTGTGAAATAATTAACAAACGGGGCATTTGGTCTAGTGGTATGATTCTCGCTTTGGGTGCGAGAGGTCCCGAGTTCGATTCTCGGAATGCCCCCTTTTTTAATTTTTTTTTTTTTGATTCGAGCTTCGCAAAATTAGAGCATTAATCTCATATGCTTATCAGAAACATGCCATACTTTTGTGTCAGAGTTTGGAGAAGCCAAGCTTGCTCGGACGGCAGTCGAGATCGATCGCCTCCGACCTCCACACTCCTCCTTTCTTCTCCACCTTATCAGTGTTCACATCTCCGTCAGCGAGGCCGTCATCACCTCGTAGCATCGGAACACGAAGCCCGCATCTTCTTCGGCGTTGAGCAACCCCATTGTTGCTGCTGCCATGTTTGCTTGGTGGCTGCTTTCTCCATCTGAAGGCCTTTCTTGGGACAGCATCGCAGCTTCCTGAAACTACTTCAGCTTGCTGTTTTCTTGGCGAGTGGTGAGAAGAACATCGAGTTGCTCGCTTGACGCATTCCATCTCCTGCGTCATCAGCGAGCCGACTCTGCCGGTTGTGCCCACCTTGACACCATCTCCCTTGCCACTGCTGCCTTGTGTCGCCAAAGCCATGGTTTTCATTGAGAAGAAGTCTCGGGGATTTCTGGAAATAAGAGATTTCTGATAAGAAGAAGAAGAAGAAGAAGGCATTCGACGAGGGAGAGTGCGCGACATGACGTTGATTGGTTCCGCTGCCTCTCTCGCCTTCTGCTTTCAGCTATGGAAGCTTTAGATGGAGAGTGGGAATAAAAGATGGAAGTTTGCAGAGGGCGACGCGTCCGTCACCACAAGAACTTATGCTTCCCGTCTCTAAGTCAACTTCGTTACTTTGGCTCTTAAGGTACGTCCTATTTCTTTTAACGTGCACATAAAGTCGAGAATATGTCAATCCCCCCTTTGTTTCCATGTTTTGCTCCATTCTTTTTAATAATTTTTCCCATGTTAAAAGAGGGGCCTAAACAAATATTTCAAGAACTGAGACAGCAGAAAGGCTTTTGAGACCCATTTGGTGAATAAAGAGAACAATTCCCAGAGAGAATAAACAAATAGCTAATGTTGATGTTCATCGTCTCCCATAAACAAGCAGCAATACTGCCTGATATCACATACTGACAAGCTTAAACAAATAGCTAAGCAATCACATGAGACAAGAAACAGATTCTTGTGCATGTTGATGAACACTGTAAATAAAATTATTCCGGTACATGATCTGCATCAAATCTGAGCCATATGGAAAACTATCCAACAATAGGACTTTTGTCTACATTGTCGAATGCCATGGCTACTACCAAACACTTGGATTCTAAGAGTTGGGTCATTGGTCACGGAGTGCTATAACAAAGCATTCTCACATGGAATTGTCTAAATGGATACAGATGGATCAACTATTGCTGCAGTGGTTAATACAGATATCATGGGAAAGGGAAAACAACTGCAGAACGACGCTTCATGTTGCTGTTTAATTAACTACATAGCGGTGTGGCAGAACTTTCTCCCGTTCACACAAATGGAAATTTGTTTCGCCATATGAACTGGTTAAGGCCTCGATCGGCACAATGCCATGGAGTTGATGCGAATGACCTGAAATTGGAGAATAATTGCATGAGAAAGGAATTATCTAATTCCTATGCAGAATAATTTCATTCGATGCTTTAAGAGACAAAAAAAATATTAACCATACAAGAGACAACAAAGTCGATATTCAAAAACAACACTGATCCGGTATAGAAAATTGCAACTGGTTCTAACTTTGGGAAATTATTTATAGCATGATTCCAACATTATCAATCAGATCAGATTCTCAGCTTGCACGTTAAATGAACATTGCTCACACTTTGGTGCCGAAAGTTAACAGTATAATTGATATCATCTAGAAACCCGCTTAAGCAGCGTGCGGGAGAAAGATAACACCAACAATGTTTACCTCATCTCATGCCAAAGATCTCTTCTGGTGGATCGTAAATGTGTCGCTCCGGAAATAGCTCCTCGAAATCTTGTTTCACTCTATTCCTAAGCAACGGGTGTGGCAGAAGCCCCTTCAACAGTATCCTGAATGGCATTTCTTCTGGCGGTTCTGGAGACTTCTTCATTTCCTCATAGATGTTCATGGCATCCGCAGGTGATCCATATCTCAGAAATCCCCTGATTACCTCAGCATACGTCTGGGAATCAGGAAACAATTCCTCTTTCCGCATACTTTCCCATATTTGCATGGCCTCTTCCATCTTCTTACACTTGGCAAGAGCTACAATCAAATCCTTGTACAAATATACATCTGGTTTGTACCAATCCTCCTTCTGGATAATCCTAAAGATCTGAGAAGTAGACGGCCAGAACCCATTATTAGTTCTGATATCTGTGGCATATTTGTCAACGATATTCAAAATAATATGCCACCGAGACCTAACTAGGATGGAAAATTAATGAGTTTACATACATTTTCATCTATTCATGTACCCATCCAATATACTTGTAATAAAGAATCACATGTACAATAATCAAATTACGAACCGATCAGATCCGTGTAAGTTATACACTTGAAGAAGAGAACCATATGGAACTGCTGTCTATTGAAAAATAACTATAAAAAAAAAAAAAGATAAGTCACACAAGAACTTCTTGAACATTAATACCCTCCAAGTAACTCAAGATTTCAGTTTAGTTGATACGTGGAAGGAAATTCCAAATATTCGCTCTTTTCTCCTTCTGGTTTACGTCTTATCGAAGATATAATTTATCTACAACTGGGGTTAAACTTTCTAAATTAAGAAGATACTTGAAATTTCTAGGCAAGAGTGGGCTAAAAAGATATTTGATAACAGATTCTGGACATTTCGTTGATGGTAGCAAACAATGGAAAAAAGAACAAGTTTTGATGGGTGGGCTTCAGCTCTCGGTAAGCCTCAATTCCAATATTTGCAAAGAACATATGTTGCTTCCAACAAATCACATTAAGTTGTAGTCTCACACATAAGCAACATCAAATGAGCCCCAATATCTTGTTCTAAGAAACAACTTCACTAAAAGAGAAATAAACCTATGAAACTAGAAGTTTGAGGTAAGTCTTTCATCGAACAGAGAAAAAATTCCAAAAAGTATGAAACTCAAAAACTTACTTCCCAATGGAATATAAAAGAAAAGAAATTACAAGGAATATTAAAATGTATCCCTTTTTTTAACTGGAACTGACTAAATATATTGCAAAGACCACAGAGCCAGTGAGCCAATAATCTTGTAAAAAAATTTCTATTATATGTAGAAAATCTGAAAGAGTGCCTTTTCACTTATATTCATAATGAAAAGTCATATTGGAAGGTGTACAATATAGCTAAATTTCTTTTCTTCATTTGTTGTCTGGAAAAGGTCTGAACACAGGCCACGTTTTGATTTCATGAGATATGATATAGGTAGAATTTAACAGTATTTTACTTTTGACTTCTGAAATTGCAGAAGCACAAATTTTGGGAAGAAACCAAAAAAGAAAAAATATAACTTAAACAAAAGCTAATCACACCGAGCCCCTCAAAATCTATCCATCTATAAGCATCAAGCACGGCGTGATCAAAACAAGATGAAGTACCTTAACCGCCAAATCGACCTCCTCCTGGCGCTCGAGCTCGATAAGGACGGCGATCTTGTCCATCTTGAGCAGCCGGAGAACGTGGGTCTTGATGAACTTGCCCAGCGTCTCCTCGTCGTCCTTGAACCTCTTGAGCCCCAGGATGACGAACAGCGCTTCCTTGCCTATCATCTTCTTCCCCCTCCACAGAGGCCCCCTCGGCCGCCCGTCGTGGTATTTCCGCCTCAACTCCAGCGCCGCCGCCGTCCCTTCTCCGATCCTTGCCCGCGGCGAATAAAGGAGCGGAAGATGAGATGTCTGCTGCTGCTGCTGCTGCTGCGCAGGGTTCGCAACGAGGATGATTCGAAGAAGTTCCATATAGGAGGAGGGGAAGGATGCGGATTTCAGTCGGGAGACGGCGGCTCGAATCGCCATCGAACTGGAGAAGCGAGCGGCGGGGGATGCGAGCGAGAAGGGACGGCGATCACAATAAATAGGAAAGTATGGGCTTCTCTAATTGGGCCTAATTCCACTACCAAATACCAGTCGGCCCAAATGTAGCCCATGAAAGGAAAGCTTCATTATCCTACGTAATCAATCATATAATAAGAATATATAGACTTAGTCGGGAAACTTAGCTAATAAATACTTTTAATTCTTTCTTTAAAAAATTTGATAAAATGTTTTTATCAACTTAAGTTAATTAACATTCTTAAAGATTTATTGGATGAAATTTTGAATGAAATCTTCATTTATTATGTTAATTAATATTCTAAAAATTTTATTAGATTAAATTCTGCATCATTCATGTTATATTGCTCGATCGCAAGCCAGTGGTTGTGTCTAAATCGTAAATCTACAGTTAATCCCCACAACATTAGTAGGTGAGGAGATCCGTCTTAATGGTCGAGACAGTGTGTGCAGGATTCACGTCATGAAATCTTAAACGTGACATAGAAAGGACCATAACTCAGTCATCAAAACAGATGTATGCATTTATTTTTCAAGCTGTTCAAAGGTAATCTCAAAGATTTATGGAACTTGATTTTTAAAGCTCAGATACAAAATGATGTCACAATAGCCACAAATCAATTATGCATCTCTCTCTCTCTCAGCGGATCAAGTGGACCTCATTCTTTAATGCATCAATACATCAGATATACACATCATTTAATCTGAACCTAACTGGTTTCTTCCCTCTTGAGATGCCATAAAGAGGATGATCTTGACAGATCAAAAGGTGTTCAAGCACTGGTTTGCTAGGATAGAAGGGGCTCTTCCTTCTTCTCGTCCCACTTGTTCAATCTCTTCTTAGCTTCTTCCACCTGCATTAATTCAAAGAACATCATATAAACCTCTCCAAATTTCAGCTAACATCTCTGCCTATCTGTAACTCTTTCTTTGACACATTTGTTTCTGCGTTTGTTCCGTTTTCTTGATGGAAATTTCTTTGATACATTAGTGGAGGGTAGAAGAATGGTGCTGCAATTAGCATATTCAAGGGTATTCTAATTTTAAATTACCATCGCGTCGTGGTGTCAGATAAAAGAAGATAATGGCACCAAACACCAAAGATTAAAAAGGGTGCTTAAAGATGATTGGAGATTCGACAAAACATATAGGTGCTTTGCAGTAGCTTATACATAGCATTTAACGGTGGTGGCTATCTTTACCTAATAGGAGATACCAGATAGAAAGAACATCGTGCAAAAATCACAAGGTAATTTGTGTGCCATTAGTGCTAAAATGACAAAAGAACAAACAATGTGGTGTATTAATTATGCTTTACTCAAAGCAACACCTTTGAATTCTGCTTGTTCTCTGAGCAACACAAACAGATGATTTGTGAAGATAGTTTTGATAAGCAGGTTTAGTTCTGATGTTTTTGCAATTGGACGAACACTGAACTATGCAGACCAAATTAAGAAGACTCAATGTTATGGAGTCACTGCCTACCTTCTTTCAAGGTGAAGGGTTGTTACAATTTATCTCCAATGATCAGACAAGTAAAAGCATTGGCTATGATTCTTTTACTCGATTCAGAAAGTATACGCTTGGTATAAAGCTTGTCAATTATCATGGTAGATGGGGCCATCAACCAATATCTAAGAAATGATCACGATAACGATCTTGCTGGAAACAATATTAAATGCCATGAATCGAAGAGTACCTCTTTGTTCCAGTCAGTTCGGAAAGTGACCCACATCAGAATAAGGGTCTGCATTATAGTTCCACAAATCATACCCCCCCATATTCCCTGCACACATGCGAGTATTCAGAAATTGGTGTTCCAACGAGTTGTATAATTGTTGACCGATTTCCATTTGGCAAGACAAATTTGATGCTTATATATAAACTTTTACCTTCGCTCCAAGGCCAAATTTGAAGCCAAGCAGAGAACCGAATGGGACACCAACTATGTAATAACAGCCAACATTGACATATGCCACAAAAGCTTGCCATCCACAGCCAACAGCAACACCTTCAGTTATGTGCATCACACTGATTAGACTTTTCTATCAATAGAACTATGAAAATTACAGGTCTTTTTGTCTATGAAAAATTGCTTGAACTATTGTAATTAGCAGGTACTTCAAGACTCCACAATGATTTAAATCCTAATATAAGTTCAAGCCAAAGTTGTTTGACCACAAGATGATGAAGTCGTCCATCAATCATATCTATGTTCTTTCTTCTTGAGGGAACAATCAAGCAAGAGTGTTGACGCATTGCACAAAGTTTGTCTTGAAATCTATAGCATTAAAAGAATCATGCAATTCCTATAGGACACGTGAACTACATAATATATCTTGAACAAAAATCATCCCTTTTGGATATATCCACCTGCCAACACATTATTGTACTTCCCAAATTTGTTATATTTCTTTCATGTTGTATACCTGCAAAACTTCATGCATACATTCAAACTTGTGTGTGTGTGCATCAAGTATGACTTAGTAGACTTTTGCAAGGTTTATTTTCAGAAATTATAAAAAAAAAACAGAGAAGTCTCCAATAGTAAGAAGCCAATTCCATATTTGCAATGTAGATTTCAAAATCAATGTCAACTAGAGAACACAACTACTGATCCTAAGCATGTTATACATTTCTTCCACCTCAAGTGCTTCATGTTCCATAAAGTCGACAAACTGATTAGTGATGATATATATATATATACACACAACACACACAAACACACAGAGACAGAGAGAGGGAGAGTTTCTTACCAGATAGCACAGGCTGGATACCGTTGAGGATAAGGGTGATGGCAAGCAAGGGACAGAGATCAGAGACAGCACGAGCAACGGTCTCACCCTCAGTGAAGGCATAGCTGATGTAGTCCCGAAGGCAAAGTACGATTACTGCTGCTATAACAGATATTACGAAAGACATCATCGTCACGACGACCACCGAAAATGCAGCCGACTTTGGATTGCCAGCACCAAGCTCATTGCTTACACGCACACTGTATCAATTTGGAAATAAGTTATGATGTTTGAAAGCTTCTTCTTTCTTACTGCTTGCAAATTTTTTGTTGTTGTTTAATATTTTTGTTTATCTCTAAATAACATGGTGAGTGAGAATTCCAGATTCACTTTCATTAGGATAATGAAAAATGAGATAAGAAGAAATGTAAGAGCATTTAACAAAGGAAATTACAGATTACAGTCTCAATGAGGATACAACCTCTCACATATCGTACCTCGCTTCCAAAATAGATGCCTATCGGGTAGACAGAATTGGTTATTTATGCATGTGAAGAGCCTTTTTTGCTCTACAAAAATCTCTTCCTCATTAATGCTTTAACATTGTACTACTATTGTCATGTAGCTTGAATAACAACCACTATTTTGCCGAGTTAAATGATATTAAAAAAACATTTTGCACATAGTAGGTGTATATGGAACAATATGGTTACATGCTAATGAACTTGCAAAACCAGAAAAGAAATATTACAGCATGCACTAATCTATAAACAAATGGATATATAGTTTCAGTAAGACTAATAATTTATTTCTAGGTTGTTCAAAAGTAATTTAAAATTTGCCATTTATTACAATTATGAGATTTTGTTCATCATGATTAACAAAAGTACATAGAGAAGATAAATTGTTTTCAGTTGCAGAATTAAGAAAGCAGAGCATCAACTGACCTTGCAGCTGCATTAAAACCGACCGAGATCATAAATACCCAACCGGAAATTGTCATGCTGCACCAACAAGCAGAGAACAAGTGAAACGAGCTTCAATGAAAAAAATTCTACTCCTACGTGGGTAATATTTGCAAGACTAAACTTGGGAAAGGCATGCCATTCTAAAAGCATCTACTCTGCATGATATCTATGTATCACAGGCTAAATTCCTCAAAAGCCAAGAATGTTGGTATGGTGGGATCAAATGCAGCGACAAATCATAATTTCCATCAAAATGACATGATAAATTAATCTGAAAAAGAGCTCATGTGGTGTGTTCAGATACAAATCTCAGTAGACTTTTCCTTGTAAGAGCAAACACAAAGATGCATACTAATCTAAATTGATATATTAAAATGTAGGTGTCCAAATGTAATTATCTCCAACAGAGAAAAAGTAGGTGACCACCATTTGCGAGTATATGGAGTAGATCTAATGCACTAAAACTAATGAGTCAAGAGCATTAAGAGCGTGATGAAGTGATACAAAAATTGCACGAGAGGAAGAAGCTAAGTGCTCACCACACAGAGAGGGAATCAAGGGACAGCTCAGGGTTCTCCAGCAGACCGGCGATGAGGACCAGGACCTGGAAGTACCAGGTCTCCAAGCACAGCATCACGGCGGAGGCCGTGGAGAGCCGGAAGAACTCGGGCAGCCCTGAGAAGGCCTGCCAGGTGAACCCCGTCCACGTGAACAAGCACCGCCGGCTGGTGGCGACGTACACGAACTGGGCCGCCACTATGATCCACCAGGACAGGCTGAGTACCAGCGACGCCCCCACCAGGCCCAGGCCAATCTTGTACACCGCCACCCAGCTCAGCAGCAGGTGCACCGCAAGCGTGGCCGCAGAGATGTAGGCGCTCGGCGCAACGATGCTCTGCGCCTGCAGGAACTTCTGGATGGGAAAGTTGGCAGCGTAGGCGAAGATCTGCGGGATCAGCCCGTAGACGAAGATCGACGCCGCCTTGGCGATCTCCGGCGACTCTCCCAGCAGCACCAGGATCGGCCGCGAGAAGGCGTAGATCACCGCCAGCGGCACGCCGGTGGCCATCAGCAGCACCGTCGACCGCTGCATGTATACCCCCAGCATCTCGTATTTGTGGGCTCCGTACGCCTGCCCGCAGAGCGTCTCCACCGCACTTCCCATTCCCAGCTGCACACAAGTCCGCATTGACTTAGTCCACGACGTCGAACAGGAGGCGGAGACCCGCAACACAAATATGTGCGTCAAGATATAAGACAATAGATCGCGAGAGATTTGTATGGCTGATAGAGAGTCACCGTTGTCGTCATGCGCACAAGAATTCGGGGTCGGAGAGTTCAAGGCAACCACGGAAGGTGAAGGTGAGTGGATTACCATGAGGCCGTAGGCGAAGATTTGGATGCCGGTGTTGCCGAGGGAGGCGGCGGCGAGCTCGAGGTTGCCGAGATGGCCGGAGAAGATCTGGGTGGACATGGACATGACGTAGTTGATCATGTACACCATCACGGCGGGGGCGGCGAGGAAGACCAGCAGCTTCATCTCGATGAGGGAGGCCAGCCACATGCGGCGAACCCAGGGGATGGACGCGTCGTTCAGCACGATCTCCAGCTCCCCGCTGGTTCCGTGGGCCTCGCCTTCGTCGGCCATGACCGGAGGCGTAGACGGCGGCAGCGGCTGGTCAACATCGTCGGCGTTGGCGGGGGACAACAGAGGGGAGGAAAGCGTCGCAGCAGAGTCCATCCTGTATAAACACTGTGAAGAAGAGAGGATGGGACGAGCTTGCTCTACCCAATCACCCAAAGTAGATACCACATGTACATATAGAGAGACGTGTTACCACTGCAAGACTCGGAAATCGTTCTGAAATGACATATTTATCCCTCATTATATTTGATCATATCAAATCATAAAAAGATAACTCGAATATAATATGATTGATTAGTGACCCCAACGGAGTGGTTTGGTGTCGAATGGCTCGCCGGTGAAATGGACCTCAGGAATACACACGTTGTCCGCTGTCTTCGGCGGAAGCAGCCGAGTGCAGAGGCCAAGTCGTCGAATCGATGGATACAAGTGATGCAGCCTTTTCGTGCTGTTCTTGTTGGGGAGGCGTCGCCACGTCCGATTTGGCCGGTGATGCTTCGTGATAGAGAAATGAATCCTGTTCTCTCTCTATTCAACTGGGGCTGATATGGACCGGTAAAAAAAAATATATAATATATATTTCTTATATTCACTCTCCTCTGTTTTAGATAAAAATACTAAAATGTAGTTAAATTATTTTCAATAACCTAATAACGATCCGAAGTCTTTGAGATGAAAAATAAAGAATACATATTATTTAATATTTCTTTTTTTTGTTTGTTTGTTTTGTTCTCTCTCTCCTTAAAAATAATTCAAGTAAACACTTGCCTGTCATCGCCTGCCCTTACCTCTGTTTGCCTTTACATCTATTGCTCCCGTCGCGAGGTCTTGTCATCGTCTCTGAGAAGGAAGAAAAATAAAAATGAAGGCACAGAGTAAGTAGTAAATGATTGCAAAAGGTTCCCAATGAAGGGTTAGGTGCAGCAAAAGGCGACCACATATCATACCGTGCCACCATACTTGTAGATTGAGTTGATAAAAGACAATAGCTGAATGAATTCAACTGCAGCCGTCACCGCTGTCATCATCCCTCTCGTCCTTAATGAGGGGCTCTGCGAAATCGATCTCCACCGGTGACCTATTTCCTTCAATAAAATAGATTAAATCAAGGTGTGGAGTCTCTTTCTCTCTTCCCATCTCTCCTGTTGGACCAACAAGTATCAGCCAAGTCGTCTTCAAACATTTCTGCATAAGATTCATCGAATATTCGGGAGCTGACCATGTCAGATGATTCAGATTAAACTAGCTTTTCTTTATCTTATTCCTCCAGGCAAGCTTTCTTCCACCGCACTTGCTGCTTGTTTAATTACAGCCAAAAAAAATTGAGTAGGGTTTGAAAGTTGAGACACAAAAAAAGTTATGTCTTTATGCCTTTTTGTTGGCTTGTCAATCATGTTTTTGGCAGCGCCGGTGAGATCACAGCTGACAAAGAGCAGAAATGAGTTGCTGGCCAAGGAAGCCGATACGAGATAGGACAATTCCTGGGGCTAAGATCTGAGCGTTGAAGCTGAGACTGTGAGGATGGAGGATGGAGGATGACGACATGATGGTGTGTGAAGGCTGCATAATGGATGCCTAAAGGCTCATTGTTTCTTCATCCCACAGCTACCTAATTCTTTATTAATTTTATCGTTTATAGTTCTTGACGGAATTCATCACGTGGATGAGGAGCAAGCATGATATGATTCAGATAAGATCGACTCGATGGGATTCAAAGATTCGAGGAAGCTCAACGGGACACTTGAGCTTCGTGAAGTTGGGGCTCCTCAAGTTGGAGAGCCAACTGGATCGGTTTTAAGAGTCATCTGGGATCTATAAAAAGGCCTACATCAGGAGATGTACATCTGACGAGACCTCTTTGATGATTAAGTTAGCGTCTGAATGTAGAAATTTTGATTGTGACACTGATAATACCAAGTGATTTTGAGGAGTTGAGGTCGGAAGTTCGAAAAAAATCCCTTTGTAAGCTACAATTTAAGATATTTATACCTAACGGGCATAAGTTAAGGGTCCAATGGAATTCATAGATATAGGAAGAAGCCCCATCAAATAGAAATTTTTTCTTTCGACCATCTTTCGATTGTTAATACGAGATATAAGGACCGCTACTACAAGCAGTACTACACCTTTGATCATGAAATATCGATTGCTTTTTGAACCCTGCGAATCACGTGAAAGTAGGACACTCCAAATTCGGGGGTGTTCCACTTAATCCCTTTTTCATGGCCACATATCTTTACGGCTAAGGAATGGGAAATCTTTCTCCTGTTACATGAATCAAATGTTTCATTTCATCCGGGAAAAGCCATCCCTTTCTCAACATTGTCTTTGTTATTTGATCCAATAGTGTTCCGTTAGATAGGAGCAGATTTGACGAAATGGGGGGGGTATCGATCCCAATGCCAAAACTATTTACCATGTTCAGTAGTTTTTCGATGGCTTCTCTTGCATTGCCAGGAATGAGTGGTTTTGTTGAAAACTCTAGAAAAAGAAGAAGAAAGGATATCTCATGCTCTAGATATACTTGAAAAAAGGACCAGATTATGCAACGATGAGGATGAGTAAGAATACTTGCCAAAAGCGTATGGCGTACCGTGGTATTTAATGGGTATAGTGTCGTCGGTTGAATCGTAGGTACGATCCTAAGTAGATCAGTGCTTTCGTCGGTTCCCAGAATCTCGATCGATGAGGTCGATGACCGTGAGTACGACGCCCAAGATAACCCCGTGCGATCTTTGGTTGGATATATCTGGACTGTCGAGTCGCTAAGGTGGCCAGCCACGTAGTTCTCGAGTCAATGTGTCAGGATTGACTGAGAGGAAGCGGACGAGGAGTGGCTTCCGCCCCATGAGTACGTAGCGCGGGCGCGGGGGAAGAGCATGGCCACTTCGGTGTTGGAGGGCGTGGGGAGGCCACTGAAAGGCCGGGACATGAGCCAGGTCCGCGACACAGTCTGAGCCAGACCGGCTTCTTTGATTGATAAACCGACCCACGTTCTGGAGCACTCTTTTTTTTTTTTCTCCTACTTTTATCCCTCTTTCTAAACAAAAAGAAAGAAAGAAAAAAAAGGAGAATTCTTGACGTGGTTAGTGAAGAAGTCCTTTGGCCGTGTGGGACAAATTGTTTGCTTTCAATGTTGAACCAAATCTAGAAGAAAAAATAATATTAATCTCAATTTGATAGTGATTTAGTGCATGGCCTTTGAAGAAGAAATTAAATGTGTGAACCATGATGAAGGGTTGCTGGAGTGTTTGGATCAAATAAGGGTGATTTATATATACATATAACGAGATTAGAAAGATGGGATGATGGATGAGTGCCCATGCACGAGACACTGGTTCCATGACAAATAAGTTTGATAGGAAGATGATCAACATTGTGATCCTTTTTCTCTAAGAGGAAGAGACATTTTATTTGCTACGACACCTTTATTGTGGCATTTATGGATATGTCGTCCTCATGGATGTGTAAACTCACTCTTCTTTTTTATCTCTCGATACAAGTTGAAAAACTACGATTGATTAAAATTATTATTTGGTTGCATTTGATAGTAACTCAAAAAAGATCTTTACAGTAAAATGACTCCAAGTCTTTTTCTCAATTAAAAATTTAAGAAGGAGTTCTCTTCAGTTTATTGTAGCTGTATGAGTATTATGTTGGAGGCTGCTGTAATTGATTAAAATTTGTCATAGTCCTCCTAGTTTTACTATGATTGAGATTGCATTGATTTGAAAATGTTTTAGGTAGAGCACGCCTCTCTTATAGCTGAGATAGGGATGGAGTCATTGTTAAATTAGGATTTAAAGAATTAATTTTTGAGCTAATTTAAATCCGATTTTTTAAGCTCAAAATTCGATTTGATTTGATTGAAATTGAATTGAAGTTTAGCTGGAACTCTTTATCACTAAATGCGAATGTGATTGAGAGAAGGCAGGGATACTGCTATTTAAAGGAATTTTTCACCTTTCTTTCCTCCTCCCTCAGCTCATTCATTGTCCATGCACCTGATGGTGGATCCCTTCTTTGTGGCTGCGGTGGATATGGGTAGGACTCATCCACCTCTTCTGCAGCCACTCGTCCTTCCTTCATTCGTTCTAGATGTGTCATAGCTTTGTGGGTTTGTAGTGGAAGGCACAGTCATGCGTGATGACACCGATGCTGAAGTCAAACTCTGTGGTGCACGTATTGTGCAGGATTCCAAAAACATTAGTTTTCCACTGTGGTATCCCCCGGGGGATCATTTTTCTTGTGATGGTGGGAGAGATTCTCCAAGTGAGAATGCCTCTGGCCCATTGCAACACATTGAAGCTTCTTTCGGTGCTCAGTGAAATGCCAAAACCCACTGAATCTACTGTCTAAAAAGTGTTAGCTTTCTTGGTTTACACATAGTTATTGAGCTCCTCTTCCTTGACTTGTCATGAAGATGTGCATAGATAGATACGAAACTAGCTGCTTGTCAGGCCCAGAAACATTAGCGAAGTAGAAGAATACTTCTTCCTCTGTGACCCGCGAAGGTTGCAGAACTGAACTCATACGAGCACGGCCAAGTCTGCCGCTTACACTTCAACTAACTCTCTGCAGGTATTTATGTCGGAGGCATGGAAGAATAAATGGGTACCTGGTGAAATTTATTGCGGCCTTCTCCAAGAGCCATTCTTGGTACTTGCATCTGCCCGCAGCTGCCGTCTCTCCTTCCACCATTGCAAACGGCATTGAAGGCGCCGCTTGATATGGCAACATCTGCCTCGGTGACAGCCTACTGTTTTGGCCTCCTCGTCTTTTTAAGTTTTCTAATGCTCATCTGCTGTCCTGATGGACTGAGAGAAGAAGCCACGGGAGTATTTGGGATAGGATGCAGTCCGTCCCATGCAGTATCGGAATGGGCGCACTGCTGTCAGATATTAAATGCTTTATCTCCTCCCATGGATCCATTTTGGCCTTGTTTGCTGCTCGCTTCGTCTCTATAAATTCTTCCCCTGTGAATGCTTCGTCTAATCACAGTCTTGAAGGTCTTTAGACCACACAATGGGGGGTTTATGGTGGAAGCTTTCCGGTTTTGAACACTGGCCTCTATGCGTGAAAGTTGCGAGGAAAGTAGCCTTTGCTGGCCTTACTTGCACCTTTGCCTTGTGTAAGACCTCTCTCTCTGTATCTTACTTTCTTTTCTTCCTCAGCTAAACGATATTAGTCATGCCTATTTGCTGATGTAAATGAAAAGAATAGTTCATGTAAAATGGAGACGTAAAGCTCAAACTAGTGCAGGAAAAACAAAAAAGAAAAAAAAACTTGAGTTCATGCAAACAGCTCCTTCATCCTAGGGTGGTTGATTTTTTATTTGCATGCAGGTGGATCCTTGGTTGGGTTGATATCAGGTGCAGTCAAGGGGCAAACTACAGAGACTGGCCTGTTCCGAGGTGCTGGAATCGGAGCCATTGCCGGCGCAATCGTCTCAGTTGAGGTCTTGGAGTCCTGCTTCCAGGGAGAGATTTCATCCAAGGTCAGATCTAAAAACCTTTTATCTTGCTCCCACAGATCTTTTTCCCTCTTCTCCCTTTTTTTTTTTTTTGTCTAGCCAACTGGATTCCATTATCTTACTTGTTAGAGATAAATGAAAATACAGTAAGTAGAGTTTTCCTCATCAAGTATCTCATGGCAAAGTCTGAAAACACTAGAGTTGGATCAAGAATTTTGAGGGACTCATGTCATATTACCTAAAATTTTGAGTTTTCATGCCACATAGCAGATGCAGTTCTCATCTAAATCTATCACGGATTGTCATATACCGCGAATTATATCAACAATCATCCATCCTAATCTCTGGCGTATGCCAATTTTCTATAAGTGGATAATGAAGCCATCAAGGAAAATTATCTAAGCTGTTAATGTTTATTGCCTAGATGTGATGTTGTTGATGTATATATATACATATATATATGTATATATATTTCTTGGAAATTGACATCCCAATGCTCTAAATTTCTAGTAGTAGAGTGATTCACTTGATGGCAACATCGGAGATGTGTCTCTAAGCTAACATTCCTAGCTAACAAGAGAGTGAGATTATGAGATACCTAAAGATGAATGGCTTCGATCAATATTGACTAATTTATTCTTCCTCGCCAAAAATAATTGCAGCTAGCCATCTTTGACAGCCTTCTTGATGGTAAGATATTTAGAGAATGGGTCAGCCCAGCATTGCTCAAAGCGTACCAATGGCAAGTAAGTAGTTGATACTCCTTTCCTCATGAAAGACTAATTGGAAGTATTATCTTAACCTTTTTATTCTTAGTTTTATAGTTTAAAAAAGTACCAGAAACATGATTTGAGTAGCTAATAGCAGATCTTTAATCTCAGGTCAATGCAACCGAACCCAGCTACAGAGACAGTTCAGATATCTTTGATGTAAACAAGGACATGGGTTTATTACCAAATGTTATTGGGAAGTTGCCCATATTTGAGCTCAGTCCTAAGGAGACAATTGATTCTTGTGGGAAGACAATATGCTGTGCTGTTTGCCTGCAGGTATGTTTGTGAAGGACAGTATCAACACATTTGTTCACTGAAACACCTTCATATTGACTGCAATATGTCATGGATATAAATTTTTAAGAAATCTGCACCCCCTATATGGCCTCTGTGAATGTTTCAGTGTAAACTACTACTTGAAACAAAGAAGTTGAGGAGGTCCCCAGCTAATCTGATTCCATGTTCTTTCTTGAAGATTAATTTCCTTGTTACAAATATTTTCACAAGTAATCTGCATTTAATGCTATGAATGTTTGAAAATTTTCCTGAAGAAAATAAGTTGAAGGTAAAGAGGAGGAATAGACACACACATTTGATGGGAGAACATATCTGGATCTTAAAACTGACATATGGTCGGTCCCCTCTTGTCTTGCATCCTGGTGTTGGAAATGCATTTATCTACCATTATTTTCTGCTACTAAGTATATCTACTTACACATTTCACCAAAAGAACTTTTTTTTTTTTTCCTTCTCAGCTTCTGTGATTTGTTTCATTTAGATTCTTAATTGTTAAATGGTTTTAGAATATTTTGGTGGAAATTCCTAATGTCATTTTACATCTCCATTTCTTTTTGCCCTTCAGTTTATGATCTTTCACATGGATAGTCTGTAGTTCTGCCTTACCTACATTTTTTCAAATTCTAATGCAAAGAATATTCACAGGATTTCTTCGACGGCGAAGATGCAAGAAGATTGCCGATTTGTGCACACCTTTTTCATGTGGTCTGCATTGATTTGTGGCTTGTAAAACATGGTTCCTGCCCTACTTGCAGGCAAGAGGTTTCAGGCTGGAGTTAATATCTAGGAATTTGAAAATTCTCCGGGTTAAAAGATTGCATAATCCTGAGGAAAAAAAATGGATTCCCAATTAATGTGAACAAAGCTAATATAGTTTCATCTTGCAAAGTTTCCAGAGAAAAAGCAACTTGAACCATCTTGCGTAAATGCACATAAATCTTTATAGTTGGAATGACAAGCAGCTGGTTTTGGTTGGCAATTCTTTGCCGAATTTAACCAATCAAAAACGTTCTTTTTTGTTATTTTTCCAGTTCATTTGACATTATTCTGTAACCAGCTTTGCTATATCCATCTTCAATGTTTCCTAACAATTATCTCTGTGCAATTCCTTGAATGTGATGAATGACTTGTTCTTGGATGCTTCTCAGCCAAATCTCCACGTCGACATACGTTCAAGTTTCTTCCACTTATTCTGAATGTTTGTTGTAGTTTATGTATGTCCTTGCGAATATAATATGTATGTCCTTCCACTGCTCTTGCTCGAGAGCTGCCGAGTGCATGGATTCAGTCAGTTTTCTTCACGACAAGTGAAGAAATTTCTCAGGCAGCTCTCAATGATTGATTGGAAAGAAGAATGTATGTGTATTACTTGATCTTGGAACAGGGAAAACTTTCTTACGACGATTGACACCAACATCACAATCTCTTTAAATTGATATCTTTAAATTGATATTTTAATCTATATGGAAGATCTTTTTACCGGTTCTGGTTTCTGTTTCTCTTAGTAATCCCAACACTAAGCAGCAAAAATCTTGCCAGGATTGTTACTAGGTTTCGCATACTTTGATGGCTGGAAAGCATGGCACTCCCTACAAGCTGATACGAGGAAGCCGAAGACCCTCACTTGTTGCTGCTTCTCCGTCGTCTTCTTCCTCGCTCTTCCGTTCCTCCCCCCTTGCCGCGAACGATTCACGCATGCGCTCCCTTCAGAGCTCGCACTCCTCCTGCCTGTTTCGTTCAACAAAAACGACACCCGCTTTGGCGTCGCCGCAGTGTTCTTCGCGTCGCCATCCTTCTTTATCAGACAGCCTCTCCCCCCACTTGGGCTCGACGATGGCAGCTGCGACCTCCTGGCCTCAGCCGCCCCCACGTACAAGTGCGGCACGAGCTGCCCATTAGAGAACAAGAGGTCGGCGGGCGATGGCGGAGGAGCCATGCCATGGCTGAACGCAAATCTTGGATCAACTGGAGCGCGTTTCCCGGAAGCGGAGTCGTCGAGCTTGCTTGCGTCGTGAGGTTGCTGCGCCATGGTCGAAAAGGAGAGCGTGTCGTCGTAGGAATCCATGGCGTTTCCTCACACGAGCACGCAGGGTTCTGTGGCGAGTCATATGTATATATATATATATATATATATATATATATATATATATATATGTATTGTGGGTCGGAGGTTAGTGGTGGGAGATGATGATGAGACCGAGGTTTGACGAAGCGAACGATGTGGGGCTCGTTTTCTGCTGCAGGTCACCTTCATCAGATGTTGCCGTCTCAGGCCTGTCATCTCTGGAGACGACGATGGAACCACCGTTGCTTTCTCTTCTCCAGTCTCCCACTCCAAATTTCTCTCCCAGTTCGTTGGATCCGAATTCCCAATCTCATACCTAACCCAGCCTCCTCGATCACCATCTCATCGTGTTGCCCCTCTCTCTCTCTCTCTCTCTCTCTCTCTCTCTCTCTCTATCTATCTATCTCTGCATGAGAACAAAACGAGGGCTGCTGGCTACCTCGTTGCCAAAGGTCTCGAGGGAGGGAGGGAGGGAGGGAGGGAGAGCGAGTTGAGTCCCACGTCACGTGCTGCTTCCTCTCACCGCCTCCTGTGCGCATACCTCCCAATCCTCGCTTTCGATCTCCTTTAGAATTGTCGAGACCGGCATGCGAAACAAAGGATAAGAAATGGTCTGTGACAATTATTGTTGGGGAAGAAGACCACAAATGGTACCAAACTTTTGTCACCATAATTCAAATTTGTCTTGTATGTCCATTTCTCTGTAATAAGCTGTAGCGCTTAATAATGATTGACCTCAACGCACCCTATCTGGTTTTATCGTGACTCCACAAGAGTTTTTTTTTTTCTTTCTTAACTTAGGATCGTAAGAACTAATTTTTTGGGGACAAAAAACAAAAAAAGGATTACAAGTGTTAAAATTCCGTTGTGGCATCGTTGGACGTACGGTTGGATTATTGACCGCCATATCTTCCCTTAGATTTCTTGCTTCACTTTTTCTACCACATTTATGAGAACAACATGTGATATATGGCTTTTCTCTTCGACTCCTTCCTTTCACTCTCTCCATCGTCCAATTCTTCTACATTTATTTATATTCATGTGAATCCAAGCAACAAAAAGATGGGTCGATATAGTTGTGTTGTCACGATAGGTTTCATCTCTGTCACGCCCACAATTCTTTATTTACTGCCACCGCTGACGGCCCCCTTCTTCCCATCTCCGCCTCCACCCTCGAGCCACGAGTCATCCGTAACCTCGCCTCCTCATTCGGCTGGCATCCTCGCAAAGGTCGGATTTTTGTTGACGGGTACGCAATCTCGAACCTCCTCTCCTCCGATCTGTCCTTCTCCTTGTGCTTCATCATCTGGTGTTCTTGAATCCGGCGCTTCTCCATTTGGGGGTTCCCTTCGTTCCCTCCCACCCGCCCCCCCCCCCTTTCTTGGATTGACGCCGTAGCTGGCTCTGATCCCGGCTTCTCTTGCGCGTGGCTAACTCTTTTTCGCTAGCGCTCTTGGATCTTGAACTGGTCAGAGCCCGGTATGTCAAGGCAGGGATTTCTTTTTTCTTGGACGCGGTTTGCTTTTGGACTAATCGAGTCGGTCAGGGGGAGTGGCGAACCTCTGGGATTGGAGCCGGTCCTTGTCGTGGATTTCTTTTTCTTGAAACCTGGATGTTTCCTTTTGGTTCTTGAGTTCGCCGCAGGTGGTTTCAGGGAGGGCAGTCTGTAACCAGTCCTGGTTTCTTGTTTTCTTGGGCAGGGAGGGAGTTGTTCTTGAGATCTTCTTGGCGATAGATGGGCAAGTGCTTCAGCAAGAACGCCCACCCTGCGGGCGGTGGGAGAACCAATGGATACTCCAACCGAAAGGAACTCCAACCGCCCTATCAGCCGCAGCAGCAAACTCCACAAAGACGAGAGCTGCAAGAGCAGCAGCCGGTCAAGCCTTCGCAACCGCCTTCTCAAACCCACCATAGCCACCACCATCAGCAACAGCACCAACCACGGCCGGCGGCAGCGGTGACCCACCACCCTCCCCCTGCGGTCTCCAAGGCTCCCGTGATTGTCCACGAGACCATCCTTGGTAAGCCCTTCGAGGATGTCAGGGCTTTGTACACTCTCGGGAAGGAGCTGGGCCGTGGCCAATTCGGCGTGACCTATCTCTGCACCGAGAATGCGACTGGCCTCCGTTACGCCTGCAAGTCCATCTCTAAAAGGAAGCTGTCCAATAAGAGCGACCGGGAGGACATCAAGAGGGAGATCCACATCATGCAGCACCTTACAGGGCAGGCAAATATTGTCGAATTCAAGGGGGCCTATGAGGATAAAGATTCGGTGAACCTTGTCATGGAGTTGTGTGCTGGAGGGGAGCTTTTTGACCGGATTATTGCCAAGGGGAATTACTCGGAGCAGGCGGCAGCGACCATCTGCCGTGCAGTTGTTAATGTTGTAAACATCTGCCATTTCATGGGGGTGATACATAGGGACCTTAAACCGGAAAACTTCTTGTTGGCGACAAAGGATGAAAATGCGATGCTAAAGGCTACTGATTTTGGGCTTTCGGTCTTCATCGAGGAAGGTGAGCTTCTCTTTTCCATTTTCTTTCATAAATAGTAGAATCACATGAGAAAATGGTTGCTGCTAATGGAATTGCTATTATTCTTGTTTTACATCTTTAAGGCAGATCCTTCTTTCAAGATATATTGTAGTTTAATCATTACTTGAATTATTGGATTTTGCTTGTATATCCTCGAAATTGATTATGTGAAAACTAATGAAAGACTAATAGTTGCCATGTACAAAACTAGTTCATAGGAATTTCTTTTGTTTTTGGATTAAACAATAGAAACATTTACTAATTTGTATATTGTCCACAATTATGGTTCCACTGATGGTCTTAAAGTCATCTTGTGGCTAAAGTGATTTAGCAGAAGCCATAAAGCATGGTGTCTACTAGTAGTCTTCTTCATCTTTTTGGTATGTGTTTTGTCGAATGCTTTTATTTCTTAATAATCGAGAGAAGAAACTTCTTCGATGGCATTACTGTTAGGACTTCCAAGATGGAGTTTGTAGATAAATGGATTTGGGACTCGAGGTACCCTTTTGAGAAATTGAAGAAAGGGCTACTAGTACATCCATAGAAGGAAATGTGAACATATGATAGTATTTTCTTGGAAGGCTAGTGGTTACATAAGTGATTAATGATGGACGTGGTGCTTTACCAGAGTGGCAAAAAAAGCTAGAGATGGAAATGCCAAGCCAGTTTTTAAGACTTTTGCAAATGCTTTACATGAAAGAATTTCCTTTTTTTGATCTGCTTTGTTTCTTTATCATGTATAGTTAATGAAGTTTCCTTATTGAGTGATGAACCCCCTGGTATGATCTGTATATGTTTGGCCTATGGTAAGTATTTCTTGAATCCTGAAAAGGAAATACTGACTAACATGTGCCGATGGTTTCGCATCATCCACAGATTCTACTTATCTGAAAGGGGGAAGAGAACATAAAGTACATAAATGCAACTTATATATGCATCTATTGTTGTTTTAAGGAAAGTTATTATTGCAGCATATCTTGTTTTATAAAACCCATTGTTGTTCATTGTGATACTACTGGGCAGTGTAAATGGAGTTTGAAATTCTATGATTTCAGTAAGAGTTTCCAGGTAAATGTTTACTTGGATCTTATATGCTTATCAGAGACACCAAGAAATAACTAGAATGACTTTTGATACTTGTCATGGTTTTTGATGTGAAAAATAGAAGTGATTATCTTAGTACCATGGTTGAATCTCATTTTTTCGCTTACCCTTTCCATTATATCTAAATTTTGCATATTAACTGCCAAATACCTTTTCATATCATTCTTGCTTTGTCTGGCTTCTTTTTTAATTGTCTTCCTAATTCCTCGAGATAGGCAAATTCATCCTTATTCATGGATTCTTGTGCCTGGTGCATATTTTTGTGCAATTTTACTCAGATTTTTGTCATTTCGGATTTTGTGACTTCTTGTTACTGGATCTACTTTCTCGTCTTTCTAGCTCCCACCACATCTACATAGCATTACAGTATATACTATTGAGAAATGTGTGCTATATGGATTCCGAGAGAAACTCTTAACGCCGTAGATTAATTATCCGATCAACCTGATATAACAACTTAATAAGTGTTTTTGTTTTTGTCACTCTTTATATTTAAACCCTCACTATCAAAGAAAGTTAAACATAATACTTGTTTTTTTTAGTCTTGCAAGCAATGGATGGTCATAGAGGTGACTGTCACATGCCCCTTAGTTTGAAAAGGAAACTTTCTAAGACAATTATAAGGCTAGTGATGAGTTGTGGACCAAAATATTGGGCGGTTAGAATTTAGAAAATGGCATGTATATCAAGCTAGTGTGGCTAAGATGTGGATATTGAGCTGGAGAAGACATACAAATGTTTCAGTTGGACTATGGGAGTCAACTGAGAATATTGGTACAAGAAGAGGTAGAGAGATCTAAGAAATTTTTTTGGAAACAACAAAACAGTCATGACTGCTCTTTGTTTGACTAGTGATATAGCTTCAAATGGAGCTCAATAATGAAAAATAAAATCATGTAGTTGACTCCATCTTGTTGAGACATTACAGACATTGCAGATTGTTGTAAGAATCAGTCATAGGTGAAAAAACAAACTTGTATTTTATATGCAAATATATGATAAAATCAAGCTTATACTTTTCATTTGAGTAATTCTATGGAGTATTTTCCTCATTAGAAGTTTTCATGTAATGTCATCGGGAAAAATTGGGCAGTTAGGATACAACAAATGCTTAATGTTTGTATTGTTGATACGAGGATGTTGAGATGGATGTGTGAGGTTATTTGTAAATATAGATTAAAACATATATGCATTAGTGAACAATGAGGTTTATCATTGATAAAAGATAAAATGAAGGCAAACTATTCCAAAAAATGTGGAAATGTCCAAAAGAAACCTAGAGATGCTGTGGCTAGATGATTGGATCACTTGAGATTAGTGATATGAGGTGAGACAAAGGGAGACACTGGGAAACTTTATTATAAATAATAGAAGCATACTTGAGGCCGTTTTATTTTGACTAGTGCTATAACCCTTGTTGGGGAATTATGGACCAATGACACTTGGTACATTGCTAAATAATGGTTTAGAAAAAGATAAAAATCAGCTAGAAATAATATTGAAGAACTTGTTTCATGATTGTTTCACCCCTTTCTTGGATTGAATAATCAATTTAAATAACAATGAGGTAAATATAGTCTCTAAAACAATAGAATACAAAATCAAAATATAAATTGGTTAAGGATCAAAGGCAGAAATCCATATCTTTATGGACCCATCGAAGAAGAACTATATCACACATTTTTCCTGTTGTTCCTCCATTGAATAAGGTTTCTTCAAAGTTGATCATAGAGTCATCACCACCTATTGTGAAAAGAATACAAACATTGGAACAGGTGTGATAACTATATATGTGTTAAAAAGTGTGTGTGCGCACACACACATGTTCTGTGTTGATTCTTCCATCAAACTAAATGATGCGAGTCATTGGTCGGTGGATTGGGGTCCTCAATATGTTGAAATTGTATGTCGACATACTTATGTATGGAACTACACCATGGAATCAACAAGAACGATGTGGCATGGAGGTTAGAGGGCACAAGTTAAGGTTCTGTGTCATATGATATATGGGACTCGCAAAAAAAAATGATCAACTATCATCATGAGTCTGTTGGCTATGAGATCCACCGGAATAAGAAGGCTGTGAATATCACTAACTCTTATTCATCTCAGCATCGTGTAGGCTTTGTCACATTAGCTCACAGTCATTGACTGTGTTTTCTTTTCTTTTATCCTTGCAACCATAAAACTGCTCCTCTATTCATAACTCACCCTCACTCTGAGCAGTGGGAATAATCAATTGGCCATGTTGGATGATGCATTGTTGTTGATGGCACAACCATCCACACAAACCTTATGAATGCAAGGAGATGGTGTCTCATCATTGGACTGAAGTAGTTGCTCATCAATCATGTCCAAAGGATCAATTGGTTGTCTGATGAGTGTGCACTTGTTAATATTGGACAAGCTAGTGTCACTTACCATGACCCCTACTAGACTGATTGTCTGATGAGTGTGCACTTGTTAATTCGGTCCACTTCCAATACCGCTGCCACTGTAATACTCACTTACCATGACCCCTACTAGACTGATTGTCTGATGAGTGTGCACTTGTTAATTCGGTCCACTTCCAATACCGCTGCCACTGTAATACCCATACTAGGGATCGCTTGATCGATGTTTCATTGCATTTTTGTATATGTATTGATGCCTCAAGGAAATGCTTATGTCGACTTCTAACTTAGGATCGACATCATCGCTTTGATGCTTCATACTTATGATAGATTGGTTCGATGGTTGCACGCCTATCAGATTCCACAGAGATGGTCTTCTCCTGCAAATTTAGTGCTTTTTGAGCTTTAATTTCTTCTTGGAAAGCACTTATCTCCCTCATAACTGTTGTGCATTTCATGACAATGGAAATCCACCAGCCAGATGTTACGTTAGACATGATAGTGTTCTTCCTTAATCAATGTAGTCGCAAGGGACACAACTGCCAATGCTGGTGGTGCTCTAAATGACTGGCATGTTTTCATGCTGGACTCTAAGATTGTTGCTCTTGGATAATTTTTCTTTAGGAAAAAAAACACATAAACTAATTCATAATTGCACAACTACTAATATTTATGAATTCATCCAAATGAGTCTTGGTGAGATTCATTTAGATCGTTTAATTAACTCAAACTTTTATTAGGCCTTAATTAGTTGTACATGAAATAATAAACCCTTAGTTGGGTTAACTTTACATTGATGAAGTAGGGATTAATTAGGTATGCATGGACTACTACACATTTAGTCCTTAGACGCCAAATCATGCAAAGATACATATTGTGTTGAAGTTAATTAAATTAAGTTAATTTTAAAAAATTGGGTCTGTATTACCTTGATTGAAAGAAAAGTTTGACGGAATAGAAGATCGAATCCCTCATTCAAATAAACCTTCCGTAATCTATTTGTGAGGTAACTAGTGCGCTTAACCACACTTAGACAAAAAACCAAGAGAGTGAGCAAGAGTGAGAATGGGGGAGAGGAGTCAACCAAGAGGGGCTTAAATAAACTCCAAAAGTTAACCAATGGTCAAATGGACCATCACCTATAGGTAATGGTCGAAATTTGACGTCAACCTGGTCTTTAAGTGTACTGCCTGGTACGCTTTATACCACGCTAGTTTTGGCCGAAATGGACCTGGTCCATGAACTGGGCAGTGGGTCAGACTGGTAAATTCTGGTTTTGGCCGAAATTGCATTCCATGGTGTTAAAAATCTTTGAAGGAAAGTTCAGATTTTTTTTTTCCAATACCGAATTTTGAACATTATTAGTGCTAGGGGCAAATATTACTGTTCTTTTAGTGGAAGTGTGGAACAACTGTCATCATCATGTGTTTTGGCTAACTACATTTTTAACTTGTCCTCACATCTTCAATTGTAACTATGTGACATGGTTAATGTAGTTTATTCTTGTTGAACTCCTATACATGTAATGTCTGACATGATTCTGGTTTGTCAGTGAGCTATAGTAGAACACTTATTTTGTTATGCTGTTAAACTATGGTTGTAAGAACTATGTTGCTGAATTGTTTTTGGGCTGTCTCCAGGAAAAGTGTATAGGGACATAGTTGGAAGTGCATATTATGTTGCTCCTGAAGTTCTACGGCGTAGTTATGGAAAGGAGGTAGATATTTGGAGCGCTGGAGTGATATTGTATATTCTTCTCAGTGGTGTCCCTCCATTCTGGGCTGGTATGCACCACATCATCCATATTGCCAACGTGCATGATTTCCTAGTATCTCATATTATAGACCTGTCAAGCAATTGAAGCATACATCACATGGATCTCTTATAAGTGGCTATGCTGGATTTACAGAGACAGACAAAGGAATATTTAATGCTATCTTGCAAGGGCATATCGACTTTGAAAGTGTGCCTTGGCCATCGATATCATACAGTGCCAAAGATCTTGTGAGGAAAATGCTGACTCCGGACCCAAAGAAAAGAATAACTGCAGCACAAGTTCTTGGTCTGTCGATAAGTTTGTTGTGTTCTTTTTCATCAATTACAGTGTATTAGTTTACATATGGCATTGCTGATTTTTTTGTTGTAATGATGTAATTGATTGCACAGAACATCCATGGCTTAGAGAAGGAGGAAACGCATCAGATAAACCAATTGATAGTGCAGTTCTTTCTAGGATGAAGCAATTCAGAGCAATGAACAAGCTCAAGAAGTTGGCACTAAAGGTTGGTTGTGAAAAAATGCTTATGGTAGATTTTCATTTTCAAACACTAATGGAATCCGAAACCAATTCCAGGTCATTGCCGAAAATCTTTCTGAAGAAGAGATCCAAGGGCTGAAACAGATGTTCACTAATTTGGACACTGACAAGAGCGGCACTATCACATATGAAGAACTGAAGACTGGTTTGGCCCGCCTTGGTTCAAAGCTCTCAGAGGCTGAAGTAAAACAGCTCATGGATGCTGTAAGATGATATGACCAATTTGGTATCTAATTTCTTATATTCAACCTCTCCCTGCGCTTGATTTGTGGATTTCTTTCAGGCTGATGTGGATGGAAATGGTTCCATCGACTACATCGAGTTCATAACTGCAACAATGAACAGACACAAACTAGAAAGAGATGAGCATTTGTACAGAGCTTTTCAGTATTTTGACAAAGACAACAGTGGGTGCGTCTTTGATACTCATCGGGAACCTGCATCTGAACACTCTTTGACACTAAACACAAGATACAACAAGTTTATGCCCGATAGCTCAGCATCTGACCTTTTTGCTGTTTTGATTTACAGGTTTATCACAAGAGATGAATTGGAATCAGCGATGCAGGAGCACGGAATGGGTGATCTCGCTACCATCAAAGAAATAATATCAGAAGTCGACACAGACAATGTAAGTTTGCCTTCTGCAGTAGCTTAAGGGCTGCATTAGGTTCTGTATCATATAAACTCATATGTCAATCGTATGTTTTGAAGGATGGAAGGATCAACTACCAAGAGTTTTGTGCAATGATGAGAAGTGGAGTTCAGCAGCCAGCTATGCTCATTTGATCTCGATAACGATTGCCATGCATGATGCCTGTTGACTTTGATGTAGGCAATGTGGAGAGTTGATCAAACTTTAAGATGTCTGGAATTATTACATCAGGGTGAGGGGGGGGGGGGGGGGAGTGGAGGAAGCATTTGTACATGCAAACTTCATCGGACATGACAATTTCGCACTTGGATCTGCCGCGCATTTCACATTTGTAAAGTTGAGGGATTTATAAAAAGAAATAAGTAGCTGTTAGATTTAAGCTATGCATCAGCGCGGTGAGTCAGTTGAGATAACCAAGTTTTAAAGTTTCGGGTTGGGATTCATATGCTTTGAAAATATATTGTATTTTGACGCCATTTTAAACACCTTGATGTCATCTTTTGTGAACTGCATTCCGACAATACATTTACGAAAAAAGAAAAAAAAAATCATACATTAGAGAGTAGAAGAATCCCTTGGATAGGCATCTCGGTAGATGCGTTGGAAGTTGGCTTGCGCTTCCCTATGCATCTCACTATAGTCGAATGCCCCCAACTCGTGGCGTTACCTCGTTGCAACACTTCAAAAACCATGGCCTTGTGTTACAATAGATCAAGTAATCCACAAAAAATGATGAACAAAGATAACTAACTTTAAAGAGTCTTAAAATATATATGAGAAAAGATGAAATAAATATTAGAGATCAACAAAGAACAAGTTACCCGATGATGATATTACACAAAGTATAAAACCAATCACGTTATCACGATAGCATTAAATTATGATGGATCAACCAGGTCAACTCTACGACAGATAAAAATAAAAATAAAAATAAAACAATTGATCATGTAGTCCCCCACGCTAAGAGATAATTGTATGGGGTTGACTTAGTGGGGGAACATTCCCTTCTAAATTGAGAACTAAAAGCAACTTGTGCAAGGGTTTGACTTTGACTGGTCTTCTCTTCCACCCTCTCAGCTCCTATTTACCTCACACTTCGTGCTTCCTACTTTCTCTCATTACTGCATCAAGGAGACCTGCTCTAATTAATTAGTTGTCGTCTTACCTAGATGAGATAATTATATGGATTATTATGTACCAATTTCCAATAAAAAAGAAGAAAAAAAAAAAAACCTGAGCTAAGCTCGGGCAGGGCGTTGACCTTTCTCTTCCACCTTCCCCGATCTTCTTCAGCTCTAAATCGTGCCTTCTACTCTCTCTCTCTCTCTCTTCATGAGTGCAGTTGTAGGACGCCTGCAAGCATGTCGCGGAGCGCCCCTGTTGCACCCATGTCCCAGTCTCCCCGAGATGACCTTCAGTCGAGGCAGCCGCCGCCGCCAGGTTCAAGGCGGTTTCGGTCCGCTCCACCGGCGTCCTGCTGCTTACCCACGTTCGCGAAGCCCGGCCTTCCTCTCGTCAAGAAGGTTTGCGTGCACCCTCTCTCCTCACTGGTGTTACCTCAAAGTCAGCTTGAACTCTCAAAGAGAGAAGCATCTTTGACCTTTCAATTTTATGCAGCATGAGATTTAGTTGTGTATGATCTCGTTTCAAACATTTTCTGGTCCGAATTCCATTGAACTTCTTCAATTTTTGTTGATGAGCATAAAAGAGATGGACGTCAATGCTTCTAACTAAAGCGCCGATTTCAATTAGACACCCCACATGAGTTCATAACAGTCGCTTGACCGAGGAACACAAACCCTATCGAGCTGAGAATTCAAGTCGAATGGAGTGACAGGTGATCGCCGAGTTCGTGGGCACCTTCATCCTCATCTTCAGCGCGGCGGCTACGCCTATAGTGAACCAGAAGTATGACGGCGCCGCAACCCTCCTCGGCGCCGCCACCTCAGCTGGACTCGCCGTTTGCGTCGTCATCATCACGATCGGCCACATCTCCGGCGCCCATCTGAACCCTTCCGTCACCATCGCGTTTGCCGCCGCCCGCCATTTCCCGTGGACGCATGTCCCCGGATACGTACTGGCCCAAGTGCTGGGCTCTATCGCCGCGTCCTTCGCCCTCAAGGCCATCTTCCACCCCTTCCACTCCGGCGGGGTGACCGTCCCCACACTGAGCACAGCTCAGGCCTTCTTCCTCGAGTTCGTCATCACCTTCACTCTCATGTTCGTCATCGTCTCCGTCGCAACCGACACCCGTGCGGTAACGATCAGCCACACCATATCCACACACACAGACATGCATTCTGCTTCCCTTCTCTTCCTTCGTCTTATGTCGTTCTTCCACATGCGTGCAGGTGAGAGAACTGGCAGGAGTAGCTATTGGGGCAACTGTACTGCTCAACGTCCTCGTTGCTGGGTAAGTATGCTGCATTCATAATACTGAAGTCGATTTGGATGTGATTGATGATGGCATTGACTCAGGTCGTCGACGGGGGGATCGATGAACCCGGTGAGGACGCTCGGGCCGGCGATAGCGACCGGAAACTACGAGGAGATATGGATATATATGGTTGCACCCGTCGCGGGAGCCATTGCCGGAGCTTACGCCTACACTGCCGTGAAACTTGGAACAGACGATAAGGAAGAGTCTCAGCCATGACGACGCACTGCAGTGCATGGAAGAGTAATTATTTTGGATGAAATATCATCTCAATTAATTATAATCTACTTGGGAATGGCTGGGGAATGCTAGCTACGTTCTATTGCTACATTGCACCGGTTGAAGGAGTAGGCAAACCGAGTGTTTGGTTAGGAGGAAGACAAGAGGGAGATATGATAAATTTGACGAAATAATAAGCAGTGTAATTTGTAATGTTTTAAAATTTAAAATATTAATGTATATTTGAAATTTTAATATTTCAAATATACCCCTCTACGAATATACATTAATACTTTTTTTCTTTCATTTTTTATCTACGTTTTCTTTAGGAACAATCCACATCTTGTATTTATCACAAGTAGCAAAGATCTCACAAGATGAATTATAGCATTAAAACACATAAAACCATGGAGTGATATTGGGGGTGACCACGCAACTAAGGTTCAAATAGTTCAAATAGAATAAGAGCATGATTGATAATTGAGGGATTATAAATAGTAAAATTATATTTTATTATATATTATTTGAAGCTTCGAGGAAAGTTTGTTTATAAATTATATATTTTCCCCTTTAATTTTTATTATATTTATAAATCTTTTCAAACATTTAAACTCTCCCTCTCTCTCTCTCACTAAAAATATAATATAATAAAAAAATATCATATCAAATCATCTCTCTCACTAAAATATCATATAATAAAAAATAATTGAAAGGATATTATAATTTATAACTCCTTCGTTGCTATTTACAATACTACTTAAAAATTTATATTTTTTCATAATTATTCTTTCGTAAATGAACAACAAAACCTTCCCTCTCATTGTTTATGTTTTTATTATTTTTTTCTCGTCCTCTTTGATTGATTGATATTGTCGAAAGGGTGATGATCAATGATAGGAAGCAAACGACAAGATGCACACGCGACCATTACAGTGATGTGGGGAAAGAAAAAAAAGAATTGAAAGACTATATAAAATAAAATAATTTTTATTTTTTTAAAAAAATTATGTATAGTAATAAGATTATCAATAATAAAAAAATTCAACAAGCTTCTATTTTAAATAGTATAAAATGTTACAAAGAAATTTTTTTAAAAGTTAAAATATAATATATTTACATAACGATTAAGGTCTATTTTTACCTTGATCATGAACCTCTTGACTCCTATGGTTTACTCATATCTAAATAATCCTTATATTTTCAAAAACATAATATATAAGCCACTTGCATCAATTTCGAGTTAATGGTTGTTTACTCATAGTAAATTATTAATATAGTGACATAAGTAATCTAAGTTTAAAAAAAACTTAGACCGCTATTAATGACGATCAATCCATCGCTAGGCATGGAGTGGTCTCCTGATCTCTCTTCGTCCTCTTAGGCATCTTTATCTCCACTATCTCTCACTTCATCCTTTTAATCTTATACTCGTCACACTTACGTCGTGGTGGTCCGGCTCTCCCTCACATTTAACTTTGGCCTCTTTTACATCTATCTATTCGCAAGGTAGGTGGCTTACAAGGTATGATGGTCCTCATTAGGATTGAAGTTATTGTCATTCATGGTGGTGGGTAGCGTCGTGGTGGTCCGACTCCCCCTCACATTTAACTTTGGCCTCTTTTACATCTATCTCTTCGCAAGGTAGGTGACTTACAAGGTATGATGGTCCTCATTAGGATTTAAGTTATTGTCATTCATGGTAGCGGGTAGCATTGTGGTGGCATGCACCCTGGAGCTAGTGAATGACATTCGATAGATTTAGCTTGCCAACTCTAGGGCACATGCCACCATGGCACCCACCACAACACTACTCACTACTATGAACAACATTTGTTTTGATCTCAATGAGTACCACAATACCTTGTAAGCCACCTCCCCTGCGAAGCAAGGTATCACAAAAATAGAAAGCAAGCAGAAGGAGCAGTTGAGTTGGTCCATTTAGCTCTCCAGCACCCACTCGTTCTTCCTGACCAGCTTGTCGAGAAAGAGGAAGCCACGAATGCGAAGAGATAAAGAAAGTTAGAGAGAGCTAGACCACCATATTGTATGCACGACAAGTAGGGTTGTCGCAGAGAATGAAGTGAGAGACAATAGAGATGAAGACGCTCAGGTGAAGGAAGAGGGATTAGAAGACCACTACGTGCCTAGCATCGAACTGGTCAACGTATATCCTCCCGAGATAAGATTGGAAGCCCCTAAGCTCATCATTAATATAGGAGAGGCTACGTGCATATAATGCCCTACTAGTCAATAGTAGCTCGATATTGTTATTGGTGGTCGCTTCCATGATGATATCTCATTTTATGGTCTCAAATTTTTAAATTTAAATTACATATATGATTATATTAATGATTCATTATAAATTAAAATATCATCTAAACAGACTTTAACTTATATTAACTCATATATTAATAAGAAAAACTTATATATTATATTTTTAAAAACATAAAAACTTAATAGTTCATAACCAAAATTACATGGCTAAAAGTAATCTTTTCCTTTAACATAACTACCATCATATCGTCGAGCACATGGCGTGCACTGTAACGCACGAAGAAAACAGAGTATAAGCAGCGTCAGGCAGCGAACGCTCCGCGCAGCCCTTATCGCCATAGTCGTCGACCTCCATCGTTTCCTTGTCTCTTTCTAATTCGCTGAAGAACCGTTTCTTTGAGATCAAAAGCCGAATGGATAAAGGTGGGATGGATGCGGCGCCTCCTCCACCTCGATCCCCTGCGTCTCTCAGGTGGTCGATCCTCCGCAGGTCGCTCCTCCGTCGTCCCTCCTCCTCCGCACCAGGTTTTTCTCCCAACATAAAACCCTCTTTTGCTAGTTTGGACTTGTCTGGATTCGATGCCAAACTTCCATCAATGTGATCATCCACATTTACCGGAATTTGTCGTTAGGTTTTTTGTTTTTACTGGTGATCACTCCGATCCCTGATTTCTCTCATCAAAGTTATGGGTAGCTTTAATCCGCTCAAGTGGGACGCAGATGATCCCTTGGAAGTGAGCACCAAGAACGTATCCAGGAAAAGAGGTGGTGGCTTTAACCTGATCCCGTGTTACCCGCTTGACGATAGCGATTCAGTGGAAGTCCCAGAAGCTACCCTGCGGGCGAAAGATCTCGTCGGTCCACGTGATATCTGCACACGCTACAAATTACCTTTGGAGAATGGTCCTGGACTTGTTATGATGTAAGTACTTCATCTGTAAGATCATTGTAATTGTTGCTGTCAGTGGCTTTCTAAGGGGGTAGTGTCTTAGCTTAATTAACTCGTTCGATATTTTTGCTCACATCTCGGCCATTTCATTTGTTCTCTACCAACAGCGATTTCTTTTTCCTAACATGATTGCTGAAGCTAACAAATGGCTTCTGTTCCTGAGCATCTCACTTGATAAATAATGTAAACTCACGCATCTTTGTCTATGTAATTCTTCTGATAAAGAATCAATTAGTACCTGGGTTGTGAACGTTGATATCTGCGAATTTAACCTGATCGTGCGACATCATTTCGTTCATATGATGATCTCACTCGGTCACTTTTAATATTTGTTTATTTGGCATTATCGGTTTTACAAATGTCTTTACTAATATTATTGTTCTTGTGTAAATAGCCAGTTTATTTCATCAGCATAACATTTCAGTGTGTCAAATATTGTGTGATAACTGCTCTCTTTTTTATTCTTTTTCAGCCAAAGAATGGAGGATTGTGTTGACCTAAATGATTTTGAGATCTCTTCTAGATATGATATTGACACCACCGGGTTAGTTTGTAAGTTATATTGAACACTTCTCAGAATGCTGACTACTTGTTTTTTCAGGGCAAGATTTGATCTTTTCTGTTGGATTTAGCATTTTCCATATGGTTTTATGGATATCGGAACATACTTTTCTTAATTATTAAGCATCATAGGAACAATTTTGAGATTAGTTCTCGTGTTTAATCTTTATATGTTTTGGTCAAATTTTCCTCTCATTTTTTGGTTATACATTTTTGTTTGATTTTTCGAAGGTTTTTAGTTGTATATATGTATGCCTACGTACAAAATAATGCATGTGTTTTTTTTTATACATTTAATATGTATGCATTTGGTTTATCATAATAAGGCATTCTTGAAATTTTTTGGACAAGTAACAAGTTGTAACTGATAGAATCTATGTCTTGGGTGCCGAATCTCAGCAGCATGTCATAGAAGTGAAATATTGACCTCCCAAAATTCTTAAATCGTCAATCTATTAATTTTATCAACTCATCTCTTTTTTTTAACTTCATGTTTAAATCCAAGAAATTTGATTATTCTTTTTGACAGCAAATATATGCTTTATCTTTTCATAAAAGAACTACTAAACCATTCAAATAACATTAGATATTCTTTATGGAGCTTTAAAAGGGTGGGTCTAAACTTTTGTATTTTGTCTCAGATAGGAATCCCTGCTATTTATGCATTTACTTCACATGCTACTTATATATCTTCATATTACTTCATGTGCTATTTATATATCTTCATGTTACTTCACGTGATGGCATTTGAGTCTATAGTTAATACACTGAAGCATAAAATTAGACAGAGTAACTGTTACTCACATGTAAGTTCCAAACATGTAGAAATGCAAATTTGTTCTTTATACTTGAAGCACAAAATTGTGCTGATTTTTTGAAGAATAAAAAGGGCATTTCTTCACATGTTTTCATTCTTATATTTACAAATGTTACAAAATCATTTTCATTATAATTTTTGTGTAAGTCTGAATCTCCTAATAAATCTTGTGTAGGTAGTTGGCCTTCAGAAGATGTCCTTGCTTATTTTTGTGTAAAACATCCTTTTATGTTCCGGTATGTTAGTCATTACTATGCTTTCTGTCCCTACACACAATTAATTACTGAAATTGTTTTTCTTGTTTAGGTGACTTGCATCCCTATGCTAGAGACAAAATCACAAAAATTCCAAGATTGTACAAAACAAAAAAACTCTTTAAGTTTGAAATTCTTATTAGAGATACATCATTATTCCTGAATCCTGATTATATTAATTGTTCAGGATCATTTTACCATATGAGATTAAACTGTCAATACGTAGACAGAAAATTAAAGTTAGACATTGAAAACTCTTTCGGTAGATTTGTGAAATTACAAACCGAAAATTTTATGCTTTGATGCTAAATGTTGATTTAGTCAAAATAACTCCTTAGCTTGAGTACTTGTATTGTTGTAAACAGGAGATAACTGATGCCTTAAGGGTTTCTTACTGGCTTATTTATGGACATTGTCCATATAGTTTACTTTTTGAGTTAAAATTGATCTCTATCTGAGGTAAAGGTGGAAGTTACTAGGAGTAGGAATGTGTTGATACTTTTTTGTCTGTTTGTTTTGGGAACTCCAAGTTAATTATCTTAAATTAATTGTTGGTCTAGTTCTCCTCTATAGTACAGAATCTCTACTTTCTCCCTATGTTATTCTATTTGTGTTGCCATTGATGTTTTTCGCACTGTAGGGTGCGAAAATCTGTTGATCTGGGTATTGGATCTGCAGTTTAGCTATTGGGAATCATATTGATAAATATTATTCTTAATATTTTCATTTTAAAACTAAGGTTTAACCTTCAGATACATGAAATTATATCTAAATTTGATATTAAATCATTGGAGCTTGCAAATCTGAATGTTAAAATCATTGATGACAACGGATGTAGAAAGGGATGAGCAACTCTATTATACATTATAATAGCATCCTTTGACAGATGGTTGATGAAAATTATAAACAATTTTAACAAGAAAAGGAAATGGGATTATATATTGATAGCTTGAGAAGCCAACCTCCTAGTGGCAGGAGTCTTATGCACTAGATTGCCTTATTAAAGGCTTTAGGAACATATATGGCATATTTTCTACATGAAGTGACCATATCATGGAGGTTAATCATGATAAGTTCTCACAACTGAACCTTTGGCCTGTTCTTCTGCAGAAATGAATCTGGAACCGGTTAAGAGCAAAAAATATATGCAAGTGTGACTAGTAAGACAGGAGAATGCTGTTGCTTCCAAGTACAACTACTCTGTTATAATTTTTTTAGTCAATTCCACATCTGATTTTGCGCTGCTTCGAAGTACCTTTTTGCACATGGGCACATTTGTTAGTATAACTTATCATGGAAGAAAGTAGAAATTTCCCATAAACTTATATCTAATTGTGTTGATCAATCATCTTTAGCTTCGCCTTTGAGGTTTTGCTTGGTATAGAAACTTGCCTTCTACTAGGAGGTCATGAAGGTTAAATCAGTGACTCACTTTATCTACCGAATATTCTGCACTCTGCAGCCTATCAAACTAGCTTGCTGTTACTAGAAGACATGAATTAAGCTTTTCTAAGGCCAAGTTCTTGCATTGTGTTTTGGTCCACATAAAGGCCAGACAACACAATGAAATGTTATCTGTTGTTATCTTCTGGGAGCTCATGCTGATCCTCTCCTTTCACTATGACCCAATATGTTTTCCAGTATAATGTTGCTAACTAAATAGGAACTCTGATGCTATGATTGCTTTTGCATCATGAAATGACTCGACCACTTGCTATCGATTTTCAGTGCTAAAAAATAGCTTCTCTATTAGCAACACATGACTTTTCTATTATTTCAGTTCAGACCACTTGAATTTCCTACATATATGGTAATATAAGCAGAAGCGAATATAATATCATTGATCATGAGTTCCAACGTTATATATCTAGTTATGAGTATGGAAGTATTTGTTGTTTAGCTTTATCTGTTTTTGTTTTGTACTAACATTGATTGATGAATTCAAGTTTTGTCATCAAGGTCCAAAAGAGTGATTGAACTTGGATCAGGTTACGGGTTAGCTGGATTGGCTATCGCTGCAAGTTCAGATGCTCAAGAGGTGGTAATTTCTGATGGGAACCCAGATGTTGTTGATTGTATCCTGTTATAGGTGTTGGCGTGTTCTTTTACTGTCATTGTGATATTAATTGACCAATTCGTCATTTATTAATACATTATGACCTTGTTTGCACTAGAAGATGTCAAATCATACAAAACAACTTAACTTGGTGGCAATTCCCTGTCTTCTTGATTAAGGTTTTATTACTTGAATGTTTGACGGCTTCATGAGGATCAATGAAGCCATCTATATAAGATTTTGTTGTATCAGCAGGTGCTATTAATGGAGACAAGACTTCTAATGCAAAGGTTCTCTAGAATCCATATATACCTTTGATAACACCAGAGAATGTAGATAATTTTGGCGCTATGATTTAAGTGATGCATTCTATTTATCAAGCTATTCACCACCATGGACATTTAGCTTCATTAATACAAGAAATCAATTTCAAAGTAAAGCTTTTAAAAATCAATCAATTAATTAGTTGTCTTTTGTTGCATCTGTAACAGTTTTATATGTCATATGCTCAGTTCTCTATTTAAAAATAAGAAAAAGAAAAAATGAAACTGAAACATCCTAGTCTCTATACTTAAAAAATTTACATTGGAATCCCTATAGATTTTAACCAAATTCATGGATCATATATTAGAATATTGTCATGGTTAAATTTTAGTATGTTCGTAGGATCATATATTATTTATATTATAATTTTTCAGAGTTGAAACATCAATCTGTCAAGATTTGACCAATATATTCTGGGTGAAGCATGCTACCTGTCCATAATTAGGTAATCCATATATTACACATATAACAACCGGTGTACATTCTCTACAAATTTTAACATGGTTTCAATTTTTTCAGTTGGTATTGAAAATTAGCTCTTGTATCTTAGAAGTAATTAAAGAAATCTATTTGCTGATATGTACCTATATATATATATATTTGTTATTTAATAGAATCTGAATCTAGTGCCTGCTGTTTTGAGATTTCATTGGAATTCCTTAGCATTTAAAGATATTCAGCATAACATAAGTGTCAATGCTCAAGTTTTTGGAGCTACAAAAGTACAATCAATGATCTTGCATTGGAATCAGGATCTAGTTTCTGATGTGTTGAGTTCCTTTGATGTTGTTGTTGCAAGTGACTGGTATGTTTACTGATATCCTTGATAATTTTTGTTAATTGTTGTTGGATTTCTGTTATTTCTCACTGTTGTAGTTATCAAATGGAGAGAGCAAATGTTTAGCCTCTTATGTTAGACTAGTTTCTCAAATGTGTGTTTGGAGTAACATTGTTATATGTTTATTTTATAAGTGATAAATCCCTCCATGAAACCTCTCATAGTCTCCATAACAACATTGAAGGGCGGATCTTTTGGAGAAAGATGTGTTTAGCTAGTGACTGATTATATATTTATAAGTGATAAATCTCTCCCTGAAACTTCTCATAGTTTCCATAACAACATTGAGGGGCGGACTTTCGGAGAAAGATGTGTTTAGTTAGTGACTGATTTATATAGTGAAAGTTTGTTTTCCATATTCATGTTCATGTTTCTTTTTCTGTATCCTCTTTTTACCCCTATTGACTTATATTGGAAAACCTGAACTCTGCTGATACATAGGTTGCTTACTTTTCATATTGTAGAAATGAGGATTCATTCAATTCTTTACAGTAAAATTTGGGTCCCATTTAGCAAACATCATAAACCAAGAATATATTAGAATTTACGCCAACCATAAGCTCCCAAAACCTCTGTGTTTTTGCTTTAAAATTTGATTTATTGAATACCTTGAGATTTCTAGCTAACCTTTCTCAATGCTTTCATTCAATCATGTCAATTCAGATGGAAGCATAAAATAAAGACCAAAAACAATTTTCATGTCTCAAAAATGAAGATGGATGTTTTAATACAGTACACTTTTAAGGCTAATTATAAATTATCCTCTGCAGTTAGATCTCCTAAACATCCTATACTCTATACTTCAAATATTTACATTGGAATCCCTATAGTTATGAAAGTGAAACATCTAGGTCCATTTATCCTAATGTTATCAGTTTTATCGACGAAAACACGAAAACAATAGGCAAAAAGGTAATCTCAACGTTCTGGTTGGTGGTGACGGACGACATCGACGGTGGCAGATAGCATTGCTGTTGGGGGCCGCGGGTGGCTGCTGTGGATGAGGAGGACGACGAATAGAGATGAGGGCTGCTTTGCATTCCGTTGGTATTGATGTAATTGCCGAGCGAACCTTTCGCCGCTTGTATCTGTCGTGCGGCCCTTTTGTTGCTCTGCATCTGCGTTGGTGTCGACGTAATTGTTGAGCGATAAAAGAGTCAATTGGCAACTGCCTCGATGTTGACGTAGTGATCGACCCTCATCTCTTGCCATTGCCCTCCTCATTCACAGCAGCCACCTGCGGCCCCAGTGGCGTCGCTGTCCCTCACCACCGACACCATTGATCGTCATTAACTGCAACAATGAAATTATCTTTTTGTTAATTATTTTCGTGTTTCCATCGGTAAACCGATGACGTTAGGGTAAATGGACGTAGATGTTTACTTTCATAATTATAAAGATTTCAAGATAATTTTTTTAAGTATAGGGACTAATATTCTAAGGGGATCTAATTACAGAGGGTGATCTGTAATTAGCCCTACACTTTTAACATGAGCAGTACTGGATATATATGTAGTTAATGTGTTAAAATTCAATTTTCTTGTTTACTAGTTATTCTCTTACTTGTCATTTACATATGTTCTGATTCTCATATTTGATCCTTGTAGCACTTTCTTCAAGCAATTTCACAAAAGCCTTGCGTGTACAGTCAAGTCTCTCTTGAAACGTTCAGAGGTCTCTGAAGCCATTTTTCTGAGTCCTAAGAGAGGTGGTTCACTAATCAAGTTTATAGAGAAAATCAAGGAAATTGGGTTGGATTACGAATTGCTTGAAAACTATGACACCAACGTCTGGAATATTCATCAGAAACTCCTGAAGGGCGATGACTCCACATGGGCTAACTATGGTGCTGATCACTGCTACCCTCTATTGTTAAGGATGACTTTTCCTGCACATGAATATTAATGAAACATTCAAATAACAAGTCGGGCATTCAAGGTCATTCTTTATCATCAATGAACATAATTGATAATTGTTGAAAATATGATTTTTCACTTTTTTATTAGCTTTGTTTACATAAGTTGGGATTCGGCATTGCTCGAGTTTGATAGATTGGTATGTCTTGTTAGAAGAACTGGTCCTTTAGAACTGATGACGCTGGAATAGCCGTGTTTGGTAGATATTCCCAAGTTGATAATCAGCTCATGCCAATGGTTGTATCCAAATTCTGATAACTTACTGACCAAAATAACAGATCTTTATGAATGCTTAAAATCATTTAAGCATCGAGTAGGAGCACAATGTGGCCGTATGCTTAGGGCTCTATTTATCGAACGTCTAATGTGCCTCCACACTTAAGTATCCTTCATGTAGAAGTGTAAAAAATTTTGGACTCAAAATACAGTGTTCATCCTCTGTGCAGTATGAACTATACTGATAACTTCATGGTCTAAATAACAAAATTTAAGAAATTTAGTTGTCTTTAGATCCAATAGATACTAGGTCTTTTTCAGTAGTGAGTTATATAGTTGTGGTTGTTTGTTATATTTATCAATTTTACTATTTCTGGTTCTTTTTTACTTCTCTTTGTATTGCTTAATTACCAAGGTTATGAATTTTGAGGCTGAGTTTGTTTTGATTTATTGTTGATCAATAGATATAGGTACTTCCAACTCCTTTGTGTATTTTTGCATAGCAGTCGTGAATCACATTTTTATGCTTCTGGCCTAATATTTATTTCATGAGCATCTACCGCCACAAGTCCCACACTTTATACTTGCTTTTGTCTCTAACAAGCTATCGGATGCCATCGACATCTTACCTAGTTGAATACAATTGTAAGGTTTCCAAACACTTTTTTTAACAAAATTAGTATGCATACTTGGTTCAAACACGCATTTCTTAGGAAGATATGTGACTTTGTGTGGTAAGTTGAACTAATATTTCATTCATGAAAATTGATTCTAGAATCCTTTGCATTTGTGTCTGCATTTGGTAATTTTCAGTTTAATTTATCTTGTTCAAAACTTTTTGGGATCTAGTATTTTCTGGTTCATATATATCCACTGATGATCGCTATCACGTATCATGTGTGATTAATCCCTAAACCCATTTTATCTACTCTAGCAATTAGTTTATCATTTGGTGTGTCTTTAACCACAAGGCTTTTGTTGCTGAAAGCCACAACTTGTTGCAAATTTCCATTAGGAGTAAATAGCTCGATACCATTTTTGCACCCAAAAACATTTGCAATGATGAACTGAACTTTTTGTAGCTGGAAGCTTGTGTTGATGAACTAATTTTTGCTATTTTCCTTTTAAATGCTTCCATTATTCCTATTCTCTTTTTACACTAGTCTTGTATCAGCAGTGGGTTCATAATTCTGGAAGTACATAGCATAGTTTAGTATTGTTGGTAGAGTTGGATGTGCAGAGTTATAGCACTAGAAGATATAGTTTTGGAAAGTGGTGGACTAAACAGGCAAAGATTGGCAGATAACCTTTTCTTAAACTTCATTTTAGACCTGAACTCAAGCATGGTTGATGCATCAACCAGGACCAACTTCTTAGATATCCATGATGATGCAGCAATCAATAATTCCAAACAATTAGCTCAGGAACTGAAACCTTAAAGCCATAAGAATTGCATCTGCCAAAGAAATTTCTTTTGGAACAAAAGTTGCTGCCTTAACATGGTTGGCCACATAAGAACTGCTTTGAGTATGTGCCTTTTCCTGCAATAATATTCCCAGGGCATGGTCTTCAGTGCATGACTTGCCATTTCTATAAGTTATTGTTCTACTATGGTCGTCCAGTCTCTGTCCTTTGTCCTATGGCCTCCACCTGCTACATCACACTATTGAGTGGCTTTCAAACACTTGGGAATCTGATGCATTCATACCAGCCATGAAGGTCAGGCAAGAACCTGATACCAGGAATTTTAGGTAGGCATATCTTGGAATATTGTTTGGCCTTACTAAACTATGAGATAGAGAGAGAGAGAGAGAGAGAGGACAGCTGATAACTGTTATATCAAAGTGATTTGTCCTTTGCACCAAAGGATTCCATTCATCACTCTCTTACCACTTGCCACCTCAGGTTGTTTGGGCTTTTAAAGGCACAATACATTGATGATTAATTGTAAATGGGACCAGAAAACAAAAGATTTTTTTGGCCTGATAATATATCCATGTCTAAGAGTGAATCATTTTGGATTTGGCTGTTCAAGTGTCAGGTTAGTTTCTTTATCATTTAGTAGAATTGTGGATGTTGGAGATTTAACATTTTATGGCTTTCATAAAAAATTTCCTGTTTGATACAAAGCAACAATGTTCAGTGCTTTTACTATAAGCGCATCATCACCCAAAATGAGACTGGTAGATTAGAATTAGAACTGAACAATTTTAATGATCCATGGCCATCAAATAGCATTTTGCCGCATAGGAACCATCATGATGAAGACTGAATCAGAAAGCAATTTTGCATCAGATTCAATTGCTGGAAAAAGAAGAATAAATGGGTGAGGATGGGCTCGTTCTGCGTGATGGGGCACAGGCCGTGGAGCAGGCCGTCGTCGTCTCCGGCGGACGCGGAGACGCGGAGGAGCCAGGAGACATCGGCCACAGAGTTGTCGATCTGGATGCACATCTTGGCGAAGGCGGCGCCGGGGGTGATGCTGAAGAGGCGGTGCACGATGACGCGGTTGCGGCAGCGGTAGACAAGGCCCAGGGCCTTGTCGAGGACCTGCTCGGTGTCATTCATGATGCGGCGGGCGGGGCGCTCGTAGAGCTCGGCCCTGGCAGCCTGGCGGAGGAGCGTCGCGAGCTTATCTTGCCCGCGCCTTCAGCTCCAAGCACTCCTGCTTGTTGGTCTGGGCACTCCCCGCTGACTTGCTCACCTGATCCGCCAGCTGGATCGGCTTCGCCAGGATCTGCTTCGTCCCCTCCGCCATTTCCTCCTGCCCCCAATGCTCGAGCTCGTCGGAGGAGGAAGACGAAGTGTAAGAAATCTCGCAGCGTCAATACACCGCTCCTAATCGGTACGTACTTCGCACACCCCTTCCCTGTCCCACCGCCTCTTCGGGCACCCCCTTCGTGGGTCCCCATATATCACGTTCCAATCACAAAGCAGGTTAGCTACTCATGGGTACGTCACCCAAAGCAACCCGATCCGATCTAATTAAATCCGGATCTGAGACAACTCAAGCTCGATCGGGTCGAGTCGAAATCATCCAATTAAGATCCGGCCCGAATTAAAAGTCGATCCAAAAGCGAATGGACCTGATCTGGTTCGACCATATTTGGATCCGAGACAAATCCCGGTAATCATGGAAGACGGTGTCCCCGTCCCCGGCAATGTGGTCGTCGAGGCAAATACAAGCGCGCGCATCTCACGGAGAAAGGTCAATCCTCTTATGCCCTCTGGTAATCATGGCTGTTTGACCACTTGAGTTATTGGTTCTAAAGAGCATTTTAATCTTCGCTTTTACGTGCCTGAAAGCCTCATTCTTCCTTTTGCATACAGCAAACAAAACACAATGACTTTTTGATCATTCTATAAGACCATATCTAGTCAGTGGATTGGCTAACTTGCTTCAGCGATGTCCATTGTGTACTACTTCTAAACACCAAACTTTTAGCCTTTTTTTAGTTGTAGATTTATGTCATGTTTTGATCTCTACTTGTTATGATTTCTGTATCAGTTTAATTTGCTAATTTATATGTAATTCAAGCATGGAAGACTGTAAATGGAATTTATCTTTGATGTCATATATCTCAGATTATATTTCCTTTTTTTTGTTGTACTGTTAAGGTTAAGAGTGCACCACATCAAATAGTTGATTAATCATATACACATTTATGACATGTGATCTACTGAACTGTTATTTGTTGGATGCTATTCATATTCTGCTAGAGGTTTGAGGAGGTTGAACAATTGGCTGTGATGGTGTTGTGGATGTTTCGTTAGTGTTTAGGTCATAAACAACCTAAGAACATCCAAGCAAGGCTGGCTTGAGGCCATCATGTTTTATATTTCACTATACATGAAATTATTGAATATACCCATGGTTTCAGCTTTAAATGATGTGCAATAGGCATTGGGCTTGCACCTGGGAAGTGCACAACAGCCTTTCAACACCAAAGCATTTGCTTGTTTGGACCATCATATGTATAGTAATACATATATTCATGTAAACCTATCAGTAAAAAACCTATGCATTGTCTAAGTGAATAATGCTCTCTGTCATACATGTAATCTTCTTTTTGTACTTGAATCTAATTGCTTCTAGTATATCTTCTAGGTGGTTTGAGTGACAGTGTGACTACTATAAGAGTCAAGGTATTTAAGATGTATATATATATCACCCATACAAGTCCACAGCAAAGTTATGCCTGTACTAAATCACTTCTTTCCCTGTGCTTACTTATATCATTAGCTGGCACTGGACTTTGTTTGATACCATACTGTACTGCCCTGTACATATGCTTGCATGTTATATCTTTCTCCTTAGAAAAACTTGGCCGAAACCTGAGCAAGGAAAAATTTAGTATGGTTCTTCTGATTCTGTTATCTTGGTTTTTTAAGTCATTGTGCTGTTCAACAGTTACCTCTATTTGTCTTTCTTATATATGGTTTTGGCTGAATGAGTTATTTGATTTTAAAGTATGTTCTTGTAGGTCTATTGTTTCTGGGAGATGTCATGTTATTCATGATTTCTGGAGAATCTTACTTTGGTAAACTGATAGCAGGAGAGCAATTTCTTCAGTTGCTTTTGTCTCCTCCCAGTATTCTCTTTACCAAATTGCTGATGTATCACTAGTCAGAAGGAAGCATATAGATGATAGAAATGAACCCGGGTGTGTTGGGTCTATCTATATACACAGCCTTACCTCTCTATATTTACATAGAGACGGTTTCTGAGATTTAAATTTGAGTTATTCATGGTTTTTGGAGAGCATCACATTTGATGATTGTACTTCTTTTCGGATTCTTTTCATTCAATTTTATATTGTTAAAAGTGTGTTATGTTGTGATGATACAATGAGATGTTTTGATTACATGGCGGGGATTCCGTCTCCCACCTCTCCGGAGAACGTAGTGACGCATGCCACCGTGATTGGATTGGAGGAGGTCAACCTATATTGGACAATGAAATCCACCAAAGGTTGTACTGACCGACAAAGCAAGCACAAGTTCCATACACTCGGGCAGCAGACACGTCGAACATCTCAGCATCTCATATATATATATATATATATATATATATATATATATATATATATATATATATATAGATAGAGAGAGAGAGAGAGAGAGAGAGAGAGACGAGTGGTTCCTTTCTCTCTCGAAGATTTTTTTCATGAATAATAAATAACCTGGGAGACTTATGGTGGGTTTTCCTCATGATGGGGCGACCAAAGCAGATACAGTTTTACCAGTCTCAACATCATCAAGCAGCAGTCTCAAAACCAACTGCCAGGAAGGGCAATAGTTTACAGCTCATTCATTCATTACCTGTGAGGCCGAGTGAGTCAGCATCCCCAATTACATGAATTCTTTCAAAAAAGCTTTTAGCAATTACTGCGTTTATTCCCTGACATGGAAAACAAGCTTCGATTACATAGAACTAAGAAAACCATGCTGCACTGGATGGATCACATAGTGCCCTCGGCCAACCCGGTCTCTAGAGCTACCGCTCCCACAATCTAAGCTGTAAAAGTTCAAAAAGATATCCGGATTAAGTAGTATTGAAAAAATAATAATATAGGAGAGCAAAAGTCCAGCTACCAATAAAACCATGAGCAACCTTTCCAGCTATTTACAGTATTGAAACAAACCAAATGCCAACATGTTTTTTTCAACACAAATGAACATCATCATGTAAAGATTTCATTGTCAGAAGCTCTTTTTCAGTAAAAAGTAGATAAGGTTCAGTGCTGACAAACCTACAAAGCTGAACGCCTGGGAGCAGTACATTTATTTATCTTTTGCTTTTTACAATATTAATTCACTCACTTACATATGAACAACTTTTCCAAGACTAAATTATACTCAATGTTACGATAGTGATAGAAGGATAATCCACTTTTCAAACAAGGCAGCTACTAAACTAAACCAAGTTTTCCTTTTTGTCCTGAAATAATTTATTTTTCTTGGAGGTTTACATTAAAAGCAGTACATTCTTAAAATGAAAAAGAAACCAAATAATCCCTCAGCACTAACAGCATTTTAGGCACCACGGAGTCATACCATATTTCCAAGACATCTAACTTGGCAAAAGTATGCAACTTCTTAGATCAGCAATTTATCTTTTATTGGAGAGAAACGATACACGACTGTATCTGAAGTTCTAAACTAAGTTTCAACAAAAGAATACCTTATTCCAATCATGCAATATAGGTGCCAACACACATCAACATTTATATGAATAAAACCAGCTCTAAAAGTAGTTCTTTACCATTGCCACATCAAATTACAGTTCTTCCCCTGTCGGGATGTAATCAAGAGCATGTTCACAATCCTAATGTTGGCGAGTGTTCCTCTTCCCATAACTTCATAGTTGCCACGGCTGCTGCCGTATGAACTGAAGTTGTTCCAGTCCACACCATGCTCAAGGAAATATCTTGCAGCTGGGCTCTCTGTGGATGTACCTGATGGTGATATATACCGTCTGTGGTAATGCTATCACCAAAGCTAAGTAAGCAGTAGGCATCTTTCACACCGTGCGGGGGGTCATTGTCATATATTTTTAACAAGGGTGGTTCCTTGATGTAGGTACAACTAGGATCCCACTTATACAGGGTTGTCAATGGAACGGAAACCTGATTTTATATAGGATTGCTTTTAGTAATCACCTTGTAAGTGCTCTTGAACATATCTGGCAGTGCTGTAGACAGAGCAACCTGAGAGGCAATATAGTTCTTTTCAGGTTACCTGCTAGGCATCTTTGTAACAAGAATCAGGTTACCTGTATTCCCAAGATCATATAAGGTCAAATCATAATGCATGCACATGATGCACATGGATTTTTAATTTTTTAGCAACTGTTATTTATGAGTATTAATACATTAGCTTAAACAATGTCGAGCAGAATGCAAGATGAAAACCTTCACCACAAAGACTCAAGAAACTATGCAAAAAATTTGAATACGAAAAGGAGAGAATAATATGTGGCAGACAAATAGCAATTTCAAACCACTGCCAGTGAAACAAATGCATGTTTAAGAACATATCCATAGTCCAAACTCCAAAGAACATATTAGAGATGTTATACCCATATTAGAAAATAGACCCAGGACCTCTAACCCTCCACATTCCCCTCACTTGTTCCACCTAGTCACAGATTAAATAGTGCAAGGAACAATGAGATCATCTTCAAACAATGGCATCCACAACCCTTCCTGGTAGCAATCTAGAAATGATTCCTAGTATTAAAAAATATGTCAACACATTGCATAACTCACTTTAAGGAATGAAAATTTGTGATTGAACCAATACACTAAGGTATCTTTGTTTGCCTTCTTCAATGTCTCAAAGGTATTATACACCCAGTGTCTTCTAAAATCATTGTTCAAATTTCCACAATGATTTTCCTCAAGCTATATGGCTGCATAATTAGATGCTGAGAAACAGCATTACCGTGTCGCTGTTGTAAAATATATCCATGCAGTGTCATATTAGATTTGAACCAGAACAGAAAAGGTACATTGCAAAGTCCATCAAGACAAGCACTTTTTCCTTGTAGACGAAATAGAAATACTATCCCGTAACGTGGAGCAACTCCTTTACAGGATTAGAAACTCCTCCTTTCTGTCTCTGTTATACTTTGTTTGTCTAAACATAACAACTTAGGAACCATGAAGATGGGAGGGCTCATAAGGCTTGGGTTCAGATCCTCTCCATTCATATAGACAATTGTACTGACCCCATCTCAGGTCAACCCTTCCTCCTTTTGACATCTCAACCATCCATTCAAGACAAACCCACCTGTTGGTAGGGGATCCCCCACACTCCGATGCCTGTCCTTAATGGATGGCTAAAATGTGAAGATGGGTGTGATGGACAGTGAGATGAAAATATGTACCAGCAGGAGACGGAACTTGGTTCATACAAATTAGAGAGGATCCTAAACCATGCCACTCCAACCAAAAAAAATTCATGTACAAATCTAGATTTATATCTTCTTTTGGAAGATCACCTTTCCGACTTTTGATAAATTCTAAGCAGCATCCTTGTAACATGCCAATGGGTAAAACATATATGCTGAGGCCTCCAACATATGCTCCTCAAGCACACACGCAGCAAATAATAATATTGTATGAGATAATTCAAATTAAGAATTATATAATCAAGATAAAAAAAAAATAGCAGTTGTATCACAAATTCTTGGATCATGGAGTGCATGAGATAATTCACATTAAAGATCATAATACCAAGATAGAGAAAACAGCATTTATATTACCAATTCTTCGATCATGCAGTGCAGATGAACTGTAGAAGCTTCCAAACTCGTCACTCGCTAGGCTTTGGAAGACTAGTCAAGATATACTCATAAACATCTGCAGCAGCACCATTCATGGAGATAGATAACCAGTCAAGTAAGACGTACTAATGTGACAATCGGAAGTATTTGGATGTCCAAAGAGCATCCAAATATAAAGCACTAACAAAAGGGGACGAAATTATCAACCATATCCAGGCCTCTTAAAGACCTTTCTCTTCACACATCATATCAACATTACTTCTTGTTTTTCTTTGCTACATCGCAATGTGAGATCATGGTAATACTATGAGAATTGGGCGTAAAGATCTGGCACAAAGAACCGAATCAAGAACAACAAATCCAAGCAGGTCCTCGAACATACCCATCGACTCTGGACCGGACACACGTGCCGCCATGAGAGGGAACCGAACGACCTCGAGACGCCGAGACGATTGACAGAAACCGTGAAGAGGAGGCGGGAGAGGGGTAGGGTTTTGGAGGGCCGAGTCCCGCAAGCGAGATCGAGCGGTGGGGGAGGGGAGGCGAACATGACGACGACGCGGGGAGGTGTCGCGAGCGTAGCGGAGCGTGGCGCAACGCGTGGGGCAAAGAGGAGACGAGGAGTTGGCGCCACCGCTCGTCGGCGGAGGGCGAACGCGAATTGGTATGAAAATGAAACGTCTGTCGCGTGGCGAGCGCGAGTCATTCTTGATTGATATGTCGGTCGTAATGATCGCGCCGTTATAATGTCTGGTGTTTTGTGTAAATAATCGTGCGATAAACAACATATCGCCGTTATAATGTCTCATGTGGAGTAATTAAAATAAAGCCAAATAAAAAAAAAAAGAGCATTTGTATTTTGAATCTAAACAAAGTAACGATGGTGACATCTCGCAAAATGGCATTAAAATATGACAAATATTTTGGGTTATGTTTTCACTATAACATGCTTTTATAACTGTTTATCCTTCATTAAATTACAGAAAGGAATCATAATAATAAGGTGATGATGGATGGATATATCTATCTTCTTTGAGAACTCATGGTTGCATGCCTTCCTCGTAAACATTTGGAGAAGTAGCAGCCTCGTGTAGCATCCACCGAAAAAATAGACTTATAACACAAGGAGAAGAAGAATGGAACAGACTAATTAGGAGAGGGCGTCGGCGCCGGCGACAATCTCCAATATCTCACCGGTGATCTTGGCCTGCCGCTGCCGGTTGTAGACGATGGAGAGCATCCTCCTCAGTTCCACGGCGTTGTCGGTGGCGTTGCTCATAGCGGTCATCTTCGCGGCGAGCTCCCTCGCCAGCGACTCCTGCAGAGCCCTCAGGATCTGGCTGTTGAGGTAGAGCGGCAGCAGCGCGTCCAGGATCTGCACCGGCTCCTGTTCGAACTGAAGGATGGGAGAGAAGGCGGGCGTCGGGGTGTGCACCGACTCCCGCTCCCCCGTCAGCTTCCCTTCCTTGGTGGCGAGACGGAAGAGCTCGTCCTCGGCGGCGTCGACGCAGACGCCGTTGACGTCGCAGATCTCGCCCTTGGGGGAGAGCGGGAGGAGGGTGTGGATGACGGGGTCGGACTTGACGAGCGAGACGAACTTGGTGTAGATGAGCTCCAATTTGACGACGTCCTCGCTGACGAAGAGGGAGAAGACGTCGTCGGCGATGGCCTGGGCCTCCTTGGTGGTGGGCAGACTGCCGGCCTCGAGGAAGCGGTCGACGGGGATGTTGGGACGGCGCTGGAAGTAGCTGTTGCCCTTCTTCCCCACGCTGATGACGGTGTAGGCGATGCCCAGGGCGGAGAGCTCCCTGATGCGCTGCTCCACCTTTTTTGATGATGTTATTGTTGAAGCCGCCACAGAGGCCACGATCGCCGGTGACGACCACGAGGGCGATCTTGCGGACGGGGCTAACGCGGGTGAGGGGCACGTCCACTTCCTCCGTCTGCAGCTGCTCGTTGATGTTGTAGAGCACCTCGACGAGGGTTTCAGAGGAGGGTCGTCCACCGACGACGGCCTCCTGGGCGCGGCGGACCTTGGCCGCCGCCACGAGCTTCATGGCCTCCGTGATCTTCTGGTTGTTCTTCACGGAGTCGATGCGGTTGCGGAGGTCGCAGGGCACGGCGGTGGAAGGCGGCAGGCGGGGCGACGTGGCCGGCGCGGGCGAGGGGAGTCGGGAGGGGATAAGGCTAGATTTTGTCTGATGGAAGAAGTCTCACGTTTGACGATTCTCCCCTTCTTTGGGAAGGTTTGAATGCGGTGGGAAAGGATGCAGAGAGTAGATTCTTGAGCGGTGGTAGATTCTTCACCGGCTGTCCTATTGATGATCCGACCTCACATTGGCGGCCTATCGATTTCTCAACGCGGTGGTCGAAGTATGCTTGAGATGAATGAAAAGACAGGAGGCTAAGAGAAAAAGAGACCTTCAAGCGAGTAAGCTCTCCCACTTGCTTTCTAGGATTAACATTCACCCAAAAGCTATATGATGCAGATACACCACAGTGTCACGTACTGCAAAGCCGTGTGTGTGTGGCGTTAGGGCTCAATCATTTCTAATAGTCTATCGTGGAGTTCAGGTGTTGTACTAACCAGATGGAGAAGTCATTAGAAGAAGTATAGTAGTAAGCAGGTATGGGAGCTGAAGCTGAACCCAGATAGATGGGTGTGAAGTTGAGGTGATGGGGGGGGGGGGGGGGGTCATTGCTCTGTGATTTGTGATGCAGACACGAGTGAGTATGAACTGTGTGTGGCCCACGAGAATGTCTTCTTCTCTCTCAGTCTCTCGCCCTCACGCACAGTAAAAAAGAGAAGAAAAATAAATAAATAAAGCAATGAGGGAGGGGCACATGGTAGGGTAACAATTCACATGGCAACAGAATAAGAAAGGGAAGCCACTTTTTTCCTCGAGCAAAAAAAGACATGGCTTTCACAGAGTATTAGCGGAGGGACATATAGTTCAGAGGTGACACATATGCCAAGTGATCCACAGCACCAAAAAGAGAACCTCTCAGTTCTCATCCATCGTCTTCTCCCTGAGCTCGTCGGTAACGCACAACTCATCAGACAAAATTTCAATGCTGCCAGGCAAAAGAAGCTAACAAACATGAGAAGAAGAAGAAGAAGAAAAAAAAAAAAGGCAAACGACGACGTAGCCCAAAAGCAGCACTGACGTACTCTGTTCACAGGAAGGCCATCATGCTCCCCTCCCCAACATTAACCCTCTCCTCTTACTATATCGCCACTGCTCCTCCTATCTTTTACTCTAAGAAACCAGTCTTGGTGAGCACAGCGTTCCTCACCTTCCTTAGATCTCTGCCCTTGAGCGTTCTCCCGGCGCCTTCGCAGACGGAGGAGGACGAGATCTGGCTCCTGGCCATCTTCTTCGCGAGCCATTCGTGTGGAGGGGCTCTGTCGTCGTTCTCGTCGTCGTCGTCGTCGTCATCATCATTCTCACTGGTGCCGCCGCGACGATCACAGCCGTCTTCGTCGCCGGTAGCTACGGAACTCGGCCCCTGGCCATGTCCGTAAACCTTGGACCAGTCAGGGATGCTAACGGGAGCGGATTGTTTGCGGTCTCGACCGCTTGCTTCTGAACCCGCAGCGGACCTTGGGATCGTCCTTGCACCAGTTGGAAGGCGGCGAGCGGCGACAGAAGCATGACTCGAAGAATCCTTACCTCTTCTAGACCTTGGACTGCTGGCTTCCTTCCTCTCCATGACAACAGCCCAAACCTCCTCCTCCTCAAAGTCCTCATCACCGTCTCCCATATCTAGCTAGCTAAACAAGAGTCACCATGTCACAGCTTGAGGCTCCACAAGATGAGGATTCCCCCCCTCCCCCCCTCCCCACCCCCACCCCTCACATGATTCCTGCACTCATCACCGAGCTTTATCAGGATTGTGTTGATCAGAGGAGACATCAGTACTATATAGGCTTCTTGAGATGGTTGCATTAACCAGGTGGGTCTCTTTATTGCACCCCACCACCACCTATAAATTAAAGGGCGTACCGTGAGGGAAGTGGGGAGGTAGGGAGAGGTGACTCCAAGTGTCCACAGGACTGAAGCGAGTGAGAAGGCAAACATCAATCCAGTCTGATGTAAATGTGATTTGAAGCAAGCAAAACTGATCTCTCTCTCTCTCTCTCTCTCTCTCTCTCTCCCTCAGAGCAGGGAGTCAGCCAGCCCACAGAAAGGATACCAAACTTGTTTTTTCCTCATATGGCAATAGTGTTCTCTGGTCGGGTGGGAATTCCACTGGCGTTGGGGGAGCATAAGGTGGAGGCGAGGGATTGGAGAGTCTGCCCCCCCAACGTTATCCCCGGGAACTGATGCATGGATTATTATTACCGGGGAATTCGCAGTCATGGGAGTGGCCATCGGTCACTTCCTCTACAACCCCACGAAGTGGAGTCCTCTCTCTCTCTCTCTCTCTCTCTCTCTCTCTCGGAAGATGGTAGCAGATGCAGAGGCAGTCGGATGTGTATGGGGGTTTCCAGGTGGTCTCTGGTCTCTTGGAAGAAGACCATGCTTCCCTTCTTCTTTCTCTCATGTCGTTCGTAATGAACAAGAGGATTCACTGCATAAAGAACACTGGGATCATTACATATGAACCTATGACACTATAGGAAAGAGGACGTTATGCAGATATGAGGCCCCCAAGTCAAATCTTTCTGCCGCACTGTTGCAGTACCGCAATTGACGTCAATTGCAAATTAAGCCGCCAAACTTTGCAACGAACAGTCCAAACAATTAGTTAAATAGTTTAGTCATATTGTCCAATCCGACAAAGGCTATATATATTATGCATTATTAGAACTTTAAGGGTACGGTTCCATCACCATCTCCAAAAATTAGAATGAAGGACACGACCATGAATCTTTTTTTTTTCCCCTTCCTTTACGAATTATTATTTGATCTGATTGTTCCATGAGATACAACACATTCTGCATTCAGGTAATGTGCGTGTGATTACCAATGTAAATATATAAATAAATATATAATCTCCAAGGCACTGTGTTCCAGATTAATACAGATGTGACGACAAGGTGCAACTCAATTAATTATTCTTGAACCAGGATTCAGGGTTTCTTTCCAGCAACCAAGAGTGGGTCCATCCTTTTCCCAAGACTCCATAAGGGGCCCATGGTCTACGGGTACAGCCTACGAACTATGGGCTCCATTGGGCCTAAAGCATTGACCCGTAAGAGTAGGGTCTATGGGCCTCCAGCCCACGCGCCCCCGGTAGTGTTGGTTTTGGGCCTGCGTCCTCGGCCCAACAGATGGAGAACATACCATTCCGAGCAGGTGAGGAGGACAAACAAACAAGAGAAGCGGTCTCCACCACATAGCCTCCACCGTCGATGAATGGCCACCATGGCTGCGATCGACAGCTCCGAAGCAGAGCAGAGGCAGCGGTCATGCAGGAGACACCACCTCGCGCGTGATGCCATTGAATGCTCTCCTTCGATGCCACTCTGCAATCAGTTCATGGGTGGATCCACCAAAACAATGTATTCCAAGTACGTGTGGCCCAACACTCCGTCCGTTCCACGCTCACTCTCGAAGTGCTTCAGAGTGCTCACCATCTGTTTGTTCTTGGATGGCTTTTTGTGTTTCTCTGGCCTTCACCAAGGTGGAGTAATGCTGCTACTTTCTGCCAAGTTTAGCCATTGTGGGCACCTTCAGTCTTTGAGTGCAGGTGTCTGTCCCTTTATCAAACAATTGTTTGTCATTGAAACCAGAAACAATTGAGAACAAAAAAAAGAAAGCCGAAAGCAGGAAAAGGATGTCTGTAGCCGAGAAATATGAGGCCACACCTGCACAAACTGGTGGCCTTGTGGCATGAGAGTGAAGCTGCAGTACCAGCAGTATGGGCATTATTATGTGGTTGTTCTTTGTGCAAGAGAAGAGGAGGAAACTGATGGTCCCTGAGAAGTTAATGCAACCCACCCACCACATCTCTCTCTCTCTCTCTCTCTCTAGCTCCATCCAGATTCGAAGCAAGAGCAACCATGGATGAGTCCTTGTAGCCAGCCAGCCCCATGTAATACCTGCAGGTCTATGCCCTTTAACTCTAGCATTGCAGCTAATTGTTGTAACAGTTGATGTTCCTTTCCATTGTCACCTCTTGCTATGATCCTCAATGCTCCATGGTCACTTTAAGATGGTAAAATTTACATAGTTTTTTGTGCTGTTCATACTGAGCAGAAAACTCTTTTCAGATACAAAAAAAAAAAAAAAAGAAGAGTATCCAATCTTGATCTAAAACTTTGAATGTTTGTGAGGTACCACTGCTAATTCTAATAAAATTGCCATAGAAACATGACTGGAATTCTACTATAAGCACTTCCTACATCAGTAGAATATCTAAAAATTTATCCATTAAAATTCTTACTCTTAAGGGTTCTAAATGCATATGCTTGACCCATGTTAATAGATAAAATTGTTAAGATTTCGTATTACTTAAAATCCCTGGGAATTAAGTTGTTGTAGTGGTATAATATCTTATATATATTATTCAAGGTTTTGATGTTGATGAGGTATAATTCTTAAAAGCCTACATAAGTTTTTTTTTAAGATTTATGTGAGAGATCCTAGATTTTTATTGATTCGAGAGGGAGTAAAATTCTTTTTTTTAGCCTCCTAGTTAAGAAGTATAAAATCATGTAATCCTACATTAGCCTTTTTGTTTTCATTTATATTTTTTTTCTTAAGGAAAACTATATGAGATAGAACACTATGTAGGTAGCCGCCATAACCATAAGGCAATCTCAGGGAGTGTCGATAATAATAAAACGTGGTTTAGCTTTGTCTCCATCACATCCCCTTTCTCCTTCTTCATCTTCTTTTTCCTGTTTCCCATTCTGCTGCATTCTTAAGCCAATCCAAATATGAACTGAAGGAGAACAACCCAAGTACTCGTAGGGAGAAAGCTTACACAAAGGAAGATGCTCTCTTCGATTTCGATAAAAGCGAAGAATTAAGCTTCATGCAGCTTTCTTCTCCACCTCCTCTCTCTCTCTCTCTCTCTCTCTCTCTCTCTCCCAACTCACAAGCTTTGCCTCTTGGCTCTTCAATCCAACTCAGAACCACCATCTCTGTGTTCATGATGGAGCCAAGGAGATCAGAGGATGAGGTTTTGACAGACAGTGGTTGTGACACAAGAGGTATTGGCGTGTCTCAATCCGAAGACATGGTTGGATGCTGACATAGCCATGGAATTGGATTGAGCCGCGTCAATATCTCTCCCTCACTCCAAGCACTTCATCCAAGGTACGAATTCTAGTCTATCTTTGATCCCTTTTCACTCTCTGATGAGAGACTGCTTTGCATGTTGGTGAACATGAAACTAAGAAAAATAAGAAGGCTTCGATTTGCCATTACCATGCTTCTTCATAGACAAATGTATCCAATAAAAGTAACCATTTCCCAAGGTTCTCATGCATGTTGGTAAGGAAAAGTAGATTCCTATACCAAGTTCCTCGCAATAATATGCTGCTAGCTGAGAATTCCAGGGGAATCCTGTCCTCGTGAAAGAGCAAGAGCACTGTTTTCTCCTTCTTTTATGTTCTTTACATCTTACTGATGGAGTGATGAAGGGCTGAGCTACATCAGAAAAAATAAATACCAGACAGCATATCTCTTTGGGAAGGACATGATGGCATCTGCCTCAGTTGGGGCACTTGGGTTCCATAGCTCCCAATGGCCCAGCTTCCCAACTTTATACTGTCAGGAACCTTGAAGAGGGGGCATGGTGATGCAGCAGCAGCAGCAGCAGCAGCAGCCTGCAAGAGCTTTGCCCAGACAAGTTGGAGTCAAATCAGTGGTCCTTGAACAAGGCTAAATGCTTTTTGCAATGTTAGATTCAAGAAAAAAATTGATGCTTGGTAGACTGATGATTGCTCAATGGTAATTAGGTGAGATTTCTATGGTTCCAATTTGGGTCTTAGTTGGATACTGATTCAAGTAACACAAGTTGTCATCACTGGTCATGGGGATGAGTGTTCTTGCTCAAAGTTAACATGAATTGACAAGGAAATAAAAAAACATGTTGAAGTTCTGGATCTACTAAATAAAAAAGAGGTTGACTTACAGACATGAATGAACAGCTGAGTTAGAACATCATAAACTTTTAGAAAAAAAAGATTTTGCAAGAACAAGGTCCTTCCTTCTCCACGTCCGTATCAGAATGAAAGTGGTGTTTGAGAGAGAAGATACAAGATTGCATCGAGGCATTCCAAATACTGCACCTCTGATTCTTAACTTAAATAAGAGGTTCCTAGAATTCAATCAAGTGCTAAGTCCAAGTGAGAGCACATCAACTAAGAGATTGTTCTACTTGAGATCATAATTAAATACTCAGAACAGTTAGTTCGTCGGATCAAATCCTATGCACTAATTTTTGTAGAGCTAGATTGATCATAATATCATTCATAATATGGATGATATATCATCGGCCATATGACGGTGAAGTAACTATAATCTTCGACATCTCACTCATTATATTCATATCGATCACCAAGAGAAGTAATGAACCCCATAAAATGTCATGCAACAAAAGCAATCCATCACACAGCATGAGATCTTACAGCGAAGAGTACATTTCATCTTGGGATTGATCCTTGTTAGGTCTGGTGCTTCAGATGAAGAAGCCTATGAACATGACGAACAGAGGAGCATAGGGAGCTCAGGAGCAAGAACCATCAGCTGGTGATGGAGATGATGGTTGATGTGCAAGAACCAAAAAGCTTGCTGCAAAATAGTAGTGACAAATAACATTGTACAAGATTTTTCTCTTCAATGATAAGTCTATAAACTTGGGAGATGAAAGATTGAGGGGAACGTATGAGTGTATATTATTATTGATTTTGACTTGAGCATTTCCGATTATAGCTAGTGATTTAGACTCTTATATCCCATCAACAGTTTGTGACTAACAAATGATCTGCAAAAATGGCACCGTTGCTAAGTTAGGAGGACAAAGTCACAACAACAAGCTAATACATTTGCTTGAGCTGCAAATGTTGAGGTAAAGTTTGGATATTGATATCATAGCCCATCCCAAAGCATGTAGGAAATAAAAAAGAAAGAAGTATACAAATAGGGATGATTCAAATATGTCTTTTAATTGATCGTTGGGAGCACCATAAGCTTTAGCCTGAGCGAGACATCCACAAATCAGCATCACAAAAAGATCACAGTGGCCTCTGAGCTGAGCTTTGACTGACCTTTTGCAGGGTCCCCAGACATTATTTTGTTGAGCTTTTGCATGGCCATGGTACTGCCACTGGTCCCAAAATGGCTGCTCTAAAGGTAAACCATCTCTCAAAGCATTCTGCAGCGCCAAAGCAAAAGAAATGCATCTAGCAGAAGTCAGGATCTAAAAGCACAGATGATACACAAGGGTCAGTGAGAGAGAACAAGAACTACAACTGAAGATTCACTTACTATGCAGGTTTTTCCGGTTGTGGAGACGACGATGGAGAGCCAAATCAATTCTGCAAGAGAAGCAATCCCGGCGAAGCTACATGAGCTGCAAAAGCACAGTGAACAAATCACACATAGTATCGAAAAGCCACATCCAGGATTCCTATATCCGACTACAAAAACTGGCACTCCAATTAGGCTGTCGGTTTACATCTCAAACACAAACCAACCTTACATGCTAAAAACATCTCAAGGGACGTGTGCTGTGTCAAACCAGCGATTTCATAGCCATAGCCCAAGCTAAAATCAATTGGAAAGCATCCTTTAGTTAGCTTTGGTGAGAAAGATCTAACAAGTTTGAGCTAATTACATTTTTCTTGTGCAACTCGCACCACCTCTCATTTGATATCATCTGCTAGGTCAGTCGTGCTGTCTCTTTCTGCTTTCCCCGTTTGGGCTTGGTGGTCTTCATCCTTTGATTCTTCGAATGGATGCTAACCCATGTGTAGTCGCTTGGGATGTCAAACGGGTCGACATGGTCGACCACTTGAGACGAACTCACTGATTTTGTTCGGCTACCAGAAGTTTTGGCTGCGGAGGTGTTCCACCATAGCCAAGAGCTCTTGTGAGTCTCAGCCTTATGAGTTTCTTCTTCTTCTGGGACGGGTAACAGCCTTGGGCTTGAGAGTGGTGTGAAAAACTGTTCAGGTTGCTGAAGATATACAAACTTGGTAAAAGTGACAACAACCCTCACAGTTGGCACAATTGGGATGGCAACCTGCAGTAATATATGTGGAAAATGAGAAACATATGCAGTACAGGATGTGAAAAAACAGAAAAAACATGGAGCTCTAATACCATCACCAGTGTGAAAAAGAATTCGAATCCTTATTTTATTAATGTAAGGAAGAAACAGAGCAAGCAGAGATAACTCATAAATATGCTGCTCGAAGTCTCGGATGCAAGCACTAAGAACTTAAATAAAACGTACACAATTGGGATCAAACTAGAAAACTCATGGTAATATTCAAGTTTCAGATGAAAAAACAATCTACCTGTGTAATTGGATATCTATTCAAGTATGTGATGGATTTTATACTCATCTGAAGCAACAATAAAACTGAGAGATAAAGACAATATTCAATAATAATAGAAGACAAAGGATTTACGTGAATTGAATATGCAGCTAAAGAGGCACACTTGGGCCAAATACATTAATCTAAATAGCAATGATGATGTGACACCATGATGTAGCTTCAGTATATGCAATTGCATATGATGCCCTTATAAAGCTACAGAACAAAGGATGTTGCGCTTACTTCCACTGCATTGCAATGATCAAAGAACCATTATGAGTTTCAAGCAAGACTAATTCACTCTTGATATTGCTGGAGTCAACCCACCAACTGGTAGGCGACATGTGACTTGACGGACGTTCCAAGTTTGACCTAGCTATCAGCCATGGGATGAGTGGCTCACAGCAATGAACCATATGAATGAAGCCATGGAGAAGCATTCTGAAAGGCACAAGATCCTGAACCGTACCACAACTGACTGATTATTTTTTTTTTTAAATTGGAAACGTTAACAGCGTCTCTTAAGAGCATCTCTCCAAATATAAAAATACAAACAGGGGTTTTCATTACACAAGGTATATTCCTGCTACTAGTTTCTTTTAAAACACCACTTCTCACATCAGATACCACGACTTTCCAAATTTGGCATTCAATAGTCCCCAACTTGAGAACACCTTGGCACTCTCTTGCAATAACATATCGCTTCTAAGTCACTTGACCCAAATGCCATTTGACTTCCAACCCAAGTTCCAAGTCACCCTCCAGCTTTTTTGGCAGCAAGATATATTAAAAAGAAATTTAATATGGCAACATCTAAAGACTCAATCACTCCCATCCTCATATCCACTATCAGGGAATTGCACTTTGATACTTTTTTTTTTTTTGCAAAAGGTAAGTGACAAAGATGGGATGCACGTTTCTACCTATAGGGTACAACTTGACCCACAAAAGATTTTCAAGGCATGTCTAAGTAGATTCTACATAATACCATCACTGTATTCAAAAATCAATTTTTTTTCAAAAAGCAGAAAAGGTTAATTATGGTAACTACAAAAAAAAGATTAATTTCATAATAGACGTGTACCTGTATCCAATGAACAATATTAATTACAGATCATATGACGAAATGTGAAGTCAAAATCAAAGAAAACAACAATGAATAAGAAACAATTATATAACATCTGTGATATTCTTATTGTCATCTTTGTAACTAAGGTTACAAAACATAAATGAAAGAATTATAACCAAATTCTATGGTTGATACAAATTTGAAATAAGAGAAATTTCAACTAATAAAAGAGCAATGCGTGATCAAGGTGTCTGCCACTAGATATTCAAGAATATGCAAGAGAAATAATCTGTTATTTTGGAGATAAAAAATTATAAAAGTTTTATCTGGATACATATAAGATGTTCAATAGTTAATTAGTTGAGGAAGAACTGGAAAGATATTGTAGATAATAAATTGTAGAGTTTCTCAAAAGAGTGAAGCCAGATTATCTGATAATCAACAACTGACTTTTTTTGTTCTCCCAAAAATCTAAGATGAAATGGTCAAACCCTACACTTTCAGTGTGTTCTTTGGCAACACCTAGAAAACTTAAACCTTGCAGTTTCAGATAAACCAGAAGCGATCAGCTTATTCCAGAAATAAACTCCACAAGTTACGATAGCTTCAGCAGCTAAAATAGTTCTGACTGAAACCTATATGTTTGGAGCATTTTCAGGTTTTGAGTGGCCTCAGAAACTAGCCACTTTCAAATGAATACCTTTTAAACATGGAATGTAATTTGTATTTAAGATTATTTTCTTTAAAATATAAATCAATTAGACAAGGTTGTGTTTGTTTCCCCTAAATACGTACGCATTCGTATTAGCTCATGGGTGAATTCTGATGCAGGTTGTTCCTTGCATCACTCAAATAGCATGCAACAGTTGATATGAAATGGTGCAAACATCCTTGCATTCTGTCATGTCATGCGATCAAAAAGTCTGCATGACAAAATGCAAGAAATCACTTACATCCATAGATTCTTGAATGCTGATCATAATGATTAAATACAGCATTATTCTGAATTTACAGATTCAATGAATCAACAAAGTGAATTTGTATCTTGCTGCAGGCATGAGATTGTGCTATCAACACAAGTATTCGACTCTGCAGCCTTATCTTTAGATGCAGAGAACCAAAACCACCCTATACGATAAGACAAAGTGATTGGATGGCAATTGACTAAGTTACCCATTGCTTAAGATAAGAAGTTATGGATGCTCTCTATTCTGCAAATCATATATGAAATGCATTGATGGTTGCTTGCATGTTGGTGCATTAGAAGTCCAACATCAAATGACATACTTTAGGAAATGAACAAAACAACAAATGAAGAAATTATAAAGTTTTTCAGGCAATCATGATACAAATGAAGAATTTGTATCTTGCTGCAGGCATGAGATTGTGCTATCAACACAAGGATTCGACTCTGCAGCCTTATCTTTAGATGCAGAGAACCAAAACCACCCTATATGATAAGACAAAGTGATTGAATGGCAATTGACTAAGTTACCCATTGCTTAAGATAAGAAGCTATGGATGCTCTCTATTCTGCAAATCATATATGAAATGCATTGATGGTTGCTTGCATGTTGGTGCATTAGAAGTCCAACATTAAATGACATACTTTAGGAAACAAATGAAGAAATTATAAAGTTTTTCAGGCAATCATGATACTCTACAACTGAAACTGGTAAGTGTAAAAGAAAATTGTATAGACATATTGTTCGAGACAATACAATTATATTGATTTAAGAAAAAGGACAGATGTGGACCTTACAGGATAGTCATTTGATTAATCTTTTTATTTCCTAGACTCTTTAATATAACAAAAAAGAGCTAAGAACTAAAAAGAAGCAAAAAGGAACTAACAGTTACTGTCAGCAAGCCTTTTCTCCATCAAAATGAGATAAGCCGCAGAGCTGATCACCAAGCCCACAATTATAAATGAACATCCAAAATGGGAGGTCAACATATACACACAATCACATTATTTCTAAATTTGGCAATCCTGCAACTCAGGCAACTTTGGAATAAGAGCCCAACTGGCATCAAAGTCAGAACACAATTGGTTGTAGTAGCCAAAATGTCAAGTCCATCAAATTTAGACTCTAGCAACCCGGAGCAGGCTATTTTGCTCATCTAGTCACAGAAAGTATAGGGATGAAAAAGCAAGAGACTTGACATATCTAGGTGTCACTTGAAACTTGATGCAGATTCTTTGTATTAAAACAGGTAGCAAAATGATACGGTGTCTTCCTGCCTTATGTAACAACATCATTTATCCATCCCACCTGAACATATTTGTTGAGAACATTATATGGAGGAAGAACTAATCAAGAAACACCATTATATTTATCCAACTTTGTCCATTTACACAAATGTTGTTCTATTACAACTAGCTGAACTTTGCCATAGAACTAAGAACCTGAAGAATCATTATTTCATGACTTTCCACCAAAATCATAGCGACTTCTAGTCTCTAAATTAAGAAAATAGCACTTGTCGTCAATGCTAGATCACTTTAACTAATGAAATTGAGATCCAATCATCCATGTAATTACTAATTTCTCATATGCATTTCCAGGTTTCTTTTTTTATGCTAGAATATATGCTTTCATGAAAATACAACTTAATTCTCAGAAGGGCCACCAACCATTTGCTTCCTGATTTTAAATGTATTGTCACTTTGGTGCCAAACTGTTCTCTGCCTATCACAATACTTCCATAGCTAGTGTGGAGACCATCATGGTCTACGATGTCGCAATCAAACATTAGGCACCCTCCAATGCATTATATAAAAAAAACGACGCATGGGTCACATTTCAAGTTTCAGTTACAGAACAGACAACAAACAGTCGCTTTCCTGTGTGCCAGTCAAAAGGAAGTGCAAATAATTTTTGTGTGAATTCGCAGTTTTTTGAATTCGGCAACAAAATCATAAAACTCAATGGTAAGCAACAGAATGAGCTTCTAATTCTGCAAAAATTGAATTGTTTGAAACAACAAGGGAAAGTGTTTTACCGTTTTCCAACAAGAAATATTACCTTAACCGGAAAAGTTCCTGGCGGGAACTTGGTGGTGAGCAACTCCCGGAAGCGCCGCACCGCCTTGACCTTGTTGGCCAGTATATCCAGCAGCGGCATCAGCTCCTCGAGCTTCAACGGGAAGTCTTCAGTGAGCCACACGACTGGTCGCAGGCTCTTCACCATCTCCTTCTCCTTTCTTCTACCGGCTCTTACTCTCCCCGACCTCACCCAGTCCTTGTGCTCCTCCCGTGGTCGTACATCTACGCTCCTCCTCCTCGCCATACCCCCCAGTTCTTCCACCTCCCTCATCCTTCCCCTCGGCTCATAGCAGCTGTGCCGCGGAGGCATCTCCGGGATGTCCGCCACGAGGAACCCCTCGTCGTCGTCCTCATGGAGGTCGAGTGGGACAACGAGCTTCTCGCCATCGTCATCGTCCTCGTCCTCCTCTTCAGCGGCGGCCCTCATCGTCTTAAAGCTGAAGACCACGTTGTGGACCTCGTAGACCCTGGCCTTCCATTCCCCGACCATCTCGATCTTCTCTCGCCGCCGCCAGTTGGTCCGACCGACCAGCTGTGCTGCGGTGATGTCGAGGCCCGGGCGATAGGCGCTGGCGTCGGAAACAATGTCGGTCTCGTCAGCTGCCGGCGCCGCCGCGTCGGCGCCCTCGAACGCGTCACGCACCTCCTTCCTGCCGCGGTGAAGGACGAGGAGGGAGCCCGGGGGCGCGGCAGCGCCGGCGCCGGAGCCGAGGAAGAGAAACGACTGGTCGGACCGACGGACGCGGAGGCCGTCGAAGCCGGCGAGCGAGGTGTCGGCGCGGAGGTCGGCGCCGCGCTTCCAGATGCGGTAGGTGTCGGAGGGGCGGCGCGGGGAGGAAGGGAGGAGGGGCTCTCGAAGTGGAAGGCGAGCTCGAGGTAGAAGTCCGGGACACGTCGGAGTGCCGCGAGGAGCGGCGGGAGGCGGCGGCGGAACTTGGCCCAGGCGGAGCGGCGGTGGTGACGGAGGAGCAGCAGCGCGAGGCGGCGGCGCCGGAGGCAGAGCGCCTCCTGGAGCGGGTCCATCCGGCTGCGTTCTGGAGGGACGGGTCTGCGCCGGCAGCCGCGAGCGCCGCGACGGCGGCAGCGCGGTCGAGGCGGACAGCGAGGTGGAGCGGGTGTCGCGGCGGGGAACGTCACGGCGGTCGAGTACGACGGAGATCTCCGCAGCAAGACGCTCCTCGCGCGCCGAGTCGGCCTCGGTGGCCACCTCGGTCGGGTGTGCGAGCCGGGGGAGCGACGCGATGAGGCGGCTCACCGCGGCCGAGTCTCCCAGCGCCACAGCGTAGTGCGCCGGGCTGTGCGCGTACTCCTCGATCCTCACCCTCTCTTCCTCCATTCCTCTCTCTCTCTCTCTCTCTCTCTCTCTGTTCCAAGCAGAAACCAAGTGAGGGAGCAGCAGCGGAGAAGTGAGGAAGGCAACGAAACGTTACAATCTCACCCACCCTTTCTCTTTCTTCTTCTTCTTCTTCTTCTTCTTCTTTTTAATAATAATATTCTTCTTTACTCTCTCGAGTCGAGGCGGCTTTATCGGGTTTCGGGTAAGAGCGAGGGGATCCGGTGAGGAGGTTGTTGTATCTTATGCTGCTTCGCTTGCTTCTCTTTCCTCTGCTTTGGCTTTATTTATTTCTCTCTGTCGTCGCTCCTCCTTTTGCTTTTTCTCCCTTATTTCGATTTATTCGATTGCCATAGAAACCCCGTTAATTGGGGCGGAACCGGCAGAAGAGGGAGGACCTCTCCTATGTCGCCTCAGACAGGGAACGCGGAGCCAGCCCCCCCCCTCCGCACACGAAGGCCGCGGGGCCCGATGAGATGAGGCACGTGGCAGTCTCCACGCGGCGGAAGGACGTGTCTCCGGTCGGTGGCTCTGCACAGGGAGGGGCCGGCTGGTCGCTGCGGGTCTCTGGTGGTAGGGCGTCCTCTAGCCTTATATGGAAAGGTGGTGGTGATAAGGGCACGCCACCATTTCTCGTGTTCTGCACGGACTTGAGATTAAAAAGGCACGAGCCGTGAGCTCCGGCGAGACTTGGGTCGCCCTTCCGCCCAAATAATTTTATTTGCGAGGGTTTGAGCATCCTCGAGTTATTTATTGAATATTTGTTATATAATGTAAAAATTAATTAATTAATTAATTTGTTTGTTTGGCTTCGGATGTTGTAGGTTGCACGCATCAGTTGCCGTCGAATAATGGCCGCATCAACATCTTCGTGTCAATAATTTTTTATATCGAACATCTCTACGTTATTCCTATTTCAGCTCATCATCTTTGAAGATATTGCATGGATTCGAACATATTCTTCGAGTAATGTATGTCACACTCTTCGACTCGTGCTATTCACGGTCGAATCTTCAAAATGGAGTGTTATTATATCATTTAATTAATTAATTAACTAAATTCTTAAAATGCTTTACGTTTTTATTTTTTTTGTAAAAATTTTCTTTTTGTTTTATTCCTACCTAGCGCTCCTACTTTTTCTAAAGTCAATCCGTTATCATCGTATCTTCGTTTGTCGTCTCGTTCGTCACCCTCGTTTGTCGTTGTCGTCATGCTCTCATTCGTAGCTATCAAGGCATCATTCGATTTTCGTTTTCCAACTCTGTTATTCTATTATTTCCTTCTTCCCTCTGCCTTTTAACACTTTTGATTGTGACTCCTTCAACGATGGTATTAATTCCTTCCTCCGCATCCTAAATTATGAGCACCCATGTTAAAGTATGATTGAGCACATTTTGGCCCGTCTAACATATATTTCTACATCGTCTTCCAAAAGCCAAGTAAACACTATTAACTCATCTCAGATTAAGGTCTCGGAAAGAAGCATTATCTCGTACCACCACTCGAGAGACTAGACTCAAGCCGCATCACCTGCCTCCATCGCGAGGTTACCTTAAGTAAATCTCCTACACAGTAGGAGGACCTGTTTCAACTCAAACAACAACCCATGGAAGGATCGCGCCTACTGCAGATACGCAATAAAAGACAAACATCGTAATAGCGAGAATGGGCAGACAGGTTGAGGGTTTTGCCATCGACTAGCCTATCGTGCGGACCTACTACCCCACACATTAAACCACTTTGTACGACTTCTGGCTCCCTATGTAGTGTAAAAGGTGCATAGATAAATGCACTAGGGGATCCTTTTTCCATACAAAACATACGACACATAATGATTCACAGCTAACTTGACTGTCGGAGGGGCCAAGTCAGGGTGACACATCACCCATCCCTCCTGACCACAGCCTTAGTACAAGCATCGACGATCGAAGAGCCAACCAAGGAGTGAAAATAATGTACTCGCAAAGAGGAAAGCTCCGCCCATGGAGGCCGACCAAACGAGATCTCTCGACCAAGGATAAACAACTCCCCACGAAATGTTGCAACAATCTTTGGGTGACCGTAACTCCATCAAGGACCAAAAGTCAACCCCCTAGGTTTCCGACCTGCCAGCTAACGTCCCAATGAGCTTACACATCCCTTGAGCACCAATATGTATGTAGACAAAATCAGAATAAGAGGATACTTTACATCGATACGTAAAACATATAACAAAGTATATGACCCTCGCTTGCTTTTACTCCACCACTTCTATCCTCATGATTGCTCATTCGAGGAAACAAAAAAACAACTAAATAAGCTCGAAAAGAATCATGGTTGATATGTGACACGATGGATCATGCAAGAAAGAGGAGACGAACGACCCATCATGGTTGCCTCCTTATGTTTTATCGAAGTCAACAATGGTGATGCATGTGCATAGTTTGACGTCCAATGTAGCGAAAGGTGAGAAGATTGTGCCATAGTTGCCTCTTTACTCCCAATCTTATCTCTCATTTAGATACCATCGAGCAATGATGAGGCAAAGGTGACCACAATATAATGACAAGACGAAGACAATAATCGATGAAGTGAATGATAATGATAATCTCATAGTTTGTTCATAATAATTAAATAAAAGAGCTTTGTTTGGTAAAAAAAAAAAAGGGGGTAAACTTAGGGTTTTTTTCTTTAAATTTACCTAGTAATAATAATAAAACGGGTTGAAGGGTCAAACAGTTGATGATGAGACAAGTGATTCTTGACTCCAGTAAAGATTCATATGCAGTGAGGCCTTTGGTTGATGCGACAAATAGTATTGCTCTCAACACAATACGTTTGCGGCAAGAAAAAAACGGTGATTTTTTTTTTTTTTGTGCATATACTCAGATCCATAGAATCAAATTTGCATTCACCGATTGCGTTTTGGATGGATATAAGTGGAAAATCGTCATTTATCCAACTCGTCTAAATCAAATAGAAAAATAAGTTCTCCAGTCAAATTTGAGATGACTTGCAATACCTGAACGGTAACGGTGGACATTAATTTAAACGTTGTTGGAATTCCGGAAGAAGAATCATAAATTCTAATGATATTTCTAAATAGAAGTAAATGGATTGCATCTTTGGAATTTAGACTTACAAACATGTAAGACAAGGCAAATTGAAGCTTATCAGGAGAAATTACGTTTGAGTCAATCCAACGTAATTTAAACCCAAGGGGTTAGAAGTGCTCGAGATGGTCCTAAGGTGAAATTACTAAGCTCTCGAGATGCTACCTATATTATGATTGATATTAGAATAAAATTTTTTATTCGATCTATTCGATGCTCAAGTAGTGGATATAGATTTTATTAGAAAGAGAATCACTCGACGTAGTGTTAGGAATTAACTTTTAGATTTAGTATTGCAGGGGACAATATGTAATCACAACATCCACCTCATGATGCTTTGTCTATGTGAATGATAGGAGGGAGACAACATGATCTACTTTTAACTTTTACTCACGCGAACAAACAAGTGAACGGTGATAATAATTTTTTTTTTCATAATAACTTTCATGTGATGTCAATTGATAGTCAATATATTTTCTATTAAAATAAAATTAGAATGTACATTCAGGGTTAGATGGGTTGTCAATGGTAGCGTAACTAATATTTCTCTGTATCTATTTGTAATAATAAGAGATAAAAAATAAAATATATTAATAATATATATGAATAGATAATAACACATTCATCCATCATATTCAGCCCGTTCTCCTATATATATAAAAAAAAAATGACGATGTCAATCCTATTTATAATTTCGTTAATTATATGTCTATCAACAAATTGAATTTTGTTCGAATCATCCCTTTTTTATTTGGTCCAAAAGATATATTTCATCATATTATATAATAAAAAAAAGTATTTGTAAAAAAAAAAATCCATACCATTTTGAACAGAAAAGGTTTGAGCCAATCATTTACATGATCTATCAAAATCTATGACAGGTTATTGATGAATTTTACTATATCTAGCTATAGCTACATCCACCAACAACTTAGACATCAATATTTATTTTTTATTTCTCTGGTGATACATGTTTAAACTTCGACTGATAGCTTTGACTCAGGTAAAATGCAGCACCACAATAATTAATCGATGTTGTTTCCACATTAACCAGCAGTCATAAACATAACATATCCATGAATTCTTGCATGGCCAATGAAGAAGTTGATCAAGAAAACATGACTTCCACATAACTTAGGTTGTGTTCACCCAACATAAACCACACCTTTGCGCTTTTGTTGCTTGAATAATGGCAAGCAAGGCCTTGTGCACCTCTATTTATGGCAGTGCAGTGGCAACTTTTTGAGTATAAATCCAAGAATTGATGTCCTAATTCTGATCCAACAATTATTATTGTATACAACTTCGGATAAAATACATGAATCGTATGTGGTGTGTGAGAGATAAAATATAATTAAAAAAAAAAAAGAGAACACAAAAGGAATTGCGTTCGCAGGTTTCTCCTGAAGGGGAGGAGAGGGTGAAGAAGGACAGGTGGCGGTGGGCTGGAATGAGGAGCGACCCGTGTTGACAGCGACGAGGGGGAGAGGGAGGCGGGCCACCACGTGTGGGGCCACCCAGGCGTACGCGGACCGATCTCCATGGCCCACCTCTTCCCACCCCCGCTGTCTCTGCTCCCATTCGACCAAACCGATTAGTGGAGTAATTATAGCAATTAGTAACATCTCGCTCCCATCTTACGTGTAAACTGGGCTACTACCCAAGTTTACCCTATAAGAAAACGATGGCGGGCCCCCACCTGTTGGTCTGGACCCACTCCCAGGTGGTGCCCTCGTGGTTCAGGTGGGGCCCCCAACCGCCACCTCCCCCGTTTTCTGTTTTGTTTTATTTTAAATTATCTTAGCTTGATTATCTATATATGTACGTATTTTGTTTCCGTTGGTTGTTTGATACAGATAGAGGAGTAGATATAAATATGGAATCCTTCGGAGGAGCTCGACGGAAAGCAAGCAAGGAAGAAGCCATGAAGGGCGAGGAAGGAGGAGAGCCATCGACGGTGGAGCAGGCGGTGGCGAAGGGATCCACCGTCGGAGAAGTAGGAGGAGGGGGGAAGAAGGGGGGAGGCAGAGGGGGAGACGGGCTGAAGAAGGGGCCGTGGACGCCGGCGGAGGACGCGATTCTGGTGGAGCACGTGCGGCGGCACGGGGAGGGGAACTGGAACGCCGTGCAGCGGCACAGCGGGCTGGCCCGCTGCGGCAAGAGCTGCCGACTCCGCTGGGCCAACCACCTCCGCCCCAACCTTAAGAAGGGATCCTTCTCTCCCGAGGAGGAGCTCCTCATCCTCCGCCTCCACGCCCAGCTCGGCAACAAATGGGCCCGCATGGCTGCCCAAGTACTCCTCCACCTCCCTCCCTCTTCTTCTTCTTCTTCTTCGTGCAAAATCTCATCTCCTTCGTTTCTTCGGGCCATGGCAGCTGCCGGGAAGGACCGATAACGAGATCAAGAACTACTGGAACACCCGCCTCAAGCGGCGCCAACGTGCTGGTCTGCCTATCTACCCGCCGGAGATGCACGACGCCGCCAGATTAGATGGCGACCACCACCACCACCACCACCACCACCACCACGACCCGCAGCCTCAGGTTAATACAACGTCGCCCGTAACGCTTCGGCAGTTCGCCGCGGAGCTCCCATCTCTGCAGCTGCCCCCGTTGGTGGATCCCGTCGCCTTCCGCCCTCTGTCGGGAATCACTCTCTCCCCGTTCCCGCAGAATCCATTCGCCTCTCAGCTCGGCCTCGGGTTCCCGCCCTCACCCGCCTCCCAGCCACCCACCCCGACTTCTCTGTTCCGGCCGCCGCAGCAGCTAGGGTTGGGGAATTACGCTATGAATCAGCCGCCACCATTGTCGCCGGCGTATGCCGTCAAAATGGAGCTCCCTTCATGCCAATTGTTCTCCGAGCCCGTCAGCCGCAGCGACGAGCCGAGCAGTTGCGGCCTATTAGAGGCCCTGCTGCAGGACACGCAAACCATAGAGGATATGAAGATTGCGGAGCTCTTAGGGCTGCAGGAGGCCAACGAGGAGGGCACGAGGTGGGAACAGGTTTTCTGCGATCCCGGTAACGATGGGGAAGGGATCAAGGAGACTTCTCAGGGCTGTTCTTCTGCCAAGTTCGAAGGCTTCGATTACTGCATGGGTGAGCCTTACCAAACCAATCCCCTCTGTTTCTGTTTCATGCTTAGTAATAATGCCTAATTTTTTCTTCATATCTTTCTTGTTAGCTTGATCAACCGACCTTGTTGTTTCTATTGCATGCGATGGTAATCTCAGCATTAGGGAAACAATATGAGTACTAATTTCTTTTATTATGCCTAAAGTTAGAAATATTACTTCCAAAAGATTTGTAATCTTCTGTTCCTGCAAATGCTTATCGTCCATCTTTGATGTATGTGTAGTTTCTCCAGCATTGTTAAGGTTGTGAATCAATGCTTGGAGTGTAAATGTTGGTACCTCCTCTGAGTTGCCTCTTCGAACTCCTTACAATGCCATCCACTCTCTTTTCTGGAAATATTCTCCCTTGCAGGTCTGTGCCCGAGGATTGGATGGAATTGTAGGACACTGACTGCTTTTACCTTTTAGTACTCTTCATGATGCCTTCCCTTCTGATCTATTTCTCTCCACTTGCCTTTTCCTAATTCTTCAGCTTCTTTCTATGTATCTCTTCTGAGGCCTTCCTCAAGTGTCCACTTCTATTTCACTAACCAAATCATATATCAGCACCACGCAGCAACGCTTGCCATGTTCCTCATGGCCCTACTTTCCCCTTTTTAATTATCATTTGGTCCTACAATTTGAAGACTGCTTCTGGAAACCAACTTTAATTTTCATGCTCCTCCCTCCAATTTTCTCCTGATGCATATAGATCTTTCAATTTCTTCTAATGATTTATATTCTTCTTTTGAGAAGCTTAATATCAGCATTTGTAGAGCTGTTATAACTCTCATAAGTTAATGCTCCTTTGTTAATTGGCCAATGGTTCCATCAGGAACAAAGATCAAAAGCGAGCAACCGGGCGATGCTAGTCTCGCGAAAGATGACACAGCCACACTCATTGATATCCCGGCATCAACGATGTCAATGATTCCTGACTGGTGCAATAGCGACGACAGGGACATTTTCAATGGGCAGTCATTGGTCATGACGAGCGATGAAATCGGGCTTGACATACATCAGTTGGCTTCTTCCCTCTCCGCCGGATCCACAGAGCAAGACTGGAACATCAGCTTGTGGCCATGGAACAATATGCCAAGAATCTGTTAGACAGACCTTCATGTAAATGAGCATTGGTTTCTACAGTAAGGTTAGTTCATACTGTGTATGTTTACAACATGTAACTCAATGTTCTAGACCTCATAGTTGGAAGTAAGTTGCAATTAATTACTATGTATGAACTTGTTCCGAGTGGTTGTGTTGGATAGATAGTAGGTAGTGAATCTGGGTTTCTTCGTTTTTACCATGCACCATAACCAGGAGTTCTCAACTACTGAACAAGTAATGCTTGATTGGTTCTGAAATCTCATGTATGTAATCAGTGTTTGTATCAACATGTCCTCTGTGTCTTTCTCAGTTTTTGTTGGCTGAAAACAGAAAGAGCCTTGTTAAGGACTAGGGTGTCAATGCCTAGAAATAGTAGAAAAGGTTTATCATGACTAATGTGATCACAGGATTATGATTTGATTTGGGGAGAAGTATTGTGGTGCTGGGAATACATAGTTATATATACATGCTATCTTGCCATGCACTGGCACCAACTTCCACTCACATCTGGTTATAGTTCCATTGTTGTCCTCCCTCCTTGGTAGGGAGCTTTTTAGAGTCAATGATACTTGTGACATTACTTCGATGGCAAAAGCCCTACCTGTTTCCAAAAGTTATCTCCACTATCTGTGTGCACAAGCTATCGATTGGTGTAACTCATGAGTTCACCCAACTTTCATCAAATGTGGAGATTCTTATATATACTGTTTGCAATGGCTAATGTAGGCAGCTTCATTGTCTGATATGGTTCTGAGAAATTAAGTTGCTCATTTCCAGGGATGATGTACATGAGCTGATCTTTACTTTTCTCCTTCAGTGATTTATGTTGGCATAGTGTGCATTTAGTTTGCATGACCATGGATCACTTCACCATGCACACACAAATATATGCCACATATTTCTCCCACAGTTGATATACTTCACTAGTTTCTTTGAATGCACAAATGCTGTGGAGTCTTCAGCTTCTTGCAGGACTGGGTTGGCAGCTGTTGTACAGTTGTAGCACCTCATGCTAGAACTTGTCAGAAGAGAGCAAGATAGTGAAAGTTATGTGGTGCTCTGACTCATCAGGTTCAACTCTACAATACTGTGCCCTATTTTTAGCTGAGTAGGCTACTGCCACCATGTTCTAACATATCTCTTTTTCCATTCATTAAAGACTTACTATGTGAAAAGATATAGTCTTGCTTGATTATGATGTTGATACCATTTTGCAGGGTATTTGTTACCTAACTTGTATGATTGATATTTTTAACTATATTGATTGTTGTTTGAGATGTACACAGCATATATACAAGGGTTAGATATTAAATTTCTCTTTCTTATTCAAACTCTCAAAATCTCCTTTCATCACTCAAGAGATCTGACACTGATTTCCTTGTATTAATTAATTCTGCATGAAAAGCCTTCTCTGCTCCTTTCTGCTCCGAGGAAGGATAAAAATCCATGTATTTAACTTTGGACTATTGCCTTGACAGATGTTGGTGTGCTGTTGTTTTGGGCTAGAAAAGCTAAGACTATTTTGTTACATTGGTGCAGATTTGTTCTGGACTCATTGTGTCTTCTCTAAGAGGGATGTGGCTTTTGGCCTTTGTGAGCTTTTCAAAGGCTCTTCTTGTTCTCTCTAATGATCCCTAACAAATGTTGAGATATGCAGCCTTAAAAAAAGAGCTTTTTGTTTCTGATGGTAAATTGATGGAGGATGGGATTTCAGCAAAGCCAGTTTGTCTGATGGGGTGCAAAATCAGCTACAGATTAATCTCATGTTTCTATAGGATTGAAGAGAATCAAGCTATATTTATAGGCATTAGCCCACAACTTAATGAACTTACAAATTTTATTTTTAGATCATGTTGGTGTCTAATTTCCATATACGATGGTCTTGATCGGATGTATGATGTATGATGGTCTTGATCAGATGGACTGACTCGTAATCAAAAGAATTCAATATTCTTTTGAATCTGCAATAAAATGGACTTATGAAAAAGAATCTGATGGACATCAAGTCTTATTCATGCTGCTTTCATAAATCTACTTGTTCTTCTGCACCAAGAAAAAGAAGGGAATAGAAGACTAATAAGCTAAAGCCTGAGCATGCCTTTTCTAACTTGTTTGCACAGTAATCATGTACAAGTGTGAGTATGCTTTAATGAAGTGTATGACCTTCTTTGGTTCTGTAACATAATAAGTTCCTAGATGATGCTGTGACATTATATTAATGCACTACAAAATCAAATGCACCAAAGTTCTAGTTTAATAACATCGATGAGAATAAGGCCTCTCAAGCATCACATCTATACAATAAAATTAGTTGAAGGTACAAAATAATAGATTAATAAATCTAACAATTGGATTTAACAAGGTCCTAAGCCAACTAATAGAAAAATGATTATAACAGTTTGAATTGTAGCCCTGTAGTTAGGCATTCTGCAATATCAAATTGAGAGGTAAAGGAACTAATTTTAGTTGGATACAGACACTGCAGGAACTAAAATTAAAACCCTTGGCACTTGCTATGAATAAGTTGATGCAGTAAGATTTTTTTTTCTTCTCTTATTAGTTCATCAGAGATCAATTAACAAGGAATATATAAATAGATGAAAATGATACAGTGTACATGAATTCCACAGCCTTTAGGGTGTTACCAAGATGAATTATGTTGTCATGTAGGCGACAAAAATGTACACAATTTCATAGCACAAACAAGCCAGATCATTGTCACTGTAAAACCTCAGACCGAAACAATCTAAAATATAGGACTTTATTCTAATAATAAGCATTATCTGTTACAAGACCCTAGAATCTACAAGCTTGTGAAAATCCAAAATGCTGAGTCCTGCTATATGTCATGTTTAAGGACCATCCTCCATGTTAAAAAAAGCCTCTTCCTGTTATATGTCATGCTCAAGGACCAAAAAGTATGACTAACCATGGTAAAGTATGATCAACCAAAAAGCCTCATCGTGTTATATGTCATGTTTAAGGACTATCCTCCGTGTTTTCTATTTATGTTTAGGACAGTTTGCCAACTTGCATGATCAACCCATCTACCCTTACAGTATCAGTATGCTCCTTGGAACTCCAGTTTACACTGCTTAAACAGCGTCATCTTATACAGCATGTCATATGAAATCCATATCTTATGCAGCACCTAGTGGCATCCTGTGGACTAATTTTAAATTAAAGAGAATGATAAAAAAGATGAGTAAGGTTACTCCAGAGAAAAACTAGGTCATTAGAGGAGCTTTGCACTTCCATGATCATTAACAAGACATGGAAGTGGGAATATTGTTGCTTGTCAGGATGCATTTGAAGGTCAGCAATCTTTTCACTGACCTGATCTAAATAGTTCCTACTCACACCAATCCTAATGCAGCTGAACTCTCATCCTGTATGTGATATAATGTCTTGAAGCCAAACCTACACAATATATTCATAATCATAGTACCATATCCTCGGTTTAATAAACCCCAGTTGTACCATGGGATACATATTTTCAGAAGCACATTCATGCCAATTAAACATTTCCAGAAACATTAGACAAAGTCCTGCAAAGAAGCCTCACCAAAGTAGAATACCTGTTAAGAGTGAAATTCAAATCTTTTCATCTAATCTGGGAATTATAATGACTGCATTATGATATACTATTGATTATCCATATAAGCTCCTAACTTCAATCCATTAGGCACTACAGAATGATCAACAATAACATCATGATGTGACAAGTCCAGGGGACCATTTGCATGCTCTAAATTGGCAAGGCTACAAAAACACAACTAAATTGTTCCACTAGAAAAGATTGCCAACACTGCAACCAACTTACTGGCATCAGCTAGAAATTTTAAAGACGAATATTGCTGGGTGGGGACTTTTGACCCAAACCAGCAGCCGGCCAGTTTAACATGGCATGTTGTGGTCAGATGTTGCATGGGCAGACACCTGTAAAAAGTCGATGTTTTGGGTTCAAAAGTTATAGCAGAATGGAAGATGTTGCTTAAGCTGCACTGTGGACCAAATGGATCCACATATGAATCCATACAAGCAGCATAAGCTCCGGGAATTGTCAAACAAGTGAAGAAATTTACCCAATTCTCTAACATCAGATACTTCCATCTGAAAAATAACAATTAACAATGGTGCAGGACAGTATGTAATACAGAAAAATTACAAAGCAGATTACAAAATTCACATACTTGAGAAGTTTCAATTAACAGAGAGAGGAGAATAGTCAGTCAAGAAACAGCATGATCTTTGAGATTGAAAATTTGCAATGAGTAATTAATTCACTAAGAAACAAGAAAAAAAAGTTCTTGGTATCATAAGTAGATATCTTTCATCAAGAAGAATTTTGCTATTTCACAAGATGATGAACAAGCTACACAATTAACAATTCGAAGTGAACTATAAGGAGGAAACAAGAAATCTATTTGTTCACCTGAGCAGGAGCAAGTCCAGTGTCATTTCCCATCCATTACAGCTCCATTCTATCCAAACCTTGATGAACACCAGCTTGCAGCTCCCATCACAACATCTCCTTGATAAAATCCAGGTTCAGCGTGTCACGAACAATGAGAAAAAGCCCCAGCATCACAACCACCAAGATCCCCGAAGACATAATCCGCTGCTCCACCTCCCGCGGGATCTTTCTCCCACCTCTGGCTGCCTCCACAAGAATAAGTGCCAATGTCCCACCGTCGAGGGCTGGCAATGGCAGAAGGTTGATCACCGCAAGGTTAAGATTGATCACCGCGGCAAACTGGAACAGCCCATCGGAGCTCGACCTTGCGACCTCCGCGCCCACTGCGATTATGGCCACGGGGCCGGAGACCTTGCTTGCCGACTGAGAAAAGTTCAAGAAGGTCTGCTTCAGGCCATCGAGTACTGTGGCAGACAACCCCAAGAATTCTCTACTAGCAAACACAGTGGCCTGTGCCAGGTTCTTCGCCCGGACCTTGGAAAGCCTGTAATTGGGCGACAATTGGACTCCAATTCTCCCAGTCCCGTCGGCGTTCTCGTCGGGAACCACCGAGAGGTCCAGAGATTTGGTCCCCTCCCTCGCCACCGTCATCGCCACATTCCTCCCGGCGCTCGTCTTGATAACATCCACGAGCTCCGAGACGGAGGGCGCGGGAGCCCCGTTGATCCCGAGAATGACGTCGCCGGGGCGGAGGCCGTCACGTGCGGCGGCCGATCCGGGGCGCACCTCGGGCACGAGCAACCCGGGCACCGGGTCCTGCACGGGGAGACCAACGGTGAGCACCTGGGCGAAGACGATCAGGTACGCGAAGACGACGTTGGCGGCGACGCCGGCGGAGACGACGAGGATGCGATCGAGGACGGGGCGGTTCTTGAGGAGGTCGGCGTCGTCGGGGGGGACATCGCTGTCGGGGTCATCGTCAGGGAACCCGACGAAGCCACCGAGGGGGAAGGCGCGGAGGGAATACTCGACGCCGCCAGCGACGAAGCGGGCGAGCACCGGGCCGAAGCCGACGGCGAACTTGCTGACGCGGATGCCTTGGAGTGTGGCGGCCAGGAAGTGGCCACCCTCGTGGACGAGGATGATGGCGGCAAGGACGGAGGCGGCCTCAGCGACGGACTGGGGACCCTCGATGCCGGCCACGGCCGCGGCGGCGGATGGCCACCGCCCTCCCGTCCCCCGCGGCGCCGCCGACGCCGGCGATGGCGGGGGAAGAGGAAGGGCTGGAGGGCGCGGGGAGGGGTGTGGATGGGTCCGAGGAGGGAGTGAGGGGAAGAGATGGAACCGAGCTTTGGACGGCAAGGAGGGAGGAGGAGGAAGGAGTGAGCTGAGGCCGAGAGGCTCATCATCATGTATCAGAAAAGGAGAGTATGTGTGTACTTTGTACTTGTTAGCGTTTATTTGTATGGGTTTGAGGATTGAAAGGGAGGGAGGGATGGGGAGAGAGAGAGGAGGGCGGAAGGGAGGGAGACGGAGAGAGAGAGAGGAGGGCGGAAGGGAGGAGGAGGGTGAAGACCGTTTGGATAATTCATGGCTTAGCGAGTGAGGAAATCGGAAGTGTATGTGTGGATAGGAAGCAGGCGGTTGAAGCTGTGACTTTGCCTTCCTCTTCTTTGGGAGGACTCGAACGAGTGGCTGATGAAGCCACCAGCAATTGTCGATTAGTAGCTTTTGTTGACCAAAGGATCGACGTGGATTAGTGGTTTGTGTCTAACTCAAGTTTGACCGAATCGGATTGGACTCGAAATCGGACCCAATGATCTCCACTTTGCCAACTAAGCTTTGGGCTTTCGTATTTGGGCTTGGCCATTTAGGAAAAAAATGCTGAAACGGACCATAGACCAATTTATCGACTACCTACGGAGTAGTGTTATGTGTAACTACCTGCCATCTGATTGGACCCGTTGAGCTCTCTAAACTGGGTCCCGCAGAAGAGACATAAGAGTTCGGGCATTCTTAAAGCAGGTAAGATTTGAGGGTTATGCGGAACGAGCGTGTGGAAGGAGTTCTGCTCTCGGCGTAAACCCTATCAAACGTCCTCAAGAAAACCCGAAGTTTTCGTTCCACCGCCTCGCCGTCGCCACAGCCACCGGGATCGGTACGCAGCGGAGGAGGCGAACATGGCGGACGTCGTGCAGTACCGGCTGGAGCGGATGACCGACGAGCTCGACGATCTCGAGCGGCGCGGCCTCTTCTCCCGCCCAGAGATCGCCGAGATCGTCCGCCGTCGCCGCGACTTTGAGTACCGTCTCAAGCGCCCCTCCCCGCTGAAGCAGGACTTCCTTGCCTACATCGACTACGAGAAGCAGCTCGACGCCCTTCGCAGTCTCCGGAAGCGCGCCATCATCGGCGAGCTGATCAAGGAGGAGCAAGCTCGGGAAGAGAAAGAAGGGGCTGATGAACATAAGAAGAAGAAGAAGAAGAAGTCTAAGAAGTGGAAGAAGTCTATCTCCGATATCGCTGGGGTTTTGAGGATCTTGGATATTTACAGGCTCGCCACGGTAAGGTACAAGGCCGATTTGGATCTCTGGTTCAAGTACCTCGAGTTTTGCCGAGAAAAAAGACATGGGCGGCTGAAGCAGGTGCCGAAGATGATATCTTTTTGACCTTTTTTTTTCCTTTAATATGTCCCCTTTGCATTTTTTCCACTTCATTCATGATTGATTAGGACAGAGTGATGCTGGTCTTGGATGTGCTGCACTCTTGTGATAATCTAGTCTGCACTAGACTTGGTTTCGTATTAGATTTATAATTCAAAAGGAGGAACTTAAGTAATTTCCAAGGAGCTCTAAAATGCTCCTTTTGTCTTGCCTGTTGTTGTACATGCATGGAGTGCTTTTTCCTATCAGAAAAGCTACAATTTTTTATGAGAAAAGGGAAAGCTTGATTATTTGTGAAATTGCCAATTTGCAGATGTTTCTAGTTTATAGGAACTTCTGTCTATTTTAAATTCAATAGAAACAATGCACATTCATGTTGACCTATATGCGTTAAGTTCATGCATAACTCTTCAAGCATATTGCTTGTGTTCGTTCATTGATCCATTGATGACGTTGCTAATCGGCAACTTAAGAGATATCTCTGGTTCTATATTTTTGTAGGTGCTAGCACAGGCAATCAGATATCATCCGAAGGTCCCTGGACTTTGGATCTATGCTGCCGCATGGGAGTTTGACCAAAATTTAAATGTTGCAGCAGCTCGTGCTCTCATGCAAAGTGGTCTCAGGACTTGTTCTAGTTCAGAAGATCTGTGGATTGAGTATCTCCGAATGGAGCTCACTTATCTCAACAAACTGAAGGCTCGAAAAATTGCTCTAGGAGAAAATGTTAAATTGTTGCAGCGAAACAACAGTGATTCTGATCAGTGGAAAGAAGAGAACAAGGATCTTTTCATGCCTTTGAATGAAGAACAAGGATCCAACGCACAAGAAGGTAGTTTGGATAAGAGAGAAGAACTTTTCTTGCAGCAAGGTGCATTGGTTCTTCAAACCATATACCATGGAGCCATTGAGGCTAACCCATCAAGTCTGATCTTGCGCCAGCGATTCTTGGAGATTTTAGATACTATGGATTTAGCACATTATGATGAATTGAAAGTTGAGGTAATGGAAGATCTTAAGAAAGACTTCTCACATGACGAAAACTACTGGGACTGGATTGCTAGATTGCAAATTGGTGACATTTCAGAACTGAAGGGTTCAGAGAGATCTAAAATTCTGTCCAAGTTGGATAGAGTTGTTCAGGTGAGTGATGATTTGGAGATATGTCATTGTTTTCTTTATTTAGTATCATTTTGCGATAAAACTTCAGTGTTCTGGCGGGACAAGGAGATTATTCAAACACACCTTATGCGTTGATTATAGTGTTCTGATGATATGCTATTCTTACAAAAAGAGATTGCTGTTTGTTTTTTCTGCAAAATTAGTTCTCCAGATTAACCATCCGTGTATTCTTACTTGAACCATATAATTTCATTTGCATTTCTTTTTCTTAATAGAACATATATATGCTTCTTGGTAAACATTATCTTTACAGTACTTTGATCACTGATATATGCTTTAGGTTTATGAGGAGGCTGTGAATGTCTTGCCAACTGCCGAGATGTTTTCTCTTTATGCAAAGTTTTGGCTGGATGTTTTGGTTTCTGATGGTGAAGATTCAACTTCTGCTCTGAGTAATGCTGTTGTCGATGATCAAGACTTTGTATCATCTATCATTAAGGTTTATGAAAAGGCAGAATACCATGGATGCCTTACAGCAGATCTTGCCTGTCAGTATGTTTCATTTTACTTGCAAATTGGGAGGTTTGATGAAGCCAAGAATCTTGCTAAGAAACTTTGCAACAGTAAACTTCCGGACTCCGCAAATTTATGGATTCTGAGAGCTTCAATTGAGATCAAATGGTTCACAAATAAATCTTCTGCATTCAGCAAGGATGACTTGCATTCTGTATTTGAGTTCTTAAAAGATGTGCTGACTAGACTATCCATCTCCGAAACTGAGTATTTGTGGCTTATGGTATGTAACCTGCATTTTGCTCACTTTTGGTCAAGTGTTTACCTCATTTATATTTTGAGCAACTTTTATATCAAAAAATGAAAAAAAAAAACATCATATCTGGCAGAAACTATGCTGATAAACGAATGCCCTTTTAATTCATTGGATGCATAGTCACCACAACTTATTGGCGTCTTTCTGTTGTTCTGCTCAGTGTATAATGACCACAACCTCACTTTTACATGTTGCATAGACCTATATGTTTTCTGGATAAATATAAGAGCCCCAGCACCTCTCCCCACATTTGTTCTGGGAGTGAACGCGCTGAATATGGGTTCTCAAGAGGTATCTGCTTAGTTTTCCAACAGTTCCCAATAGTAGTTTGTGATTCTCTCTAGTGTTACATTACTAAAGGAAGTTTATGTTGTTGTTGAACCTTATAGGCTGACCAGTCTATCCTGATTATTCAATTAGCCCTGTCACCTTCTTTTGTCGAAGTATGGCTGTGATTGATGTTTGATTTCAGATCCAGTTGATCTGAATAAAGTCCAGACAGCTGAGTTACTGGATAGCTGTTGGCTAGTTTAAATAATGATCAACCCTGATTTTCAAGGCATAGTTATCATGTTTCATTTTATGTATTTTAAATTTGGTAATGGTTATTATTTTTGGATCTTAAGTAATTTGTTTCTATCTCCAATGTTTTAAAGGCATTGAAAGTCTTTTCAAACAACAAAGGGTTTTTTGAAAAGCTGGTGAAGTTTTTAATGCTTGCATTGGGGAAAGCTGGTGGTACTGATTCTGGAACATCTGTTTCTTCTGCTGTTGTGAATTGGGTTCTCCAAAGAGAGGGTATTCAGCAAGCAAGAGAGATGTATAAGAGGTATGTTACAATTTTCTCTCCGTAAAGTTTTTCTTTTTCTATAGTCTCGTCTTGCATTGCCTTAAGGAAAAAGCTTGCTTTTGATTACTTTTCTTGTCAGCTCCATATATCATCCTTTTACCACTTAATTTCAGAAGATAGTTCCTAATTATTCATTAATAGTTAACATATATGATGGTTAAATCGACTTATGATCAATAACAGGGTAATAAGATAGCCATCATCCGGTAATAGGACACTTAAGCAATTAGCTTCAGCTGCATCAGTAGTAAACATGATTATGAATACTAAAAGAAGCTTGAGATTTGGAAGACTTGGTATTATACTTGAGTGCTATGTGGTTCATTGAGTGGTTTGAGGACATCCGAGTGAAGTTGGTCTCATATTCCAGTTGCCACGAGTTAGACTGAAGGATGTGTGCCTACCTTGGAGTTCTTCAGTGACAGTTAATCCTTAAAGGACTGAAATGTTCAACATCCGCATCTGTTGCCCTTTTCGTCATCCTTGTCTGTTTCCCTTCTTGTTCAACTGTCATGTTCTATAGTTCAAAAGTCATCTATATTGTATAGATTACAATGTTTGCCAGTTCGAATATAACATGTGCTAGAAATTAGTATAAATGAAATGAATGTTAATTTGGATCGTTGATATACAGGGTTATTATATAAGATAGAATAGAAAGAACCTATAACTAGGGAATAAGTAGGGAGTTACGATTGAGGACGAAACAAGAGAAAACTATTTAAGATAGTACGAATATATTCGAAAGCTGCTTGCAGATGCATCAGTGAAATGCGGTATGCCAATAAGCATTGGCAACATGAAAAGGGGTAGAGCATGCCTCAACAAAAGGTGAATTTGATGCTCTTACTTTTGACTGGTTATTTTCTCTTTTATGCCTCAACAAAAGATCAGTGTAAGATTCATACAGCCAACCACAAATAACGGGGACTTTATGGTTCCTTGTTCCTTTTTTCCCCCTGTTTTTCAAGTTCTCATATAATTGCAAGACCAAACTACCACTGGAACATATCCCACATACACTTCATATACCATTGAAGGGTGGCTATCTCACATCTTTTTATTTGTGATTTAATGCTCTACTTTGACAAGAAATTGAGATATGCACTAGTTTTACAGTGTTGTGAGCAAGTATGTCAATTCGTGATGTCCTTTTATGTCAAAATTATGTTTCAAATGTCATAATTGTCTTATCTGGTTTATGCTGCTCAGTATTCTGTTCTGAGGAAGTAGTGCTTCTGAACTAGGTTGTTTTTCATTATTGATTATAATGTGTTTTGTCCTGCATTTTGGCTATTCGTTTTTTGTTTCTGTTCTATTATCTGTGTCTGTTGCGACAGTTTGGAGCATTTTATCTTATATCTAGCTTATTCTGGGCATACTTACACCTCTCTGCAGATTTCTAGCTTTACCCCATCCGAGTCTTAAATTCTTCAGATACTGTATAGAGCTTGAATCAAACCTCATCTTTGTCGGGGATAATCTTGGCATTTCATGTGTTCGCAAGTTGTATGAATCAGCTCTAGGCATCTATCCTGAGAACAGGGAGTTGTGGAGAGATTACTACCTCTTGGAAAAGAAGGTGATGATATTGCCGCTGTTATTTTCTTTTGATTAATCATGCCTTCAGCTGTCCGTGTTCAATCTGCTTATCTTTAGATATGTTTTATTTCATTTTTAGCAGGTCGGGACATCTGAATCTGTAAATGCTGTCTACTGGCGTGCTCGAAAAACCTTGAAGGACACGTCAATGATAGTTAATACTGACTTGTAATTTTTTTTTCTAATGTCGGTATCAGCTGATCTCAGTATTAATAGTTTATTTTAACTTATCAAATGAAAATTTGAGTTTCGATTTCCAGATCAGCTCGGGTGTATCAGTGGATGCTGTCCCATTAATATTCTTTCCTATTGAAAACACAATTAATATGGATTCTTGTTCTTTACATGGGTGTGACTCATTTTGATGTCAGGATGGTGCATTGCGTACAACTCATTCGGATGCAAGGGGAAGGCACATATCTTTCTTTTTGTAAAACTTGTGATTGGAATTACTATGATTCAGTGGAGAGTCCGACAACCTACTTTTGATAAGTTCCTTCTTATGATCGTTATTTGTTCAGAAAGTAGAAGCCTCGAGCATTCCCAATCCTTTTCATATGTCTGTTTTATGTAGCCATTTCAAAAGCTCAAATATACATCTCCAGGACTTTGTAGTTATAGTTACACTTGAGAATGATATGTTGTATGATTAAAGTATCTATCTCTTATTCAAATAAATTTGATCGTTTAACTTGCAGGTTATTTTTTGTATCATAAGTTATCACATGACAACCTAATTATCTAGTTTTTTTATTTATTCACAAAGAAGAAAACGTGAAAAGAATTTGAAAAAAAAAATTCAAAGTATGGTTGTAACTGAAGTATCCGAATCTTGATGGAAGATTTTACGAAGATATAAAAGTATATCGATCAAAAATATTATTTTTTTAAATATGATATATATATATATATGTACTTATAGCTTGAAAGGGGCATAATAATTTGAATTAATAAAAAATGGATCAATGAAATAAGTTCTTTTTTCGATGGCATGATTTTATCATCCACGTGTGAGAAAAATGCAAAGGTGAGCTAATCGGGTAATTATTTATTTTATTTTCTTATTATCGTTTAGTTATTATCTTTTATCTTTATATATTTTTATATCATCAAAAAAAAAATATTTTGTTGCTTTCGGCCTACAACAAATTTAGTATCAGAATTCTTAGTTGAACTAAGATGTTGTATTATCAAGGTCGATCTATATCTCAATTATATGAATTCGGGACGGATTCCTACACATATGATGCAAAACCAAACTTAGCTATCTCTTATTCAAATAGATTTGATTGGTTTAAAGATTATTTTGCATATCATAAGTGGTCCAACGACAACATATTAAATAATCATTAGTTTCCTAGTTTACAAAGGAAGAAAAAAAATATATATGAAAAGAATTTAGAAAAAGATTAAGTTATGATTATAATTAAGGTATCCAAATCCTATGAAAAATTTAACAAAGATTGATCTCTACCAGGATGAAAGCATAAAAATCAAGTATATTATCTTCTAAAGATTAAATCATATATTTGATGTGATTCAATTATATTTTTTTATTTTTATATTTTTTTTGTACTTAGCCTAAAAAAAGGGATAAGAATATTCTAATACGAATCAATTAAAAATGAACCAATGAAATGAAATCTTTCTTCATCTTGAGTATAAGTGGTATGAGGTTATATTTATTTTTCAATAGCATGATTCTTCTATATGTGGGGAGATGCGAGGCATTAGTTCATTCTAAGAGTATCCTTCATGAGCTAAAACGAATAATTTATCTATTTAATCTTTAAACTACTATCTTCAATTTTTTTTTATATTCCTCTATTATCATAAAAATATTCTATCATTTTCATCTCATATCAGGCATAATTATGATATATATTAAATAAATTGGAGTCTTAGTAACTTGATTATGTATATATTAAGAACCTGAATTATAGAAATTAGGAGTGATTTAGTTTAACTTGAGCATGGGATTATGAGTGATTTGGTTTAACTCGAGCATCATTTACACACCAATTCCACTACTATCTGTTGATAGAAACCTAACCCCACCCTTCCAATAACACCTTATAAGCTAAAGAGAAAGCACAAGACCTACCTATATTGAATTGTATATAGTCTCATTGTGGACCATATAGATCACCCAAAAGTCGTAGACAATAAAAAGCATCAGGAAAACATGGATACGTTAGAACTGCACTCCGAGAGAGAGAGAGAGAGAGTAAGGAGGCACAAAGAGTGACAGGGTAATTTATGGGCTCGTCATGTTCCCAAAGCTATATCAGTATCTCGATTCATATCGCGTCTCGAGCCATATCAAGCACCTGAGATCCTAGAAGCGATATCGACATCGACATCTCGAGTCATATCAATCGTCTGAGATCCCAGAAGCGATATCTACATCCTAAATTATACCAATCGCTCGACATCCCAGAAGCGATGTCAACATCCCGAGCACACCTCTCCGATCGAGATCATTGTGTAGGACGCGTCTACGGATCTAAGCGTGTGGACTCTTAGATGTCCAACCTTGTCGAGCTTCGGCTCTCACCGACAAATATAAATAATCTTATATATTCGGATAGAATCAAACAATACTGACTATTCGATCACAGTATAAAGTTATACAACGAACATAAAAAAAAAAAAAACTATTAGTAAATGGAGCTCCATTATACCTGTTCAGCAGATAGGACTAAAAAATACTAATTTTTTTAGTCCTTCTCAGCTGAGAGGGAACAAAGGAGCTCTTTGGGATCGATCGCATGTGCGGTGCGGTGCGGTGCAGTGCAGTGTCTATAAAATGTGAGGTGGGAAAGAACTAATGGAATGCACAGAAGTCGCATCCACCTGAAGGAAGGTTTCCCATCCCCGTGGGGTAATTATATATTATTACCTCATTTACTTTTAACATATTACTATTATTAATTTTATATTTTAAAATTTTATATTAGCATCTTTATAATTTTAAAAATAAAATAAATAATATTATTCATTCTAACACCATCAGCTGTATTGACCAAAAACATAACACGTGACATCAGAAAATTATAGGAAAGATGGTAATTTAGACATCTCACATATTAAAAAAATAAAAGATATATTAAAATTAATTTTTTACCCATCATTTTCATACCGATCCAATATGAGATGTCAAGTATTGTATTTTTCATCAATACAGTTCATGATGTTATGATAGATGAGATTATTTATTTTAATTTTAAAATTATAATGATTCCAATGTAAATTTTATAAGTAGTTACATCACGATGCTAATAGAGTAATTAGCTCTCTCAACATTCAAACTATAATTAATCTCAACTTGATGCTGTATGAAGTTTCATTTACACTTAAAACATCTTCATTTGGTGTTAGTCTTAGTAAATAAAGATTTAGATTAATTTATAAAAAAAAATCTGATGGGCCGACTCTTATTAACTTTGGTCTAAGGTATTTTGAGATTGATTCAGGCTTAATAAATCAATAATCTCATCAAATTATGTCATAATAAACTTTAGTTCTATGGTAAAAGTGGACTAAATCTTAAATTGATTTATAAGGGTCTAATATTGTACTACTAGATTAGACTAAGGTATATAGTCTTCTATTAGCGACAAACTAAGACATAGATTGACTTATTGAGTCTTTTAACAGAGAGATCATCGAGTGTTTTGGTTTTAATCATGCATGTCAAAACTAGATTGATGCTATTCAATCATCACAAGTAAAAGTTGAGAGGACCAATCTAAAGTGCTTTGATCATGCAATCTATCTAAAGTGGTACCACATTTTGCTTAAAGCATCCAAAATAAAAGCTGCCACTACAAATCTAAAGTCATTTGATCCTGCAGTCTGAATGGTAGTTTCCTATCCTTGTGATGTTGCCAATATAGCCTCACTCACTCACTCACTCACAACTTCTTCTTTCTCACTCATCATATCCTGATGTGCCAACTTCATCTGGTTGGTATCCATCTATAAGAGGTCATCAAGCCTTTTTTTTCTTGGTCACTGATGTCATTCCCCTCATTTCCATGCATTCCAATAACTCCATTATTTTGTACATTCTTCTTTGACATGCTAATAATGTGAACTATATTATAACTTTCAGCAATGCCATCCCTCAAGTTTTCCAATGTAAAATAAATGTTTTCGGTTCTTTGCTTCTTTATTAGATCAAAAGATTCTGATGAAAGATAAATAAAAAATAAAAAAAATGATATCTGCAACTGAGAATTGCATGAATTATTAGTCATGATGTCTGCCAAGACCAACTCTAGATGTATCATGTGAACCAACAAGTACTTGGGGACAAAATGAACAGAAAGGATCTGAAGAGATTCTACAGTGAGCTGCTTATGTAAATAATCACCACAAATGACCTCTCAAATGTAGTTTCCTTTGGATTTGATTCAGAGAACCATACAACAGAAAGAAGCAGAAGAGAAGAACAACAGAATTTTATTATGGAAAGAACAAATATTACAAAAGGAATGAAGAAAATTGATTCAGGGGCTTTTACAAAATTGCCATAGAGATTGGACATTGCACTTTGGACTCCCTCGGAAGGTTTGCGGAAGATTCTATTAGTTCATTGCTGCCAGCATCAAGACATATGGTTCCATGACAAGGCAGAGACCACCAAGATTATGCTTAAGATCGTCGGGATGGTGTGGTCATGCTCTATTCCAGTTCTTAGTCTCGGTGTGGAGGGTATCCCGGCCTCACTGGTTTGAGTGGCATTCATCCCTGCTCCAGTAACATTCATCTGCTTGCTGGATACAACAACAAAGTTTAGAAGAAAAGGCCACAACCATTTAGACTTCAATTATGATAGCATGTTCATTATTTAGGATGTTACCGATAAGGTTTATTGTCTTGTCATATCTTACAATGTCAAAAACTCTTTTCATGCCTCAGATCCTTTTATAATCAGATTTATAACAACAACAACAAACCATCCCATGTCTTTTTTATAATCGAATTGGAAAATAGAACTATACCAATCATTTTTGGATAAAGGGCAGGGGGTTTGGTGGTTGGGTAGTTGAAAAGTTAGAAGAAAAATGACAACAAAAAAAAAAATCAAGAGTTCCTCATCTATACTTAAGTTTTAGCTTCTAATATTTTCTTTCTTTTTTCCAACCATATTGTGACTTTTGTTGCTTTTTTGTACTTCGATCTTTGTTAACTTCTAGTGTAATTCTGTAGTCTTACTCTATAACATGAACTGCCAATGGACTAAATTAGAGCATTTAGAGCAGTGTCTAAAACTGTTAAAAGGTAGTGACTATTAAAGTTCTCACCTTCCGGGAAAGATGCAATCCCCATGACCTGCAAGGTAGCATGATGGTGTTTTCAGTGGTCAATAATAAGGTAATACACTCATAATGAAAGATATAGTAACGAACTATAATTTTTTGCACCATAAGAAATAGCTAGAAGGTAAAGCAAGAAGTTATGATACCAATTAAGCAATTGCAACTACAATTTTGGACTTCATAGAATGGCCTAATTGTGATGCACAACAGACATTTCTCAAACAGATGCATTACGAGAGCTATGTGATGGACCTCCCTTGAAATCACGATAACCTGTTACAATGGACCCCCAGTGAGTTTTTCGGACAACAAATCTTTCTGACTTCTGTTCTTTCCTTGCCTATTGAGATTTTCAATGTCAGTACAGGTTCATATCTGGTTACCGAAGTACATGAAGAGTAGGATTGTGCTAATTCTGCTGTCTCATTCTCATCTTTAGTTTATGGCTTTGTAGGTTTGTCGGTAAGCAAGATACACACATCTGATATAGATAACAGATGTTTTCTTCCATTTCACCCAGTCATTATATAAGAAAAACAATATTGCATTTAATCACACTACTAAAAATTACACCTGAGAAAAGAAATTCAAAATTTCAATAACTGAGACAGCTACTATCATTCATAAAGATGATCAGTAACAATGGTTTCCTGTTCATAGGCCCGATGTTATCACGGTTGGTTTAATGCCTTTGTGGCCACGGTCTCATTACCCCTAGAACAATCAATCTGATAAGAGAGAGCACACAAAGAGAAGCAACAGATTTCCTTCACTTTCAGAAGAACTCAGCAGCTGAATAATGGCACAAAAATGACAACCCTCATATAGAAGAGCAGCTTAAAAGGACTTTTAAGCTGCGGTAGAGGTGAGAAGGCCTCCACAACCAGAGTTCTTCTGATGGGATAGCATTCAGATGCAAGAAGTAACAAACAAGATTTACAGCAGGATCCAGCACACCCTGCACTGCTCTGCTGTTCTCCTCTGAGCTCAGTGTCCCATCTCTTTGTTGTGGTGCCCAAGTCTACTCCTACCAATCCACCTAACTCTCCTTTCAATAAACTCAATTGCACTACCTGCTTGCTTTCGCCCTTTGATAAGCAAGCCATTGATGTTAATTCACTCCTATTGATCTTAGGTACCAGTAAACTTTAAGCAATTCAACACTGTAGCAGTTAACTAAGATGATGCAATGGAAACAGGATGTAATAGTAGTAATTGAGCTAAAGAGAAGCTTAATTGACTCACTTGGGTCGGTGGTGGTGACCATGGCGACGCCCTGGAAGTAGCAGGAGCCGGCGGCCTTCCCCTCCTTCTGGTAGTAGCTGTCGAAGGCATACGAGGCATGGCTACTCACGTCGTTGGGCGCGTAGCAGCTCTCACCGGGCTGTAACTCCGAACAATTGGCCCGCCCCGGCCCGCACGCCCAGTCCAGCGCTGCCTGCAGCCCCCGCCGGTCCGCCCCCTCCGCCGCCACGCAGTACGTCCGGTCCGTGGTGTCGTTGGCCAGGAAACCCCCGGCCCCCGCCACGTGCAGCAGGTACACCGGCGTCCCGTTGCCGTAGAAGAGGCCCCAGCTGGCTTCCGACGCCGGACCCGGGCGCAGGTCCTCGTCGAACAGCTCGTAGATGTAGACGCTGGGGGTGGCCTCGGGGCGCAGCGGCGTGCCGGTGCGGTCGAGCACGTGGCGGATGAGGTTGGAATTGTAGGTGCTGGCGAGCTCCCGGGTGGCATAGGGCTCGTCACGGCGGGAGCCGTTGGCAGGCCACCCGGTCTCGGTGATGAGCACGGGCACGCTGGTGAAATTGAGGTTGCGCATGGCGACGTAGGCGGCGTCGATCATGGCGTCGAGCACGTTGGTGTAGTGGAGGAGGGTGTTGGGGTCGACCTCCTCGAAGGCCGGGCGGAGGGGCTTGAAGAGGGCGTCGTCGAGGGGAATGGCGCCGCGGCCCTGCATGAAGGCATAGTAGGGATAGAGGTTCAGCATGAGCGGCGCGGCGGTGTCGTTGAGGAAACGCAGGAGGGGGATGAGGAAGCCGTTGGCCAGCGACTGGTTGAAGTAGGCCTGGGAGGGCGGGAAGGGGTCGAGGATGACGGAGAATGGCAGCGGGGTGGAGACCGGGATGTAAGAGAGGTTGGCGGCGGCGAGGGCGGTGGAGAGGGAGCGGAGGGCTGGGAGGAGGAGCGGGAGGACCGAAGGCAGCGCGGTGGGGACCTCATCGCCCATGGCCACGGCCGAGATGGGAGTGTCCGGGTGGAAGGGGAGGACGTGGCGGGCGACCCAGGCGGCGGCGGTGGCCGGGGAAGAGCCCAGGGCGAGGAGCTGGTTGTTGGGCACCCCAACGGCCACGGAGACGCCGACACCGGCCAGCGCGGACAGGATTCCCGGGTCGGCGTCGTAGAGGCGGAGGTGCTTGATCTGCTGCGCCTCGATGAAGGCGGCGAGGTCCGCCGGCGGCAACAGGTTCGACACGTCGGTGCCAATGTTCACGCCCACGAACGGCCGCTCCGCTCCAGCTCCAGCTGCCGCTGCTGCTGCAACTGCAAAACCTCAGCATCATCGGTAACAACAGAATCCAGAGCTAAAGATGTGATCACAGCTCAATCGAAATTTACCAGCAGGCAGCGAACGGAAGAATAAGAGGAGAGCGAGGAAGGGGAAGGGGTTCGCTCCCATGGGGATCCCTTTTTGTGGGTTGGACCGGAGTTGGATTTATCCCCGGTTGAAAGAGGAAACACCGATGGCATTATTTTCCCGAACGAAGGTTGGTGGGTTGGTGGGATGAGACTTTTATCGTCTTCTGCTGCTGTCGTAGTAGTTCTTGTTGCCATCGTCGTTGCTGCTGCTGCTGCAGCAGCTGTTCATCATTAACTTCTTCTACCATGGCTTGTGACCATGAGAGGCGGAGAGTGTGTCCAGAAGAGGAGGAAGCAAGAAGATTAGTGACACAAAGGATCCAAATCTGGTGAGCAACCAAGTAAGTTGGTTCTCATCAATGTTGTAGATGAATCCTTGGATTCTCTCGTTCGAAGCGCGCGCCTCATCCAACACTGACAGCGACAGCTACAGCTGCCTGTGCTCGCCTCCTTCCTGAGCCATTGGAGGTGGTAAGACTGTTCTGAGCTAAATCTAGCAGGATTAGCATCGTTTGCAAGTGGTAGATCACGTGGACACATCCTGTGTTCTCTTTTTGCCGTCTTTTTGAGCCACCAAAACTGCGGCTTTCCTACGCCATGCTCTTTTTTTTTTGCCCTTTTTTGGGGGGGTATTTCCACGGTAATATAATGTTCTAATTTTGTCATTTTAAATAATAGATCTGAGGCCTACCCATCTGCATCTTTGGGCGTAGCTATTGTCCTCAGATCTTGATCCAATCATCTTCTTCTTAAGTACCCTACAATTTGTTTCTCCTAAGAGGAGGAGAAAAAAATTAATGGAGATGTGTGGTTCTTGTGATGTATCCATTTGTCATTCATGTGACACATAAGTCCAACCAAGTGAAATGACACCACCGTGCATGAAAGACTCGGCTTTATGTATAAATGCATCATTTTTCTTACATATCCAAATTTAACCCATCGACATAAACACAACAAACGACGATTAATAAATATTAATAATTGATGTTATGTGTTGATGTGTTGGGTGATTTTTCTGTTTTTTTTTGAAGGTGCACTATTTTTAAATTTTGTGAGGTGCGTGCCCTCCTATTTTTTTATAATCTCATAAATATCTTTTTTTTCAAAAATACTATTAATTATAATGTTTTTGAATATAAGTGTTGATAGGGTTAGTTGTAGACCACCCAACTCACTAAGGCTACTTCCAGCTCAGTAACCCACGAGAGCGATAGATAGCCCAACATCGATCGAGTTGGTACAGTGGTCGACCAAGGTGGCATAGTGCTGGTTGAGTTGCCATGACGACTATCGAGTTGGAACACCCATAAATGAAGAATGTTGTGCACGTCATCGTCCCACGTTGATCGAACATACGACACCTCAACGGATAATAATATCGTACGCCTACCTCACTCCACTATGTCGACAACGGTAAGAGCGTGTGTAAAGATGGTAACCGACCCATGAGTATAAAACCTCTCATGAAAATAAAAAACGAGGAGAGGACTCTAGGCTCGCTTTTCCTCTCTCTCTCTCTCTCTCTCCCTATAATCCTTTTTTTCTATCTTTTGAACCAAGGATCCGACTCCTTTGGACTCTTTCAGGTCGGGGTATTGACTTAATCGTCGGAGAAACCATCTCAGGAGTCCCCATCCCAATGAGACCTTAGTGCAGGTAGACCGACGAGAGGCTTCGGGATCAATGAGGGATCTCATATATCCCGACCCGAGACATGCTTCCCAATGGACTCATTCGACCTTCTTAGAGTTTCTATCATTTTCCATCCAACGTAGACAAACTTATGCACACAGGTAAAACCAAACTGCACCAACTCATTAGCTATGGTCAAAAGTACACTATCACGTGTATTGTTTGTAGTGCCTCCAGGAAAATACTAAAAGCATACTTAAAATTATTATAGTTGAAATAAATCTACTCAGAACTCAATACAAAACTAACTTATACATAAAAATAGAGTTTCTAATAGTTATCTTTATCGGTTTAGGAATAAGAACAACTTGATTTTGATGCTTCTGAATAGATTTATAATATTTTTAAGACCTTCACCAAAATATCATAATTTTATTCAAAAATATTATAATTGAAGCAATTGAAATCAAAATTAAATACAACCAGCTCGTACAGAAAGTAGGATTTCAAATACGTATACGTATTGATAAAAGAATAAAAAAATAACTTTAAATTTTATGTTACTGTTTTTGAAAGACTTATAGTGTGTTGAGAAACGTTATAAACCAATTCAAGAACAGTGATTCAATCTAAGGATCTATCTAAAATTAATCGACAGATCTACTAGAAAAGGGAGAGTTACTATTATATCATGTTAAGAATATTCAATGAATCTGAAAAAAAAAAAGAGATGTCCTCTCAGAAGTATAAAAAAAATAATATCATCATAAATAAATTTAAAAATTTTCTGATAAATTGCCATTATGATCAAATATTATCATATGTTAGCGGCCTAGATATAGCAAATTTGAACAACCATATAGATCGACATGGCCGCCCAAATTGACTCCCTCGTCAACAAAATGACATGTCTTCATTGGAGTATACAAATTGGCTAATCAAAACAGAATAAAAAAATATGCTTGTCCAATTTGAAGTACTTTAAAGCATTTTGTCCACATAAAATAATAAATGGTGGTGTGGTATTTTGTGGCATTATAAACCACTCTTTACTTGCGGGGCTGCTTTCTCAAAAGCGACGGCAGCGCCTTCGCGGTGAGGGAGATCGGACCATCCGTAGGATGCCACGTGTCACATTCCATGAGAGCCGGAATACCGTCCCGATTCAATGAACCGAGGCGCCTTTCTTCCTCGGTTTGCACTATTTATGCTTTGGTCTCCGACTCTTCCGTTTCCAAGAACGTGAAATCTCTTCTCTGTTTCGTAGGAATTTTGGCTAGTTTGGTTATTAGATTTTGTTTCCGTAATGGCTTCCCCCGCGGCTATCTCGAGCTCGATCTCTTCCCGTTCCCTCCTCTCTCGGGACTCCAAAGGTATTAACTTGCTCCGTTTTTGCGATGTCTTCCGTTTTCTTAAGATTACTCCTTTCCCCCATTTTTTTAGCTAAAAAAATTGTATTTTTTTTTCTTCTCCTTTTAGTGGCCTTAATTGCGTCCATTAGGCATCCGGAGCCGTCGATTGCCACGTCGGCGGCGAGCGGTGGTCCCCGGCTGCGGCGCATGCTGGCGCGGCCGTGCTGTGCCATCGAACCCACCAAGAGGAACGACTCGGTAGTCCCCCCTGCGGCGGTGGCGGAGGCGGCCAACGCTGCGGTAGGGGAGGAGGCTACGGCGCCATCAGCAGCGGTGGATTATGAGGAGCTGAATAAGGCGCTCGAGAACGCTTCGCCGTTGGAGATCATGGATAGGGCTCTTGATATGTTCGGGAACGAAATCGCAATTGCTTTCAGGTTAAACAGAGCTTCCTTTCTCTCCCCTTTTTATGTTTCTTGTCTTAGTTTCTGGTTGCAACATAATGATTACTGTTGGTATTCAATTACATGTAAGTGGAAGTATAATATAATTTTTTGTTTAGGAGTTCTTTGATGTTTGCTTACTTTTTAAATGATTTAGTAGTCCAAAGATGCAATGGTTTTCTAAAGCATTTTCTTTTATGTAATCAGGTTCAGAAATGATATTTCTCCTAAATAAAGTTGTTACCCAATGGAGAACTATTAATAATTAAGCTTTAGGTAATACTAGTAAACTCAAACCTCCTCCCCCTTCATCATAGAAGTAGCTGAAGCCTTATTAGATCTTGAGTTAATGATTTTGAGTGATTATGGAGAGTGTTTCAACAAATTATTATCTTTCTTACGAAAGAAGGTTAAGGTGGTGGCAGCCTACAATAGTTGAATCATAATGAGATCTTAAATTAGATGACTTGATAGATTATGGAAAACTTTTGAGGAAAACCTCTTTTATTTTTTTTGAGAGGACACCCTTTTTTTTGTTGAAGTGAGATCCAAGTTTTTAATTTGTTTATCAAGAACAAGAAAAAGATAACAGTTTTCCTTGTTGTTGCAAAGATGTGAAATGAGAAGCCTTATAGTTTTTATTCTTTTTAGTTGTAATCTTAGGACAGGATACTAACTTGAAGTTTTGTCGAACAGTGGAGCAGAGGATGTCGCTCTGATAGAGTATGCGAAGTTAACCGGCAGGCCATTTAGGGTCTTCAGCCTTGACACAGGGAGGTTGAATCCGGAGACGTACAGGCTCTTTGATGCTGTAGAGAAGCACTACGACATCCACATTGAGTACATGTTCCCAGATGCCGGGGAGGTGCAGGCCCTTGTTAGAAGCAAAGGCCTCTTCTCGTTCTACGAAGATGGGCACCAGGAGTGCTGCAGAGTGAGGAAGGTGAGGCCTTTGAGAAGGATGCTGAAGGGCCTCCGTGCTTGGGTCACCGGACAGAGGAAGGATCAGTCTCCTGGCACCAGAGCCAATATCCCTCTTGTGCAGGTATCTCTCTGTTATTTCTGGGATGTCAGGAATTAAAGTTCCATAAATGGGACCAACATATCTGAGAGTTCCATATCCAAGGTTCAAGTATTGAACTTGTGCATTTGTCTCTGCAGGTAGATCCTGTTTTTGAGGGGATCGGCGGCCTTGGTAGCTTGATAAAGTGGAATCCAGTTGCAGGTGTGGAGGGAAAGGATATATGGAATTTCCTTCGAACCATGAATGTTCCTGTGAACTCCTTGCACTCGCAGGTAAGCTCTCGCGGGATTCAGATTGCAAGGAGTAGTTCTGCTGATGCTTTCTTACAGATACTCATGTTCTTGCTACGTCTTGTTCTGGGTCCAGGGTTACGTCTCTATTGGTTGTGAGCCCTGCACCAGGCCAGTCTTGCCAGGCCAACATGAGCGGGAAGGTAGATGGTGGTGGGAAGATGCGACCGCCAAGGAGTGTGGACTCCACAAGGGGAACCTTAAGCAGGATGAGGCAGGAAAATTGGGTACCAACGGGAATGGGGTTGCTGCCGCCAATGGTGTTGATGGAACAGTAGACATTTTTGAGACCCAAGCCATTGTTAACCTTAGCAGGCCTGGGGTAGAAAACTTGCTGAAACTTGAGAAGCGCCAGGAACCATGGCTGGTTGTCCTCTATGCTCCTTGGTGCCGATTCTGTCAGGTAAGAGACAATTTTTGACGCACTATGGTTGCGATGATATATGTGAATCTGATGATTTTGCAAGAGACTGATGGACTTTTTGATCATAATTCAGGGAATGGAAACATCATACATGGAGTTGGCTGAGAAACTCGTTGGCTCTGGCGTCAAGGTTGGGAAGTTCCGAGCCGATGGTGACCAGAAGCCATTTGCTCAGAAAGAGCTACAATTGGGAAGCTTCCCCACGATCCTGTTTTTCCCCAAAAACACATCTAGGCCGATCAAATATCCATCCGAAAAGCGCGATGTTGATTCGCTTCTGGCATTTATCAATGCTCTTCGATGAAGTTGAGTTGCCGCTGGACATAATTCTTCACTCTCATCTGGGTGCGGCTTCAGATGATACAGAAGAAGGTGGCAAGGTGGCTGGTAGGATCCTGTACCATGCTTGGCTTCCCCTCTTCTGGCAGTTTGCTTTAGATGGGGGACTAATATGTTGATAAGGACCAACTAATATGTTGATGGGGGACTAGTATCTGGAATCAAATTCCATGTTGTTGTCTGTAACCAGAACTTGTGGGTGATCGCCCACTCTAAAGTTCCTATTCAGTTTCTTAGTATGGTTTGATATGCTCATAAGAATAAAATTTTCTAATCTTGTTGGAGATTTGGTTTGAGATGATTTGCCAATCATGGGTTGTATCAGTAAATTCTGCTTATATATATAGATCTCAAGACTGATTTATGATGAGAGTCCTGAACAAGACACTTGTTGAGATGTTAGATCTTTTCTTTCCCCAACACATTCTTAACTATGCTTCTCAATGGTTTATAGATTAGCATATGTTGCTCTATGTTCATAATAACCACAACCACTCTTGAATTCTGACAGCCTCCCTCTTTTGTCCTTTCACAGGCAGTGACAAGCCTGGAAAATTTCTCTGTTTATAAGGATGAGAAAGACATAATAGAAATGGCCGAAGTGGAAAGGATTGTTCTTGAGATGTCCTTTTCTCTTCCCAGTCATTTATCTCCACTGATCGACCTCATTCGTCTGCACCATTAAAGTCTCTCTTCTCTTGCACTGTCATAGTGTTCCATCAAGTAATGCTCTGCAACATTTGAAGAGAAGCTGGGCATGATCCTAATGGCCACAACAAGCTCCAGTTTCCAAGTCCACATGTTGTCCCTTTCTTTTTCTCCATCACCTTCAGTCAATAAGACTGCACTAAGCCCATGTTGTTGGCTAGCTGTTGTCCAGGAACCTTCCTCTGAAGTCTGTATGACTATATAACTATTCAGCGTTTATCTACTCCTCTGAGATCTCAGCTGCAGAGGCTAGCCTCTCCGCATTGAGATTGCTTGAGCATTTGAATTATGAAGCTGGTGTTTAATCTCCATGAATGATTCACTTGGATTCCTCATGGTTCAGTGCTGAGGCTCCATGGATCATTGCCAACCTCTGCCATGCAATTGGTTCATAGACCAACACCACTATCTTGCATTGTTTCAGTAGTGATCACTGTCTTGAACTAGTAGGCTTTGAGGAGCACACAAATATCTTTAGCTCATACTTTAATCTTTTAGGATCTTAGATTATATACTGCATTCACTTCAATAGTCTGTTTTACAATACAGCATAGAAGGTTCATCTTTAGGGGATTACTAAGCAGTGCTGCATTCTGAAGCATATGCTCGTAAGTAGTCAATTGGGTTCATGGGGCATCAACTCTTTCAAGGTAGAAACTATAAGTTGAATACAGGTCAAAGCATATGCCTAACTTAGTGGTTGGGATCTCAATGTGACATAAACAATCATTTTCTTGGAAGAAAGATGGCAACTGGGGCTCTGTCATTTGACTCTTGGCCTCATGTTCTTTTGGTAGAACACTTGGAGAAGTAACTAAATCAAATAAATCACTACACAGATGCTTGGGGAAATATAATAATTGGCACCAAAATCATGTTGAGTACAATTAATGAAAAGCTATCAGAAACCTCATCAGAGTTTCAACCCCTGCTCCCCTAAGAAAGTGGGATTCACCCACTTCTTATTTGACAATCTATCAATCCTGTGTACTTGAGCAATTTTTTCAGAGCATCCAGCAACTAAAGTAGCAGTAAAATAAGTAATATTTCTGTAGGATGTGAACCAACAGTTCCACCAAGCTTCCTTCCTCCATGTAAATTTACGGACCCATCCATTCCATAATGGTCCAAGAAATCATGATTCTAAACACTCATATCGCCTACTGCAGCAATAGCCAGTGATTCAAAGTTCTCATCATGATTCTATCCAACTCGATCGTGCCATCCATCCATGGCCTCTCTGCAGTGGATAGGTTGTGATGGCTGTGGGATGAACAGCAGCTGTAACCTTTGCATCCATTGAACACAGAGTCATCGACGAGGACGCAACTTTATCACCTGCTCTGCTTCAAGGAAGATAAAGCAACAGCTTGTTCATCACTCCGTAGGTGATCCCGAGGAGTTGACTGCCTTGAGAAGTCTGACCATTGTTTACAGCCATGCGCTTGGGTGGCTAGTGATTTTATTATGTCCTTATCATAGGAAGGAGAAGCAAATCCAAAGACCTAATAGCCCCATCAGATGCACTCGGAGACTTCCTTCTCTCCTCCTTTCTCCCCACCTTCGGCCTTCTTCTTCCCTCCCCCGTCGGACGCAATAAAGAAAAAGGCAAAGCGTGAGTGGGATTCACATGCAATGATTCAAAAGGCACGCAAACCAGTTGACCCGGAGAACGCAGGGAATCCCATCGGTCCCTCTCATGCGCGTGACGGTCGTCCCCGACCCCCTCTTGAACCTAGTCCGGTCCGGTCCGGTCCGGTTCTTCTTACGATGCGGTTGATTTGCTTCCCGGAGAGTGATTTCCTGTCCGGTTCATTTGACTGGCGGATGGATCAGACCGGTTTCGGTTCGCTCATTAAATGCAGCCGCTCAACAGCATGCGCACCCAAGTGAGCACTGAGCGGCCCGAGGCGGGAGAGGAGGGGGGGTGGGGGCCCGAGCATTAAAGAAAGGAGGCCTGCATGCACTTGGAAGGAACTGCCCCGGTCAGCACCCACCTCCTCCACCCCCAATTTATTTGCGGGTCCCACCGGAAGCACACCCACAAAGCTCACAAGCTACCAGCCAAAACCCAAACCAAAAAAGAACCTCCTTCCTCTTCCTGCTTTCTCTGCTCTCTCTGCTTCCTACCTTTTCTTTAAGCTTTTGCTTGATGTTTCTGTGCAGGCCAACGGAGGCTCTTCTCTTCTCTGCTGAACGATCCACATGGTGGTGGTAGCATAACAGGAACAATTCCCTTCTCCAGAAGAAGCTCTTCAAAGAAAAGCAAGAAAAAGAAAAGTTGGCAAAAAGAAAAGGAGGTAGTGAGAGAGAAGAAATGGTGGCATAGAAGGTGGCCTTGTGTTGGGCCCAAAGGGAACCATTGCTTCACCCGCAAGCCCTCTTCTCCTCCCCCTCTCGCCTTTCCATGCCCCTCCCGTCTTCCCCTCCTCCTCCTCCTCCTCCTCCTCCTCTTCCTTGGGATGTATGCACTCCCATCTTCTTTCTTTGACCTCCTCTTCTCTGCATGAGTTCCGCCCGTCGAGTATTTAAGCCTCACTCTCTGCTTCCTCCTCCTTTCTTCGTCTCCCTCTCGTCATGGCTTCGTCCTCTCCCACAACCTTCTTCTTGAAATTGGCACTCCTGGTCTGTTCGCTCTGGCCGGTCCTCGCCGGCCCGTCCTCCCCCTGCCACCCCGCCGACCTGCAAGCCCTCGCGGAATTCGCCGGAAACCTCACTGCCGGCTCCATCCTGTCCAACTGGTCCCGCCCCGAGCTCTGCTGCAGCTGGGACGGCATCGTCTGCTCCGAGACCAGCGGTCGAGCGTCCGGCCCTGGCCGCCGCGTCGTGGAGCTCCTCCTTTCCGGTCGCGGACTGAGCGGAGTCCTCGCGATCTCCTTGGACCGGCTCGAGGTTCTCGATCTCAGCTTCAATGCGCTGTCGGGGTCGATCGCTGCCGTCGGCCGCATGACGGCGCTGCGGGCCGTGAACCTCTCCTCCAACAACTTCAGCGGGCCTCTTCCGGACCTCACATCGCTGCCTGCTCTCGCCGTCTTCAATGTCAGCAACAACTCGCTCGCGGGTCCGATCCATCCCGACATTTGTGCCGGCGCTGCAACGATCGAGGTTCTTGATCTGTCGGTGAACTCGTTCTCAGGGCCACTCCCTGACGAAACAGTAGCTGAGTGCAGCGCGACGCTGCGGGAGCTGTACCTCGGCTACAACTCCCTCTCAGGTGATCTCCCCGACTCTCTCTACGATTTCCTTGCATTGGAGAAGTTGTCGCTCGCCTCGAACGATCTCTCGGGACAGCTCGGCGAGAGGTTGAGCAAGCTCTCTAGCCTTCGAACACTCATTGTTTCGGGTAACCGGTTCTCCGGCCCCCTCCCCAATGTGTTTGGAAACCTTACCAAGCTCGAGCAGTTGGTTGCACACTGCAATACCTTCAATGGAACCCTTCCTCGATCCTTGGAACTCTGTGCAATGCTTAGGGACCTTGATCTCCGAAACAATTCTATTTCAGGTTCCATTAATCTTGATTTCTCACGAATGAAGTTGCTCACGTCACTTGATCTCGCCACAAACCATTTCTTTGGCCATCTTCCCGGTAGCCTTTCCAACTGCCAGGCATTAAAGACCCTAAGCCTTGCTAAGAATGGTCTCTCTGGTCAAGTCCCCGGGGAATTTGGGAATCTTGCATCTCTTACTTTGCTCTCATTGTCTAATAATAGCTTCCAGAATGTATGGACAGCTTTGGAGATCCTCCAAAGGTGCAAGAACCTCACCACACTTATCCTCACCAAGAATTTCCTCGGAGAAGAGATTCCTGACGGTCCTCTGAGGTTTGAGAACTTGGAGGTTCTCGCTATTGGAAACTGCGCCCTTACCGGCCAACTCCCGCTCTGGCTACTGGATTGCAAGAAGTTGCAAGTCTTGGATTTGTCATGGAACCACTTGACCGGTGGAATTCCTCCTTCGATCGGGCAGCTTGACAATCTAATTTACTTGGACATCTCAAACAATTCCTTGACTGGTGAAATCCCCAAGACTTTGACACAGCTGAAGAGTCTGATTAATATTAGCAGCTCAGCAACAAGGTCTTCGATTGGATTGCCATTATATGTTAAGCGCAATCAGAGCATCAGCGGTTTGCAATACAATCAACTGTCAAATTTTCCTCCATCGCTGTACTTGAATGATAATGGCTTCAACGGGATGATTTGGCCGGAATTTGGGAACTTGAAGGCACTCCATGTCTTAGACTTGAGCAACAACAGTATCACAGGGAGCATTCCAGACACCCTCTCTGAGATGTCAAATCTAGAGGTACTGGAGTTGTCATATAATGAGCTTAATGGATCTATTCCTGCATCCTTGAGCAAGCTCAATTTTTTATCAAAGTTTAGCGTGGCCCATAACAATTTGAAGGGAGAGATTCCAATCGGGGGCCAATTCTTCAGTTTTTCCAACTCTAGTTTTGATGGAAACCCAGGACTGTGTCGATCACCATGTCCTTCTAACAAAACTCAAGTACTGGGGCTGAGTCCTGAAATTCCATCAAATATGAACAATAAGTTTGGAAAAACCGGCATACTTAATATAACTATTGGCATCGGTGTTGGTATTGCATTTCTCTTAGCTGTTGTCTTGTTTAAAATGTCGCGGAAGGATGCTGGTGTTCCAGTAGATGAGGTTGAATTGGAAGATGGATCATATACATCATCCGAATCGGGTTCAAAGCTGGTACTTTTCTTTCAAAACTCTGATGTGAAAGAGCTTACGATCAATGATCTTCTGAAATCTACAAATAACTTCGACCAATCGAATATAATTGGGTGTGGAGGATTTGGGCTGGTCTACAAGGCATATCTTCCGGATGGTACAAAAGCTGCAATCAAGAGGCTTTCTGGTGACTGTGGACAGATGGAACGAGAATTCCGTGCAGAGGTGGAAGCACTCTCCAGGGCTCAGCATAAGAACCTTGTCTCCCTGAGAGGCTATTGCAGGTATGGGAATGATAGATTGCTGATTTACACCTACATGGAAAATGGAAGTCTGGACTACTGGCTTCATGAGAGAGCTGATGGTGGATCTTTACTCAAGTGGGAGGTCAGGTTGAAGATTGCCCAGGGATCAGCAAGGGGATTGGCTTACTTGCACAGGATCTGTGAGCCCAACATCATCCACCGAGATGTTAAATCAAGCAACATTTTGCTGGATGATAGATTCGAAGCCCATCTGGCAGATTTCGGCCTGGCGAGGCTTATCGATCCCTACAAAACTCATGTCACCACTGACCTGGTTGGAACCTTAGGGTACATTCCTCCTGAGTACAGCCAAACATTGACGGCTACTCTGAAGGGTGACATCTTCAGCTTCGGAGTCGTTCTATTGGAGCTTCTCACCGGTAGACGGCCTGTGGATATTTCCAAGGCGAAAGGTTGCAGAGATTTGGTTTCGTGGGTGCTTCAGATGAAATCCGAGAGGAAGGAAGAGCAGATGTTCGATGCAGTAATTTGGAACAAGGCCCACGAAAAGCAGCTCTTCTCAGTGCTCGAGACTGCTTGCAAGTGCATCAGCCCAGATCCGCGGAACAGGCCATCGATAGATCAAGTTGTCTCATGGCTTCATGCTGCTGCCGGGTCGGATGGTTGATGTCCTCCCAAATTTATAATCTCTTTTCCATGCATCCGCTCCCAAGTTTCAAAAGAATGGTCAAGTAAACTGAGTCTCAGTTTTGGCAAAAAATAGGTTGTAAATAAATGTGCTCTTTTCGATATATCTCTTAGATTAGAAAGCAGAATATATATCTCAACCCTTCTTGTACTTGTCATGCAAGAGTCTCTTTTCATCTGCTCCATCTCTTACACGCTGGTTTATCTCTGTTGCTATTAGCACTAAAATGGCTAAGCATATGGTCTACAGATATTTATCTTGTCACATCAAGTCCAGACTGAGCTTGCTTAGTTTTGCTTCCATCTTATATATTAGATTGCCAGGATGATGCTTACGTTTTCCTGTTCCTTCCTGTGGTGCATCATTGAAGCATTCGAGAAATGACATTGGAACCATATTTTTTCGTTATGAATCATATCGATTGATTGATCAAGAAGATTTATCATGCTAGTTGTAAATATATATATATATTAATTCATACGTTTATTATTTTTTATTAAAAATATCAAATTGATCGATTGTTCTTTAAATCAATCATCAATTTAAACATCTACATGGTCCAACGTTTCAAATTCGATACTTTCCATCCTAATTATAATCCAACGTAGAACAAGAAGCTGAAACTGACGTCATCCCCGGAAAGTGGCAAAACTCGAAGGAATTAGGCTCTAAGACTAAGGGTACAATAGTCATTTTATAGTGGATCAGACTGAGGGCATAATAGTATACAAGAGTCATTTTCGCAGCAGTTCGAGTCTCCGGAACAATTGGTCGCAAGGGTAGTAGGTAGGCTTCGACTATATCCACCCATCCGTCGACACCGGTCGCCTCTTCAACGAGGAGTGCTGCCGTCGTCGCGCCTTCTCTCCTCCCCATCTCAGGTGACATCTTCCTCTTGAAATTTTCCTTGTCTTTTCGGTATATCCCTTGATCTGATCGACTGTTCTGGCGAGAGCTCCTTGTGATGTGTAGCGGACTCTTTGTGCCGCCGATCCCGTCACTACTTGCGGTGTGACGCTTCGTTTTGGTGTAGATCTGATAGCTGTCGTTGTAATTCTGTCAGATGATATGTGAAGCCTTCGTCATGCTGCCTTCGCTTGTTTTGTATGGATCTTTTTGCTAACTTGTAGTAGGATTTAGATAATCGACGCATGTAATTGCTTTGAACTGTACATCGATGCTTCAGGTTAGTCACATAGAGCTTAGTTTGATTATAATTGGGAATTCAAAGCACGTAAATGGAAGCTGAAAGAGTGACCGCAAATTTCCTAAGCCGCCACTAGTGACAAGCGATGATATCCCCAAATTTGTAGTCTTATTGGATCTAATTTGATTATAATTGGGAATTCAAAGCACGTAAATGGAAGCTGAAAGAGTGACCGCAAATTTCCTAAGCCACTAATGACAAGCAATGATATCCCCTAATTTGTAGTCTTATTGGATCTAACAAGTGGCAGAAGATACACTAACAGCAAATGTAGAGTTTGAACTTTCAGCCCGAGTTCAAATCCAGCCTATAGACGAGGTTGAATGCGTTACAGTTATGGGTATTTTCGGTATTCATTTGAAAGAATGTTACTTACGTTAGTTTTTACTGTGATCTAATTGTCATTATTATTTAAGGTTGCATTTTGTTGGTCCATTTTCTACAGTTTATTCAGCTAGCAAATAGCATCTCTCATGTAGTGTTTTCTGACATTAGGCATGAGAAGAACTATCTCAGTAGTCTAAAACTTAACATCAGAAATTTATTTCTTGTCCTTTTCTTTTCTTGAGTCAAAGGTAAGAAATCAAATATTTATCAGTACTTTCAAATGATGTACTCTAATTAGTAACTTTAAGTGGATGAAAAGTTTTCCTTGATAATGTGTAAAAGTTTTTTATTTCATGAAGTCGCTTCTTAATGCATTTACAAGGGTAATTTAGATCTTACAATTTTGAAGTGCTTGGCATGGCATACAGGAAGTTTGATGCTGCAAAGTTCATATTTTTTAAAGAAAAAAATTAAAGACATAAATCTAGTAAGTTAAATGTAAGAGAAAATATGAATGAGAGTATCTTGTAAAGATTGTTAATTCTGTTTGTTATAAGATTGAAAATCTTAAGCAACCTGTGCAAGAGAGTTCTCATGTATTCATTAAAATTGTTTTCATTATTGATAAGTCACATTTTATCTTGAGCCATTGGTATGATCACGTAGGCTCGTCAAGAATTGTTCGCTTTAGGCGATGGGCAACCCACACGGTTTTATTATTTTAGAGCTTGTGAGCTTCAAAAAAAACATCTTCGAGGGTAATGTCATGGGCTTAGCTGATTTTGCCTAAGCCGTGCGGCACCCGTGCGTGTCCGTCCACAAAGGTCAGCCTTCCCTGATATCTCCTAGAGTCCCTTAGACTTGCAAAAGAGAAAACGGGGTAGAGGAAGCAATTTCAACGGGATCCACAAGTAAACACTTTATAAAGCCAGATACAAATTACACCCATGGACATTACAAACTCAGAGAGGTTGCACACAAAGGATAATGATTCATTACAGACCGAAGTCCCCACAAGTGCTTACAAGATACACTCATTACAAGCTAAAATTGGGCTGCTAAGCCTACTGCAAGCCCGCTACTTGCTGTATAAGGTATGTACACAAACCGAAGGACATGGACAAATATGAGCATTTCATCGAACACCTTGTTTACATTGTTGTCTGTGATATTCTCCCCCACTTATTCTTTCGACATCCTCGTCGAAGCCACTGTAGGCGTTGCATCTCCTCGCATTCTGTTGAATCTTCATTCTTCTGCTTTGGTTGCAACACGCCCCTTTAGCTCCCAGCCGCTCTCCGTCGCTGTTGTTGAATAGTCGAACTCTGATCCGCCATGCTGCTTCAACTCACCAATGAATCTGGTGTGGGGTTGGCTGAGTTGTGCTGATCCTTGTTGGTTCTCGCGGATCCTTCTGATGAAGGAAAAGACCTGCCTTATTATGCACTAGTATTGCAGTATACTCATGTTGCTTGAACTAGGTGGATGCTTGTTGGAACTTTGACGAGCATCACCTCGCAGACTTTAAGGTTTTTGAGGTCCTTCTTCCACAATGTTTGCCCATTGATCTTTCTTCCACGTTTAGTTGTCACTTCCAAGTATGTTCGTATCACTCCCGCTTTCAATTAGTCAATTAGGAAATGAAATGGACAATCTACTCTCAGTAGTACTGATCACCAATGGTGAGGATTTGACAACTATTGTCTTCCATAAGCTTTCTTTGAAGGGTCACTGAACTTATGCAGAGCTCCTCTGCTGGATAAGTAAGAGAACTGGGATACTCGACTTCACCCATTCTCTTAGTAGTTGAGAAGGTAAGGTTATTTGGCTTCGCTCACCTCCTCGAGTTAAGAGAATTGAGGTACTCAGTTTCGCTCATTCTCTTGAGTTGAGAAGGCAAAGGTTACTCGATTTTGCCCTGCCTCCTCGAGTTTGTACTTCATGCATTGAGCTAGTTACTAACATTCGCCTGCTCTTTGCTCACACTTTTGAAGCACTTGAAGTGTTTGCACTCCTTGCATTGAGTTAGCTCGTGATTTGCCTTCCCACTGCCATTGAACTTCTGGAATGCAAGAAGTTTTGCCCGAAAAGAGCAAAAAGTTTACCCCAATTTGGAGTCCCCCCAACTTAGAGTAAGTCTTTGATAGATCTGGTCACCTCTGGGATTGTATCGTCTTCTCCATCACCTTTGCCGACTATTCCTTTGAGTAAAAAAGGTACAGTACCGCGTACTGCCTACTTTGTTCCTTGGTCGAGCACTCCTGCATCAACCCAAAGTCCCTTAATTTCGGTTATCTTAATGAGAAGCCCATCGATACCGGTCTTATAAAGTTCCTTGGCCTCTGCCCTTCCGTCCTGTCTTGGTACTTTGCCTTTGCATTCTCCACCTCCTCGGCCCCTTTTATGATCAATGCTCTCCCTCCATGAGAGCAAAGGATCGATGACTTCACAAAAATCTCGCCTCTGTGGTACCATGGCCGCCCATAGCCCTACTATCCGTTGCCTTGTATCTGCATCCCTTCTATCACGATCAGTAGATCCGCCTCTGCGGCATTGTGGTGCTCCTCCGAGTCCACCTCCTTTCTAACCGACGCTTTGCTTTTGGGTAATTGAGCCCCACTAGACTCGTCGTTGCTTTCTCGCCCCTTTCGACTATCTGCTTCAACACCACTATGTCCTCCTAGTAGTTCTCCTTGGTCGATGGAAAGACAGACTACAACTCTCATGCATGGCCTTCGCCATCTTGTTGTAGGGCTCACACCGATTTTGTTCTCCTTAGCTTCCTTGGTAGCAATGTTCACTTACTCGACTTTGTCCTCTGACTTGCCGGGCTCCCTTAAGCGAATGTGAGCGCATCAACTCTCCACCCGATCATACCTTTGTATAATTAAGTCCCTCCATGGGACTCACTAGTACTGCAATTTGACTTCTCCTCGGTGGTACCCTATATCTTGATGACCAAGGCTTTCATCCGATCTGAACTTGATCACAAGACCCTCGTGGTACCATGGCATTCACCCTTGAATCTATAGCCCTTCTTGCCATTGCATTGTTCAAGTGGAGCTCCGACTTCGATCATTCATCACATCCCCTCCATGGGACTCGGTATTTGCACTTGGACTTTTCCTCGGTGGTATTCAACCCCCATATGCTGATGACTAAGGTTTTCATTCAATGCAAGCTCTGACTCACACACGAAGACCCGTCTCTGCGGTACTACGACATTCACTCCTTGAATCCATAGCCCTTTTTCTTATTGTGTCGTACACCAAAGTGGAGCTCCCAGTAATTCCTGATCATAACTCCGCATGATCTTGTCCCTTACGGGACACGATTGTCTATATTGCATTACTATGAACTATTCCACCACGATCCGCTGCACCATGTCGCTTCCTGGTGACATCTCCGTTGTATACAGATTCTCGTGTGATGAACTTGGACTACGACTTCTCCACGTGTGGACTCTGCCAATATATCGTAAGGCCTCCGCCATCTCCGATTTTTAGTTCTCTCCCTTGGCAATTCACCTTCGTCCACCCACTCTTGGGTCACACTTAGACGAAGCATAGCTCTAGGACAGTCAGTTGCCTAGTAGCTCATGAAGTCCCCGACTTCGCTGAATTGGTGCACCATTATGCGGATCCCGAGTCTCTATCCCTACCAAAGATAATCTCTGCTATGCACCACTTCTTCCGGACAACTCGAATGGAAACACTATGGCATATTCTTCAAGAGTACCCGCCTCTACGTCCTCTTGCCTCGTGCTAAGGTATCCTGATCTCAACTTCGCCTCCAAGTTGAATCACCTTAGTTACTTCGTCAAATGCATCTCGAGGTAAGGTGCATGTGCCTCGAGGCTCCCTTCGTCTTTGGCACCATGCAAGATAAGTCGTCCATCAGAATGAAGAACCCATGAAACGACATGATCCCACTCTTGCCTCTACAAGAGTTCATGCCCTTGACCTCTCTGTCGAGGAAAGCTCGTGCCTCCGCTCCATGTTTCATCTTCTATGTCGACTCCTTCATGCGGCTTGGATACTTCACCGAGTTCCACCCAAGTCGCTCCGCTCCTCAATTTACATTGAGTTGATAGTGGCCCTCGCGTCCACCATTCTACGGGTCAGCCCCCTGTTGAGTTCGATTTCTGCATCGACTCTAAGTGTGCCTTCATATGATGTTGTCTTGGATTGCTCCTCCACTTGATCTCGAAATGCATCCACTAATGTATTACATCATTCGAGATCATGTGACAACTATTCGTCACTCACTCGGTCCGTTGAGCTTTGTGAAGATATTACCTTGAGAAACTCTTCCTCAATATGTGTGGTCCGTTGCACATGATTCTCCTTCTAGAGAACTAGGACTTATCCCTCCTGGATATCTGTACTGTTGGGGTAACTTTCCTCTTTACATACTTCCCACTAGAAGTTTCGGAGACCACCATCCCCTTTGGACTACTCCGTCTTGCTGAACAACTTGTGCCTTGTTCTGCCCCCGCAAATGCACTTGTTAGATTGCGACCCTTCGCCAATATAGTCTCCACTGTACCCTTTAGGGTCTAGCAACATGTTGAACTTATTACACATTTCAGTCGCCTACGGACGTATCCTTTCTATGTCGAAGAGAAAGTTTTGATGTTCCACAATACCGAGTTCTGATCGCACCTTAGGATGGCCACGAACACTCCGTCGTCCGTGTACAAGCCCTTGCATGAGTACCGAATCCTTCGAGTTAGCAATTCCCCTCATCTCTGTGAGCTTTGCGTAACTCTTTCGGTCGTTATGCAACACTTCCCACTTTGCACGATCTCATATCTCACCAAGCATCTCGCTTGCCTTGAGCACCATCAAGTTTGATTGCCAACGTCGAGCCATAGCTCGAACTCAACCATCCCAATCTTTGTGCGCTACGCATTCTTCTTCGTTTGCTTGTCCTCGTGGTACCTCTTGCGCAAAGGGGTTAGTCATTCCTTTGAATGCCAAACCTAGATGCCCACTCCTCTGAGCGACTCCTTTCCCTATATCTCAATTCCGTTTCCCCAAACGATTGCGTGTGTTAGCTGTCCTCCACACAGCCCAGCTAGGTTCCCTACGTTTGTATGGCAAGTGTTTCTGCATATGCTTGTCCCGCTCTGATACCATAATGTCATGGGCTTAGCTGATTTTGCCTAAGCCGTGCGGCACCCATGCGTGTCTGTCCATAAAGGTCAGCCTTCCCCGAGACCTCCTAGAGTCCCTTAGACTTGCAAAAGAGAAAACGGGCCAGAGGAAGCAATTCTAATGGGATCCACAAGCAACTTGCTTAAGCAAACACTTTATAAAGCCAGATACAAATTACACCCATGGACATTACAAACTCAGAGAGGTTGCATACAAAGGATAATGGTCCATTAAGACCGAAGTCCCCACAAGTGCTTACAAGATACACTCATATTTACAAGCCAAAATTGGCCACAAAATAAACCAATCTAGGGCTGCTAAGCCTATTAGCTTACTTGCTATGTGTATACACACAAGGACACGGACAAACATGAGCATTTCATCGAACACCTTGTTTACATTATTGTCCGTGACAGTAAGGGAGACTTAGCAGACTTATGAGCCTTTGGTTCCCTACTCCTCAATTAATGTGGGACTAAATGACCTTATCAGTGCTCCCCCTTCCTTAGGGGAGCCAAGGGCCCTCCTTATAGCACCAATCTGATAAGTCACTTAGTCGGCTGCCATTGGTGCGACCCTGTAGGTTCACAAGAAATTGCCCGCCTTAGGTTGTGGGCGTACCCATCCAATTTTGCCCTTTCGGAGCTCATGAGCTTCAAAAGGCGCTTCTAAGAGTAAATGACCTTATCAGTGCTCCCCCTTCCGCTCCAGGAGCCAAGGGCTCATGGCCCTCCTCCTAGAGAAAATTTGATAAGTCACATTTTGTCGAAAGTCAGTGGTGCGACCCCATAGGCTCGCCAGGAATTGTCTGCTTTGGGCGATGAGCATACCCGCACAGTTTTGCCATTTCAAAGCTTGTGAGCTCCAAAAAGGGCCTCTGAGGGTAAGGGAGACCTGACAGACTTATGAGCCCTTAGTTCCCCTACTCAACCAATGTGAGGCTAAATGTCCTTATCAGTGCTCCCCCTTCCTTAGGGGACCTAAGGGCTCAGGGCCCTCCTTCTAGCGCTAATTTGATAAGTCACTTTGTCGGCCACCATTGGTGCGAACCCATAGGCTCGTGAGGAATTGTCCGCCGTAGGCGGTGGGTGTACCTATACCGTTTTGCCCTTTCGGGGCTCGTGAGCTCCAAAAGGCACCTCTGAGTGTAAGGGAGACCCAGCGGACTTATGAGCCATTGGTTCCCTTACTCTTTAACCAACGTGGGACGAAATGGCCTTACCAGTGCCTTCCCCTTCCGCTCCAAGTGCCAAGGGCTCATGACCCTCCTTCTACTGCTAATCTAACAAGTCATATTTTGTCTTGAGTAATTGGTGCGACCTTGTAGGCTTGTCAGGAATTGTCCACTTTGAGCGATGGGCATACCTGCACGGTTTTGCTCTTTCGGAGCTCGTGAGCTTCAAAAGGCACCTCTGAAGATAAGGGAAACCCGACAGACTTGTGAGCCATTGGTTCCCCTACTCAACTACTGTGGGACTAAATGACCTTATCAGTGCTCCCCCTTCCTCAGGGGAGTCAAGGGCTCAGGGCCATCCTTATAGCGCTAATATGATAAGTCACGTAGTCGGTGGTGTGACCCTATAGGCTTGCGAGGCCGATGGGTGTACCAACACGGTCTTGCCATTTCGAAGCTCGTGAGCTCCAAAAGGCACCTTGAGGGTAAGGGTGACCCGCCGAACTTATAAGCCCTTGGTTTCTTCTACTCCTCAACTAATATGGGAATAAATAGCCTTATCAATTATGTATGCTGAAACTAAATCCTGTGGAAAAAGTCTGATTAGTATTTGTCAACTCTATAGGGTCCTTATGTAATTGCTTTTGTCTGCCTTATCTGGATCCAAACAACTTCCAGAGACTGTGTTATTCATACTAAGCATTCAGTACTTGCAAGGAAAAACAACTATTTATGTATGTTGTATATACTTTTGTTAAATTTTTGGTGCTACCTAAGATATGGTTTCCTCTTGGGCATCCAGCCTAATTTTTATAATCAGCATTCTTATGTTGTTAGCTGATAAATCTCTACTGATAATTTCATGCAGCAGAATGGCAGATGAGGTACGCCATCCATGTATCATACGAAACATACATGGGCAATCAATCTTTTTCCATGGGCAGCTTTCTCGTTCACGAGCCAAAAATACCATCATCCACAATTTTCTTGGGAGCTACCATCTGCATAGCACACTTTATAAATCATATGACAACTGTAATGGGACTATTGGTCTATCATCCACCACACCTGTCACCCCTGTCTTTGCTTGTGCACCTAAGGAAAAAGGCTCCACAGGATTTCTTATAGATTTTCTCATGGGTGGTGTTTCTGCTGCCATTTCTAAAACGGCAGCTGCTCCGATCGAGCGTGTGAAACTCCTGATTCAGAACCAAGATGAGTTGCTTAAAGCTGGTCGACTCTCGGAACCATATAAGGGAATTACAGATTGTTTTTCTTGAACAATCAAGGATGAAGGTTTCCTCTCATTGTGGCGAGGGAACACCGTAAATGTTCTTCGTTATTTTCCTACCCAGGTCGAACCTTCTCTTCTATTCCTTTTGCATTTTGGTTTTGCTCTACAGCATTTGACAGTTATATGCCTTTATGCATCAAGCACTGAACTTTGCGTTTAAGGATTACTTCAAGCGTATGTTCAATTTCAAAAAAGATAAAAGATGGATACTGGAAATGGTTTGCTGGTAATTTAGCTTCTGGAGGTGCAGCTGGTGCTTCTTCCCTTGTCTTTGTATACTCCCTTGATTATGCCAGGACCCGATTAGCTAGTGATGCCAAGGCTGCCAAGAAGGGAGGTGAAAGACAGTTCAATGGCCTAGTTGATGTTTACAGGAAAACTGTACAATCTGATGGTGTTGTGGGACTATACCGGGGCTTCAACGTCTCGTATGTCGGTATCATGGTTTATCGAGGGCTCTACTTTGGACTGTATGATTCTCTAAAGCCAGTCGTGCTGGTTGGCCCCTTGCAGGTTAGTCATGAAAGATGATGCTGAAACATATACTGAATCCCAATTATTGCTGTCAGACATAAAAAAAAATGCATGATAAGAAGTGTGCTATGCAATTATTAATTCCTTGGCAAATTACAGAAATACCATCATGTCTTTTTTATGTTATTATGTGTCTCTTATCCGCTTGCTCTACGTTCTCTACTCTCATAATATGTTTTGTCATTCAGGACAATTTCTTGGCAAGTTTCTTGCTTGGATGGGGAGTTACATTCGGTGCTGGTCTTGCTTCCTACCCATTTGACACTGTCCGTAGGAGGATGATGATGACGTCTGCGAGAAGGCAGCTCATTAGATGCCTTCTCGCAGATAATAAAGAATGAGGGTGTGAAATCCCTCTTCAAGGGTGCCGGTGCAAATATCCTACGGGCCGTCGCCGGCGCTGGTTATGACAAGCGCCAAGTGATTGTCGTGGGACAGAAGTATGGGTCCGGAGGTGGCGGCTAACTTTAGCTGCTTTAGCCCCCCTACAAATGGTGAATGCCGGATGATGAACAAGTAATGAATGGTAGGTGCTGCATCTTGCTTTTTCACTAGTGGTTTTTGAATATTAGACACCCTGTTCGTGTTATTTGTCGGGCTGTGTTGTTGTATTTGGATTATACACTGAATCATCATAGACAGGATTACGTTCCTTGATCAAGTGGTGTAATATATATCTTTTTTAAGTAAACTTCTGGGCTGATGCTGCCGGAGTTAATAGGAGTAGTTCCTCCAAAGAGTCCCTTATACAGCAGATTTCTTTCATGCCGAAGGTGTCTCGTTATTTATTTTTTTCGTGAGTATTTTTGCTCGTATATTTTGCTTTGAAACCTCTTAAAAAGGTTATATATATGCCTGGTCCAAGTCCTTGTCCATGGTCTGATATATTGTTATCTGATACAATGTGTGTTAATTACAACATCGATTCCCTCTCGCCCAGCTTTAATGAACTCATACGAGTTTCTTCAAGATGTAGGAGATCTTCTCGGGTGGGCGCGAATCGTGATGCAGACCTTGAGCAAAAACGGGCCTTTTGGGAAGTCAACCGGCATCTCGGCCCACAGCGATGGGATCCCCCAATTAAGACTTGTGCGTCTCACCGATTCACCTCACTCGTCGCGGCTCCATCCTCGGTTCCTACCGGAGTTGATGGAGTCGTTGCCGGACGTCGCCCAATTCGCCCGCAACTTCTCCGTCTTGGTCCGTTCGCAAGGCCCCGTGAGTAGCTCCTCCTCCGCTCTTTCTTCTTCCTGTTTGCTCCGTCGTCAAGCCCGTGAACTCTGTAATCTGACTTCGCCGACTTCCTTTGGCTCATCATCCTTCAGGACCCCAAGGGCCTCAAGATGCGCAACCACGCTTTCCACCTCCATCAGTTAATCATACTTCTGAAGCTTTCATTTTCGTCTTCTGGGATATTTATTGGACCCGGATGCCTCAATTTTGGAAATTTTCTTGTGTTATTTTGAGTTATTTTAAGATGGATGATTGCCGATGATTGGAATTCAGGACCGGGAGCACAACCCTTTCAGCCTCGGGGATTTTGTTACCTGACGGCTGCCTTAGCGATCGGCCACCCATCTTCGATCACGTGTGTGGCATCCATCGTCACTCTGGCGATCTCGTCGTCACCCCTGCTTCGGTGGTGGAGCCCTTTCTGACCGCGGAATACAGAAACAAGACCGCCCAGGTTACCGCTTGGCTACCTTCTTTTATTACCAAAAAGGAGTCGATTATCTTGTCTTTTGGTCTCTTTGTTTCTCTATTTTAATTGGTTCGAATCAGTGGTTATCTTTTTTTCAGCAATATTCACAAAACCGTCTGTTTTTCCTTTTCAGGAGTTTTCACCAAAATTGATTCCAGCTGCTCGCATTGATGTTCTCATAGAGGTATGCAGGTCAACGAACCATTTATGGAACATTGAATCTGCTTCTTGTATTTCTTCTTGAAGATAATACGAATTTTCTAATGTTGTAGACTTTGATAATGGCTTCTGCTTTGCAGGGCAAGGAGGAGGGAACAAGCAGCAATGGGGCTGCTACCATTCCTCGCTGGCATAACTGTAAACTTATGGCCTTGGTAGACCTTTTTTCTGCTGTTAGTGTTTCATGACATGCAAATAGTGATAATTTTTTTGTTCTGAGGTGCCTCTTCATGTTTTGTTTGGGTTTACTCAGTGTAATTGTCATGTGATTGTTTGATAAAGAAATTAGTTGATTACAAGTACACTTAGCTTATGTTCTGGTACGGATGTGAAATAAAGGCCTATAACATTGAGGTCCATAACATAAACTTATTGAAGGTGATCCTCTGTATCTTGATTTTGAACCCTGTTGGACTAGATACATGCTAAGGCCAGAAACCCTTATGGAGGACATTGGTTCCCCATTACTAAAATCAAAGGTCGAACCTTATGCCTTCTCGACTGTCACTTGTTTGATGTGATCAAAATAGTAAGAACGTGGCTTTGCTTCTCCAGTTATTATAATTTTCGTTTGATGGATTCTATTCCATTGAATTTGTTTGTGCCTCATCCTAGCTCGAGTATATCAAAGGCCTCAGAAGGTAGCTTCTCAATTTTGTGAGCTGAAACTGCAACCTGTAAGATAGGTCTTCACTTTATGAGCTGGGAACTCCAGAGAAGTCAAGAAACAAACAAGCAGCTTATTCCCTGAACATCAGAGATATTCTGCCTGCCCTATTGTTGAGTATTTGCTTGGAAAATGTTTATGATCCTCAATACTCCAAAGTAGCATCTGTCTCAATCACTGTTGCTTATCTTCTTGACATTTTGAACAATCACTTTGTTGTATTATCAACAATATTTTCTCTATACTGCAATATATCTCGACATATACGTAAGCAATCTGTCATATCAACCTTTTGCTAGTGAAAATCACAGTTTGAAGCTAAGTTATCATTAATGTTTCTTTTGGCTTAAGCACTTTCTTGTTCACAGAATTCTATATAGTCTGTACAAGTTGCATGCAGCTTTCTCATTTCAGAATTTTCCAATTTGCACCAGGTTGATGTTACTGCATCTTCTGTTGCTCTTCTATCCTTGCTTGGAGGTGACAGTGGCTTGCAAGAAAGTTCTTCATGGAAAGTGGGTTGGTCCTTGGTGGCTAGGGAAGGTGGCACTCAGGCAGGGGTAAATGTTTTTTATTAACAAGTTATTTATTTTTTTAAGCTTGAAATTTCATGTCTTAGTTGAAGTATTTAACTTAAAGTTTGTGCTTCAAAATATGAGAGAAGATCTCTCACCTACAAATCTATTCCTTTGATGGTTATAAAAAGTTGCAACTTTGCATGTAAAATATCACTTTCTATGAAGGAACACGCTAACTCCATCTGGATGAACCTTGCTAAATGAATTTCATTTTAATGAATTTTGGTGAATTATTACAATTAGTTTTGATGAATTTCATTTTAGTGAGTTTTCTGCATATACTACTTTAGGTAAGACAAAAGGGATTCTATCACATGGGTAAAATTTTCATTGGTTGTCATTACCAATTGCAACTTCATAAGGATTCCTTGATAGATTGGAAGGTGTGAGTTCTGAGGGTTGATGAGGATGTATAAATTGACAGAACCAAGCCTGTGAAAAATGACCCTGCTCTAATTAAAAATATCTACTTTTAGGGATTCATGAAACTTCAAATCTATGCACCAAACTTTTGGAAATGTACCTTCAGAAACCTTATAAATAACATCATAAAAGAAAGTGTCTTTAGCTACATGTCATGGCCAGATCAAGATTGAATAAAATTGTGGATTACAGCTCCAAGTTATACTGTCAATGTCCTTGGAGGATAGCCATTATAAGCAAATCTGGGCCACTGTGGAACCAGGCTGGATCCAGTTCTGGATGACCTTCAAACTGTAATGGGCTGAGTCCTAACTTGGATAGCCTGGCTCAGGACTGTTTCATCATCAATCCTACATGTTAGCTTGTGTATGATTTAGAAAGAGAAGAGCACATAAGAAAGAACTAGATTGCATGTCCTCGTACTTCTCTTGGTCCTATGTAAAGCACCTACTGCTTAAAATGTCTAAGGATTATGGTTAAAATGTTTCTGTAGGTAAATTGCCAACTGCAGTAGCATTCATATGGCACTGTAGACCTTTTATGAAACATTCTGATTGAAAATAATAATTTCCTAGACAAGACAGAATTGTTGACAATCAAGATTGAACAAAAAATATCTAATTTATAATAACATCTGCAAGTAATCTGTTGACACCACATGCTGGTATTTCGTAACAATTGCATCATGGAATTAAGTGGTTTTATCTCAGCACAAGCAAATTTCTACTATTTTGAGGGAGGGAAAAGGGAAGGTATCTCATATTATATGATACATTTGTAGAATCAGTGTCTAATAACATCTTTCAATTCCTTATTTGATGTGTTGTAATAATATTCTGGGGCTCATTATAAATAATCCTTTAAAGTTTACATAAGTTAAGTATCATTCCTTTGTGCAAGTAATGGTGTAATGTAATTTGCTACAGTTTAATGTAACTGATTACATTTTTGCTATTGAAGAATCTTGCAGATTTTGTCAGTTACTGCATAGATGGTAGTACAGAGCTCAGTGATGGAAAGAGATTTTCTGTGGCCAACACCAGATAGTTGTGACATTATGGATGATTGTTGTTATTAATGCCATTAAAGTTGTTACTTATCAATCTAGAAAAAAAAAATTTCAGCTTGCATCTGAAGTGAAAATCTTAAATGCAATAAGCCATTTCTCTTTTCCTAAAATGAGTTTGGACTTAATAATTTCTTTCATGTATTTCTAAGGCATGAAGCTGGTTTTGGTTTCCTGCTTGAAAATTTTGTTTCTGTTACTAGAAACAATGATTTTTGTATTCGACTCCAAATGGATGGCAATGATCTTGGCTAGGTTATAATCAGATTTTTCTTAAGTCCTAGACTAAATATTCATCTGATAGTTTAAGTACCCTCTCTCAGATGGTCAAGTCAGTCTCAAGAATTGCGATTCTTGGAATTCCAAAAGTAGAACTCAAGGTAGGCTTTTTTTGCTGTCAATCCTTTAATGTTTTAACAACTTGTTAAATTCCATAGTGAAGAAAAATGAATCTTCTTGACTTCAGCATTTTCTAGTTCTTGATTGCCAATACAATCAGGAAAAAAGCACTCCTGAGCATAACTATCTCTAATGGTTTTCACTTTTCAGAACATGCTGCATGTAGATATTTCTGAAGCTCAACAAAGAGGAGATCTGCTTTTAGTTATGGGTTCTCCTTTTGGAATCCTGTCACCGTCGCATTTTCTCAACAGGTAATGATGTTATGCAATTTAACAGAATAACTGGTTTTCACTTTCCCTTGGTAGCAAAGCAAAATTCTATCAATTAGTTGTTTCCAGTGATTTATAAAAGTTTACTTATCATTTTTCCCCTGGAAAAATAACTGTGTAGGTAGTAACCAATATGATGATGCCTACAATATTGCTGGTTCTTGGAAAATCCATTTTGTTAGAAATTTTATATTATATTTAAAAGACATGATATCACAGGACAGGATGGTATCAATATGAGTTGTTTGTATGGGTTATCGAGTGACTATCAACACAACCTAGGAAGCTTATTTTGTGACATATGTAGGAAAAAAAAAGAATGTAATCGATTATGATGAGATAGACCTGAATAAATAACAAATTTGCTGCTTTCTGACCAGTCTATTATTACTGATTGATTTTTCAAATAGATTCTTTTCTTTTTTAATCAGCATATCTTCTGGAGTTGTGGCAAACTGTTGTTCTGCTGGTTCTGTTAAAAACTCATTACTACTAGCTGATATTCGTTGTCTTCCTGGTATGTTAATGGGAATATATGTTTACGTCTACTTTGCATAGTAATGAGGACTTCTTGTTGATGTACTTTATAAAGTAACACTATACTAGTCAAGTTTGATATCTGCTGAATTAGGAATGGAAGGTGGTCCTGTTTTTGATAGACATGCATGTCTTGTTGGCATGCTGACAAGTCCATTGAGACAAAAACCCAGCAATGCAGAAATTCAGGTAACAAAATGTTTTGAAAATATTTCACTTCAATAGTGCTTGGAGAATTTTGCAAATCGTGTTTCTGGGTACAGCTTGTAATTACATGGAATGCAATAGCAACTGCCTGGGGAAATGGGCTGCAGAACGAACCTCAAAATGTCCAACAAGAAGTGGCAGGCAGGTACATCAACAAAGAAAGGAGGGTACTACTGAACCTTGCTAATTCCAGGGGACCCATCAGATGTTTACCTGAAGGTTCTGATTTTCCTAACCTGGTCCCTTCACTCAGAAAAGCTATGTCCTCCGTAGCTCTTGTTACAGTAGGCGATGGGACTTGGGCATCTGGAATTGTACTCAACCAAAAGGGTCTCATACTAACAAATGCTCACCTTTTGGAGCCATGGAGATTTGGCAGAAAATCATTAGTGAATCTTGTAAACAAAAGCTCTAAATTTTCTGCTGAAGGTAGTGTTATTTTCTCTGAGCAAGAGGAAAAAATAAGTGAAGACAAGAGGCAGAGATTATTTTTGTCAGCATCAGGAAGCTCTAATGCCTATGGGGATATTTCCCATGATGCTTCACTTCTCAATCAAAGTCACAAAACCTATAGGAAAATCTCGGTTCGTCTGGACGACATGGAACACCAGTTTTGGTGTGATGCTAGTGTGGTTTATGTCTCAAATGGACCAGTCGATGTTGCGCTGTTGCAGCTTGATTATGTTCCATGTCAACTTTGTCCCATCAATCCTGAATTTCATTGCCCATCTATTGGTCTACCTGTGCATGTTATTGGGCATGGTCTTCTTGGACCTCGATCCGGTGAGAAGCAATTAGTTCGATATGTTTTCTTTGAACACAGTGGTTAGATTTTTGTGATACGCTTTATTCTTCTGCTGCATCAATAACTTCTATTGTCTATTTGTCCTTTTTCTTTTTGCAGACATCTGGCCATCAGTTTCCACTGGAGTTGTATCACATGTTGTTAGAGTTCCAGAGCCTCTCCACATTGAAAAATCTGGCATTGTGGAAACTGAGAAAGGAAGTGTACCAGTGATGCTTCAAACAACCGCTGCAGTCCATCCAGGAGCTAGTGGTGGTGCTGTGGTTGATTCAGATGGCCATATGATTGGTCTAATAACAAGGTACTATGTCTTCTCAGCTACACTAAGACTTCTTTGCACAAGAAACACGATCTGGAAGAGCGAGTGCAAAAATATATTAATGTTTTGCTGGACTGATGAGTGCTCAAATTGCATCTTTATGAAATCTTGCTATCCACAGTTATCTGCCATATTTACCTTCTTTGTTAACAACATAGTTCTAATGAGAATCTTTTTTACTACCACTCGAAACATGAACTCAACAAGGGTATTGAGGAAATTTGAGAAGATCTTTGATGGTCGGTTAACCCTAGAGTGCTGATTCTTCTTAAACCTAGTTACAATAGTGAGGTATGCTGCATGAGCAAAAGTGACTGTTGAGTGTTGACCAGTTCTTGGTGCTTCTTCCCCAGCAATAGTAGGTTGTGAAGTGCTTATGATGAAACCATTTTTAAGACAGTTTTGTACTCACCAACTTGTTCTCCTTTTTGCAGCAATGCAAAGCATGGGGGTGGGAGAACCATACCACATTTGAATTTTAGCATTCCGTGTGCAGCTTTGTTGCCCATATTCAGGTTCTCAGGTGGCTTATTGATTAAACCTCTTTCTTGGTCTATGAGCTGTTTAGCAAATGTTCTTTTTGTTTAGTGCTTGTGGCTTCAGAAACACTTCATGATTAGAAATGTTTGTGCACAGATGACTATGACTTGTCAATGCTAAAAGTCCTCGACGAACCAAATGATCTCCTCTCCTCTGTTTGGGCATTGGCACCTCTCCCGTCCCAATCAAAGCAGTCCATCTCAGAGAAGAATGACCACCAGGAAGGCAAAGGATCTCGTTTCTCCAAATTCCTTGCCGAGAAGCATTCAGGGCTTGAGGATCTAACCCGCATCATTAAAGAGAAGCTGCCAAGCAAGTTGTGAATGAGAAGGACGAGGCTGATGGTTTTGGAACAAAGGATTGCCACTACATGACCGATACAATGTAAAGTTGCTTGGATCTATGATATAATGTTCTCTTTGGTACTTGGAGAGAAGAATATTTATATTTATACAGTTTGATATAGATATGAATTCTAATTTGATGTTTAAAATAAGCTTTTAGATGTATGCCCGATGTTTGTGCTGACAAAACTCAACTTTATGCCGCGATTTCATGCATTCCTACATTATGCAAATAGTTTGTCTTAAATTATTGATAGTGTTACTGTTACGGTAAAGAGTTCCCACCGATCCATGTCATTATCCATGTTATAGCTAAAGTTGGAGAGGAAAATGTTCTTTAGAATATTTTTTATCATTCCTCTATAGATAAATATTTATAGGACTTCTCATGTTCATGATCAAAATTTTTATTTTGGACTATTGGGTAAGATCTTGAAATGACTTGAGCATTGAGGTGATCACATTGTGTTCCTGGATGCTAGTTTTGCAGGTGAGATACGTGACTAAAGAAACCCATGTCAAGGGAATAGTCTTAAAAGGCCATCTACGACATCAACAATTAACATGTGGTATGGTGTGCCAATAATTCCATGTCTATGTTGCCTTTTTCCTTTGTGTGTTAGGTGTCTTAGATTAAATGCTCCCGATTAATGGAAGATCTTTTTTTTTTTTTTTGGGGTCTCATCATAAATAGGGATGTAAATAGATCAGGCAGGATTCAGACCATATTTAGTCCAATTAGAAAGTCCGACCAATTATTCTCTCTCTCTCTCTCTCTCTCATGTTCTCACGGCTAACTCATCCATTAATAACAGCGGACAATTGAGATTTGGGGGTTAAAGAGATAAAAAGGAGTGAAAGAGGGAAAAGTTGGCCAAATAATTGTGACAGATGCATATGAGAGGGCTTTGACATGAGATAAACAGATGATCCAACATCATCAATTTAAAGCTGGCCACTCTCACTTTTAGCCACCACCTACCAGACTACTCATGATATGTGAATTAAAAGAATATGTGACATTAGGTAACCATAAACAGGCCACTGAAGAAAAATTTAGAAAAAATTCTAACTATAACAAGATTTTTTTTAAAGGAATGCAGTAAGTCCAATAAAATGTTGTTTAGTCGATCATCACTATCGACCCCATCTAAAAGCTTACATATGTGGCAGAAGAGATGGCGTTAATCTGAATCCCTCAGGTCAAGTTTTGTTTGTGTGGGAGTGATGTAGGTCGGATATTTCTATTGTTTTGTATCATATGGATCTCGCATTCCCTCGTCAGTATCAGTGGCACCAGTTGTGTACCGATAAAACTTTCTTGAGATTATTAGTGTTCTTAGAAAATCTCTGTACCCGCCCATGCCCAGTAGGTGCGGTCTGTTCCTCCGTATTTATTGAGTAGACACTGTTGGTTCTGGCCCATATATGCTAGCGCGCCCGTAATCGTCTCGAGTGGAGAGGTGGTGGAACACGACTGGGAGGAAGGAACCCCCGGGTCCAACCAGGCAGGTTGACAGCTGATGGATGGAGCTCGGGTCAGGAATTTGCGCCTACGGCTCGGGTCGGTCGGGGATTCCTGTAAGAAGGTCGAGTCGGGTGAGGTTCCCGACATAACCCCTCTGATGATTGAGTCAGTTAAGTTATTAATTTGTGATTCTCCTACTCCGTAGAGGTGCATGAGATTTTATAATGGATGTTATAGGTCGTCCGTATCTAAAATCCTTACTGCCTCTATTGCTTACCATGCTGTCATACTTCTCCACACCATACGTGGTCCTTGCAGTGAGGCTCGCGTTTTCCTTGCTACAGGTGTGGTGTGTTGACCTTACCTATGTAAGGTCGGTCGTACAATTGCTGACTCCCCTATGCCTGTGTCAGGTCGGCTTCGCTGTGTCGGGTTAGTCATGCTGGAGGTCTAGTCATCCAAGGGTGTGGGGACGTGGCAGCCAAGTTAATCTTTGCTATATCATTTCCACCCCCCCCCCAGAAGACCTTCTCAAGATGCCCGATTAGGGTGTTGAAGATGAGGTCTAGAAGCTGATTCGACCGAGCAAGGGCTTGAGAAATGAGCTGGTCGGGTTTGAATACTCGGAAGTTGATCCGACTGAGCCGAGGCTGGGGAAATGAGCTGGTCAGGTTTAAATACCCGGAAGCTGATCCGACCGAGCTGGGGCTCGAGAAATGAACTGGCCGGGTTTGAATACCCGGAAGCTGATCCGATCAAGCAGGAGCTCGGGAAATGAACTCAGGTACAAATCTTGGGGACTTGGCCGAGAGGGTGAACTTGGGCACAAATCTTGGGGACTTAGCCGAGAGAGTGAACTCGGGCACAAATCTCTGAGATTTGATCGAGAGGGCGAACTCAGGCACAAATCTTGGAGATTTGGCCGAGAGGGTGAACTCAGGCACAAATCTCTAAGATTTGGCCGAGAGAGTGAACTCGAGCACAAATCTCTGAGATTGGGTTGAGAGGGCGAACTCGGGCATAAATCTTGGGGACTTAGCCGAGAGGGTGAACTCGGGCACAAATCTCCAAAATTTGGTCGAGAGGGCAAACTAAAGCACAAATCTTGGAGATTTGTCGAGAGGGTGAACTCAGGCACAAATCTCTGAGATTTAGCCGAGAGGGCGAACAAGGGCATAAATCTTGAAGATTTGGCTTAGAGAGTGAACTCGGGCACAAATCTCTGAGATTTGGCCGAGAGGGCGAACTAGGGCATAAATCTTGGAGACTTGGCTGAGAGAGTGAACTCGTGAAATTTATCTTATTTTATCATGTTACTACTAATTTAATTTTAATTTTTTATAGTATTATTATTATTTTTGTAGCGCATTCAATGATGCATTTAATGCGACGAGTCGTTTTGGGCGGTCCTTTACTTTATCTCGCGAAGCTGAAATGACATCCTTGGATCCTATAAGTTCACTATGGCCAAGTTGAGACCTCACTTCTCCATTTTGTCTTCTTTCGCTTCTCCCTCGGGTCTCCTCCTAGCCCCCTTCGGTCAGTGTTTTCAGAACAGGTCGGAATGACCTCCTTAGATTCTTCAAGTAGCATTAGGATTGTTTCTTCCCCAGGGTCGGGGGGAACAGGTATAGGAGAGCCCGAGGCAAGTTCCTCGGGAGCGTCTTCAGGACCCCATCGGCGGTCGACGTGAGGGTCCTAAGGGATTTGGAGGTCATGAAGGCAGGTCTTGACCTCGACACGGCGGTGACCGAGGTCGCTTGCTGCCATTAGGCAGCAGTACAGCATCCCGACTGAGTACGGGTTGCACGTTCCGCAACCCGGGCAACGTCCCTATAGTTCGGATGTGCCTAAGATGTGTATCTCCATGGATGCTTTGGAAGCTGGTCTTCGGTTTCCCCTTCATCCCACCATCGAGGAGTGTATCAAATGGTGGAGGATTTTCCCGAGTCAAGTAGCACCCAACTCGTGACACTACCTTGTTGTGTTTTTAGGCGAATACCGAGGGGCCAGGATTATCCCGACTTGAAACTTGTTCATGGCATGCTTTCGCCTTTACAAGAGTCAGGGCGACTTCTATCTCATCTCCCATGTCGGTTTTAAGGTTAGCACAGCTCCTTCCAACAACAACGGTTGGAAGTCTCACTATCTTTTTATGAGTGGTCCGAACAGGAGATTTAGACTCGGCTGGTCGACACATCCGATTGGTAACATCCCCCCGTATCTATCCGAGGAGGAGTCCGTCCTAGTCGGTAGACTGAAAGGAATTCTTTCCTCTTTTTGTGCGATTAAGGAAATGATCGAGCTTTGGCTGGTCAAGGTGGGTCTCAGCCTGGCCTCTAGGGGTATTACTTCATTTACGTTATTCTGAGTCTCAGGGATGTTTTTCTAACTTGTGGATCAGGATGCAAACCGGATGGATCTCAGTGATCTTCATGGAATGTCGAAGGTGTCAGGGGGAAAAACTTTTGCAGCACGTTTAGCCGCACCAACTCAAAAGGTTGGCGAGGCTCCACCGGCTAAAGCTCCGAGGTTGTCATCCACGAGGTCGTTCGATGCGTAGATCCCATCCGACGACCATGCCTAAAGACATAAAAAAGTGGAGATCTTATCAAGGAGTTATAAGTCCCGCCATGGTGAAGGGGGGTCTCGGTCACACTTGAAAGGCAAGGAGCCGGTGGTGTATGTTGAAGATCCCGAGGGGCAGGCGGAGTCTCCCGATAAAGCTGGGACGCCATTCTTCATCCATCCAAAATCAATGAAGGACCTAGGCGGAACGAAGGTCCGCAAAGACGACGTGGGGTATTACACTCTCTACATGTCCGATCTAGCTCAGCAGGATTCGGACAAGAAGATGCGGGCAAGGTGGGAGAACCTCAGAAACTCCTCTAATGTTTGGAGTGACCATGTGGCTGCGGAGGAGTTTGAGAGGGGTCTCCTTCATCCACAACTGGAGAGGGAGCTGTACATGCTCCCATCCGAGGTGCTTCTCGCCCGAGCTGCCAAGGAGATGGTTCTGGTAAAACCCCAACTCGAAACGACATCTTTTTTATTATCTCTTGATCACATTCTAACGGCCATCACTGTGCAAAATCAGTACGTTCAGATGGCACTGTTCGACCGAGTCCATGATGCGTGTCGGCTAATCACTTTCATGGACTACTGGATCAATAACCTCCTTCAAGAGATCGATGCTTTGAAAGCGAGAGGCAGTCCAAAGGCAGTGGCCGACGCCGAAGAGCGGGTGGCCGAGCTTAAAAAAGAGCTAGAAATGATGCAACAAGAGCGAACTGAAGCATTTCAACAACTTGAAGCATCCGACAAGGAACTAAATGAAGTCTGAGGTGACTTATCTGAGGCCCGAAAGCAACTAAAGGAGGTGCGAGTCAGGGCTCGGAAAGTGGATGACGACCTGCTGAAGTCCATGAAGGACCTGGAGGGCATGCGAGCCAAGTTGCCGAAGCAAGCAATAAATGACTATAAGGGCTCAGCTGGTTTCAAGGAGGGTTTGAAGAGGATGGGTTGAGTCACCTACGAGTATAGCTATCTGGTCGTGCTAGCCTGCTTTCGCTCTTTGCACCCGGACTCGAAGGTCGAGGAGGATCCTTTTACCATCAGGCCCGAGGATGATTCAGTGCCTATAGAGAGGCAATAGGCCTTCGGTGACTCAGACCCACCTGAGTCATAACTTATAGTTTTAATTTTTTATCGAGGTCAAGGAACGTGTTGTTTTTCATCCGACCTTTTTTCATATACAAAACATTTTATAGTCGGGGTCGGGGAGAGCCTCATTTTGTTCTCAACATCTTTTATAAGTAAATTTCGCTAATATAATCGTAGCTCTCTTTTTCCACATTATATGTAAAAATTTTGAAGGTTTGAGATGTGCCATGTTCTCGGCAACAATCGTCCCTCTACTATTGCTAGTGTATAAGTCCCTTCTCGGATGACATCCACAACTCAGTAGGGTTCTTCCCAATTCGGTGCCAACTTTCCATGGGATCGAGTCGGGTCATTGACCTCAACTTTCCGCAACACCAGGTCACCCATCCTGATGAACCGAGGGCGTACTCTACTGTTGTAAAGTCTAGCGACATCCTTTTTGTAAGCTAACATCCGTAGATGGGTGTTGGCTTGTTTCTCCTCCAGCAGGTCAAGATTCTCATGCATTTGTTGGTTGGATGCTCCCTCGTCGTGTGTTTGGACTCAAAGTGTTGGGAAGACCACCTCGAGAGGGAGTACTGCCTTAGTCCCGAAAGCCAGGCTATAGGGAGATTCCCCTGTTAGGGTTTTTAGAGTTGTTCAGGAAGCCAAAGTATGCTCGTGAGCTCCTCAACCCAAGTTGTTGGGGCCCCAGAAATCCTCTTCTTCAACCCTTCCAAGATGGCCCGATTCGTCACCTCGACAAGCCCATTAGTTTGGGGCTGGGCAACCGAGCTGAATTTTAGTTGGATGCGGTAGCTTTAGCAAAAGGCTTTGAATTTCGCATTGTTGAATTATGTCCTATTGTCTGTGATTACGACTTTAGGAAGGCCGAATCTAGTTATAATATTTTTCCACACAAATCATTTGACTTGCCTTTCTATAATAGAGGCCAGTGGCTCGGCCTCGAGCCACTTTGTAAAATAATCGACTCTCACTATAAAAAACCTTCATTGCCCTGAAGATGGGGGAAAGGGACCGAGGAGGTCCATCCCCCATTGAGTGAAGGGCCAAGCGCAGTCTGCAATTGCCAGCGGCACCATCGGTTGATGCTAAATCCAGGCATGCTTCTGGCATTGCTCGTAATTCCACACATAAGTTTGAGCATCTTTATACATAGTGAGCCAATAATAACCTTGCTTGAGAATCTTGTGTGACAAGGTTCGGGTGCCAATATGGTCTCCACATATGCCCTCGTGAATCTCAGCTATAGTGGTACGCAACTCGATCGGGTGTAGGCATCGAAGAAGAGGTCGGTTAAAGCCTCGTCGATAGAGCCGACCATTGATGACGTAGTACCACGATCTCGTCCTCCTAATCCATCAGACTGCTGCTTTGTCCTCGGGGAGGGTTCCCGTTTCCTTAAAACAGATGATTTCATTGATCCAACTCTCCCCTTCTTTGGCGATAGACATCACTACCGAACTGATGGAAGGTTCGGGGATCCTTGCTATTCCCCATGGCTGTGTGCCGGTCCCATGGGAGGAGGCAAGCCTGGCAAGGGCATCTGCTTGCAAATTCTCGGATCGGGGTACTTCGGTGAAAAGGCACCCTCGAAATTGATCAGTCAGTCAGCGCACTTCAGTCAAGTACTTGACCATCGCCTCTTCTCGGGACTCAAAGTCTCTATTTACCTGACCTGTGTCGAGCTGGGAGTCAATAAATATCTCTACACTTTCCGCGCTAAGTCAATAAATGTCTCTATTAACCGAACAATGGTGCTTTACATTCTACTTTGTTGTTCATGGCTTTGAATTCCAGCCGAAGGGTGTGCTTGTAGACGTAACCGGAGGGATCTTTGAGCACCAAGCTGACACCTCCTCTCTCTGAGTTGGCAGAGCTATCGATGTGCAATGTCCACACAAGATTCGAGTTTGTCGAACCTTCCGAGGGTGTGAGTTACGAGAGAAAATCTGCTATCACTTGGCCTTTAATCACCGTTCTTGCCACGTACCTGATGTCAAATTCCCTGAGCTCCACCAACCATTTGAGCATCCATCTTGCAATATCAAATTTTGAGACAATCTGATGTAACGATTGGTCGGTTATCACCTTGATGGGATACGTCTGGAACTATGGTATCAGCTTTCTTGATGCTAGGATCAACGCCATGACCAATCTTTTGATAGGGGGGTAATGGAGCTCGGGACTCGCCAAGATGTGACTGGTGTAGTATACTAGCTTTTGTCCAGCTTTGACAAGCTTCACCAGAACCGAGTTGACCGCCCGATTGGATGCCGTAAGATACAAGCCGAGAGGCTCTCTATCTTTTACTGATGCCAACTGAGGTAGGTGCTCGATGTGGTCATTCAGATAGCGAAATGCTTCCTTGCATTCTCGAGTCCACTCGAAGTCCTTTGCCGACTTTAGTGCTTGGAAGAAGGTCAAACTCTTATCTCTAGCACGGGAGATGAAGTGGCTCAACGCTGCTAACCTGTCGGTGAGTCACTGGACCTCCTTTATTGTCATTAGAGATTGCATCTCTTGTATCACCTTTATCTTGTTAGGGTTCACATCTATTCCTCATTGATATGCGACGAAGCCAAGGAACTTTCTAGACGTGATGTTAAAGGTACACTTGGCCGGTTTGAGACATATTCCGTGTCTCCTTAATATGCGAAATGACTCTACCATATCCGAAAGATGAGTTTTGGCCTTTTGGCTTTTGACTATCATGTCATCCACATAAATCTCCATGTTCCTTCTGACTTGATCTTTGAACATATGATTCACCAATCGTTGATATGTCGCTCCGACATTCTTTAATCCGAACGACATCACCTTGAAGCAGTAGGTGTCATTGTGAGTGATAAAGGCCGTATTTCCTCTATCTTTCAGAGTAATTCGGATTTGATTATATCCAGAGAAGGCATCCATAAAGGAGAGTAACTTATATCCCGACGTGGCATCTACCAACTGATCGATGCGGGGAAGAGGATAATAGTCTTTCGGGTAAGCCCAATTGAGGTCGGTATAATCAACGCACATTCACCAATTTCGATTAGCTTTTTTGACAAGTACAACATTGGATAACCAGGTCAGATACTTTACTTACTCAATGAACTCAACATCTAGTAGGTGAGCGACCTCATCTTCTATAGCTTTTTATTGCTCAAGAGCAAACCTTAGTGGATGTTGCTTGACGGGTCGGGTGCCAGGTATGATGTTTAAATGATGTTGGCCGGCCTCCAGGTCGATCCCCAACATATCTCTTGGAGAACATACGAAGATGTCTGCATTCTTTCCCAGAAACTCAACTAATTGTACTCGCTGATCTTCCGAGAGTCCCAAGTCGATCTTCACCAACTTGGCTGGCCGACTTGGATCAAGAGGCACCTCCAAATCTTGCTCCGCCAGATCAGGATCCCGAGCATTGTCTTCGGGACTTTGGGGGGCCATAGTGGCCATCTAGACTTTTGGCCTTTTGGGCAGCATCGTTGCTATCAAATAACATTGTCTGGATTCTCTCGGGTCACTTCTAACTTCGCCCACCCCCACCCGGGTTGGGAATTTCATGATTCTGTGATAAGTTAAGATGATCGCCTTGAGTCGGTTGAGGGTTGGCTGTCTGATGATGACATTGTATGCTGATGGAAGTCCCACCACCATAAACGACACAATCAGAGTTTTTGACTTCAGTTCTTTTCCGAATCTAACGGGAATTGTGGCGGCCCCAAAGGGGAGACGGAGTCCCCGGTGAACCTTATCAAAACATATGTTAAGGAAATGAGGTCTTTGTCAGTCAATCCCAGTTTCTAAAAGGCATCAAAATATAAGATGTCGGCTAAACTTCTTATGTCAATCATAACCCTTTTGACATAGGCATTTGCCATTAGAATTGAGATCATTAGAGTATCGTCATGGTTCGGGTATTCTTCATTCCTCGACCCGAAGGTGATGTCGAGGTCTTCTTCATGCGCAGGCCTTTTTCCTACCTCAGTTGCGCATAAGCCTTGCGCGCTGAGGAGCTATCACCGCTCGAAGTCGGTCCCCTGATGATGACATCGATTTGTTTCTCAACTGGTCCCTTTGGTCTGGGCAACGGGTCTTGGGGTGGCCAACTATTAGGGAACGAAGATTGGTCACAAACATAGTAGCGCAAGTGCCCTTGTCGGATGAGGTCTTCGATTTGACTTTGCAAGTCACGACATTCCTCTGTGTCATGGCCGTGTTCCCTGTGGAAATGACAATACCTCCTTTTGTCACGCCTTTCAGAGCATATCTTCATCGGATTGGGGGTCTTTAGAAGCCCCCTCTCCCGAATCTAGAGGAAGATCTCCATTCTAATTGAATTAAGGGGTATTGGAGGAGGTTTGGATGACAACATGTCCGACCTATCTTTCCTCCTCTTTGGTGGTCCTGAAGGGTGTCCTCGGGGCTGTTCAGCTCGAGGCCACTTCGACTCATCTCGCTTGCTAGCCACCAGTGCATCAATAGCTATGTATTGGTGCGCCTGCTGTAGCATCTCTGGTACTGTCATGGGAGGTTGCTCGATCAATGACCAGAAAAATCTTGATGGCTTGAGTCCCACCAGGAATGCTTGGATGGCTAGGGAAGGATGCACATCGGGGACTCCTTAAACTTGTGAGGTGAATCATCTGACGAACTGGGCAAGGGACTCTTTGTTCCCTTGGGCCAACCTCAGAAGGGAGGCGACGGTTGTTTTTGGTCATGCACTCACCAAAAAGTTTAGTTCGAACTCTCTTGCTAATAAATCAAATGAAGATATAGAGGCGGGTTTGAGATGACAATACCATATTCTGGCCAGTCCCCTAAGGGTGGTCGGGAAAGCTCAACACATCAATGCATCGGACGTGTCATATAGAGCTATTTGAGCCCAGAATGTTGCGACATGTTCTACTGGATCGTAGTTGCCGTCATAGAGTTCAAGGGCAGGGTGTCTAAAATTGGCCACAAGGGTTTATCTTGTATCTCGGGGGTAAACAGGGAGCCACCTTTCGAGCTCTCCCTGAATTCCCCCTTCGATTTGAGGACTTCCTTCTGGACCTCGTTTAGTCGTTGATGGACTTGTTCCCTCAATGAATCAGCGGAATCAGATGAGAGGGTGTCAAGGTTGGGACTAGCTTGAACCGGATCGCGAGAGCGGCTTCGTGATCAAGCAGGTACAGTTGGGGAATCCGCGTGAACTTTCGTGGTCCGACGTTGTGGTATCTCTGCTTCAAGTTGAACCTTCCGAGTCGGGGCCACAGGTGACTCTATCTAGGGGGGTGTAGCTAGAGGAGCCAATTAAGGGTTTGCCGATTGTATAAGTTGCAGTAGGTAAGGTACGATGATCTGCACCATGCCTGTCATTGTTTGAACTTGGTTGGTGAGACTGAGAAAGGCTTCAACCGTGATGACAAATGACATGGGGTTCGACACCGGTGGTGAGAACCCCGAGTTGATCATCATCCTCCAGAAGCGGTTTGGAGTTGGCCTCGATGTGGTGACCTCTTCCGCTTGGGGAGGATGGTTCGGCTCCGTGCGGTGCTCCACATTCAAGTTGCCAGACGGGCATTCTTGCGACATGGGTCCTCCTTCTGGTGCCAAAATATTTGTGAAAATCTCCGTGCCTACCCAGTAGACGCGGCTGTGCCTCCGTGTCTGCTGAGTAGGCACTGTTGGTTCTGGCCTGTGTGCGCTAGCTCGCTTGCAATCGTCTCAAGCGGAGAGGTGATGGAACATGACTGGGAGGAAGGAACCCCCGAGTCTAGCCAAGCAGGTCGGTAGCTGATGGATGGAGCTCAGGTCGGGAATTTGCCCCTATGGCTCGGGTCGGTCGGGGATTCCTGCAAGAAGATCGACTCAGGTGGGGTTCCCAACATGACCCCTCTGATGATTAAGTCAGTTGAGTTGTCGATTTGCGATCCTCCTGCTCCGTAGAAGTGCAGGAGCTTTTATATGGGTGCTACAGGTCGTCCGTACTTGAGATTGTTACTACCTTTATTGCTTATCATGCTATCGTACTTCTCCACACCATCCGTGGTCCTTGCAGTAAGACACGTGTTTTCTTTGCTGTAGCTATGGTGTGTCGATCTTACCTATGTCAGGTCGGTCGTACAATCGTTGACTCCCTCATACCTGTGTCAGGTTGGCTCTATTGTATTAGATCAACTACGCTCGAGGTGTAACTGTCTAAGAGTACGAAGATATGATAGTTAGGTCAATCTTTGCTATATAAGTTAGTATGACTGATTGAAGAAGCCTTTGTGAGCCTCTTCTCACAAACACTTTAAAAAGATGTCAGAGAGAGAGAGAGAGAGAGAGAGAGAGAGAGATTGCAGCGCCGTGCAGTGGTGGGGAAGCGGCGAAGCATCGGTTAGATGAGTCCCTCGCGCAGTAGCTCGCCCATGCACCGCCCGTGGTTGGACTGGACGTTGGGATTGACAGGGCCGATGCCATTCTCCACCGTCTTCTCCTTCACCTTTTATTACCAGCGTCGAGCAAATCACGTGGTGCCACCGAAACCACGAAAAAATCCCCAACAATTGCGAAGAAAATATCGGATTATTCGATTCCTGACCTATAAGTCTTCTTCCTCATGGCCTCTTCTCCAGCGCTGCCGTCCTCTCACTTGGAGCCATGGCTTCAATGGTTCCCTTGCTGCGACAGTATGGTGGCAAGGAGAAGGGACGAGCATGGTGGACGCGGCTCATCGACGCGCACGAGACCAGGGCTCAGCTCTTCTTCGCCTTCCCCATGATCCTCACCAACGTGTCCTACTACGCCATCACCCTCATCTCCGTCATGTTCGCCGGTCATCTCGGCGACGTCGAGCTCGCCGGCTCCACTCTCGGCAACTCCTGGGGTACTGTCTCTGGGCTAGCCCTCATGGTACGCTACCCCGCTCCTACCCATGCAGCAACGTTTGACCTCAACTAAAGATGCCTCTTGTGCTCCCCCTAATGTCACTTCCTCTCTCTCAGACTGGCTTGAGTGGGGCTCTCGAGACGCTCTGCGGTCAAGGATACGGCGCAAAGCTGTACCGAATGCTTGGGCTATACCTGCAATCATCCATCATCATATCCGCCTTCTTCTCCATCTTCGTCTCCTTGCTGTGGTACTACTCAGAACCAGTACTGATCTGGCTGCACCAAGAGCCCGAGGTGTCGAAAATGGCCGCTCTTTATCTCAAGTATCTCATTCCGGGCGTCTTTGCGTTCGGCTTCCTACAGTGCATGTTGAGGTTTCTGCAGACGCAGACGGTGGTGATCCCTCTGGTTGTGTGCTCAGTGGTTCCACTCTTCGTCCATGTCGGGTTGACATACGCTACAGTCCATGTCTTCGGCCTTGGGTTCGTGGGCACGTCGCTCTCTGCTTCCATATCACTGTGGATATCCTTTATAATGTTGGCAACCTACGTGAGCTGCTCCAAAAAGTTCAGACACACCTGGGAAGGGTTTTCTGCAGAAGCCTTTCACCATATAATTCCCTGCATGAAGTTGGCTATTCCCTCGGCTGTGATGGTTTGGTTAGCACTCACTGACTTCAACTCCTTGAGCTGAGGGGAGTCATCCGTGCATAATCCTTTTCTTTGTGTGGTCTCCGTTGTTACAGCCTCGAGTACTGGGCGTTCGAGATATTGGTGTTGCTCGCAGGGCTCTTACCGAACTCGGAACTGAGTACCTCGCTGATCGCGATGTGGTATGATCTCACCACCTCTTTAAACCCCCTGTTATCGTTCGCAGTTGGATCAGGACATGTCTAAGCTCCCCGCTTTTCCAGCGTGAATACAGAGGCAATTGCGTTCAATGTCACATATGGATTCAGTGCGGCTGTGAGGTGAATCGCACACCCTTTTTGCTTCTCATTCCAGAGTCTGTAAATTGAACTGTGAATCTCCTGCGCAGCACACGCGTGTCGAACGAGATCGGTGCCGGAAACGTAGAGAAGGCCAAGAATGCGGTGTCGGTGACACTGAAGCTGGCTGTGTTTCTTGGGGCGACGGTGGTACTTCTGCTGGCTTTTGGCCATGATCTGTGGGCAGGCTTTTTCAGCAACAGCCAGGAGATCATAAAGGCATATGCTTACATGACTCCCTTTCTCACAGTATCCATTCTCCTGGACTCAGCTCAGGGAGTCTTATCAGGTACTACAACATTTAGATGGCAAATCTAGTACATATCCAAGAACTTATGTAAGACTGATGGGTTTGCAGGAGTCTCGAGAGGCTGCGGTTGGCAGCACCTGGCGGCATTGACTAATCTAGTGGCGTTTTATGTGATCGGCATGCCATTGGCACTTCTTTTCAGCTACAAATTGGGTTTCCAAGCTAAGGTGAGCATCTCCTCTTTCTGCAAAACAACAACATGGTAACCAAGCACAGCAAGTATCGACGACGATGGCTTTCTATCTATTGCAGGGGCTATGGATGGGTCTGATCTGTGGTCTCTTCTCTCAGACCTGCGCCCTCATAGTTATCACTGTTCGCACAAAATGGACAAGAATGGAGCTCGAAGACATGGATGGAGAAAGTGATGTGCTCGTTTATACAGGATGAGTGTTGCATGAGACCCAAAACAGTTCGCTCATGCTACATACCACTACCACCAAAAGTAATTTATCTTGTGGCATTGTCTTCTCTTCTTCCTTTTTACCCATTGTTTTTTTATTCTTGACAAAATATCATGCTAATCTTCTTGAGAGCGTGTGCTAGGTTTGTGTGTGATGATCTAAGATTTTGTAGCTATTTATAATAGCTGTATTGGTTTTTTTTTTTTTTCTTTGGGGTTGTTGATGAAGCAATAAGTGTATGCTGCCTGTAGCATCCACAAAGATCTTAGCAATAAATCTGGTATATATTCTTCCTTGATGTTAAGTAAATATATTAGTGTTGGAGTTAGTCAGTATTTTCGAAGACCTAATAGGGTTCAGATGGCTTGAAGAATACCATCAATTTGAGGTTAATTAATTCAGGTATGAAAAATAAATTATTGGAAATTAGGATTTAGTTAGTTCATGAATACTTCACTATGTAAGGAGAATTGTATTCTTGTTATTTAAATTATATAATATATGTCGATTATTTTTTAAAAAAATATTATTTTATTTTTGAATAATTTCATGACATTACTTCTCATTGGACGAGTGAATGATACACACATTAATATAATATATTGGATTACAAGGAACAGAAGTAGCCAACCGCACGAAGCACTTTAGTATCCTTTCTTTTCTTCTTCCCTGCGCGTGTCTATGATGTGCCCACTTGACCTACTCATGGATCCATCATCAGAATAATTTTGAGTTGATTTGCCTCATGACCTACTCATCAAATCCATTGAACTCAGAGTTCACGCTGCGTGTCCAATCGCCAATCGAGCACGCATCAACTCGAGTTCAATCGTATCCATATTTTTCATTTAACTTTTCTTCGTAAAATTACACATTTTTTCCCCAAGTACATAGTTTTCATATTTATTTCTTTATATATATATATATACATATACATCAATATAAATATATAACACACACACGCACATATATATATATATATATTACATTATTAGAAAAATGTTTGCCTCATTTTTATGAAAGAAATTACACATATTTTCCAATTTAAAAGAGGGACTGATGCTGATATAAATGATTTGGGATCGTATAACATATTCCACATACTATTATTAGTTAAATTTTCTTGAACAGTTTACCTACAAAATCCTTACACTACTCGATTGAGAAATTATTAAGGGTGTTTTTTTTATAAATTTCAGTTTCATCTTTCTATTCCAATTAGGTATTTTGTAATTTTTTTTGACCGCTTGACTAAATCGATTTGAATCAGTTCAAGTCAATTCTTTTTTTCTTTCTTTTCTTCCTTCATAAAAATGAAATAAGGTAGAGCTGCGATAGGTGAGTAACGATTCATCTACGAGGAAGGAACTATATATATATATATATATATATATATATATATATAATGATCTGGTTTGATCTACTCAAACTCAATTATACTAAATCACATAATAAGATAAGAACATACTTGTCCATTATTGAAAAGAAGAGGGTCCTATAGTAATTTTAAAGTAGAGAAAATAAAAATCAACTATCAAAAATATATAATAATTTAGTTGAATTAATACCAATCACATATAGGATGAACATACAGAAAATTTCAACATTGGAACACTTGATTATTGTAAATATGAGAGGAATAATATATATATATATATATATATATATATATATATATATATATATAATATTTTTAGAGTATCCCATCATTTTTAGGCGATTACAAGCTTCTTCTGCCGTGATCTCCAAACCCAGGCACCACATTCACATCATCCTCCCTTCCCTCTCGCTCTCTCTATCTCTCTCTCTCTCTCTTGTGGCTGGCTGTCTCGCTGCAGGGTCTCGGCCAAGAAGCAAAGAAGAGGACAAACCACTCGCGTCGTCATCATCACCATTCTCCTCATTTTGTATTCCGTCTCTCGTCCCCACTTCTCTCAAACGAATCTTCAACTCACACTCGTGAGCTGCACTGTAAATAATCGAAGCCCTTCCCTTTCCATGGCTTTAATGCATCGCCCATTCACTCACCGTAGCCCCTCCGTTGCTGGTGTGTCTCCTATGTGACATCCCGCACTGATCGCTTCACTAACCCCACCCCTCCCAGAATATTTAAGGCTCGCATCAGTGGTAGACAGAGAAAGGGGGGAGTAAAAGATTGCAGGGCGGGCGCAGAGAGGGACGGGAAGAGAAGGGAAACCGCCGGAATGCTGCTGCCATGTGCAGTTCGTCGCCCCCTTCTCCGATGCATCATTCTATCAGCCATCTCCCTGTGCATTCCAGCCGCTGCTCGGAACAAGGGTACGCTTCATGACTCCGGTCGTCCCTTTCTTTTCCTCGGACTTGCCAAAATCAAGAAGCTTTTTCTTTCCCAATCTGGACTTCGGAGGCATCTCTATCTTGTTCTTGTTCTTGCTTTCTCTCGCTTTTCCCCCCAAGTTCTCCTGCTGGTTATGTCAATCGATTTCCTTCATCTCCTTTTTCGTTTCCCTTTTTACCATTTGGCACTTTTCTAGGGTTTGTTTCTTCTTGCCCGAAATGTTGATTCTAGTCTTTGGTGTGTTTCCTTAAGATATTTTTTGTAGGTATGAAACAATTTTGGCTCTTATTCCGCGCATAACACTGACTAATGCCACTCGAATGGACCAAAGAATTAATCTTTATGTTGCGCCCTGTTGCCAGTTGCATTTGTCAAACTAGATTTAGTTCCTGTGACATTAGATCTCAGAATGACGAAATGGGTTGGCGCCTTTATGCTCAATTAATGATTGGCTACTTTTGGACTGAGTTTAGTTTCCAAGAGGATGATATTATCGATATGTTGTATTTTTTGTCCAAGAGATTATTGAGAGAAATTGTAATTCACTTAAGTTTATTCGTGTAATCTGCCTCTTACGCTTTATTTTTTTTGTTCTGATGGACCTGTTTTTAGCAGAACCTTATGCCATGCGCATAAGCTGCGGAGCTCGAGACGACATTACTACTAAGCCGACCAATACCTTATGGTATAGAGATTTCGGTTATACTGGTGGAAAGTTTGCAAATGCAACAGTCCCTAGTTTCATCGAGCCTCCACTGAAAACACTTCGCTACTTCCCCCTGTCTGATGGGCTGCAGAATTGTTATAAAATCAACAATGTTCCTCGAGGACACTATCAAGTAAGGCTGTTTTTTGCACTAATTGCAGACCCTAGTTTTGACAGCGAGCCTACTTACGATATCTCCATCGATGGAACCCAAATATATTCTTTGAAGTCTGGTTGGAGCAACATTGATGAGCAGTCGTTTGTTGAGGCATATGTATTTGTTACTGATAGGTCTTTCACCACTTGTTTCCATAGCACTGGTCATGGCGATCCATCCATCCTTTCAATTGAAATCCTTCAAACTGATGACAATGCATATTATTTTGGACCACTCTGGGGTAAAGGAACAGTGCTTAGGACAGCCAAAAGAATGACATGCGGTTCTGGAAAGTCAGCATTTGATGAAGATTATGGTGGCAACCACTGGGGTGGGGACAGATTCTGGTTAGGTGTTTCATCTTTTCCAGACTCTGGTCAACCCACATCAACTGAACATAATATTAGCCAGACATCAATATCGCCAAACTTCTACCCTGAGAATCTTTATCAGTCAGCAATTGTTGGCGATGATGACCAGCCTGATTTATCATTTCAAATGGAGGTGGATCCAAACAAAAAATATTCTGTGTGGTTTCACCTTTCTGAAATTGATTCCAAAATAACTGGTGAAGGGCAAAGAGTTTTCGACATATTGCTAAATGGTGATATTGCATTTGAAAATGTTGACATTATTCGAAAGGCAGGAGGAAGTTATGCAGCCCTTGTGCTGAATTCTACTGTTGAGGCAAGTGGGAGGATCCTAACAATTACTTTTCGAACTAAACCTGGAAGTCATGCGATCATAAACGCAATTGAGGTTTTTGAGGTTATTGTAGCAGAGTCCAGAACTTTAGCAAAGGAAGGTATATGTCCTGGCCTTTTTTTTTTCTCTCTTGCAAACTGACTGAATTTCTCAGCCAACTTGATCCTCGTTTTGTGAGTTTTGTCCCTCACAATCATATTAATATATTTGTTTGACATGCTATTTTTATTTTCTTTTAATAAACTATCAATTACTTTTTCCTTAACCATCTCTCGGTATGACTTTGTACCTGACATTTTAATTGTTCACCAAATGTTACAGCCATGTTGAATTTTGATCGGCATGCCAAAACTAAGAAAACGGTCGAAGCACAGAATGCAAACTTACTTCTGGTGCACGACTCTTTAGGGAATGCTAGATAACTTCAAACATAGTGACCTCAGCTATTTGATATTTTTGTAATTATACTGAATGCAACATGGCTAAAATTTTTACTATCACATCTTTAATTGTTTTCATGCTCTCTTCTATAAGCTTGTTCAATAATTTCTCTACCTACAAGTGTATAGTTGGTAGCATTTTACTTGTACAGAACTTGCAGATCTGTTTTTCACTATGTATCTGTTCATCTCCAAATGGCAGTGAAAGCTTTGCAAAATTTGAAGACCTCTCTGGGACTTCCTCTTCGTTTTGGTTGGAATGGCGATCCATGTGTTCCTCAGCAACATCCTTGGAGTGGAGTTGATTGCCACTTTGACCGCAAAATTGTCAAATGGGTTATAGATGGACTGTACTTTCTCAATCTAAAATTTGTTTTTATATGCAGTTTTATGATTAGATTAAAAGCTATTATACTCTCTCCTGACTGATAAAACTTAGTATTTCCAGAAAATTAAATTAATACTGTGAAATATTTAACTGTTAGATTCAGCCACTTATAATTACCCAAAACTTTTTTTTGCTTGGATAAGTAGAATCTCTTAGTTAATATGATGTATCGTTTAACTACCAAATAGGGGTTCTAGCGCATGCTTTAATCACTTGTTAAATGACAACTGGAGTTGACATCGAATAACTGTGCTCAGAATATGACTTAAGAAGACTTCTAGTCATCTTTTGTTCGTGGCAACTTGGACAACCAAACTTTTAGATGCATTGGCTTGTGTGCATAACTTTTGAATGAGAAACTTCTGTAACAGCTATTGTACTACTGACTACATATACTTCCATTTTGCAGAGGACTAGACAACCAGGGTTTAAAGGGTTTCTTGCCAAATGACATTGCTAAGCTGCAGCACTTGCAAAGCATGTAGGTCATTGTTTATGGTAGAAAGTCTTGCTGCTTTTATTTTCTTTATTCTGCTTCCGAGTAAATTATATTATGATTTTCCTCAATCATTGTTATGGTATTTATTACATTTTACTGCAGTATAGGAGTGTCTAGTGTAACTGTTCTTTTCCTGTTAAATTCATTAAAGTCTTACTAACTTGTGTCTGCATTTGTATTACAACTTTTGAAAGGTTAACATGTTTTCTTTTTCCTTATTTTTCTGAAGAAACTTTAGTGATAACAGCCTATATGGGGGCATTCCATCCTCTCTTGGCACAATTGCTGGATTACAAATCGTGTAAGTTAATCTGTTTCTGCTCTCTGTCATCAACGCAAGGTGCAACCTTGTCATGCTATCTTCGTATTTATTCTGAAAGCTTTGTCCCATTGGGGTTTTGTTCTTTTTCTTTTTCATCGAGTCTACTATTGGATCTAATTGGCAAGGCTTTGATGGATGGTCAACTCAGATTTTTAATATTTGAACTACTAGTATTTTACAAGCTGATGCATGTTTAATCTTGACAGTTTGCACAATGATTGCATCTTCATCTTGGCTTTAGTTATTCAATTGCTGTCTCAAAACTGGTCTACCCTATGAAGCTTCATCTCTGATCTTCTCTCTGATTAGAACTATTTTGATGATATATATAAGAATGTTAACTGAGACAATGAATTGTCCTTTTTAATATGGAAAATTGTTCTGATTTCTCCTTTACACATCAGAAAGCCTTTGTTTCCTGAGAGGTGCCTATATTGTAATTATTTCAGTTATGTTCATATTCTGTATTCTTAATGAAATTGTATATATTGTTTTTTTTTTTTGCAAACGTCATGTTGTCTTAAAATCTCAGCCATGAGATATAGAAAAGGATGACAAATGCACAAGGTTTTCATCAACATGAGTTCTAGGGAAGGTCAACATATTCAACCCTACCCTATAAGCAAAGATGATATTGCCGTGGGATATATGATAGTAATAATTAATTTGATGAGTTTATTACTTTCCAAAAATTAGCATCAAGCATCTTAATCAAATCAAGTTGAGTCAAGTCAACTATGGCTATGTTCAATAATTTGATTCAATTAGCTGCAACATTATTTATTCAGAAACATGTTTCTTTTATGCTTATCTATGTAATTGCTGATTCCTATCTTGAAGTTAAAGTTATAAAAGGACAAATCCTTTCTGCATTAAGTAAATCTTGACCAGGTTAGGGCTCTAGTTTTGTAGGTCCATCGGCTAGAATGTGGAAAGAAACAGTAGATGCTTTTTGTTTTTGGTGCAGGAGTCCATTATTCACAAATAAAGAAATGCATTAGTTGCTAATTATATGTACTTCCTTGTAGGGACCTCTCCTACAACCAACTCAATGGATCAATTCCTCAGAGCCTTGGCCAGCTGATGAAATTGCAAATACTGTAGGATTGACTGCTGCAATCAGATCTTTTTGGATTTTCTGCAACTGATTTAATGTTGAAGTTGCTTCTTAATTTCCTTACAGGAATCTTAATGGAAATCTATTATCTGGAAGAGTTCCAGCAAACCTTGGAGGACGGCCACTTCACAGGGCTAGCTTCAAGTAAGAACAATCTCTTGAGACAATAGTTATTGGTATTTGCTTATCTAAATCATGATTAAGATTCTCTAGTTCTGATGCAGAGGGCTGTCACTCTGTAAATAGTTTGATTGCTGGTGCCTGAATTGCAGTGCCTTTTGAAGCTGGAAACTTACTTCTTCATCTCACCAACTTTAAGTAGATTACTAAATGCTGACTAAAAATGTGGATGCCTTTAAGTGGTCAATGATAGTGATTTTCAACTTCACTTGAGTTTGGAATCGGAAATCTTCTAGTTTATATATCTCTAATATTGATTGATTGAAAAAAAAAATGATTATTGATGAAAATGACATTTTTTTCAAATGGAGGAAACTAATTGATTGCTCGGCCTAGAACTGTGATCCTTCTGATCCATTGCCTTTTAACACGAAGAGTGCGCTTGTCAAATTTAATTTGCATGAATTACCAATGATCAATATGTTCAATTTATTTCACAGTTAGCACTGATTATGACCTATGAGACACTCTTCTAAGTGGGTCAATGATGCATGGTGAGCATTAAATGCTCCCAAGTTCCAAGACAATAAATTCCAAGTTCGACCCTATAAAATTTTAAGAAAATGATATGTATCTAGAGATAATTATGAAAATTCAAAACCACCAAAGTGCAATGCACCATGAAATTAATATGTATTGTAATTTGTTCTTGAATTTTAGTAAACTGTGACTCATTGATTAGGTGGTTTGAGGGATTCAATGTACAAGGGATTTATAAAAGGGAAAGGAAGGAAGATTAGTAGGACATTCTAGTTTTCGGAAATTTATCAAACTTTTGCGTTTCGAACTATTAGCTCTTAATATCTCTGGAAATAGAGAGGGTTCGCTTTTTGTCATCCCATATCTCACTTCTTTTCTCACCTTCTCCTTTGCTCTTCCTTTTTGTTTCACATCAATCAACTAGGCATGATTCCTGTTGGAATAATCCCTTACAAAACTACTGATGGTTAAACATAGTTAGGGATGGCACGGACCACTTGATAAGCACCAGACACAATGAACAAATCTCTTCCCATTTTGGATTGATGCAATCATCTCTAAATGCAGCTGTACTCTCATGATCAGCCTCATGCAGCAGGTGAAACGAACAATTAGTTTGGTTTCCTACACTGATAAGCTGCCGCAAGCTCTACATAGCCGTTGAGACACATTCGGCTATTTATTTATTGATGAGATATGGAATTCCCTTAATTGATATCCGATTAACGTATGCTCCACATTATCGGGATGCTTACTGTCAAATGTGCAGTTTTACAGGTAATGCAGGTCTATGCGGAATTCCTGGATTACCTACATGTGGTCCCCATCTCTCGGTTGCCATAAAAATTGGCATTGCTTTTGGTGCCCTGTTTGCATTGCTGCTAGTGGTCCTCTGTGTGCTGATCTGGTGGAAAAGACGGGAGAACATCCAACGTGCCCGAAAGATTGCAGCTGGTAATTGTTGTGGATCGATCAATTCCGAAAGAGAAGAGGTCACATGACCTCCTGTTCTAACCTTGTCTTAACTTATCGACCTTGTTCTCTTGTAGCGAGGGAAGCTCCATATGCCAAAGCCCGGACACAGTTTGGGCGTGATGTTCAAATGACTAAGCACTATCGGCCACATGAAGCTCGCAACAACGCCGAGAGTGGTTCCAACTTACTCTCCTGAATCCTTAGGATTGTGCCATGTGCCAGTTCTTTGAGCATGTTATTCTTTGTATTACTTCCCCCCCCCCCCCCTTTTGGTTGGTTTGATTAGAGAAAAGGAGTCAATGTGATGATTATGCTACCGCTACCATTTTCCTTTCCCTCTCCTTAAGGAATAGGTCGTCGTCGTCGTCGTTCTTGTAGTAGCCTGCTTCAGGTTTTGTTGTAGAAATTATAGAGAAAGAATGTTGGTCAAGCAGATTGTGAATACAAGTTTCATCCTTCTTATTTTGGTGGCTGTATGTTCTTCTCAAGAAGGCTATTTTGTTTATCAACATTGAAGGAAAACTTATTTGTGAGTTCACAGAACCCATTGATTCAGAGGGTACAGAGGAATGCAAAAATGTATATTAACGTATGAGTTTGCCTTGAGTTGACTGGAGCCAAATCGTCTATCTATCTGATCTATACTGGAAACATCTAATATCGAGAGTCGTTGTTGTGGGTGGCGCTCCGCTGTGTTTCTGTCGCCGGCGAGACGCCACAGCTACAGTGATCGCTGGACGCAGTGGAAGAAGGGATGCCAACTCTATCTGCATGTTTTCCAATCCCTTTTCCCTTCTCACCCACGAAACATACCACTACGAAACGACAACAGTATCAGCAATAAGCTGCAGTAATGTGAAGCTCTCGATCAACAACGTTGAGATCTCCACACCACCATCAAACATGCACCTAATTTTTCTTCCCTGTTGAGCCGCCCACCAGACTAACGTGAGTGACACAGTTAACGAAACGAAGCCATTAATTTTGACTCCATCCAACCTCCCTATCCATCCATTTAGGTGGTGTCAGATAATGGATCACGAGCTTTCCCGCTTCTCATCATCACAATCTGCTCCTCCTTTCTCCCAGTCGGTAAAACCCTTATCATCAACAGTTCCAGAGAACGATGAAGCTACCGTGTTCTTTCTCCCGCTCGGTCGCCCCCCCATAGACGTCGTTTTCTCCGCTATCTGCGGACTGTAGCCACTCAGGATAGTGAACGCCTGTGACCCGGCACTTCATTGTCAGTAGCCACCGCTTCCTTTCTCCTTTGGTGCGACCAACTGTTCATCTCGTTCCTATATAAAAGCGAACGGGAGGAAATGGCGTCTCGCGCTTTCCCGGTTCTTCTTCCTTCTCTTTTTGCTCTGCTATATATGTCCACAAATCTGTCAGGATCGGGTTTTGCTGTGCGGTTTTTGTTTAGGTCCGGAGCCTTCTTCACGCATGGCGCTGGTGAGTAGACTCGAGGATTCAATACAGGATCGACATATAGAAGGTCGAATGTTACCATCACCAACAATACATTTATTCCCAGGTGTTGCATGCCACGAGAACGAACAAGAACGGGATCAAGACACTCCTTACAGCTGAGTACTGAGTACAGTATGTTGTCGACTATTTACAACATATTAAACTAATGATTGATGATCTTGCTTTGATAGATCACTCACTTTCTGATGAAGAGTTACTCGTCTACATGCTTAATAGACTTAGTTCGGAGTTAAAAGAACTGGGCGCAACACTTTGCGCATGTGACTCTCCAATTTCCTTTGAAGAATTTTACGACAAGCTGACAGACTATGAAAATTACCTGAAGCATGACTCTAAGCTGCCAAGACCTCTGCCAGGACCTCACATCACAGTTCAATTCAACCACACATCGAAAGGACACAATCACAAATACAACAAAAATGCTTCAAAAGGTGTGACCAACTTTCCTACTACCTCTATGAGCAACCACCCATCGCTTCCTCCTCCATATTCTCCGCATCTTAACCATCGTCCGAACACTTCATTTTCACCACGTCGCCTCCTCCTACGTTTCAATAACCAGTTGTATGACAGTTGTACGACAAAATTGGTCACACTGCCAAAATTTGTCGGTCTTAACCTCGCCCCCCACCTCCATCAACTTAGCCTCAGGCAAATGTCTTGACTGCTCCTTCTAACAGTCAATCTAATTAGATTATGGACTATAGTGCTTCCTACTATATCACTTCCGATCTCTAGAATTTGTCACTCCACAATGGCTATGGCGGACATGAAGACATCATCGTTGGTGATGGTAAAAAGATTCCTATTACTCATATTAGTTCTACAAAGTTTAATTTCAATACCATTTCTTTCACACTTGATAATGTTTTGTATGCATCTTACATCAAAATAAATCTTATTTCTGTCTCTAAATTCTATCAACAAAATCATACTTCCATTGAATTCTTTTCTGATTACTTTCTTGTCAAAGACTTGAGCACAGAGGCATCCCTAGTTTACGGTCTGAATAAAGACAACATCTACGAATGACTGTCAGCCCTGTTTCTCAGTCAGCCTACTGCCAACTCATCCACTGCTACTCTAGTTGGCATATGACATCATCGGCTTGGTCATCCCTCTACATCTCTTCAACAAAAATTATTTTCTCGCTATTCAATTCCGGTTTTTAAATCTAGTAAGGTTATTACTCATTGTGATGCTTGTCTTAGCAATAAGAGTCATCAATTGCCTTTTGTACCTCCTCTCTTTCCTGCTCTAAACCATTTGAGGTAGTTTATACTGATGTTTAGGGTCCTGCATCAGTTGTTTTTTTGATAAGTCTAGATCCTATGTTGTCTTTATAGACTATTTTACGAAGTACACATGGTTATATCCTCTTCGTCAAAAGTCTGATGTCACTGTTGTCTTTTCTAACTTTAAAAACTTGGCTGAAAACTACTTTCAGACCACTATTAAAACTATCTATTCTGATGGAGGGGGTGAATATCAAGCCCTTGCATCTCATCTATCTGCTTGTGGTATTCAACATCTTAAGTCCCTCCCATATACGTCTCAATTGGTTGGTTCTACCGAACATAAACATCGTCATATTGTTGAAACTGGCCTAACATTACTACATCAGGCTTCCATGTCATCTACCTTTCAGTCCGTAGCTTTTCAAACAGTTGTCTACCTCATTAATCGTATGCCCACTCCTATTCTACACTATCAATCACCATTTGAAAAGCTCTTTAAAAAATGCCCCAATCTACAAACATTGAAAGTCTTTGGTTGTCTCTATTATCCGTGGCTACGTCCCTACAATTCTAATAAAATGCAACCTCGTTCTCGCCTTTGTATTTTTATCGGATATTCTCTTGAACATAATACTTTTTGATGTTATGATCCTCACTCTGCTAAAGTCTTTGTTTCCAGACATGTCACTTTTGTAGAATCTATTTTTCTCTTTCATGATCATAGGCAATCTGTCGTCCCATTGAGTTCCTCTGACACATCTTCATCCCCCCACATGCCTTTGTCAGATCCACATTCTCTTGTTACTTTTGTTCCACACCTTTCTTCTTCCTCCTCTCCTTCGGCTCCTCTAGCTTCTCCTCTTCTAGAACCCCAGCCTTTGTCCTCCAATAGTCAGGTGATTCTATCATCCTTCCGTCTGACTCCACTAGTGGTAACCCTCAGCTCTTATCCTCCAATAATGTTATACCCTCCTGGCATTCAATGTAAACTCGTTCTAGAAGTGGTGTCTTTAAACCCCGTCAAGTTCTTAACCTCCATGTTAGCACTACACCTTCCCCCGACTCTGCTGAACCGTCTTCCTTTTTTCAAACCCAAAAATCTCCTCATTGGCGTAAAGCCATGTGTGAGGAATATGATGCTCTTCTTCATAATGCTACATGGACCCTTATTCCTCTCATTCCACACAAAACATTATCGAGTATAAGTGAGTCTACCGAATTAAGTGAAAGCTTGATGGTTCGATTGTTTGCTATAAAGCACGACTTATGGCTAAAGGGTTTCATCAACGCCCTGGTATTGACTACATTGAGACATTTAGTCCTGTTGTCAAACCTACTACAATTCGGCTAATTCTAAGTTTGGCAATATCCAAAGACTAGTGTTTACGCCAATTAGATGTTAATAATGCTTTTTTATAAGGGACTCTTACTAAAGATGTCTTTATGGAACAGCCTCCAGGCTTTATACATCCTCAATATCCATGGCATACATGTAAACTCCAAAAAGCCATTTATGGACTTCGTTAGGCCCCACGGGCCTGGCATACTGAACTTGGTATATACTTGTCTTAAGCTGGCTTTATTAACTCTAAATCTGATGTCTCTTTATTTCTACACCAACAACATGGGTGCACTATCTATCTTCTGGTCTATGTGGATGATATTATTATTACCGGTGATAACTCTATAGAGGTTCAAGTGTTTATCAAGTTATTGGCCGATAGATTTTCTCTTAAAGATCTTGGCCACCTGAATTATTTTCTCGGTGTCGAGACCACGTTTACATCATTTGGTCTCTTCCTTTCACAGAAAAAGTATATTCATGACTTACTGTTGAAGACAAATATACAGGATGCAAAAGAGGTTACCACTCCTTTATCCACCAGTGACTCATTTAAATTATGTGATGGCACTCCTGCTACAGACTCTACTCAGTATCGATAGGTCGTTGGCTCCTTACAATATCTCACTCTTACTCGTCCAGATATCTCCTTTGCAGTTAATAAATTATCTCAATTTATGCATCGACCGTCTACTTTACACTGGACTGATGTCAAACACGTTTTGCGTTATCTTAAGGGAACCATTAATCATGACATTTTTCTTCGCAAACACTCTCCCCCTCAGCTTCATGCCTTTGTTGATGTTGATTGGGCGGAAAATACTGATAATAGAACATCCACATCAGGTTATATTATTTTTCTTGGTGCTAACCCGATTAGTTGGAGTTCTAAGAAATAAAAGACAGTTGCTAGGTCTACTACTGAAGCTGAATATCATGCTATTGCCACTGCTACTACTGAACTTGCTTAAGGAGCTTCACATTTACTCTACTTTTACGCCTATTATTTACTATGACAATATCGGTGCGACTTACCTTTGTGTTTTCCACTCCCGCATGAAGCATATTGCCATTGACTTTAATTTTGTGCGAGGTCATGTTGTCTGCCAGCAGCTCCGTGTTTCTTATGTTCACACGACCGATCAACTTGCTAACTCTCTCACAAAGTCTCTGGCCCGCAAACCCTTTTCCTTACATTGGTCCAAGATCGACATCCTTGACAGGAGCTCGATCTTGCGGGGGCATGTTAGCTGAATAGAACTATAACTGAACGAGAATATCTCGTTCATCAATTGAGGAAAATCCTCAACTGAATCTTGTATCAATAGGTGCTCACATAATGAATAATATGGGTCTTTTTGTGTTCTCACCTCTCTTTGTCACGAGTTCCTTAAAATAAACCCTATAGGCAAGGTTGAGAATTGGGAACCAAAGAAACCTAAAAAAAATCGTCTTAAAATTATAGACGATAGCCCGAAACCATTATGTCTTTCGGTAATCTTGATTGGTTTATGTTAATGTAGGTTCCTTTGTTGGAGACACCTGACGGTCCCATCTTCGAGAGCAATGCAATAGCTCGTTATGGTATGAATTGGCTGCACGCATAATGCCGAGTTCTAAGAACTTAGAAAACGCTAATGTTTCTCGATCTTCTAGTTGCTCGCCTGAAGGCTGACAACCCTCTTTGTGGCTCTTCACTCTTGGAACATGTAAGTTTCAAGAGCTTACCATAGTCATACAACATATATACATACATGCTTGAAATCAATCATGGTAACAGGCCCTCATCGAGCAATGGATTGACTTTGCATCCACGGAAATCGATCCTAATATCGCACAGTGGTTCTATCCAAGACATGGGCTTAAGCCTTATCTTGCTGCGGTGAGTGAGTGTAGTGACATGATCATGATTCAATCTTGCACATATGGATACCACCACTAAATGAGAGAGAGAGAGAGAGAGTGCCATTTCCTAGGCTGAGGAAGCTGCGGTAGGCGCGTTGAAGAGGGCACCGCGTGCTCTGAACACCCATCTCGCATCGAAAACTTACCTTGTCGGTCATTCGGTGACCTCGGCTGATATCATCATGGCGTGCAACTTGTATCTTGGATTCCTATGTATCATGACCAAGAGCTTCACTGCAGAATTCCCTCATGTCGACTGATACTACTGGACCATGGTCAACCTGCCAAACTTCCGCAAGGTGTTGGGTGAGGTGAAGCAGGCGGACGCCGTTCCACCTGTGCCGTCTCAGAAGAAGCAAGCTGAAGCTGAAGAACCTGTTAGGTCGAAGGTGGAAGAAGAAGTCGCGGAGAAGGCAGTGGAATTGGAACAAGGGAAGAAGTTGTACCGGTGGACCCAGGTTGACATTTCTGATGAGGGAAACAGGGAGAGTGTCAACGCCATGATTGGGGAAGAAGACGCCTTCCAAGGAGAAGCTCTACTAGATGCGACGTGCTTCGAGTAACCTGCACTAAGTAAAGCCTGTCGGTGCATGTAGACATCTCGGTCTAACCTCCTCAAGCAGGAGGTTCAAGCAATGCACAAATGAAGTAGTAAAGATGAATAAGATTGATGTTGGAGCCCTTTATTCTGTCAAAATCTATGCTTCAACAGGTACCCATGACCAAGATCTGAGCCCTGGTGATGCAGAAAGCAGGAACAACAAACACAAGTACATAACATCACAAAATAGATACATGGTTGAGTTTTTGTTTTGTCAAACTAATGATTCAACACATTGTTTACCAAGATCTGAGCTCATACTATGCGAGGATCAGAAGCACCACCACCACTTGACGAATTCACCAAAAACACTTCAAGAAGGAGGGCAGATCTTTGACGACGCTTCACTAGATGTCTTGAGCGCGTGGAGTGTTAACCCACACTAGTTGCAGTTCCACTTCACCACTCTCCACATTTCGGAGCCGAAGGACAACATCTTGGGCTACCGTACCATCTTTTCGAGAAATATGGCTGTCGTCGGCTAAGCAATTTTGCCTACTTGGTCTCACCGTTGTGATTCTGGTGACATTTGGAATACCTGCCAAATCCATCTTGACAGCATCCATGAATGGCTGGATGTCAAGCTCCGCATCCCCCATTATATCATCCGGTGTAAATGTGTCTTTGTCATAAACTTCCTGTAAATCCACATCAACGACAACATAGGAACTAGTTGCAGGACTTCATAGCTCACGATTAGTAGCTTTCACTAGTCAATTTGAATGAAAAACAAAAAGTATATCTTTCATGATATTAAAAACGAAACTAGAAATTGAATTTTTTTTCTTATGAAACTAAAAATGAAAATGCTAAAGATAAACCTGGTTGTCTTTCACAATACTTCAAGATTATTAAGAGAAAATAAGATAGAAAAATATGGTTCTAAATTTTGTAAGTTCTCAGTTCTACACATTCATACCCCTTCATTGAACCGAAGACATTCAGTAACTACATCACACTTTTTTCTTTTCTGACTGCCTTTGTGTACCCTTGATCTGTCTGCAAGGCACAGACTGTCTACTTGTCTTGCAGTATTATATACAAGAACCACATAACTGGCTAAAAGTAAGTTGTAAAGGAGGTGAGCTTTATTGGCCTAGGATTATCATATGATTTGTAATAAATTTCGATACCTACAATTTTATGATATATATATATATATATATATATTGCAGATATAGTTGTCTTTCTCTTGATACCCAGCCCACCTGAAATTCATATAGTTGTCTAGTCAAGCATAATTTGAACCAAATTTAAGCAGGAACCTACAACCATCAAATTGTTATTAACAAATATTTGTGCTTAGTTTAAACCGAGGTCAATGCCAAACTCGATTCAAGATTGAACCAGATCTTCTTTAATTATGGCTTAGTTAATACCCGCAGCATAATGGCTGTCTGTAACTTCAGCTCATCCAATATTGACAAAATAACTAGCAAGAAGCTTGGCTTGCGCAAACAAACCATTCAGCACTAGAAAGCAAGATATGGAAATAATAGAATAGCAGCATATCAACGGAGAAGTGATGCTTACAAGCTTAAGTGGTTGAATGGGATCTGTGATACAAAGAGTCAGGTCTTCGTTCCACTCTGGATTTAGACTATTCTTTTTTACGCTGGTCTTCAATTTCTACTCAAATGAACGATAATACAAAATGGAGTGAGCACCAACATATTGGATTTATGAAATCAGATATTCCATATGAATCAATTATGCGACACCAACTAAAGCAAAGAGAAATTGATAAATGGCTTTTTACTGTCAATTGAAGATGTTGCTACCTGGAAACATTATCAAGAGGTACTTACTACTAACACCGTTATCCACAATAAGTTTCCATAAAATATGACAAAGTTATAGAGTACAAGCTTGCATGGCTAACTTCATAAACCACCACTTGCATGAGCAATAGTCAAGTTCAGTACATTTCACTCTCTCGCTTGCTTTTTCACATTAGTCTGAATATGTTATCTAACATAGGAGAGAGAACTTTGGTTTCAGTTCACCTTCTGAACCACATAAAATTAGCCTGTATATTGAATTTAAAAAAAAAACTCATGAAAATAGTCTTTCCTTCTGTCAACTTTTGCATCTCACTGATTGCACAGTTAACTTTCTTCAAATTTTTTTATGCCACATTAACTTTTCATAATGTTTCAACCTCTAGCTACGTGATTCAGAGGTCCAGAGGATCTATGAGTGTAAAATCCTGCTCGACAGTGTACAAGAGGGAACACAAAAGGCCAAGTTGAGCCCAAATTACTTAAATCAAACGTGAAGTTGACCAGCGACAACCAAGGAAGAAGAAGAAGAAAGTGATCTTGAGAACATATCTCCTCTCTTAGATTGTTAATATCATATTTAAAATTGACATTCTATAATGTCTCCATAGCTTTCTTTTTCTTTATTCAAGTTTTATGGTTAGATCATAGAAGACTTAACCAATTAATCTTTAGCCCTAAGAAAAAGCTACTGAAAAAAGGATTAATAGACCTTAGTCGTGCGAAATCCAGCTACACCTGATTCAGGTGAAGGAACCTTGACGACACAAGCAGGTCAGCGCCGAGTGTAGTGCGCATAGCCAGAAAATTTTGGCATAGATCACCAAAAACGGATTTTGCCGTTTTGTATTCGAGGAAAACCATCAGCAGCTCTATAATCAAAGACCAGCCTTAACAAGCGGACCCCCAAAAGGAGAAAGAATCTAACATTCGAAACCCTCTCCACACCAACAAAGGTGTCATGGTCAGAGCCAAATCAAACACCGTGGTGGAAGGCAAATCAAATAATTAGAAGATGAGAAAGTAATGGGTTGGAGGAGAGATCACCTGATCGCCCATGCGGAGGACGACGTAGGCGTCGCTGCCCCCGGCGTCTCTCGAGGCGAGGTTGACGCCCCTCTGCACCCGCACCCGTAGAAGCCCCAAGACGTTCTCCATCCGTTTCTTTTTACTTGATCGATGATCGATGGACGGACTCCTCCTTCGAGACAGACCGAATCACGTGAGACGGCGGCGCTGGGGCGGCGAGGACGACGATCTCGGAACGAGGGAAAGCAGTCTACTTAAAGTGAGAATTGTCCGAAACAGAGAAATCGCTACCCGCGCTCGTCTCTGCTGATGTGGCACCTAGGCAGCTGCTTATGAAACGTGGCGCCCACAGTGGTCTCTGTCCGTCAGTTCTTTTACTTTGGAGGACACCAAGAGAGACGTCACAAGTATCTCCGGTCCATCCCCTCGCTCGCTGTACCTAGCTTTTTAATATTTAATTTTATAAAATAAAAAAAATTATATTTAAATATTTATCATTAAAAAAATTAATCTTATTTAATGAATGACATAAAAATAATAAACAATAAGATAATTTTGGTAACGAGCTAATTACAAATTAATTTCTATATTTAGATTTTTTATCATTTTAGTTTCTTGATTTTATAAATTTTATATTGAAAATTCTTATAGTTATAAAATTAAAATATTTAACTTCATTTACCGTAGTGCGGTTGGCTTTATTAATGAAAGATACAAAATATGAATGATTGTTCTAGTGATGGTTGACGATAATGATACAATGGTTAATCTTTCTAATGTCGATCGGAACATTAACGATGAGGAGAAAGATAAGGTAAAGCGATGGGGCATCATTGGTGCCACACCGCTCTTCCTCTTATGGTGTCACTCTGCATCTACATCGATGTCGGAGGAAGAAGAAGAGGTATGTGAGACAGTTTGTGTAAGTGTCATGCTTAAATCTTTGAACGATCACTTCATCCAATGGTGTAGTGTATTTGAGGAAGGGGTGGTGGGTGGTGAGGAGATAGGTTGCGAGCGAGCTTAGCAAAGAGACACGCTTTCTTCGAGCTCTCGAGCTTTAGCTGATGCATGAATGATGCATACGTCGTGATCACAATGACATGGTTGCTGACATACTTCCAAATCAGCTCTGCCCAATATCAAAGAGGATTTGATCAAATGATAAGAACTGATCACTATATAAAATAGAGACCCAAAGAGTACAGATCTGATGACATGAGAGACAATAAATCATCATCCTCCTTTCTACTCACATTTGATAATATGGTGATGGACGAGAGTATAAAAAAGATGAACCGACAGATATGACGATTAAGACAATGAAGAAACGACATATCATCACATTGTGATTAGCCTTCAGATTTTGAATCACCATTTTGGCTAGGATTCCAAGATATACTAACTACATCTACTTTGCCTCAACTGCCTCCTCTTCCTCGCCCCTTCTCATCGTCAGTGATGTAAATGCCTTACTTGCCTCCTCTTTCTTCTTCGGCACCAATGCAGATACCTCACTATTCTGCCTCCTCTTTCTCCTTGTCGATGTTGATCCGAACATCAACAAAATCTACCACAGTGTTGTTATCGTTAATCATCACCACAACAACTACCTATGACACCACTATTCACCACTACCATTCAAATTAACTTTTTGTTTATTGTTTTCATATCATTTATACACATGTTATATCTTCCGTCAGTAAAGCCAACGTTATTAGGATAAATAATGTTTTATACTTTACTTCCATAACTATATAAATTTAAATATAAAATTTTAAAGTATAGAGACTTAATTGCTAAAGAGGTCTAACTACGAGGGTAATCTATAATTAGCCTATTACTCTCATTAGAATTATCTTCTTGTTTATCATTTTTATATCATTCATGAACATGTTGTCAAGTGCTATATCTTCCAACGATAAAGCTGATGACATTAAAAATATAGGATAAAAAATATTTCACTTTTATAATTAGAGAGACTTTAATATAAATTTTTTGACTGTAAAAAATAAAATATTAAGGAGGTCTAACTACCTGATAATTGACCAGTTGAGTCGACTTTGAAGTCAATCCAAATAAATAAATAAATAAATGAAATTGGAATTGACTTCTATCCAGGAATATATATTTTAACCAATATGATATATCTTAAGAATTGATGGTAATAAATACCTGAGGTTTAGCTACAATTGATTGTATACTTTGACATAGAATTCAAATCCATTCTTTATAATGTTACAGAAAACAAAATTCTTAAATATTGTATAAAACCCAGTTTATCCAACATCCTCAGTTTTGTAATGTATCTGAGATATTGCCAGGTGCCTCTTTGTCTGTATAATGTTGGAGAAATACTTCAAAGACTTTAATATTGTCAAAATAAAATGCAGTAAAGAAAAATATTAAAGTTCATTGAACTGAACAGTATTTATACAGGTTTAGAAGGAGAGATTTGTGAAAAAAAAAGTATGGATAGTATAATTGGTACTTCAGTTCAATTAGGAAAGAATAACTCTGTGTCATCTTTTAAAGTCATCATTGTCATTAGCATGTAAAAAAGATGTCGTTTCAAAAAGACAAACAACAATGATGAAGAATGATCGAAGTATTTGTGCATGTCAATCGAATTATTTCATGTAACTTCTTATTCTTGGTGACATTTCTTAGAGATGCTGCGAGGTTCTCTGTGCGGGTTGGATCTCAATATGAACTATGAAGCAGATGGCGGATAACCATTGTTGCCTGGAGCATCATTGGGTCAACTGTTCCAGAACCGGCGAGGACATGCACAGCACGACCTCAACGTGACTTGCATCACTCTGCTGAAGTCAATCCTTGCCACTTCAAATACGTGAAAGCTTCCGTTGCCCGATGAGACCTCTGTTGTTGTTGCAGCATCCCTTCGATGGGCACTATGCCGGCTTACCACATAGAACAGATGAGTGGAGACTCCGAAGCAGACTATGATTCCTGCGTCGAAGAGCATTCCAATTCCAGCAAGCTCAGTTCCCCCATGGGAACGGAGAAGCAGATATCGGTGGATCCGCTATCTTTGATGCAAATGGTGAAGCCAGGCGCTGCCGCCGCCGATCTGATGATGCATCTGCCGTCTCTACCGCGGCCCAAGTTCGTGAGCTGCAGCCTTCCTGGTTCTGCGCTCTCCTCGCCGAAGTTCCACAAGAGTTCCAAGAAATGGAGCAATCTAGCTCGCCGGCACTCGGCCGCCCTCTCTCGGTTCGCCATGGAACAGAGGATGTCCCTGCGAAGGAGCAAGTCGTGCGGGGAGGGGAGATCTTCCTCGCCATCCGATGATCTCATCGATATTTTGTCGACAAGATCGAGAACTGAGTATTCCGGTAATGAAGACTGCGTCGTCCACGAGCCCAGACACGAGAACAGCAGCTTTGAGGATCCCGGAGAACTGCGTCGTCGTCGAGGCGAGGAGAGTGTGAAGTGTGGATGCTTGTTCTTGCCTGGCTTATCCCACAAGAAGAAACAAGTCACCTCACAGGCCTACCAAGCGGAGCCCAAGGCCGAACAGGTGCAGATAATGGAGGCAACCAGAGAAGACGAAGAAGAAGAGGCTACCGATAAGGGCAGGACGAGCGCTGTCCGGCGGGCGGTTTCCCTCGAGAAATTCGACTGCGGGTCGTGGACGTCGTCGTCGTCGCCCGGTTTGGGTGGCGATGTTGATGACGGTGTTCAGTCTTGCTTCGACTTGCCACTGGAGTTGGTCAGAAGCGGCCACAACGACACCGACTCGCCTGTTAGTGCGGCCTTCGTGTTCGACGGAGATCGCAAGGGAGTTCTGAAGAAGAACTCGTCGAGGTTCGGCTCGAGTAAGTCGCAGGGGTCGTCGTCGAACCGCCATGTGAGATTCTCAACGTCGGCGCCCATCTCTTATCCAGCATCACCATCCTCCACCTGCATCACGCCGCGGTTGCAGAAGGCGAGAGAGGAGTTCAACGCGTTCTTGGAGGCACAGAGCGCGTAGCTTCGAGCGCAGGTGTGCATGTTGATGCAGATGAAGTAAACATTCTTATGAAGATTGCCTGTATCCCATCTGTAACCTTATGAAACATTCCTTTCTGGTTATATGTATACAAATACCCGATTTAATGTATTAACCAATCTGCATTTTCGTGCACTCTAAAGCATAGGTTAATCTCCAGTTTCCCAGTTACTTCATTGATGTAATTGTCTTCAATCTTACAGCGAAGCACATCTTTATTTCCAAGTGTTTGTCTGCTGATTCATTCTCGTGTGTGAGCCAGACGGGGACCGATCATGTTGAGCTCGAACATCCTGACTTCTCCGGCGACCGACCGCAGTGTCTCGTCTAGGACGTAGGGCGTGTTGTCGAAGAAGATCTTGGTGGCGTTCAGGAGCTCCCTGCAAGGGTCACGGCGCATGGCAAGGGTGCCGTGGTAGTGGAAGTACTTGATCCTCCCCCCTGTTTCGTGAAGGCTCGGCCCCGCTGCGTTCTGCGAAATGTGCACGCCGGTGGCAAACGCGCTCCGCGGCTGGATTGCGTACTTGCGATCCCTCCTCACCTTCCTCGACGCGTCCCGGTACACCAGCTTCTCAATGCCCCACATCCTGCGTGCAGCACAAACGAAAGCCATGGAATCAGCATGCGAGGAGGGAGAAGATAGCGAGTCCTCCATTATAGTGTAAGCAAGCAACAAGAATTGATATGAACCAGAATGAAATGGCGGCTACCTCGAAGTCTTCCCGGAATCTTTGAATTGGCAGAGCGTGTTCGACATTGGCATTTGCTCGATCGTGAACTGCGTATAGCTGGAGAATGATTCGAGCAGTGGTTCCAGGTTGATTTCCGATGGCAGGTAGATGAACTCATCCATGTCGAAGACGAAGATCCACTTCGCCATGAACTTGTACCTATGCAAGCAATCGTTGAGCACCAGGAACTGGTTATGGTAGTAACCATCGAACCTCTCCTGCTCCTTGACGTCCTGCAAGGTCAGGAGGCCCTTCTCCATCCACGGCCTCAACACCTCCATCACGTCCCGGTGGACTCCGCCGGCGTCATGGATCACGAAGTGCGACTTTAAGCCGAAGAGCTTCGCGTGATAGGCGATCCATTCCCTTACCCGCTGCGGACTAAGGTCGCCGTAGAGCGGAGATCCGCAGTAGAGGCAATCGTACTTCGGCGGCGTTGAAAACATCGTCACGTTGACGCTTCCGGGAGCTTCCTCCATCGCAATGAACCTCTCTTCCGTCTCCGCCGCCCGGTCACTACCACCGCCGGTGGTGGCACGGAGCACGAGGCACCCTCCGGTGCCATCGGCCCCGACATCAACCGAGAACGTGCAGTTCACGACGACGACGGTGTAGACGCGGCCGTAGCCCGAGTCGGGAAGGATGGTGCGACCGGAGGCAGTGACAGAGCTGTTGTCGTCGCCATGGAAGGTAAGAGGGAGCCACTCGCAGATGAACAGAGGCTTGGCGAAAACATGGAGGGGCTTGGAGGCGAGGCCGACGACCGCGAAGCTGTTCGGGCCGCCGCGGTATGCACCCATCTGTATGAAGAGGTAAGCAGCGGAGCCGACACCGGTAAGAGCTCTCTTCACCACGGAATCAGAGGTCAGCTCTTCCTTCATCAAGCTACGAACGGCAGGAGACGAAACGTTAGGAGGTGGCGATTGGGGCCATGACAACTTATATGTAGTGGAAGAGGAGATAGTAATCTCAGAAGGAAGAAATTGCATGATGAGGATAACCAAAGAGCATAAAAGGACGAGGGAGACGAGAAAGAGCTTCATATAAGCATTGTTGCAGGTAACACCTGCAAATAATGTTTTCCCCCCTTTGAGCTTCTCCATCCTCATTCTCAGACTCTAATGGAAGCTCAAATCCACGACAAAACCACTCAAACATGCTTTCTTTCTTTCTGGAGTCCTTGTACTCATTGGCTTCGGATTCCATCGAGTGAAGAAGAGGAGCAAAGATTACGCTCAAATCCACGAGAAAAAGAGTCAAGCACATACGTTCCAGATAATGACAATACAAAGAAATGTGAGGACTAAAAAGGAACAGAGAGACATTGCAAAGCGAGAAAATGAAATGATTAACATAAATTTGTAGTAGACCTCATTCTACTAATCAACATCAGATTGAGATATTACAACAATTATTGTGTAAATATAAAGCTCAAATACTTTGATCACTTATTAGAAAACAGATAAAAGGCAGGCATACCACACTCCACACGCTTGTCAAAAAGTCACTCCGAACTCGCACAAGGGCATTACACCCATATCAACGACAAAAGCTCGGCCTGTTCACAGCTCCCTCTACGAGAAGATGAAAGGGGCATCCAAGAATTCATCGCTGCAGTAGAGACCCGGGCGCTGCTTGTACTGTGAAATAGCCAAGAACAGCAGAGCTCACGGTAAGGTGTTATTTTCTCCTCTTTCACTCCAAAAGAGAAAAAGAAGTCACAGTTTTCACGAATATGGAAAATATAGGATGAGAAACATTGACGAGACTAAATTCATCCAACCACATAAGCATATCACAAGTGCTCAAACATGAGTGTAATATTTTGCATCCAAGTCTGGGATTGCTGTGCTAAGGTAACAACACTTGATAGGGAAAGCAAAGACTGTGCCTGATCAACTGATGAAGATTAGTACAACATGCTATTTTACAATGCGTATCAGCTCGCCCGAAACAAGACTAAGCTGGTTATTACTTTTGATGGAGCGATGATCCATCGTGATCTTGTGCTATCCTTCCATTCTTCACCAAAAATTCAATGAACTCAGTCTCATGGTTGCTCGATCCAAAGTTCCCTAGCTGGATTTCCTTGAGTCGATTCAGCATTCCACCGGTAAGCTCTTTTGATGTCCACCATATGTGTTCTTCAGTTATGGAGTAGCACACCTGTATCAGGAGAATTGACGTGAAATGTTTGTTCATGTAATCGAGCTCAAACAAAACCCAGGTATCGGAAGCTGTTAAACCGATTGCAGAGCATCATGACATGACATTACCAGCTCATTGTGTACCACCAAAATCTCCAGATCAGGCATGTGCTTCAGCATGTAGGCGATGGCTTCCATGCACTCCCTGGAGAACAAGATGTTTAACCTTAGGTACTTGAGGTTAAGATATATAGGCAAATATTGTAGGTGTTCCTCCACAGAGAGCTGCTGGAAAAACAATGGATCAAAGGTAGTCATTGGGAAACAGATTGAAGTCAGTCATGCATATGATACGAGTATGAATCACCAAGCAAAGATACCTGATTCCCCAGATATGTAATCGTTAGGGAGCTTGCATGTGAAAGACCCTTGAAGATCTCACTGACACTCCATGCTCCAACACTTGAATTCTGAGGCCTCAGATTGAAAAGAACGATGCTTGCATCGACTAAATTGGCCATGTCGCGAATGAAGCATCCCTGTGCTTTCCCGGAAGTGTAGTGGAACGATAGAAGCTTTGGAGTTGAGATCACGACCTCGTTGTAGGCGTCGAAGATGCAGCGAGACACCGTCAGCCATTTGAGCTCGTTTGCAGTAATCTTCAGCAAGTCAAAGTAGCAATCTTCCAAGCGCAGCTCCTGAAGTACCGGGCAGCTGGAGATCAGCGTGCCCAACGAGGACTTGCAAGACTGGATCCCCTTGAGGTGCATGGTCGTCAGGCTGCCAGGACCGACGCCGTCGTCAAATACCACCTTCCAGAGCGGCAATACCAGTTTCAGGCTGCGGAGCGACTGGCATCGGAGGAGGGAGTCCGGGACGATGCTGCTGCCATCGTGCCCACTGCCGACGGACACCTCCATCTCGACCTCCTCCACGTTCCTCTCTGCGGCGTTCTCCAGCCATCTGCTGACATAACAACGGTTGATGTTCTCGGACATCACGAGACGGAAGGTGCTTATGGTAACGTCGGCGTCACGGGCGGCCCATGCCCCTTCCACGAGCTCCAGCAACGATTCCCGCCGGGGGAACTCCTCTTGACAAAAGTGCAAGGAGGGGACGGCAGACCACAGGCGCCGCCACCGCGCCGACAGGACGCTGGTCCTCGCGGCTTCTCTCGTCGAGAGAAACGACAATATTTGGTGGAGGACGGCATCCGGAAGCTCGCTGATCGCATCGCCTTTCAACTCCGTGTCCACCATGTTCACAAAAGCCCGGAAAGCAGCGAGATTTCTACACGGAATCAATCGATCTCCCATTTCTTTTCTCAAGAAAAAGAAACCGAAAGATAAAGAAATGAAAGATCCGAGATGTTAACCACAAAATAAATCGTCCGGCACAAGAAATCACGCGTCTCATCAGGGTTTACTTCACTAAAGCTTGTTGTTTTGCTTGGAAGCGTTGCATCCAAGATGAGAAGGGGGTGGTGATTGCGGCAAGAAATCGCGAGATTGGGTTGGATTCGAGAAGTAAACGAAGTGGGGGATGGTGATCAAGATTGTTACCTCCTCGCTTCGTCCTTGAGAGCCGGCCGAGGGAAGCCCTAGTAGGGATTGGCGCGGAAGGATCGGGAGCAAGAAGCCAAGAATGGCGGTGGATGGTGTGCGGCACCGGCACCGGCACGGTCAGGAGTGGCGGCTTGTGTATCGGACGGCTGTAAAAGGCAATCAGTTTCACGATGGTCATGTATCTATATCGAACGGCTATAACGTCCCTTGCTCTTTAAGACGTTGACTCGGCGTGGCAGGACTTACCGACACTGGGAGCACGAATCGTAATGCAATCACAGCGATCTTGGTCATCGTCATTGCAGCATCCTCGTCACATCAGCAGCAAAGATGTTGCAGAGTAACAAGTAGGAGCAGTTTGATGAAGAAAAATGTATACAATGTGGAAACTGACTGCACTGGTCTTATTTCACAAAGTATATGACATTATATTACAACAGAAATGAGCATTCAGACTTGCAAATTCTCACATATAAAGAACAACAGTCTGCATCTGAAATTTCACACAAACCTCACAATCCTACCACAAACAAGAGGAAGTTGTGTGAGTAAAAGGTGGCGCAGCATATTGAACCTGAAGTGTTGTGGAACTAGAAGAAGGAGCGTTTGGAAGGAGCTCTGCCCACAGCTCTCATAAAGTTCGCCAGCTCGAACACCCTGGCCACCTTGGTTCCCCTCTTAGCCTCCGCCGACGCCCTCTTCTCCGCCGCCTTCTTGTGCGCCTTCGCCACATCGTTCTGCATCTTCTCCATCGCCTTCGCCCGCTGCTCCTCCAGCTTCCTCTGCTCATGAAAACGAAGGCAAGCATGCACAAGCACAGCTGAGAGCTGCATCATCTCATTCACATCATATGGTATATGGTTGATGAAGGATGGTACCTCGACTTTCTTCAGCCAAGCACTGGCTTTCTCGACCTGCTCGCTCTCCCACCCGCTGATGATCACCTCCTGGCGCTTGCACCGGTTGTTGATCTTGGCCACCTCCGCAGTCTGCCACGCCGATATCTTCGACGCCACCTCCTCCTTCATTACCAGGTGCACTGCGAGCTCGTCGATGGAATCGGCCGCTTCGGAGTCACCACCCGGCGGCGGGCGGCGGGGGGAGGCGATGGGATTGCTGTCGGGGACGATAGCCAGGGGGTTGGTCTCCTCCAGCGCGTCTTCCCCTATCCTCGCCAGCTGGTTCTGCCCGCCATCGACGTTGTTGTTGTTGCTGCTACTGTTGCTGTCGTTGTGCATGGTGGAGCCGGCGACGACCATGGCGCTGAACTCCCTGCTCATACTAGTGAAGTTCTCAACGACGGCGGCGTCACTCCTGACCGAGAGGGAGGACGATGGGTAGCTGCCGCCGTCCCAGATCTCCCTCCGGCGGCCTCGGCTGGGGTAGGAGGGGGTAGCTAGTGGGTGGATGTCGCGGAATTCGTCGTTGTCGCTGGGGCCTTCATGATCATCATCATCATCTGCTGCTGGTGCTGCTGTAATAGTAGTCGGAGTAACAGTGTTGATGCGATGCCTTTGATCATTCAACATGTCCAAGTGAAGCGTATACGGGGGGATGAGACCGGTATAGATATAGGAAGCGCGTCATGTGGATAATGTTAAGCGATAAGATTACTGTAATAATTTTTAAAATATTAGCTAAACTGTTAAGGTAAATTCTCAATAGTCTAATCCTTCCAATATTTTCTTCTCCACAAATGAAGAATAGATGAGTTACTTCTTTTCTTTGTTTCAATACTTCTTTTCTTAGTTTCTATCATGGTATCATAGCTGCTTGTGTAGAACAAGTAGTATTCTTGCTGTCAAACGGCATCAATTCTCCATTGCATTCGCCCGTGAGCAACAACTGCAGTCGTTACCTCCACCATTGAGGCACCACCGCGGCTAGAAAGCCACATGTGCCCTCCTCTCCAACCGGACCCGCAGCTCTAAGTGCAGAGGAACTCCTTCAATGGTGAAGTTGAGTTCTTCTCTCTGCGGCTTCCCCGGCTACTGCACCATCACTTATTCCTAGTTCAAGGCTAGAGCAGAGCAGCCGTTGGCGCCCATCACCTTCGACTGCCCTATTGCTCCTCTGTTCCCTGCTGCCAGATCTAATCTCCGGCTTCGCTCCTTCTAGCCGACAACCCGCATCGCCCTTCTTCCTCCCCCCGCATGCATTGCTTGCTCACGCCACTACCAGCCGCCGCCAGCAACCCTCTTACTTTGTTGGACAGCACCTTATCGCATCTTCCGATTGCTTCTTCCATGCGCAAATAACAGCAAACCAGAGACCTTTCTACTTCCTCCGGCAATGACCTTGCCGACGATGCTGTCCAACTGCGCCTTTCATCTGCCGATAAAACCTACAAGATCGGCACCGACCTCCCGGCATCGTCTCTTCTTCCACTGCTCGTGAAGCTGACCAACGTCCCCGATCGCGAGCGCACTCTCGTCGCCACATCGAGCTTGGTGAGACCCTTCTAACCCACCACCTGCACCTTCTATCACGTTCCGAACTCGGCGCCATCAACTCGCACAATAGGACGCAAACACCGCACTGATTTTGCCTAGCTAGATCGGTGTTAATCACCTGCGTAGCCTCGCCAACGTCGCAACCACGACTCTCTGTCTCCCAGCCTCCTCCTCCACCTCTCCTGCAGAGGAGAGGACGTTTGTCCGCAGAGGTCATCCTCGGCAGTGCCCAGCAAGCACCACCATCTTCCTACATCGTTGTTCTGCTGCGTTTGCTAACCCAACCACGTCGACAGTGTCCGCTATTGTAAACAAGCCACCGATAAGCACACTTCCAATGGACAGTGCCTTCAACCTTGCTCTTGCCTAAAAAGTAGAAATGGAGGGCAGCTTTTAAGCTGGCTACGGTTGAACCACTACTGAGAAGACTTATTATACTAAACACTAGTGTGCCACTACTATCTCTCCACTTGAATCATAGCTTGGAGCTTCCTTTCTTTCACCAACCCCTCCCCTTTCTTTGATTTAACAACTAGCTTCTTCTCACTGTCCTGCTACCTACTACCGAAGCTACTGTACCTTGCTCTAGTTTTCACACAGCTGCGGCCCTCTTCCTCCAGTGGACAGTGCCTCGTCGATCTCCCAACGCCGGCAGTCATCAGCTGCTCATTCCCTTCTTCAATGGTCGATTAACTCCTCCCTCTACTGTCTGCCTTTGCTCCCAATCGAGGTTAAAGAGTTAAAGAGAAGAGTAGGAAGCTGCTACATTTGCCCCTACCCGCCTACCCGGTAACAACAGCCTTCTCTCATATCTCTACTACCTCATGTAGTGGCCTATTTGCATAGCTTGCAACCTTCTTTCTAGCACACACCGGATCTACAAGCCGTTCACCACTGCATATCTTTCAGACCCAAAAACGATAGTGCTTGGTATCCTCTCCCATAATGTCTTAGTCTTCTACCTCTCAAGTTCCAATTATTGTTCCCGTAGGAAGCAATAGTGCTTCTCAACATACAGGGCTTGTATCTATTAATGCTGCAGCCCTCATCCCCGTCAAATTATCCAAAGGAGGAAACTACGCATCCTGGCCTGCTCAGTTTTATATTCTTCTCTTTGGCTATGATTTACTAGGCTATGTTGATGGTTCTTTCAGTTGTCCACCAAAAATGATCACCATCCCGGGGGCACTAAGTCCAGTACAAAATCTGGAGCATAAGTTGTGGTTACGTCAAGATTGTCTAATTCTCCAAGCAATTCAAGCCTCTGTTGCTGGTTTCGTCGCACCACTTATATCTTCATGTGCTACTACTGCTGAAGCCTGGTGCAAGTTGCAAACTATATTGACTAATCGTTCACGCACTCGTATGCTCAGCCTCCTCTCACAACTCATGAACACCAAACAAGAGGGAAGTATCATCGATGATTATCTCCGATATATAAAACTTATTATCGATGATTTAACATTAATAGGGCACCACCTCAGTGATGATGAAATTGTTGTTCACACTCTTAATGGTCTTGGAGTTGAGTATAAAGAATTGGCAGTAGCAATACGACCACGTGACTCATCGCGATCATTTGAGGATTTTCTGATAAGTTGACTGACTACGAGTCATATCTAAAGCATGAAGATAAGTTTCAAGGCCCACCTATTACTGCTCAGGTGAGTCACAAATCAAAAAGGAAGAACAATCAGCATTCTAAACCTATCAACAAAGGACTTGGATAAGCTATGTCTCAAGGTAGCAATATCAACTATCAACAACCTTGGCGACCTGCTCCTATGCATTAACAACGCATAGTCTGTCAACTATGTGATAAGGTTGGTCACTCCGCTAAGGTCCATCGGTCTCATCCTCGACTTTCCGCTTAACAACGCATAGTTTATGTGGTCTGCAGCCTTCCAGATCGTAGTCTATCAGATTAATCGCATGCTTACTCCAGTCCTCTAGGATCAATCTTCTTTTGAAAAACTATTTCATAAACCCACAAACCTTAAAAAACTTAGAGTCTTTGGTTGTATTTGCTATCTTTGGTTACGTCCTTATGCATCACATAAACTAGCTCCACAGTCAAAATCTTGCGCTTTCATTGGTTACTCTCTTGAACATAATGCTTACCGATGCTATGATCCTTTGACTCACAAGGTCTTTGTGTCTCATCAGGTGGTCTTTGTGGAGTCCTTCTTTTCATTTCACTAGTCCAAATCTCTTACTGTGCCATCTACTCTGCTGACTATCCATCATTGGCACATGCCATTATCCAATGAGCCTCCACAAGAATCACCCAGTCCAACTCATATACATGAATAGAGTGCTTCTTCAATACAATATCTTGCTCCCTCTTTTTCCTCTCCTTCTTCTGCATACATACCTCTTGCCTCAGACATCCAGTCTTTGGACACTTAATCACCAATATTTCCCTCACCCCTGCCTACTTCCACTACTGTTCCTCAGTCCAACTCACCCTGTTCTATTACTTCTCCAGCATCCATTCTGCCATCATCTCCTAAACCACTTAGACATCCCATGACAACATGCTCTAAAAGTGGTATTTTTAAACCACGTCAGGTTCTTGACCTCAATACAGTTGTGATTCCCTTTGTTGAGATCTGTGAATCTACCATGATTATTCAAGCCCAAAAGTCTCCTCACTAGCATCAAGCTATGTCTGATGAGTATGACGCCCTCCTTCATAACTCTACTTGGACACTTGTTCCGTTTCATCTCACACAAAATGTCATCGGGTGTAAGTGGGTTTTTCGAGTTAAGCAGAACCTTGATGGGTCCATTGCTAGGTATAAAACCCGTTTAGTGGCCAAAGGCTTTCATCAACGTCCTGGCATTGATTTTACAAAGACATTCAGTCTGGTTATTAAATCCATAACAATCCGACTGATTCTAAGTTTAGCCATTTCAAAAGGTTGGCAACTGTGATAACTTGATATCAACAATGTCTTCTTATAAGGAACATTAACTAACGATGTCTTTATAGAACAACCTCTTGATTTTCTTCATCCTTAGTATCTGAAACATGTCTGTAAACTTCACAAGGCTATCTATGGTCTTCGACAAGCTCCACGAGCCTGGTACAAGGAACTTGGCTCATTTTTTATGTCAGTCGGCTTCTCTAACTCTAAGTCTGATACCTCCTTATTTCTTCGTCAACAACCGGGCAGTACAATATATCTTTTAGTCTACGTGGATGATATCATTGTGACCAGTAATAACTCTATGGAGGTTACAATGTTCATTAAGAAGTTGGTCGCTAGATTCTGCCTGAAAGATCTCGGTCCCTTGAATTATTTTTTGGGAGTGGAAGTAATGTCTACATCTTTCGGACTCTTCTTCTCTCAACGGAAGTATACTCAAGACTTATTAGTCAAGACAAACACGAATGATGCAAATGCTATTTCCACTCCCCTTTCCACTGGTGAATCGCTTCGATTAAATGATGGAAGTCCTGCTACGGATCTTACACAATATCGACAAGTAATTGGCTCTTTACGTATTTGGCTATCACCCACCCAGATATTTCATTTGCAGTTAACAAGCTATCTCAATTCATGCATAGATCGTCTACTACATATTGGTCAGCAGTTAAACGAGTATTACGTTATCTTAATGGTACTCTTGACTATGGTATATTCCTCTATGAAAACTCTTTAATCTAACTTCATGCTTATGTTGACGTTGATTGGGCTGGAAACGTTGATGATAGAACATCGACATCTTGATATATCATTTTTTTATGTGCCAATCCAATCATTGGAGTTCCAAGAAACAAAAGACCGTTGCTCGGTCAACCACTGAAGCTGAGTATCGCTCTATTGCAACTGCAGCTGCAGAACTTAATTGGGTGATAAATCTGCTCATAGAACTTGACATCCGCTCTTCTGTCACTTCTACCATATATTGTGATAATATCGGAGCTGCCTACGTATGTGTAAATCCAGTATTTCACTCTCGTATGAAACATATAGCAATTGACTTTCATTTTGTACGAGATCAAATGATCAACCGACAAGTATGTGTTTCTCATGTTTATCTGAGATCGATAACTCTCTGCCCACTTACAAGCTATTTTCACTTCATAGGTCCAAGATCGGCATCCTTGACAGGAGCACAATCTTACGAGGGTATGTTAAGCAATAAGATTAATGTAATAACTTTTAGCATATTAGCTAAGATGTTGAGTAAAATCTTCAACAGTCTAATCCTTATAATATTTTCTTTTCCTATATAAATAGATACAAATGAAGAATAAATGAGATAATTATTTTTTTATTTTAATATATATTTCCTTAGTTTCTATCAGATAAAGAGGTGGTGATGAGGCTGAGTGCCCATTTGTCTAGTAGGAGAGCGACAGGGAGGAGGAAGCTTCCCGCTTTGTGCAATGCATGCCATACTGAGGTGATTGATGTTTGGCGTGGCACCAACCGAACTACGTGCTTTCCCAAGTGATGACGAACGAAGTAAAATTCTAGTTACACGTACACCCACCTAATCCAGCTTTCTAAGTGGATACTTTTTCTTCTCCTTCACAGCTTTTTTGTATGAGGACATCAGTGATTTGGATTTAGACGTGCAGCCAGAGTTGGAACGCTTACAATAATATGAATGTTGCATCGTGCGTGATTCAACTGAGTGAGCTTAAGATTACTGTAAATGCAATGATAAAAAAAAAAAAGCAGCTTTTGTTGAGTGTAATTTGATCAGGAAGTGCTGTGCACGGTCAAGTCAACTACTGACAAACGTGCTATGTCGGTGGGATCATTCTCCCCCCTTTAATTACCGGGACGCGTGGGCGTACGAGAAGCAGAATCTACCTCTCTCTCTCTCTCTCTCTGTCTTTTCGTGGACCCGTCGACATGCACGCAGGCGTTCGATGGCTGCGTTGCGGGGCGGCGCGGAATGCTCCGCCATGCCCGTCTGTCGACGAACTGCACACTCGCCCGCGGGCTACAACGACACGATGCCCCACCACCCATACCTCGACGACGGAGAGAACAGACACATCCCTGTGACGGTAGTCAATGTTTAGTGGAGGCCCGCCCACCACCAGCGCTGCAACACCCGGGCAGGGTTGACGTGACCGGTTCTTCCCCGGCTTCCGCTGATTGGTTCAGCAGAAGCACTGGCGAAACGCGTATGCCGCACTCGGGATCACGAGAAAGAATCGGGGTGGCCAAGGTGTCGAGAGCGTGCCATGCCTGTGAAAGCCACTGGCCTTGCCGTCCACAGGAGCAGGACCAGCATCGCCCGGAAGAGACGATCGAGTTCTGCCCCTTGCCGACGCCGCCGTCAGCGTCATCACCAACCGATCCATCACATGTTGTATGCTTGGCCAGTCTGCGGGACCATGATCGAGGATCGCTACTGCTCGGATCGCATGATATCTCTCGGTTGGAGTCTTGTCCATTCGAGTTCGTTTGCGTGCACGCTCGGGGAAACACCAGTGATAATTCTGCTCATCAAAAGAAGCAATCTTTTAGTAACTCTTGCAGCGTTCTCCTTCGACGGCCAGCACAAGAGAACCAGCACCGTCGAGGAGGTATCGTATATTTATCTAATTACACAAACAGTTTTCACAAGGCCACAAGAACAGGACTGAAACAAGGAGGCAAAAAACTCCGAAACATCGAAGTATTATGGTTTATCCCAGGCAAATCAACAAACACCTTACCGGCATAAATAATTACGACGACACAGTAAGAAACCGACATGTCCATACGTCCAATACAAACACCTTAAACTGAAGAAATACAACATAATCTTCCCCAATCATATTGAAATCGATTAAATCATTCATAGACGAGTGCTTTACTATCCCCAATCATAATCCTCAGTGTTGAATTTGCAAGATGGAAAACTCAAATTATCGCAATCATAGACTCAAATTTCCACTTCCACTCGTCTCACATGGATTGGGAGGGAGGGCGAGGATTCTCCCTCTCCTTGGCTCTTATATCTCTCTCCTTGACTCTAACTCATAATGGCAGGTTGTGACGCAGATGGACTTGTGCTTACTGTATCCTTTTTCTTTTTCATTTACCCTTTTATCCTTTTGCCTCGACTTAATTTATCGCTGGTGGTATTGGGGAGGGAAAAATTAATTATATAGTGTCGTGCAGATGGTGACACAGATACACCACAATGGATAATGTCTGGGGTACCCCAACTCTCCTATTTTATTTCACTCGTGTCTCGATTCTAACTCTTATTTTTCTTATCCTTTTTATTTCACCTGAGAGACTGCCACGTTCCGGTGGAGTTCGATCTGATGGTCGAATAACTATCAGATCTTTTAAGAATATTTTCATGAATATTCTACAAAAGATCAGTTGGCAATCGATCCGAATTTTTATTTTTTAAAAATATTTTTATGAATATTCCTCGATAGAGTTTGATTGGTGATCGACCCAAACCACATTCTAATCTTTTAGGAATATTCCATGGATGTTCAGTAAAAGAGACAAATCAACAACTCGATCGATCGATCGATAACACGACGATGGACTTGAGCTATCTTTTAGGCTTCGATCTTTGTGGACAAGAGGTCGTTGGCCTAATAGGAAACTTGATATAACGAATGATGACTAGTTGATTTTATATTTCTCATCAGTTGCACATTAGATTGCATTCAATGAGATGAAGCAAAGCTTAGCATTCAAGTCTAATGTCTCGTGCCTGGCAAATGAGAAACAACAAACTGGCATGGCCGATTGGTAACGTAGCATGGTTGCATCATATTTCCACAAAGAAATGCAGTACAAGTGTAACCGTTTGAATCTTCCGACTATCAACTATCATGTATCGTATGATGCGATCGAATCTAGTCATGAAGCATTTTTAACCTTTGACGTGGTTGAATCCAGTCATAAAGTATCATGTATATCTAATGCAATTAAATCTAATCATAAAACATCTCATGTTCCGACATAATTGAATCGAATTATAAAATATCCATTATCTTCGACGAGATCGAAATTTGAACACAAAGTGTTCTTCATGTTACGCCTAGATGAACGATATATCACTACTAGCCCGACACTTCCTCGGAGGCCTCGTCAACCTAGCACGTAGGAGCAGTGGCCTATGTGGTTACCATGATGTGGTCGATCGTAGCGTTCGACGATTCAAACGACTTCTCACATCCAAATAATAATATTTAATAATCCTACGAAACTATTTTCACAGATCTCATGGCGATTCTTGTCGTAAAGGAAGAAATGAAAATCCAATCGAGAGGAGAGGAAACAAAAAATGCTTTCAAAGGAAAGTCCTCAAATGAAATATAGTCACTTTTTTTTAATCCATGTTTTCAAATAAATTATTACTTTTCTAGATGGCATTCCAAATCATGATTTTATCGAAATATCAAGTTCTTCTCCCAATTGGATTCGCAAATTTTCTTATTCGAAAGAACCGAAGCAATAATCAGATACGAAACGGATTCAGTTTGAATATTTTCCTTATGTGAATACTCTCAAAACGAAATATAAATAGGGTGGCACCAACAAGACCATCAAGACAGTCTCTTTTTGAGTAAAAATTCTTACCATCCGTCAATCAATCATGTCTCGTGCTGGATTGGCTTCCTTTCTCATCCTATGTTTGCTAATCGCTGCTTCCAGTAAGTAAGATGTTAATTCTTTTGAGTCTCATCCTTTTTTTTTTTTTTGTTTGCCTTATTACATTGAATACATGACTTGCATACACTGATGTGCTTTTTGTATTGGATGCAAGATTACTCTTCTGCGCAGGAATGCTGTAAGGATCACCATACGTGGAATGGTACCGATCATTGCTTGGGAGACGCCGACAACGACGCCTGCAACACTTGGTGCATCTCAAACTGCAGGGGAGGACAATGCCTTCCTCGCGCCGGATTACACTACTGTCACTGCTACTGTTGATCCAAGAGAAGTAAACTGGATCATATGATTCACAAGTTGTAGTCCATGTGTGTTTCATTAATCTGAATAAAAATAAGGAATACAATTTCTTGGTTTATTTTATAGTTGATAATTCCGTTATAATTACCCAACATTAAGGTGAAGATTTAGAGAGGGAAAAGAGTTTGGCGTGTCTTTCGCCATAGTACTTTGCTCAAAATACTTAATAGAAGAACTCTTTTATTTATGTTCTCTTTTAACTTAATAAAAACTCCGAATCATTAGCTCAAAATATTTAATCGTAAGATAATATTTTAATTTATGTTTCTGTCAATATCTAATGAGAAAGTAAAAGCAAAGGGATACGTGGGATAGCATCAAGATTGAGACTTACGGACTGATTAATTGATATTGTATCCCAAAATAAAATTACTAATTTCAATTTTTTTATAAATCTTCATTTTACCCACCTACGTCTATCTTCTTCTTTTTTTTCAATTTTTTTGAATCATCAACGAATCGGTCCAAATCAAGGGTAATATTTTCTAAGGTTTTAGATGTGTTAAGTCCTAAAAATATTCAATCCAACAAGCATCTAGAGTCGATAAGCTTCGGGTCAGATTTGTTTTGCGATTCAATACGAACCTTCTTATTCGACGCCAATTTGCTTTTGGTTTATGTTGGGTCACTCACTTCAATTCTTCTTAATAGTTAGTCCTCTTCCGTCGATCAAGGCCGATGAACTCTAGTGCTAATGGTTTTAGCTACTACTCTTTTATATGCTAAGTTCCTAAGATGCATTCGGGCTTTGACGTCATTAATAAGATATAGATTTTCTCGAAGTCCAACCTTTATTTTTCCCTCACAAAAGTATCGAGTATCGTTTCGGTTCCATATGCCAAGTAGAAAGGGGATTCCTTAATGAAAACCTTTAGCATAGTCTGATACACCCATAATATGCTTAAGAGTTTATCCATCCATGCTCCCTTGACTTTTAAAACTCTTTTCTTTAATTCATCTAATATGGCTCTGATCGTTACCCAGTAGATGCATCACTGAGTTGAATCTTTGGTAGATTATGAAGGAATCACAAAATTTTTTGAACTTTATGTTATTTAACTATGTCCTATTGCCTGTGAATAGTACTCATGACACTCTAAATTTAGACATATTTTTTCACATAAATCATTCAACTTATAGTTGTCTCTAAGAGTTCAATCTCAACCACTTAATGAGGTAATTCATTCTAAGCATATGGTGTTTTCTCTATCCTATAATAGGTAGGAAGGGTTCCAGAATATCCAATCCCCAATATGCAAAGAGCCATACTATATCAATTGAAGTTAATTCTACTACAGGTAGTCTCTAGATTGTGACATTATGTTGGCAACTATTGCAACATCAGGCTTACTCCTTCACTTCATGTTTGAGGGTTAGCCAATAATATCCTTGTTGTAGAATCTTGAATGCTAGAATTAATGCGCCAATATGTTCCCCACAAGTTTCTTCGTGGATTTCAGATAACACATAACTAGCCTTGATAGGTTGGAGTCAAAGTAGTTAGGGATGCCATGAGGACTATTTATAAATCACCCCATCATGTTTGTTGCCTATAGACTTTTCTTACTTCATTTGGCTCATCGAGAAGAGCCCCAACCTTTAGATATTTCATAATGTTTCTCATCCAAGTGGCCTCTAAATCAGTTGATCTATATGGATGCTTCTTTAACTTAGGGCTTTCGATATGATTCTTTTGAATGATAAAGATTGCCCTCTGATCGGTAAGAGTGTCTATTACCATATTATCTTTTTAGAAATTTGATCAATGTAAAATATCAAGATGTCAACTATCAATAGTCTTGCCTCTACAAGGTAGGATGTCTAGTATAGTCACGAGCATTATAAACACTATTGACTTGGCTAACAACTAGTTGAGAGTCAGTATATATCTTTAGATTCTATATTTTCATACTTTTAGTAAGCTTTAAACCTGATAAAATAGTTTTATATTGTGCTTCCTAATTGGTAACTCAAAAGTTGAACTAGGGTGCATGCTCATAGATGTCCCTTCTAGGATTTTCAAGACAAAGCCTACTCCTTCATTGGTCTATGTGGCTGACCTGTCTATATGCAATGTCTAAAGATTAGCATCTTCGAATATCCTTAATGAGAGTCATTTCTTCTACAAAGTCGATAAGAGCCTATGCTTTGATGATAATTTTTGACTTATAAGAAACATCAAATTCATCAAATTCAACTATTCATTTAAGGAACTTTTTTTATAGTGTTGAGTTTAGCAAAAGTCAAACTCATTGGTTGGTTGGTCATGATGATGATATGATGAGCTTGAAAGTGCGATCAAAGTTTTCTTCACTACCTCGATCAACCCCTAGGTCAACTTTTAAAATTATGATGTTGAGCTTCTACATCTTAGAGTATATATCTAGTGTAATACACAATCTTTTGGACTCATTATTCCTCTTGAATCAAGACTAAGCTCACACCCGTCGATCGATAAGTACCAATATAAATCCTCCCCTAAGCTAGGGCTGGAAAGATGCAGAAGTGCTACCAGATATCTCTTAGGTATATCAAATGATTTTTGACATTACTCAATCTATAAGAAGTCCATAGTGTATTTTAAAATCTTAAAGAATCTCTTGTTTGAGATAAAAAAATCGATTAAATGCAATGATTTTCTGAATCGACTATTGAATTTCTTTAACAGATCCCGAAGGCATCATATTGATAATAGCTTAGACATTCTTTAGGTTTATATCTATTTACCATTGGTGTATCATGAAGCGTAAAAACTTTCTTAAACTTATACCAAATGCACACTTGGTGGAATTTAGCCACATCAAGAATCTTTTGGTGGTAGTAAATGTTTCTCCGATGTTGGCTATGTGTGTGTTAATTATATGACTCTTTACAACATAAACCTCTATGTTTTTTTCCCACTTGACGCCAGAATATTTTATTAATTATCCTCTGATATATTAGCCCAGAGTTTTGAGTCTGAAGGGAATGATCATGTAGCAATATAGTCCATTATATATGATAAAAGTTGTGTTTCTCATCCAGCGATATCTTTTTATTTGGTCTTATCTAGAAAAAAAATATTTATGAAAATTAATAACTTATATACGGAAGTATAATCGACAAGCTGGTTAATTCGAGGAAGGAAAAATTATCTTTTGGACAAGCTTTGTTAACATTAGTGTAATCGATATACATTCTCTATTTTCCATTACCTTTTCTAATGATGGCTATGTTGGCGAATCGCTTTAGGTAATGAACTCCGTAGATAAATCTATCTCACAATATTTTTTCAACTTTCTCCTTTACATCATTATAGCAGTCAAGAATGAATTCTCAACACATTTAACAGATTGTTGTGGGCTTTGAGTTATGTTGAGTTGATGTTAAGCAATACTAAGGTATATATAGGGTATATTTTTAATTGACCACATAAACACCTATGAGTTCAGTAATAGGAAGTTAATAAGTTCCTTCTTCCTCTCATAGGTCAAGCATACCCCACTTTTATTGTGTGATCCGGTCACTCTAGATTTAGGAAGATTTCATCCAAGGGTTCTCTTGCCATAGGATGTAGGGTCAATGTTGAAGGTCTCACTATCGGAAAATATTATCAGAAGCATCACATGTGCAGTGAAAAAATAAAACAAAAAAGGTCTTCTACGTTTTTCAAATTATCGTGAAATGCTTGGTGCATAAAAAATCACAAAATCAAAAAATCTGCATATTGTGTGTTAGTTGTTTTATATAGATAGATCATATATCCCTCTTTTGCTGCTTATGTCGTAGCAATATACTTGGCCACCAACCTTACCTTATAGGCCTCCACTTATCTATCTATTCTAATCTTCTTCTTGAATGTTCATTTGCACCTAATGGGTATGTGCATCAACAATGTTTCAAACATTATTAGAGTAAATAGAATCCATCTCAAAATTCATGACTTCTTGTTATTTCTTAGAGTCTATACTCGTAATAGCCTCCTCGTTGGTATGAGGATCAATATTATGAGTATCGTCTTCACTAATTTACTACATATATCTTTCAGGAGGGTGAGATACTCTACCAAATTTATGCAAAATTGGAGCTTGTGTGTTAGGTACCTAAACGGACTCAAGCTCACTTAACTCTATTATGCGTAGCGAAAAAATAAAATAAAGGTCTCCCACGTTAGTTAAATCATCATGCATGATTATTTGTAAAAGATTACAAAACCAAAAAATATGTGCATTGTGTGTTAGATGTTTTATCTAGGAAATTCTCTAAAAACCTAGATATGTAGGTATAAATAAAGGAGGTCAAATATCCTTTTTTTTAGCATTATCCACATGATGAATGTAGTGATTCTACTCCTCATATTGTTATGGGATCTTCCTCTCCACATGTAGCACACATGATTTGTCCCATAGCATTCTGTAAGTGAAACAATCAGTGAACTCATTCTTCAATAAGCATATGTATTATATGCTTATTGTCCCCACATGAGTGGCTATGAGACCAGCCACTCCATCATATGGGCGGGTACAACAGTCTGTCCAATTATCTCGATATCCCTCTTGAATAACCTATGACCGAAATTATTTAGATATTATATTTAAAGATGAATTGGTTTTATTACCATAATCTCATCATGATCCAATTGTCATTGTACAGATCCAAGGATATCACAATATATGTAACACGTAACATAAAGTGAAAAGATGTCAATAATAAGTAGTAAAAAATCATGCACCGTATTACCACTCACGTGATTGGCTTGCAGGGCACCTGTAACCAATACTCACGGGTTTATCTATTGGACCACCAATTTTTCTTTCTTTGAAATAATGATTGATGTCAAGTAGTATTGTTTTGATTCCTTGATGCCACTCTTCATGTCCCATATCTTGTATCGGTTAGAAACTTAAGTATCATATAATAGATTGACACTACTACCTATTTGAGAGTAGGTTGCTCGATGACAGCTTTATAGGCCGAAGGAATGTTGACTACTAGAAACTTTTATCTTTATTGTCTTTGCTGATATTAGCCCCAAAGGTTACATAGATATCGACATCACCTATCGAGGTCATTGACTTTTCTATGAAGCCAACTAGGGAGGAAGAGATAGACTGGAAATACTTTGTCGATAAACTAATTTTTGAAAGATATCATGGTATAATATATTTGTCGAGCTCCTTATATCAATCACAACCATTTTGACCTAGGCATTTCTAATCTTGAAGGATTCCACTAACGCATCATCATGCTCCAAGTCTAAGTATTTGATTAATTTTTTACTTCTTTGAACACAATGGGTTAGTCTCCTTTTTTAAGTGTAACCTGGCTTTCTTGCATAAATCTTTTGGACAGAGGAGCTACTACCCATAGCCAATGGTCCACCGACAATTATGTCCACTTGATTGGCGGCCATTACACTATGTATTAGGGTGATTACACTTATTGGTTGTAAAGGACACTAAATCATTTTTCAATTAGTCATATTATTCATAAAAAAAATGTACTTTGGCATATACCAATCAATGGTGTATCTACGTAAAGATAAGATGATTGCTATATAGTGCACAATAATGGTGTATCTACGTATATGATGTTTATCCATTATAACACTACTGTTAGTGCATCATGGCATGGCATGAACTAGTATGAAGCAGAGAATATGGTGCACCATAAATTTCTCATAGAGTCTTATTTCATATGCCAAAAATTCGATCTTGAATTTTGAATGAAAGAAGCATTTTAGGAAACAAATGACATGATATTTATTTGAACAAGTAGTTGATATTCTAATTTCAAAATAAGTTAAGGAATTAGATAGGACAACAGGAGGGGCAGGATTAAAGGTGAATAACATTATCTAACTTGATATAATTACTGACACATTAATTTGTCATGTAAAATATTAAAAATCTGTTCTTACTTATTAAGCCTTTGTAGACAAATCTTTCTCATTCGATGAGAACATCAACAGGAACTAAACCGGTGACCAAACATAGATGATACTGAGATCAAACATGTGAGCATTCGAACACCTCGTAAGTAAGACACATAAGACGAGTGGCCTTCATGATCTACAACGATGCCAAATCATAATGCCTAATGGATTGGAAGATTTGTTACTATAATTTTGATAAAATTATTCTTGTGGATTAACTATCTACTTAAGTCCGATGGTTGTTATCAAGTATGTGTCTCATGGAAACCATCAAATCCTAAACCATCTTTCAATTTATTAACTTATGTCGTGCATCCCCCCCGAATCAGTTTTTGTATGACCCCAACCTCCTGACATCATAAGAGCTTCCAAGAGGCTCTAACAATAACCAATGTTTTTTTTATCATAACAGCTACCATCACGAACTAATCATGAATAATAAGTGAAGCCACCATCGGATAAGAGTTATGCCAGTTTTTGCTTTTACAAAAATATTACTTATTCAGTCCAACTATCAATTATCATGTATGTATCTTCCGATGCAATCGAATCTAGTCATGAAGCATCTTTGACCTCCGATGCAGAATCATGAAGTGACATGTATACCCAATGCATTCAAATATAATAGTAGAGGATCTAACATAGTTGAATTAAATCATCAACAATTGTGAATTTGAACATAAAGTGTCCTTCATGTTAGATCTAGACGAACAATATATCACTGTCAACCTTACACTCACTATGATGCCTCATCAACCCAACATGTAGGCGCAGCGGTTAGCATAATATGGCCGATCGTAATGCCCGAAGATTCAAGCGACTTCTCATAACCAAGTGATATTGGATATTCCCACAAAAATATTATCGCGGATTTACCTAGAGCTCTAAATTTTTATATTATTCTTTATTAAAATCACTAGCCTATGGGTGAGACAACTTGCTTGGAATATGAATTTCCAGTCCAAATAGCTTGTACAGGAAAAAAAAAAAAATGAAATTCCAGTCGAAAGCAACAAATATCTCAAAAGGAAAGTTCTCAGATGGAATATAGTGGGCTTTTTATTTATTCCTGTTATCAAATAAATAAAAACTTTCCTAGATGCCGTACCAATCATGATTCTATGGAAATATCAAATTCTTCTCCCAACGGGATTCACAAATTTTGATACAAAATAACCAAAGGAATATGCAAAAACGAAACGGATTCAGTATGAATATTTTCCTAATGTAAATAGTCTCAAAATTGTATATAAATACGATGGCACCAAACGAGACTGCATAATACGATCAAAATAGTATCTTTATAAGATAGATTCCCGTAGCCACAAACAGATTCGGGCAATGGGAATCTTTGAAGCCATGGCGGCCTCCTCCTTTCCTTGTCTCTCTTCTCTTCTCGTTTTCGTTGGTTTCCTTTCCCTGCTCCGCCCCTGCGCTTGCTACAGGCCCATGAACTCGTCCGACACCAACTTGGGCACGTCGCCGGCCATAGCCACCTGGTACGGGAGCGCCGGAGGCGCTGGAAGTACTGGTAATGTCCGCAAAAAATTCCTGCGTTACGTTACGTTCTGAAGTAGGCATGAGAGCGTACGTGAAACGGTGGCTCGGTATGTACGTGTATGTATACAGGTGGTGCATGCGGATATGGTGATGCGGTTGCTCGGCCTCCGTTCTCATCCAAGATAGCAGCAGGCGGTACTTCCCTGTGGAAATCAGCACACGGATGTGGCGCTTGCTATCAGGTATGCACGCCGTCGCCGGCTACCTAAGATTGTCTCATTCGCAACGTAGATAATGTTGGGAGACAGAATGACGGTGGCGCTGATGGGATCAGGTTTCGTGCACGGCGAACGCTGCATGCTCCGGGAGTCCGGTGACCGTGGTCATCACGGACCAGTGCCCCGGCGGCCCGTGTGATTCCGACCCAGTCCATTTTGACCTCAGTGGGACTGCCTTCGGAGCCTTGGCGAAGCCTGGCCAAGCCAATGCGCTTCGCAGCGCCGGCTCCATTCACGTACAATACACCAGGTGACAACCCCAACCCGGAACACAAATGGCACTCGAACACTCTTTTCTTATCCTCCTTACATACTCTCCTGTGGCTTCTTCGTAGGGTGCCCTGCAGCTACCCGGGCGTTCACGTCACCTTCAGGGTGGACAACGGATCCAACCCCAACTTCTTCGCCGTGCTCCCCGAGTACGTAGGTGGGGATGGGGAGCTCTCGGCCGTCGAAGTGCAAGAGGGGGCGGGCCCGTGGAGACCCATGCAGATCTCGTTCGGCGCCGTTTGGAAGCTGAACTCGGGGACACCAGTGCGTGGTCCACTATCGCTCCGGCTGACAGCCGGCGTGTCGAGGAAGACCCTCGTTGCCGCCAACGTCATCCCCGTGGGTTGGAGACCGGGGGCCACGTACAACTCCAACGTCAACTTCTAACAAGTCTAAAACAATGCACCAAAATGCTACTTATATAAGCTTATATGTGTGTTCGATTATTCTGAATAAAAACAGAGAATAAATATCGTGGTTGAATTTATAGTTGATAGTGCTGTTATATCTACAATAAGGTGAAGATTTAGGGCCCGAAAAGAGTTTGACGTGTTTTTTGCCGTGATACTTTGCTCGAAATACTTAATAAAAACTCTAAATCATTTGCTCAAATTGCTTAATCATAAGGTAATAATAGTATCTTTTAATAATATACTTAATAAAAACTCTTTAATTTATATTCTCTCCTAACTTAATAAAAACTCTAAATCATTTTTTTTATTATTTGGAAGACAATCGAGCTTTCCTCATCTTCATTTGTCTTATTCTCTAAGTGGGCACGGCTGGTTCTGGCCCATGTGCGCTAGCTCACCCGCAGTCATCTCAAGTGGAGAGAAGGTGGAGCATGGTTGGGTGGAAGGAGCCCTCAGGTCTAGCTCCGCAGGTCAGCAGCTGATGCGTTGGAGCTCGGGTCGGGAATCTGCGCCTGCGGCTCGAGTCGGTTGTGGATTCCTGCAAGAAGGTCGAGTCGGGTGGGGCCCCAGCGTGATCCCTCCGATGATTAAGTCAGTTAAGTTATCAATTTGCGATCCCCCAGCTTCGTAAAAGTGCAGAAGCTTTTATATTAGAAATATAAGTCGTCTGTACCTGAAATCTTTAATGCCTATATTGCTTACCATGCTGTCGTACTCCTCCACATCATCCACGGTCCTTGCAGTGTGGTGCGTATTTTGCCTGCTGCGGTTGTGGCGAGTCAACCTTACGTATGTCAGGTCGGCCATACAATCGCTAACTCCTCTATGCCTACATTAGATCAGCTCGCTGTGTAAGGTCGGCCACACTGGAGACCTAGTTGTCCAAGGGCGTGGGGACATGGCAGCTAGGTTAATATTTGCTATATCATTTCCCTCCCCACCCCCTACACAACACCCCACCCCGAGGAGACCTTCTCGATATGCCCGATTAGGGTGCTGAAAATGAGGTCTTGTGTCGAGCCGTGGATTTGTAGTTGAGTCCAATTAGTCTTGTCAGGGAAACTGAGTGGGTAAGGTTGGGAGCTGAGGCAGTCAAATATGATAGGTCAGAAATTGCATGGGCTGAGTGTGGGGCTCGGGAATTGAACTGGCCAGTTTGAATGCCCGGAAGCTGCTCTGATCGAGCAAGGGCTCGGGAAACGAACTGGTGGGGTTTGAGTATCCGGAAGCTGATCCGACCGAGCAGGGGCTCAGGAAATGAACCGGTCGGGTTTAAATACCCGAAAGCTGATTTGATAGAGTAGGGGCTCGGGAAGTGAACCGGTCGGGTTTGAATACCCGGAAGCTGATCCGACCGAGTAGGGGCTCAGAAAAGGAACTGGCCAGGTTTGAATACTCGAAAGCTGATCTAACCAAGCAGGGGCTCGACAAATAAACTGGTCAGGTTTAAATACCCGAAAGCTGATCCGACCGAGCAGGGGCTCGGGAAGTAAACTAGCCGGGTTTGAATACCCGGATTTAGCTGAGAAGGTGAACTCGGGCACAAATCTTGGAGATTTGGCCGAGCGGGCGAACTCAGGCACAAATCTTGGAGATTTGACCGAGAGGACGAACTTAGGCACAAATCTTGGAAATTTGACCGAGAGGGCAAACTTAGGCACAAATCTTAGAGATTTGGCCAAGATGGCGAACTCGGGCATAAATCTTAGAGATTTGGCCGAGAGGGCGAACTTGGGCACAAATATTGGGGATTTGGTTGAGAGGGCAAACTCGGACACAAATCTTGAGAACTTGGCCGAGAGGGTGAACTCGAGCACAAATCTTGGAGATACACATTCAATACGGTTATGCATTTTATGTGATGGGTTGTTTCTAAGCGGTCCATTGCTTTATCTCGGGAAGCTGAAATGGCATCTTTGGGCCCTATTTTCCTACGGTCATGCTGAGACCTCACTTCTTCAATTTGCCTTCTTTCGCTTCTCCCTCGGGTCTCCTCCTAACCCCCTTCGGTCAGTGTTTCTTGAACAGGTCGGAATGACCTCCTCGGATTCTCCAAGTAGTGTAGGGTTGTTCCTTCCCCGAGGTCAAGGTGAACGAGTCTGGGAGAGCCCGAGGCGAGTTCCTCGGGAGCATCTTCGGGACCCCCATCGCTGGTTGACGCAAGGGTTCTAAGGGATTTGGAGGTCATGAAGGCAGGCCATGACCTCGACATGGCAGTGACTAAGGGGTCGCTCGTTTCCATCAGGGAACGGTATAGCATCCCAGCCGAGTATGGGTTGCATGTTCCATAACCCGAGCAACGTCCCTATAGTTTGGACACGCCTGGGTTATGTATCTCAGTAGATGCTCTGGAAGCTGGTCTTCGGTTTCCCCTTCATCCCACCACCGAGGAATGCATAAGATGGTGGAGGATTTCTCTGAGTCAGGTAGCGCCCAACTCGTGGTGCTACCTCGTTGTGTTTTTGGGTAAGTGCTGAGGGGCTGGAATTATCCCGACTCAGAACTTGTTTATGGCGTGCTTTCGCCTTTGCAAGAGTCGGGGTGGTTATTATCTTACTGCCCATGTCGACTTCGAGGTCAGCAGAGCTCCTTCCAACAATAAAGGTTGGAAGGCTCGCTATCTTTTTGTCAGTGGTCCGAATTGGGGATTCAAGCTTGACTAGTCAACGCACCTGATCAGTAATGTTCTCCCATATTTATCCGAGGAGGAGTCCGTTCTAGTCGACAGACTGAAGGGGATTCTTTCCTCTTTATGTGCAATTAAGGAGATGACCAAGCTTTGGCTAGTCGAGGCGGGTCTTAGCCCGGCCTCTAGCGGTATTACTATATTTGCACTATTCCGACTTTTTGGTTTGTTTTTCTAACTTGTGGTTTGGGGTGCAAGCCAGATGGATCTCGGCGATCTGCATGGGATGCCAAAGGTGTCCGAAGGGAAACTCCCTATGGCTCGTGCAACAACGTCGGCTCGGGAGGTCGGTGTCCCCCCGATGACAGAAGCCCCAAAGTATTCTTCCAAGAGACCAACCGATATGTCAACTCAACAAATCGATGACCTTGCTCGGAGGCACAAGAAAGTGAATATACTATCCAGGAGGCGCAAGTCTTGTCGTGGCGAAGGGGGGTCTCGATCTCACTCCAAGGGTAAGGAGCTGGCGGCATCGGTTGAAGAGCTTGAGACGCCCGTTGAGTCCGCCGAGGAGGCTGTATTGCCAATCTTCCACCGCCCGAGGTCCATGAAAATCTTTGTGGGACGAAGGTCTGGAAGGATAATGTAGGGTATTATGCCCTATACATGTCCGACCTGGCTCATCAGGACCCGGACAAAGAGATGTAGGCGAGGTGGGAAAAACTGAAGAACCTCGACGAAGATCTGGAAAGATACGTCGGTTGCGGAGGAGTTCGAGAGGGGACTTCTGCATCCGCAGTTGGTGCGTGAACTGTACACACTCCCGTTGGAGGTGCTGCTATCCCGAGCCACCAAAGAGATGGTGCTAGTAATTTCCTAACCCTCGCCTCATTTTCTTAGGCTTTCATTCAATTCGGTCTTGACGATAGTTGTTTTGTGCAGAATCAGCATGCTCAGATGGCATTGTTCGACCGAGTCCACAACGTGGGTTAGTTGATCACCTTTATGGACTACCGCATTACTAGCCTCCAGCAAGATATCGATGCCTTGAAGTCCGGAGGGGGTTCGAAGGAGGTTGTCGTAGCCGAAGAGCGTGCTTCCAAGCTGGAAAAGGAGCTCGAGAAGATGAGGCATGAGTGAGATAAGGCACTCCATCGACTTGAAACATCCAACAAAGAATTAAATGAAGCCCAAGGCGACTTATCTAAGGCCCAAAGGCGACTTATCTAAGGCCCAAAGGCAACTGAAGGAGGCATGGGTCAGGGCTCGGAAGATGGACAATGAGCTACTGCAGTCGATAAAGGACCTGGAGAGCACTCAGGCTGAGTTACTGAGACAGGCGATCGACGACTATAAGGAGTCGGCCAGCTTCAAAGAAAGTCTGAAGAGGATGGGCCGAGTTGCCTACGAGTATGATGACTATCGAGTTGCACTGGCCTGCTTCCGTTCTTTGCATCCAGAGTCGGAGATCGAGGAAGATCCTTTCATCGTCAGGCCCGAGGATGATTCGGTGCCCATGGAGAGGTAGCAGGCCTTCGACGACTCGGACCCACCCGAATCATAACTTATAGTTTAAACTTTTTGTCAAGGTCGGGTGATATGTTTTTCATTCGACCTCTTTTCGCATATAAAACATTTTATAGTCAGGATTGGGGAGAGCCTTATTTTTGTTCCCAACACCTTTCGTAAGCAAATTTCGTCAATACAACCATAGTTATCTTTTTTCCTCATTATGTATAAAATTTTTGAAGGTTCGATATGTGCCACGTTCTCGGTAACAATCGCCCCTCAACTGTTGCCAGGGTGCAAGTCCCTTCTCGGACGACGTCCAAAACTCGGTAGGGTCCTTCCCAATTCGGCATCAACTTTCCATGGGATTGGGTCGGTTCACTAACCTTGGCTTTCCGCAGTACTACGTCGCCCATCCTGATAAACCGAGGCTCTACTCTACGGTTGTAAAGTTTGGCGATAGCCTTTTTGTAAGCTAATGTCCGTAGATGGACGTTGGTTCGTCTCTCCTCTAGTAGGTCAAGATTCTCACGTAGTTATTGGTCGAATGCTCCCTCGTCATGCATCTGAATTTGGAGTATCGGGAAGACCACCTCGGGAGGATGGGAGTACTACCTTAGTTTCGAAGGCCAAGCTATAAAGAGATTCCCCTGTCGGGGTTATTGGAGTTGTCCGGAACGCCCAAAGTATGCTCAGGAGCTCCTCAACCTAAGTTGCCTGGGCCCTAGAAATCCTCTTCTTCAACCTTTTCAAGATGGCCTGATTCGTCACCTCGGCAAGCCCATTGGCTTGGGGGTGGGCGACCAAGCTGAATTTTAGTTGGATCCCATAGCTTTGGCAAAAGGCTTTGAACTTTGCATTGTTGAATTGCGTCCCATTGTCTGTGATTATGACTTTAGGGAGGCCGAGTTTGGTTATAATGTTCTTCCACGTGAATCCTTTAACTTACCTTTCGGTAATGAAGGCCAGTGGCTCGGCTTCGAGCCACTTTGTAAAATAATCAACTCCCACTATAAAGAACTTACGTTGCCCCGAGGCTAGGGGGAAGGGATCGAGGAGATCCATGCCTTAATGAGCGATACTGGATCAGGGCATGCTTCTAACATTGCTCGCAACTTCGTACATAAGCTTAAGCATCTTTATGCATAGTGGGCCAATAATAACCTTGCTTAAGAATCTTGTATGACAAGGTTCGGGCGCCAATATGCTCTCCACATATGCGCTCGTGGATTTCAACTATAGTAGTACGTGCCTCGGTCGGGTGTAAGCATTGAAGAAGAGGTCGGCTAAAGCCTTGTTGATAGAGCCGGCCATTGACGACGCAGTACCACGATCCCGTCCTACTAATTCATTGTGTTGCCACTTTATCCTCGGGGAGGGTCCCCGTTTCCTTGAAATGGATGATTTCGTTGATCAAACTCTTCCCTTCTTCGATGATAGACATTGTGACCGAACTGATGGAAGGCCCGGGGATCCTTGCTATTCCTTATGGCTGTCCGCTAGTCCCATGGAAGGACGTAAGCCTGGCAAGGGCGTCCACTTGTGAATTCTCGGATTGGGGTACTTTGGTGATAATGCACCTTCGAAATTGATCCGTCAGTCGACATACTTCAGCCAAGTACTTGACCATCACCTCTTCTCGGGTCTCAAAGTCTCCATTGACCTGACTTGCGACGAGCTAGGAATTAGTAAACATCTCTACACTTTTCGTGCGAAGTTCAGTGGCTATTTTTAAACCGAACAATAGTGTTTCGTATTCCACTTTGTTGTTCGTGGCTTTGAACTCTAGCCGAAGGGCATGCTCGTAGACATGATCGGAGGGATCCTTGAGCACCAAGCCAACGCCTTCTCTCTCTAAGTTGGCAGAGCCATCGATGTGTAGCATCCACACAAGGTTCGAGTTCATCGGACCTTCCGAGGATGTGAGTTCCGAGAGAAAATCTGCTATCACTTAGCCTTTAATCGTCATTCTTGCCACGTACTCGATGTTGAATTTCTCGAATTCTACCGACCATTTGAGCATCCGTCCTGCAACATCAAATTTTGAGAAAATCTAACATAATGGTTGGTCGGTTATCACCTTGATGGGATGTATTTGGAAGTATGGTCTCAGCTTTCTTGATGCTAGGATTAATACTAAGGCTCACCTTTCGATAGGGGGGGTAACGGAGCTCGGGACCCGCCAAGACGTGGATGGTGTAGTAGACTAGATTTTGTCCAGCTTTGTTAAGCTTCACCAAGACAGAGCTGACCGCCAGGTCAGATGCCGCGAGATACAAGCCAAGAGGCTCTCCATCTTTTACTGATGCCAACTGAGGTAGGTGCTCGATGTGGTCATTCAGCTGGCGAAATGCTTCCTCATATTCTTGAGTCCACTCGAAGTCTTTTGCCAACTTCAGTGCTTGGAAGAAGATTGAGCTCTTGTCTCCGGCACGGGAGATGAAGTGGCTCAATGCTGCTAACCTGCCGGTGAGTCGTTGCACCTCTTTCATTGTCTTTGGAGATTGCATCTCTTGTATCGTTTTTGTCTTATCAAGGTTCGCATCTATTCCTCGTTGATGTATGATGAAATCGAGGAACTTTTCGGATATGATGCCAAAGGTACACTTGGCCGAGTTGAGCCGTATCCCGTGTCTCCTTAGCGTGTGAAATGTCTCTACTAAATCCGAAAGGTGAGTCTCGATCTTTTGACTTTTGATTATCATGTCATCCATATAAATTTTCATGTTCATCCTGACTTGATCTTTGAATATACAGTTCACCAATCGTTGGTATGTCGCTCAAACATTCTTCAATCCGAACGACATCACTTTGAAGTAGTAGGTGCCATTGTGAGTGATGAAGGCCGTATTTTCCCTATCTTTCGGAGCCATTTGGATTTGATTATATCCAGAAAAGGTGTTCATAAAGGAGAATAACTTATGTCCCAACGTGGCATCTACTAGCTGATCAATGTGGGGAAGAGGATAGTAGTCTTTCGGGTAAGCCCGATAGAGATCGGTACAATCAACGCACATTCGCCAATTTCCATTCTTTTTTGACAAGTATAATATTGGATAACCAGGTCGGATACTTCCTCAATAAACTCGGCATCTAGCAGGCGAGCGACCTTATTTTTTATTACTTTTTGTCGCTCGGGAGCAAACCTTCGTGGGTGTTGCTTGACGGGTCGGGTGTCGGGTGTGATGTTTAAATGATGTTGGGCGACCTCTAGGTCGATCCCCGACATGTCTCTTAGAGACCACGTGAAGACGTCCACATTCTTTCCCAAAAACTCAATCAATTGTACTCATTGGTCTTCTGAGAGTCCCGAGTCAATCTTTACCAACTTGTCTGGCCGACTTGGATCAAGAGGTATCTCCAAAACTTGCTCTATCGGGTCAAGATCTCAAGCATTATTTTTGGAACTTCGGGGGGCCTTAGTGGCTATCTGGACTTTTGGCCTTTTGGGTAGTGTCATTGCCATCAAATAGCATTGTCTGGATTCTCTCGGGTCACTTCTGGCTTCACCCACCCCCACTCGGGTTGGGAACTTCATGATTCTGTGATAAGTTGAGATGACCACCTTAAGTCGGTTAAGGGTTGGTCGTCCGATGAAAGTGCCACCACCATAAACGACACCATCGACGTTTTAGATTTCGGTTCTTCTTCGAATGTGATAGGAATTATGGCCGCCCCCAAAGAGGAGACGGAGTCCCCGGTAAACCCTGTCAAAGCAGATATCAAGGAAACGAGGTCTTTATCAGTCAATCCCAATTTCTGAAAGGCATGAAAATATAGGATGTCGACTGAACTTCCCATGTCAATCATAACCCTTTTGATGCGGTTGTTCCCCATTCGAATCGAGATCACCAGAGCATCGTCATGGTTGGGGTATTCTTCATTCCCCGATCCGAAGGTGATGTCGAGGTCTTCTTCGTGTGTAGGCCTTTTTCCTACCTCAGTGCACGCATAAGCCTTACGTGCTGAGGAGCTGTCGTTGCCTGAGGCCGGTCCCCCGATGATGACATCAATTTGTTTCTCAACCGGCCCCTTTGGTCACCGCGACAGGTCTCTAGGGGGTTGACCATCAGGGAATGAAGATTGATCGTGAACATAGCGGCGCAAGTGCCCTTGCCGGATGAGGTCTTCAATTTAACTTTGCAAGTCATGACATTCCTCCGTGTCATGGCCATGTTCCCTGTGGAAATAGTAATACATCCTTTTGTCATGCCTTTCGGAGCATGTCTTCATTGGATTGGGAATCTTCAGAAGCCTCCTCTCCCAAATCTAGAGGAAGATTTTTGTTCGAGTCGAGTTGAGAGGTATCGGAGGAGGTCTAGATGTCAACATATCTGACCTATTTTCCCTCCTCTTTGGTGGCCCGAGGGGTGTCCTCGAGGCTATTCGGCTCAGGGCTACTTCAACTATCTCACTTGCTAGCCACCAGCGCCTTGGCATGTACTGGTGCCCCCACTATAGCATCTCAAGTACCATCACGGGCGATCGCTTGATCAACGACCAAAACAATCTTGATGGCTTAAGTTCCATCAGGAACGCCTAGATGGCTAGGGAAGGATGCACGTTGAGGACTCCTCGAACTTTTAAGGTGAATCATCCGATGAACTAGGCAAGGGACTCCTCGTTCCCTTGGGCCAACCCGAGAAGGGAGACGGCGATTGGTTTCGGACGTGCACACGCCAAAAAGTTTAGTTCGAACTCTTTTACCAATAAGTTAAATAAAGATATGGAGGCGGATTTGAGATGGTAATACCATGTTCTGGCCAGTCCTCTTAGGGTGGTCAAGAAAGCTTGACACATCAATGCATCAGACGTGTCATATAGAGCCATTTGAGTACAGAATGTTGCGACATGTTTTGTCGGATCACAGCTACCATCATAGAGTTCGAGGGCCGAGAGCTTGAAATTGGTTGACAATGGTTTATCTTATATCTCGGGGGTGAACGAGGACCCAACTTTCGAGCTCTCCTCGAATTCCCCCTTTGATTTGAGGACTTCCTTCTGGACATCATCTAGCTGTTGATGGACTTGATGTACTTGTTCCCTCAATGAATTACCGGAATCAAAGGAGAGGGTGTCAAGCTCGGGACTAGCTTGAGCCGGATTGTGAGAGTGGCTTCATGATCGAGTGGGTATAGCAACCAGAGAATCCGCGTGAACTTCCACGATCTGGTGTTGTGGCACCTCTACCTCGAGTTGAACTTCCCGATTCGGGGCCACAGGCAACTCCATCTGGGGGGGGGTGTTGCCAGAGGAGCTGATTAAGGGATTACCGACTGTATAAGCTGTGGTAGGTAAGGTATGATAGTCTGCACCATGCCTACTAGCGCTTGAACTTCGTTGGTAAGGCCGAGAAAGGCCTCCACAGTGGCGACAAATAGCGCAGAGTTAGACATTGGCTGTGAGAACCTTGGGTCGGTCATCATCCTCCAAAAGCGGTTTGGAGTTGACCCCAACGTGGTGACCTCCTTCGCTTGGGGAGGATGGTTCCGCTCTGTGCGGTTCTCCATATTCGACTCGCCAGACAGGCGTTCTTGCAACATGGGCCCTCCTTCTAGCGCCAAAATATTTATGAAAAATCTTCGTGCCTGCCCAGTAGGCGCGATATGTGCCTCCGTGTCTACTGAGTGGGCATGGTTAATTCTAGCCCGTGTGTGCTAGCTCGCCCGCAATCTTCTCGAGCAGAGAGAAGGTGGAGCATGATTGGGTGGAAGGAGCCCTCAGGTCCAACTCAGTAGGTTGGCAGTTGATGCGTTGGAGCTCGGGTTGGGAATCTACGCCTGTGGCTCAGGTTAGTTGTGGATTCTTGCAAGAAGGTCAAGTCGGGTAGGGTTCCTGACGTGACCCCTCCGATGATTAAGTCAGTTAAGTTATCGATTTACGATCCCCTGCTCCGTAAAGGTGCAGAAGCTTTTATATTGGGTGTTAGAGATCGTCCGTACCTGAAATCTTTAATGCCCCTATTGCTTACCATGTTGTTATACTCCACATCGTCCATGGTCCTCGTAATGTGGTGCGCATTTTGCCTGCTGCAGCTATGGCGGATCGACCTTACCTATGTCAGGTCAGTCGTACAATCGCTAACTCCTCCATGCTTGCGTCAAGTCAGCTACGCTGTGTCGGGTTGGCCACGCTGGAGACCTAGTCATCCAAGAGCGTGGGAATATCGCAGCCAGGTCAATATTTGCTATATCATTAGTTAAGGTTCATTTTAGTTTATGTAATTTTGACCATAGATTACTTAAGTCCTTATAGTTTACTAATATTTAAAATAACCCTTATACTTTTAGAAAATAAAATATAAGTCACTTCCATCAAGTTTGAGTTAATAGATATTAGAATCTTTTTACATAACATGCTGACTCATAATAAACTATTAAGATAATGACACATATAATTTAAGTTTTTTAAACAAATATATTTTAGCCCATGTGATTTTGGTTATGGATCACTTAAGCCGTTATGATTTTACTCATATTTAAAAATCTTTATATTTTAGAAAACATAGCATATAAATCTCTCTTTTCAAATCTAAGTTAACAGATATTAGAGTTTGCCTATATAGCATGCTAACTCATAAGAAATAATTAAAATAATAATACTTATAAGTTAAACTAAAAAATTAAAACCATCATTAGTGGTAGGAGGATGCATCGTCGTGGAAGTGACCGCCAGTAGTAGCACCAAGTCGCTACTGCCTAGTAGGGCATCATACGCACACAACCTCTCATGTGCTGGCGATAAGCTTAAGAGCTTTTAGTCCTGACTCAAGCGGATGTGCATCAACAAGTCCGACATTAGGCATATAATAGTCTCTTGGTCTCTCTTCCTCCTGGACGTTTTCATCCCAACCACCTCCCACTTTGTCCTCTCCTATGCCCCCATCCATTGTGCCTATGACATGGTGATTTAGCTCTCTCTCACCTCCATCTTCAGCCTCTCCTATCTCAGCCTCTTCACTTTTGTCTACCACTAGGACCTTCATCGCTTCCTCTTCCTCGATAAGATAAATTTTTTTTCTAAACTTAAATTATATAATTATTATATTAATTATTTATTATGAGTCAGCATGTGATGTAAGTAGACTCTAATATTTCTTAACTCATACTTGATAAAAGGGGTTTATATGCTACATTTTCAAAAATAAAGGGGCTATTTTAAATATAAGTAAAACCATAAGATCTTAAATGGTATATAAACAAAATCGCAGGGGATAAAATATTTTTTCATTTAAGTTATATGTATCATTATATTAATAATTTATTATGAGTTAGCATGTCACGTAAGCAGTCTCTAACGTTTATTAACTCAGACTTGACGGGAGGGGCCTATATGTTTTTTTTAAAGTATAAGAGTTATTTTAGACATGAGCAAATTATAAGGGCTTAAGTATAAGAGTTATGTTAGGTTCCCTCATGTATTTCAAATAATACATGGCCAACCAGCCTTAGTAGGGGAGAGGCAAAGTACCAAGGGATGCGATGAGGATCGTTTATAAAACACCCATCATATTTTTTTCTTGCATACTTTACTTACTTCAGTCGGCTCATTGGGAAGAGCCCTAGTCTTTAGATATCTCATAATTTTTCTAATCCAAATGGTCTCTAAATCAATATTTTGCACTTGATCTATATGGATACTTCTTTAAGCTAGGACATTTTAGGTGATTCATCTAGATGATAGAGGATGTCCTCTAATTTATGATCTGGAAAGAGTGTTTATTGTCATATTGTACTTTCTAGGAATTTAATCAATGTAAAACATCAAGATGTTATAGTAGTAGAGTCACGAGCCTCATAAACAATGATCACTTGGCTAACAACCAGCTAAGAGCCGTAGTATACCTTTAGATTCAATATTTTAATGCCCTTAGCAAGCTTTAAACCTAGAAAAATAGCTTAATATTCTACATCATTATTAATAACCATAAAGTTCACTTAATACATGCTCGTGGACCTCTCCTTCCAAGATTTCTAAGACAAAGCCTACTCCTTCACTGGTTTGTGTTGTCGATCCGTCTAAATGCAATATCCAACTATTAGCATCTTTAGATACCTCCTTAATGAGAGTCTTTTCTTCTACGAATTCGATGAGGGACTACGCTTTGATGACAATTCTTGGCTTATAAAAAAAGTTGTATTAACTAAGTTCAATTGCCCATTTAGGGAGGCTTCCTAAGGTGTCATGCTTACCAAAAATCTATTGCCTCAGTTGATTTATCATGATGATGATATGATGAGATTGGCAAAAATTTTCTAGCTACTAGGATCAACCCATAGGTCAACTTTTCAAAATTATATACTAAGTTTTCACATCTTAGAGTATGTCATAATACACAATCATCGCACGACGAATTTAGCTCTGATACTACTGCTAAAAAATCTTCGACTTACATCTCATACGCAGCGGAAAATAAAAATAAAATTAAAATTTTCAAAGTCAAGTAATTGATCATTGTACGATGATTGATGCACGAGAAAATTATAAAATCGAAAACCGCACATATCATGTGAGATTTGTTGCCTAAGAAGATTATATATTCCTAAAATTTTCACATCCAATCGAGAGGATGAAGAAGAACTAGTGTGCTCCTCTTTATCGGTGATTCACACGGTAGATGCGACGATGATATTCCTCAGATAGTCGTGGGATCTATCGCTCCATGCACACCACAAGGCTATCGGGCTAAGGAGGAGAGAAGGCTGAGGAAAATAGGAGGATAACCACCAAGAGTTCTAGCTTATGAACCCCGAAGTTCCTCTTATTTATTGAGGTGCATGAAGCTTAACCATAATAAATCCTATCGTATTGTGTATTTGATCTCTATCCAATTATAAAAGTCATTTAGACTAATGGATCTCTATCCAATAATTTCTTATTGGATCTCATCCATAGGATCCAATAATATATGACCTTATTCGATATTTAATAAAATAGGGCTCCATGGATATCACCTCTACTTATTGTAATATCTACCATATGTGTGTGACCATCTAGGTTTGATTCTGAGTTGGCTGTGAGTCGCTCCTATTAAAACTCCTATGATATAGTGAATTATTATCCCTATAATAATTCACTTAACTCATCGACTACGGAATGTACTAGGCTACTACGCTATAGTCTCAAAACGGTACAGTGGATCTAATCCATCGGAACTTTTATCCGTAGTTACTATGTATCTATAATTTCTCATCCATCTAATATCCAAAAGATCATACTAAGAATGATAATATCAGGCCTCATACGGAATCCATTCAAGTTTGGCTCTAATTACTTGATTGCTTCCATAAGGTTAACTATCATTCCCAATATCTTGTTGTCCCGGATATGAAACTTCCAAACCTACAAGTCCGATATCAAAGAATAAAGTACTCATACAAGGGATCTTTGGTGTCTCAAGTTTAAAGACCAGGCACACAATTAAGACTATAAAATTACTATCTGATATTAGGTATTATTAACTATCTAATATTTTATAAATGGATCAATCTTTTCAATGAGCACATACACTGTACCTCTAGTGTCCTCACATGAGCGGCTATGAGACCAATCATCTCCATCATATGAGCAAATATATAGTGCATCGTTCTATATAGTTATCTCGATATTCCTATTGAGTAACCTAAGACTGAGATAATTTAGGATCCGTGTTTAATGACAAATCAGTGTTATTATCATGATATCTTATTCTCATTGTACAGATCCGAGGATATCACAATATATATCCAGATAATATATAATGTGAAAAAATACTAGTAATGATAAGCAAAGTGATTAGCATAACATATCACAAATATCATCACCCTCGTGATTGGCTTGTACGACACCTATAACTAGTATTATCATGTATCCTCCGATGCGATCAAATAAAGTCATGAAGCATCTTTAACCTTTGACATAATTGAATCTAATCATGAAGTGTCATATATATATATATATCCAATGCAATCAAATCTAACTATCTCATGTGTCCCGATATAGTTGAATCCAATCATGAAGTTTCTAATATGTCTAATGGGATCAAATTTGAACACATGAAGTTTCTAATATGTTTAATGGGATCGAATTTGAACACAAAGTGTCTTTCATGTTAGACCTACACGAACGATATATCATTACTAACCTAACGCTTACCAGATGTCTTGTCAACCTGACACGTACGAACAGTGGCCCATATGGTCAGCATTATGTGGTCAATCATAACATCCGACGATTCAAACGACTTTTTACATCTAAGTGATATTTGATAATCTCATGAAATTATTCTCATGGATTTTATGGCTATTATCAAAGTCCTGGACAGAAGGACTCATGTATTTTAATTACTTAGAGCTCTATAAACTCTATGAATTTTACATTATTATTTTTTAATATTACTAACAGACAAGCTTACTTGAAATATGAATTTTCAATCCAAATAGCTTGTCGTCGAAGAGAAGCAATGGAATTCCAACCGAAAGGAAAGGAAGAAATGTTTGGAAAGTCTACAAATGGAAATATAGTCGCTTTTTCTTTCTTTTATCGTGCTTTCAAATAATTAAAAACTTTCCTAGATGACGTACCAAATCACGATTTTATAAATTCGTCTCTCACAAATATCCTTATTTGGAAGATACAAAATAACCAAAGCAAGAAACAAACACGAAATGGATTCGGTTTTAATATTTTCCTTATGTAAAAAGTCTAAGAAATGAAATATAAATAGGATGGCACCAACGAGACGGCATAATACAATCAAAATAGTCTCTTTCTGAGTAAGCAAGGCAAAGCAGCAACGTAGTCTTACCATCATACAATCGATCATGTCTCGTGCTGGATTGGCCTCCTTTCTCATCCTATGTTTGCTAATCACTGCCTCCAGTAAGTAAGATGTTAATTCTTTTGAGTCTCTACATCAGTAATATGTATATGTATTTTTTTTTTTTCCTTGTTACGTTGAATACACGACTTGCATGCACTTACGTGCTTTTGTATTGGATGCAAGATTATTCTACTGCGGACGATATATGCTGTAAGGATCACCATAACTGGAATGGTGTCGATCATTGCTTGGGGGACGCCGACAACGATGCTTGCAACACTTGGTGCATGTCAGACTGCAGGGGAGGAGAATGCAAAGTTCGCTCCGGATTACACTACTGTCATTGCTACTGTTGATAAGTGAAGTAAACTGGATCGACTTCTATGTTTGATTACGCTGAATTAAAATAAGAGCAAATCTCATGTTGTTTCTTGGTTGAATTTTTAGTTGATAATTCTAGTATAATTACAAAAGATTAAGGTGAGGATTTAGAGGGGGGAAAAAGAGTTTTTGACGCGTCTTTTGCCATAATACTTCGCTCAAAATACTTAATAAAAACTCTTCAGTTTATGTTCTCTTTAACTTAAGAAAGACTCTAAATCATTAGTTTAAAACACTTGAGCATAAGGTAATAATAATATACTTTTAATTATGTTTTTATCTATATCCGATGTGAACGTAAAAGCAACGGATATGTGGCCTTGTTTTGATCGCATGAGTCTTATAGGCTGATTAATTGGTATTTTTTAAAAAAAAATTACTAATTCATTTTTTTTATCTTCATTTTACCCTCCTACATCCATTTTTTTTAATTTTCTGAACCATCATTCATGTCAATTGGGCTTTTTCTCATCGTCGTTTGTCTCCTTTTTTATAATTTTTTTCTTCTCACTCCCTTCCCTTCTTCTCATGTCCTTTTCTCTTTTTCTATTTTTTTTCCTTCTTTTACTCTGCGAAATAGAAGAAAGAAAAAGGAGCAAAGAGACGATGGTAGAGAAGAAAAAATTTTATAAGAATAATTAAAAATGATAAAGAAGAAATGAAAATAAATGAGCCACAAAAAGAGACAAGTAAAAGATCCAATTTACTCTTTCGATTTCAATAAGCACATATTTTATTTTTTTGTTAAATAGAAAGGTATTATTCGATAAAAATCAATTAGTGATAGAAAAATAAAATTATCCTTCAATAATTTAATCATCTTGTGGGCACGCGGCGGCGCACGTGCCACAGCAACCACCACATACTTCTTCCCCCTCGCCACTTCCTCATCATCTCGCCATCATATTTAGTAGTACTATGACGTGTCCATCACAACGCCGTCCTTCGAGGACAAGTGCGAATCTCAAAGCATCCACAGGTTTGCACAACATATAACATACCTAAAACGAACACTCGGTTTATAATTACAGCGAAAACCTGCACTCGCGCAAAATAGTAAAATACCTCAGCATTCATGCATGCACACCATGGTGGCTTAAAACCCTAACCATGGATGACAAAAACCAAACCTTCTTCGCTTCCCCTCCCTTGGGGTTCTTTTCTTCCGAATGCTAACCCTCCTCCGCCTGCACTCCTGCATCTGTCAGCAACTTCTACTTGTTTATATGCGAAATAATTAAATCATGCATTCATATCACCTGGTCTCTCGATCCCAAGCAAACAACATAACGATCACCGGACGGCCAGTTCTATCCACTTCTCCTCTACTTACATGTCTCCAAAATCCCAGAGGTGCAACCCGGTATCGGTGGCCCAAGCGGCGACGTAGCGTTCACTGGCAGCCACGACAAGCGCCTCTCCTATCCGCTCCCTGAAGCTGTACAAGTACTCGCCGGTCGTCGCATCCCACACCCGGACTCGATCAGCGGAGCTCACCACTGCATAATCCCTGTTCATGCACACGCTCATCTCCCCCAGCTCATGCTGCTCCTCCGCCCTCCTCAACGTGCTAAACCTGCATATCTCCTGCAGTGCAGGCAGCCTGTGCACCATGGCCAGGCCCCGCGAGTCCACTGCGATCACCCGGTCCTCGCACGCGTCCACTGAGTCCACGACCGCGCCGTGCGGGAGCTCAAGCCGGATTAGCATCGCTCCAGCGTCATTGAGATCCACGATCTCCATGCTTGAAGCCGCGCATCCGACCACAAACCCTGGTTCCACGATCCTCACGCGGCCGACTGCCGGACTGGACAAGTCAATGAGCATGTGCCATCCCAAGACTGCGTCGGGGTC